>NC_069402.1:94884680-94962180 GCF_026875155.1 Cherax quadricarinatus
AATGTAAACCCCAAGGGTTTTATTTCAGGAGCCCCATTTAAATTTAAACACGGTTTTATTGTTTTCAGGTCCATTAAAAGGTTAAACACACGGTGTTATTTGTTTCGGGCCCTTTAAAAGAGGTTAAACACAAGGTGTTGTTGTTTCAGGGTCCTTTAAAGGGGTTAAACACCAGGTGTTTTTGTTTGGGTCCATTAAAGGGTTAAACTTTGGGTGTTATTGTTTGGGGCCAAAAAGGGAAAAACACACAGGTTTTGTTTTTTTGGGGGCCATTAAAGATTTTTAAACAAAAGGGTATTATTTGTTTCGGGTCCATTAAAGAGGTTAACACTTGGGTGTTAGTTGTTTCGGGGCCCCTTTAAAGAGGTTAAACCAAGGTTAGTTTTTTCAGGGTCCATTATAGAAGTTAAAGTTTTTGTTATTTCTGGATAGGGAAATTTTCGTCAAACAGGACCGTATGGAGAAATAGGGGTCATGGGAGTCCCATGAAAGTACACGGGAGTACACAGATTGGGGGGAAAACAGACCAGAAGACTTTGCAGTCCTCCCAAAGAAAAACGAAAAAATTATTCTTCCATCAAGATTAAGCACTCGGTTATTATCTAGGTAACAAGGCTTTTTGTTAAATTTGAGGTTTTCAAACGAACTTTCCCCTTGACCAAAAGGTTCGTAAATTAAACATGGCAAATAGGCTCTTTTGACGAAACGTTTCGCCCCCGGGTTTCTTTATCCAAAAAAAAGAAGAATAGTGAAGATGAAAGGATTTTGAGGAAATCATTCCCTCAGCCCCCTTTCTGATCTTCATTTTTCTTCTTCTATAAGATGATAAGTCACTGAAGGGCGAAACTTTTCCCTAAATAAAGAAATTAAAGTTTTCCATATGTCTAATTATAAATTTTGTCTATTCTCTGCCCCATTTACCTAAAAGACATTTGTTTATCATTAAAAAAATGTCCTAGGATGTATTATTTACATCCGGCGGGAAATACTGTCAACAGACGGAGGATAAATCGATAATTGACTCCCAAAGGAATGCTGCTTACCAACGCCATTAAAAAAAAGCCCTCGTAGCGCTCGACTTTGTTCCCCAAAAAATTGAATTTTTTTTTGACGCTTTTTTTGATCGATTCAGCTGGTGCGATTGAGCCATGATTTTTAAATTTAAGAGAGAAAAAATTGTATGGTTTTCTTTTTGGGCTTGGTCGAAGAGCATACAGTGTTTTTTGAAAATTTTTAAGGTGTTTCAGCAGAATGTTTCTGGTGCTCAGCACTGTTTTCCCCCCCCCCCTGATGCTGAGCCGGCTTTCCTGTGTTGGAGGTTTCCCTGGTTTTGAGCCGGGTTTTTTTCCCCGGGTATTGACACGGTTTTCCCTGGTTTGAGAGGGTTTTTTTCCCTGGTATTGACCCCGGCTTTTCCTGGTGTTGGGCATGGCTTTTCCCTTGTGTTGGAAAACGGCCCCCCCTGGTATTGGCAGGTTTTTCCCTTTGTTTGATTCGGCTTTTTCCCCCCCGGGTTGAGTACAGCTTTTCCCTGGTGTTGAGCACGGTTTTTCCCCTGGTGTTGAGCCGGCTTTTTCCCGGGTGTTGAGCCGGCCTTTTTCCCTGGTTTTGACCGGCTTTTCCCCTGGTGTTGAGCAGGCTTTTCCTGGTGTTCAGCGGGGCTTTTTCATGGTTTTGGGACACGGTTTTCCCCGGGTGTTGAGGACCTTTTCCCGGGTTTTGAACGGCCCCGGCATTCCGGCAAGGTAGGCTCAGGTAAGCGTATTAACGTGTTTTAACTCACGTTGTAAAAATCTTTCAAGGGAGTATCGTACTTTTCTTCGTGCATTTGCTTGTGCAGTTGTTTCGTGCGTTGCTTCGTGCTTTGCTTCGTGCAGTTGTTTTCGTGCAGTTGCTTCGTGCAGTTGCTTCTTTAGTTGCTTCGGCGTTCTTCGGCAGTTGCTTCGTGCATTGCTTCGTGCAGTTGCTTCGTCAGTTCTTCGTGCTTTGCTTCGTGCAGTTGCTTGTGCAGTTGCTTTTCGGCAGTTGCTTCGTGCATTGTTGTGCTTTTGTTCGTCTTTGCTTCGTGCAGTTGCTTCGTGAGTTGCTTCGTGCAGTTGTTCGGGGATTTGCTTCGTGCAGTTGCTTGTGCGTTCTTCTTTGCAGTTGCTTCGTGCTTGCTTTGCATTTGCTTCGTGATTGCTTGTGCATTTGTTCGTGCAGTTGCTTGGCTTTGCTTCGTGCAGTTGCTTCGTGCATTTTGCTTGTGCATTTGCTTCGTGCAGCGCTTCGTGCGTTGCTTCGTGCATTTGCTTGTCATTTGCTTCGTGCAGTTCTTCGTGCTTTGCCGGGCCCAGTTGTTCGTGCAGTTGTTCGTGCTTTGCTTCGTGCAGTTGCTTCGTAGTTGCTTCGTGCGTTGCTTGGCAGTTGCTTCGTGCAGTTGTTTCGTGCTTTGCTTCGTGCAGTTGCTTCGTGCGTTGCTTCGTCAGTTGCTTCGTGCAGTTCCCCTTGTCGTTGTTTCGTGCGTTGCTTCGGCATTTGCTTCGTGCGTTGCTTCGTGAGCTGCTTGTGCAGTTGTTCGTGCTTTTTGCTTCTGCGTTGTTTCGTGCATTGCTTGTGCAGTTGCTTTGCAGTTGTTTCGGGCAGTTGTTTCGTGCATTGCTTCGTGATTTTCTTCGTGCATTTTGCTTCGTGCATTTTCTTCGGGGCAGTTGCTTCGTGCAGTTGCTTCGTGCGTTGCTTCGTGCATTTGCTCGGCTTTTGTTTCGTGCATTTTGCTTCTGCAGTTGCTTGTGCATTTGCTTGGCTTGCTTCGTGCGTTGTTCGGGGCTTTGTTTCGTGACTGCTTGTGGAAGTTTTCGGCAGTTGCTTCGTGCATTTGCTTCGTGCAGTTCTTCGGCAGTTCTTCTTGGCATTTTGCTTCGTGCTTGCTTCGTAGTTGCTTGTCCCGGCTTCGTGCATTGCTTCGTGCAGTTGCTTCTGCTTTTCTTCGTGCATTCTTCGGCGTTGTTCGTGCATTTTGCTTCGTGCAGTTCTTCGTCATTTTTTCTGCGTTGCTTGTGCAGTTGCTTCGTGCAGTTGCTTCGTGCAGTTGCTTCGTGCAGTTGCTTCGTGCAGTTGCTTCGTGCAGTTGCTTCGTGCAGTTGCTTCGTGCAGTTGCTTCGTGCAGTTGCTTGTGCAGCGCTTCGGCTTTCTTCGTGCAGTTGCTTGTGCGTTGCTTCGTCCCGTTGCTTGTCAGTTTGCTTGTGCAGTTCTTCGTGCATTTTCTTGTCAGTTGCTTCGTGCATTGCTTCGGCAGTTGCTTCGTGCCTGCTTCGTGCAGTTGTTCGTGCGTGCTTCGTGCAGTTGCTTCGTGCAGTTGCTTCGTGCAGTTGCTTCGTGCAGTTGCTTCGTGCAGTTGCTTCGTGCAGTTGCTTCGTGCAGTTGCTTCGTGCAGTTGCTTCGTGCTTGTTTGGCATTTCTTGTGCAGTTGTTTCGTGCGTTGCTTCGTGCAGTTGCCGTGCAGTTGCTTCGTGCAGTGCTTCGTGAGTTGCTTCGTGCGTTGCTTCGGCAGTTGCTTATGCAGCTGCTTTGTGCATTTTTGCTTGTGACTTTTCGGCAGCTGCTTCGGCAGTGTCGTGATGTTTCGGCAGCTGTTCTGCTGTACGGAAAAAAGAAGCAGTAAGTTTAATTTGTTAAAAGGAAGTCAAATATTTGAAAAAAAAAAAAATTTGGTTGGCATATAACAGAAAAATGATGTCACAAAATGAGGGGGAAAAGAATGTTTCCCAAAGATTTTATGCTTTCAAAGGGCTATAGGTTAATGAATGATTTCCTAAAGTTGGAGACACAGAAATGACGCCTCTGAATGAGGAGAAACAAAATGGGTGCAGTCAAAGCGGTGTTCCTCGGGTTAAAACCGGGGGGGGGGGCATTGGTCTAATGGGGAGGGGGACATGAGCCCCCTCCGCATGGGTCAGTGGGCCCCGTTGCGTGTTCCTTTTTATTTTTTTTAAGGGTCACGGGAATTATGTTTTTTTAAGTTGGAGGTCACAGAAAACGCCCCTAAATTGGAGTTCACAGGAACGTGTCTTTTAAGTTGGGGGGTCACAGAAATGAGCCTTAAAGTTGTAGGTCACGGGAAATGATGTCTATTTAAAGTTGGAGGCACGGAATGAGCCCAAAGGGAGGTCACAGGAAGATTTTTTTAAGTTGGGCCCGCAAGAACGCGCCTCTAAAGTTGGAGGTCCAGGAATTTCTTTTAATTTGGGAGGTACAAAAATGCGCCTCAAAGTTGGAGGTCAATAAATGATTTCGTTTAAGTTGGGGGCGCAAGAAGACCCCCTAAATTTGGGGGTACAGGAATGAGTTTTTTTAAGTGGAGGTCAAGAAATGACCCCCCAAAAGTTGGAGGTCACAAAAAAACGTTTAAAGTTGGAAGCACGGGAATGACCCTCTAGGGTTTTTGTAAGCCAAAAAATGAGTCTCTGGGTTGCAGATCACATGATTGAGTTTTTTAAAAAATTGGGGGGTCACATGAATGACTTTTTAAGATTGATACGGGAAAGACCCCGAAAGTTTTAAGTCACAAAAATGAGTCGGGGGTTGTAATCACAGGAAGGGCCCCTAAGATGGGGGTCACAAGAACGCTTCTAAGGTTGTGGGTCCTAAGAAAAGTCTATAATTGTAGGTGACAAAATGACGTCTTCAGGGTTTCAAGTATAAAAAATGACCCAAAAAGGTTGAATGTCAAAAGAAGACATTTCGGGTTTCGTCAAAAAATTTTACATCTTAAAAGTTACAGTCATAAATATGAAAAAATGATGCAAGGGAAGTGAAATGGAAACGGAGAAGAAAGAGAAGAAGAGAGGAGAGAGGGGAAGAAGAAAAAACAAGAAGCAACAAACAAACAGAATCACGAAAAATTAACAGGGGCGGACCATTAGAAGTTCCATCGCGGCGTGCCAACGCATCGGGGTGCCGTATTATCCCAAATCACCTCTTTTCCCAGGGATGCCCAAGGGGAATTATCACTGTCGCAGATGTTTCAGTGATTAGGCCACCGGTGTGGGGAGTGACATCACAGTGCCCAGTTCACTGTTATCTCACGGATTGGGGACTGTTCTTCCATGGATATGGCATGTTTTTTCATCACTGGGCTAGTTTACGTTCTTAAACCCGGGCTATGGATGTTTTTCATACGGATAGTGGCATGTTCTTCATCCCCTGGACTATGACATGTTCTTATCACGGACTATGGCACGCTTCATATACAGTGGCACTGTTTTTTATCATGGGGCTAGTGGGCCGGTTCTTTACACTGGACTAGTGGCAGTTCTTCATCATGGACTAGTGGGACTGGTCTTATCACTGGGCTAGTGGCACTGTTCTTCTCAGCTAGTGGGACGTTTTTCCATGGGTAGTGGCACGGTTTCCTCATGGACTAGTGGCACTGTTCTTATCCGGGGCTAGTGGCACTGGGCTTCATCAGGGGGCATGGGAAATTTTTTTGTTGCCATTTCATCATCGCAATTAATGCATTTAAAGGCCAAAACATACCACCCCACCAAACAGCAAAAACAACAACAACAACAACAACAACAACAACAACGCAACACAACACCAAAGCAAAACAAACAACAACAAACTACCAAAATTCCACCCCCATCTGTCACCACCTTAACCCAAAAACCACCCACCAGCACAACCTCAGTCCCCCCCTCTACCAAAAACCCCCCCACCAGCACCACCACACTGTCACCACTCTACCAAAAAACCACCCACCAACCACCAACGTCACCCCCTTACCAAAAACCCCCCACCCACAAAACCAATCACTGTCCCCCCCTTCCAAAAACCACCCCCACACCACCAACTGCCCCCCTACCAAACACCCCCCACCCGCAACCACCATCATGCCCAAAACCCACCAAACCCACCCACCAGCACCACCATCACGTCACCCCCTTACCAAACACCCCCCCCGCACCCCACACGTCACCCCCTCACAAAAACCATCCACCCCCACCTCACTGACCCCCTCTACCAAAAAACCACCCCCACACCCCATCCTTCCCCCACCCACCAAAAAACCCCCCCCCAGCACCAATCACTGTCACCACCTCTACCAAACCCCACCCCCCAGCAAACCCACTGTCAACCTTACCAAACACCCCCCACCCGCACAAATCACTGTCACCACCTTACCAAAAACACCCCCACCAGCACCCCACCTGCCCACCCCAAAAAAACACCCCCCACCGCCCACCCTCACTGCCCCCACTCTACCAAACCCACCCCCCCAGCACAACCACCTTCAACCCCCCTACCAAACACCACCCCCCAGCAAAACCACTCTGTACCACCTTACCAAAACCACCCCCCACACCCCCATCAGTCACCACCCCTAAACCCAAAACCATCCCAACCCCCACACTGTCACCCCCTTACCAAACACCCCCACCAGACCACCATCCTGTCACCCCCTCTACCAAAACCCCCACCCGCACAACCCTCACTGTCACCACCCCCTTTCCAAACACCCCCCCCACACCACCATCACGTCACACCCCTACCAAACCCACCCCCCAGACCACCATCCGGGACCACCTTACCAAAAACCACCCACCAACCACCCACTGTCACCCCTTACCAAAAACCACCCCCAACAACATCACTGCCACCCACCAAACCCACCCACCAGCACCCCCATCAGGCCCCACCCACCAAACACCAACCCCCCGCACCACCCCCAAAATGCACCCCCTCTACCAAACAACACCCCCACAACCCCATGTCCCCCCCTACCAAACACCACCCACCCCCACCCCGTCACCACCCTACCAAAAACCACCCACCAGACCACATCCTTCAACCTCTACCCAAAAACCCCCCCGCACCCCCTCACTGTCACCACCTTACCCAAAAACCACCCCCAGCACCCCCATCATGTCACCCCCTCTACCAAACCCACCCACCAGCAAACCCACTGTCCCACCTCTACCAAAACCCCCACCACCCACCACACGTCACACCTCTACCAAACACCACCCCCCACACCCCCACACTGCCCCACCTTACCAAAACACCACCCCCCAGCCCACCATCACTTCACCCCCCTCTACCCAAAAACCATCCACCAGCACCACCATCCTGTCACCCCTCTACCAAAAACCACCCCCCCAGCAACCCCCATCCCGTCGCCACCTCTACCAAACCCCCCACCAGCACACCACACTGTCAACCCTCTACAAAAACCACCCCCCGCCCACCATCACTTCACCAAACCCCCCAAAACCCCCCCAGCACCACCCTCACGTCACCACCTCTACCCAAAAACCCCCACCAGCACCACCTCACGTCACCACCCTACCCAAACACCCCCCCACCCCGCACCACCACACTGTCACCCCCTACCAAAAACCATCCACCCGCACCCCATCCGCACCCCCCTACCAAACACCACCCCCCAGCCCCCACCACACTGTCCCACCTTACCAAACACCACCCACCGCACCACCACCGTCACCACCTCCCCCAAAAACACCACCCCCCAGCACCCCATCACTTCCCACCTCTACCAAACACCCCACCAGCACCACCACATGTCACCACCCTACCAAAAACCACCCACCAGCACCACCACACGTTTAACCTTACCCAAAAACCCCCCCACCACACCACCACACTGTCACCCCCTCTACCCAAAAAACCCACCCCAACCATCACTGTCAACCTCACCAAAAACCCCCCCACCCGACCACCATCACTGTCACCACCTTACCAAACACCCTCCACCCCCCAATCCTGTACCATCTCTACCAAACACCCCCCCCACCCCCTCACTGTCGCCCCCTCACCAAAACACACCCCCCAGACCCCCAACTGTCACCACCCCCTTTCCAAACCCCCCCCAGCACCCCATCACTGCCCACCCCTCTACCAAACACCAAAACCCCCAACACCACCCTCACGTCACCCCTCTACCAAACACCCCCCCCAACCACCATCCTGTCACACCTCACCAAACACCACCCACCACCCCCTCACTTCCCACCTTACCAAACACCACCCCCCACCCCCATCACTGTCACCACCTCTACCAAACACCACCCACCCGCACCCCATCACTGTCGCCACCCCTTTCAAACCCCACCCACCCCACCACCATCCTGTCACCACCCCTACCCAAACCCCCCCCCCAGCCCACATCACCAAAAACCCAAAAAAAATAGCACAACTAAACTACCACCCCTTTACCAATTCTCCACCACCACCACTCCCCCCAACCACCATTCTCCCTTTAAGTGCCCCCAAACGTGCCCTATTACCTCCAGTGCCAAAACAAAATGTTTTATGGGTCGATAAAATATGCCACAGCACAGGACCAAGTGTGGGACCAGGAAGGGGTTTGGGGACTGGTACAGGTGTTGGGGTACTGAGACAGATGTTTTGGGATGGGCAGGCGGGAGTGCGGAAAAAGTATGATGTATTGGGACAGGTGTTGAGCCCCGGGGAAGGGTTTTATGTGCGAGGTATTGAGGCCCTGGGGCAGGGATTTACATGCCCTTTTAGAGTACCATTGGGCCATCCCCGGAAAGAGAGAGAGAGGAGAGGAGAGAGAGGAGAGGAGAGAGAGAAGACAGACGACAGACAGACAGACAGACAGAGAGACAGACAGAAGGAGAGACAGAGAGGAGAGGAAGAGGAAAAAATCAATAAGCAGGGTTAAAACAGAAAAGCAAGACGTGACCCCATGCGAAAAGTGAGAAAAAGGCCAGTGGCAGTCACTGTAACAGGATTTGACCTGAAATAAAGCAGCTACAGTGCCGTCCCTGGGGGTCCCAAGTGAAGACTTTACAGAGTGCCCCCACCGGACGGGTTTTTTCCCGGAATTTAAAAATAAATATTGGCTACGTACTAGTTCATTTTGTGTGTGTGTGTATGTTGGTGTGTTTGTGTGTGTGTGTGTGTGTGTGTGTGTGTGTGTGTTAGTTGTTTTGGGTGTGGTGGTATGTGTGTGTAGTGTGTGTTGGTGTGTAGTGTGTGGTATGTGTGTTTTGTGTGTGTGTTGTGTGTGTGTGTGTGGTATGTGTGTGTATGTGTGTGTATGTGTGTGTATGTTGTGTATGTTTTTGGGGTGTGTGTGTGTGTGTGGTATGTGTGTGTGTGTGTGTGTGTGTGTGTGTGTGTGTATGTGTGAAATGTGTGTGTGTATGTGTGTGTGTGTGTATGTGTGTGTGTTTGTGTGTGTGTATGTGTGTTGTATGTGGGGTGTGTTTGTGTGTGTTTTGTGTGGGGTGTGTGTGTTGTATGTGTGTGTGTGTGTGTGTGTATTGTGGGGTGTTTGTGTGTGTATGTGTGTGTGTAATGTGTTGTGTGTATGTGTGTGTGTTTGTGTGTGTATTTGTGTGTGAAATGTGTGTGTGTGTGTGTGTGTGGTGTGTGTGTGTATGTGTGTGTGTGTACTCACCTAGTTGAGGTTGCGGGGGTCGAGTCCGACTCCGGGCCCCCTGCCTTCACTGATCGCTACTAGGTCACTCCCCTGAGCCGTGACTTTATCATACCTCTGCTTAAAGCTATGTATGGATCCGCCTCCACTACACCCGCTTCCCAACTTTTTCCCACTTACTGACTACTCTGTGGCTGAAAGAAATACTTCCTAACATCCCTGTGATTCATCTGTGTCTTCAGCTTCCAACTGTGTCCCCTTGTTACTGTGTCCAATCTCTGGAACACCTGTCTTTTTCCACCTTGTCAATTCCTCTCATATTTTGTATTTTCGTTATCATGCCCCCCTATCTCTCCTGTCCTCCAGTGTCGTCAGGTTGATTTCCCTTAACCTCCTCGTAGGACATACCTCTTAGCTCTGGGACTAGTCTTGTTGCAAACCTTTGCACTTTCTCAGTTTTTTTTACGTGCTTGGCTAGGTGGGGTTCCAAAACGGTGCCGCATACTCCAATATGGGCCTAACGTATACGGTGTACAGGGTCCTGAACGATTCCTTATTAAGATGTCGGAATGCTGTTCGGGAGGTTTGCTAGGCGCCCATATGCTGCAGCAGTATTTGGTTGTTTGTGCGCTTCAGGAGATGTGCCGGGGTGTTATACTCACCCCAAGATCTTTTTCCTTGATGAGGTTTGTAGTCCTGACCCCCTAGACTGTACTCCGCGCGGCCTTCTTGCCCTTCCCCAATCTTCATGACTTTGCACTTGGTGGGATTGAACTCCAGGAGCCAATTCCTGGACCAGGTCTGCAGCCTGTCCAGATCCCTTTGTAGTTTCTGCCTGGTCTTCGATCGAGTGTATTCTTCTCATCAACTTCACGTCATCTGCAAACAGGGACACCTCAGAGTCTATTCCTTCCGTCATGTCGTTCACAAATACCAGAAACAGCACTGGTCCTAGGACTGACCCCTGCGGGATCCCGCTGGTCACAGGTGCCCACTCTGACACCTCGCCACGTACCATGACTCGCTGCTGTCTTCCTGACAAGTATTCCCTGATCCATTAGTAGTGCCTTCCCTGTTATCCCTGCTTGGTCCTCCAGTTTTTGCACCAATCTCTTGTGTGGAACTGTGTCAAACGCCTTCTTGCAGTCCAAGAAAAATGCAATCCACCCACCCCTCTCTCTCTTGTCTTACTGCTGTCACCATGTCATAGAACTCCAGTAGGTTTGTGACACAGGATTCCCGTCCCTGAAACCATGCTGGCTGCTGTTGATGAGATCATTCCTTTCTAGGTGTTCCACCACTCTTCTCCTGATAATCTTCTCCATGATTTTTGCATACTATACATGTCAGTGACACTGGTCTGTAGTTTAATGCTTCATGTCTGTCTCCTTTTTTAAAGATTGGGACTACATTTGCTGTCTTCCATGCCTCAGGCAATCTCCCTGTTTCGATAGATGTATTGAATATTGTTGTTAGGGGTACACATAGCGCCTCTGCTTCCCTCTCTCAATACCCATGGGGAGATGTTATCTGGCCCCATTGCCTTTGAGGTATCTAGCTCACTCAGAAGCCTCTTCACTTCTTCCTCGGTTGTGTGCACTGTGCCAGCACTTGGTGGTGTGCCCCACCTCTCCGTCTTTCTGGAGTACCTTCTGTCTCCTCTGTGAACACTTCTTTGAATCTCTTGTTGAGTTCTTCACATACTTCACGGTCATTTCCTGTTGTCTCTCCTCCTTCCTTCCTTAAGCCTGATTACCTGGTCCTTGACTGTTGTTTTCCTCCTGATGTGGCTGTACAACAGTTTCGGGTCAGATTTGGCTTTCGCTGCTATGTCATTTCATATTGTCTTTGGGCCTCCCTTCTTATCTGTGCATATTCGTTTTCTGGCTCTACGACTGTTCTCCTTATTCTCCTGGGCCTTTGCCTTCTATATTTCTTCCATTCCCTAGCACACTTGGTTTTTGCCTCCCTGCACCTTTGGGTAAACCATGGGCTCATCCTGGCTTTTTCATTACTCCTGTTACCCTTGGGTACAAACCTCTCCTCAGCCTCCTTGCATTTGTTGCTACATATTCCATCATCTCATTAACTGGCTTCCCTGCCAGTTCTCTGTCCCACTGAACCCCGTTCAGGTAGTTCCTCATTCCTGTGTGTTGTATGTGTGTGTTGTGTGTGTGTGTGTATGTGTGTGTGTGTGTGTATGTATATGTGTGTGTGTGTGTGTGTGTTTGTGTGTATGTGTGTGTGTGTGTGTGTGTGTGTGTGTGTGTGTATGTGTGTGTGTGTGTGTGTGTGTGTGTGTGTGTGTGTGTGTCAGGCATTGCAAGCTGTATCCATCTCCACCCAACATATCCACTCAACTAATTACTCATCCACCATCACCCATCTCCACCCAATATATCCACTCAACCAACTACTCATCCACCATCACTCATCTCCACCCAATATATCCACTCAACCAACTACTCATCCACCATCACCCATCTCCACCCAACATATCCACTCAACCAACTACTCATCCACCATCACCCATCTCCACCCAATATATCCACTCAACCAACTACTCATCCACCATCACCCATCTCCACCCAACATATCCACTCAACCAACTACTCATCCACCATCACCCATCTCCACCCAACATATCCACTCAACCATCTACTCATCCACCATCACCCATTCCACCCAACATATCCACTCAACCAACTACTCATCCACCATCACCCATCTCCACCCAACATATCCACTCAACCAACTACTCATCCACCATCACCCATCTCCACCCAACATATCCACTCAACCAACTACTCATCCACCATCACCCATCTCCACCCAACACATCCACCAAGCCATGGAAACCAAAACAACACGACTAAAAACCACACAATGGGAGGTGAGTGAGTGGGATCTCAGAGAGCGAGACGTGAGCATCACAGAGAAGGTTCGGATCCTCTCCCCAACACCACTTCGCTTATACATTCATGAGAGGCGATCTCTGGCTTGCGATCTCCCTAACTGAGGGATCCAGGTAGGGTACGATCACTAAGAACCCTAAAGCTGGTTTCTTTGCAGCTTTACCCCTCCTAATTAGGGAGAAGTTAATTAGTGGGAGAGGAACAGGTGTGGGCAGGTGAAGAACCCTAATTAAGTAGTACATTTTTTAATGTGGGAAAAACACAAAGGTGGATTAGCATTTTTTTTTTTTTTTTTTTTTTTTTTTTGGAAAAATTAGTGTATTGTCCTTCAAAAAATTTGTTAGAAAGTTTTAATAGATTTTTAAAAAATAATAATTTGAATGGGCATTGAGAAGCATTATTTTCATTATACTATATGTATTTGTCTGTCTCGCTATCTCTCTGTGTTTCTCTCTCTCTTCTTCTTCTTCTCTTTTCTTCTCTTTTCACTTTCTTAATCCTCTTTCTCAATTCTCAGTAGGATTCCTCTATCCTCTCTCTCTCTCGTCTCTCTCTCTCTCTCTCTCTTTAAATATATATATATATATATATATATATATATAATATATATATATATATATTTTTTTGTTATATGTCGTGCCGAATATGTAAAAGCTGGTCAATTAGCAAGAACTCATTCAATTTTCTCTTATACGTTTAAAGATATATTTTTTTCATGTTAATGTAAAAATTTTTAATTTTGCACCAAAAGAATTTTAGAAAACTTACCTAACCTTATTATAACAAGAGCAATTTATTTTAGCCTAACCCAACTAAACATACTTTAGATTTGCTTACAATAATTTAATATTAAACAAACACAGTGAAATATATTTTTTTTCGTTAGGTTCAGAATGATTTTCGCGAAATTATTGCATACACAAATTTTCGCTTGTCCTATATGGCAAGATGAGCGTTGCTATTTAAGCCAAGATCGCAAGTTCTGCCTATTCGGCACGACATGTATATATATGAAGCGCCCTTCTGGCAAGACAGTGATGGAGTGAATGATGGTGAAAGTTTTTCTTTTTCGGGCCACCCTGCCTTGGTGGGAATCGGCCAGTTTTTGTTATAATAAAATTTAAATATATAATAAATATATATATAATATATATATATTTAATATATATAAATTATGTTTCTCTGTTTCTCTGTCTTTCTCCCCCTCTGTCTCTCTCTGTGTCTCTCTCCCTCTGTCTCTTTATCTCTATCTCTCTCTCTCTCATGCAATGTAAAGAAAGGCTCATCATGGTGGAGTGGGGTTCACAGTGAGCTTCACAGTGGGCTTCACAGTCTGCTTCACAGTGGGCTTCACAGTGGGCTTCACAGTGGTCTTCACAGTAGGCTTCACAGTGGGCTTCATAGTGGGCTTCACAGTGGGCTTCACAGTGGGCTTCACAGTAGGCTTCACAGTCTGCTTCATAGTGGGCTTCACAGTGGGCTTCACAATGAGCTTCACAGTGGGCTTCATAGTGGGCTTCAGAGTGGGCTTCACAGTGGGTTTCAGAGTGGGCTTCACAGTGGGCTTCACAGTGGGCTTCACAGTGGGCTTCACAGTCTGCTTCATAGTGGGCTTCACAGTGGGCTTCACAATAAGCATCACAGTGGGCTTCATAGTGGGCTTCAGAGTGGGCTTCAGAGTGGGCTTCAGAGTGAGCTTCACAGTAGGCTTCACAGTTGGCTTCACAGTGGGTTTCACAGTCGGCTTCACAGTGGGCTTCACAGTGGACTTCACAGTAGGCTTCATAGTGGGCTTCACAGTTGGCTCACAGTGGGCATCACAGTGGGCTTCATAGTGGGCTTCAGAGTGGGCTTCAGAGAGGGCTTCAGAGTGGGCTTCACAGTGGGCTTCAAAGTAGGCTCCAGAGTGGGCTTCACAGTCTGCTTCATAGTGGGCTTCAGAGTGGGCTTCTATGGGCATCAGAGTCGCTTCAGTGGGCTTCACAGTGGGCTTCACAGTAGGCTTCACAAGCTGGGCATATGCCTTCACATGGGCTTCACAGTGGGCTTCACAGTGGGTTTCAGAGTGGGCTTCACAGTGGGCTTCACAGTGGGCTTCACAGTAGGCTTCACAGTGGGCTTCACAGTCTGCTTCATAGTGGGCTTCACAGTGGGCTTCACAATGAGCTTCACAGTGGGCTTCATAGTGGGCTTCAGAGTGGGCTTCACAGTGGGCTTCAGAGTGGGCTTCACAGTAGGCTTCACAGTTGGCTTCACAGTGGGCTTCACAGTCTGCTTCATAGTGGGCTTCACAGTTGGCTTCACAGTGGGCTTCACAGTGGGCTTCATAGTGGGCTTTGCAGTGGGCTTCGCAGTGGGGTTCACAGTGGGGTTCACAGTGGGCTTCACAGTGGGCTTCACAGTGGGGTTCACAGTGGGCTTCACAGTGGGCTTCACAGTGGGGTTCACAGTGGGGTTCACAGTGGGGTTCAGAGTGGGGTTCACAATGGGGTTCACAGTAGGATTCACAACTGGCTGAGTCGCTCCACACAACACGCTCAATATCACGCTATTTTTTCTTCTTTTCTTTTGCAGTGCGAGACAAGACCAGGCGACGTGTGCGGTTATGTGCGAGAGCTTCTTTTGTGTGTATGTGTGGGGAGGAGTGGGTATGTGGGAGTGGGTGTTGGTGGGGTGTGGGTTGGTGTGTGGGTTGGTGTGTGTGTGTGTGTGTTGGGGAGGAGTGGGTATGTGGGAGTGGGTGTTGGTGTTGGGTGTTGGTGTTGGTGTGTGTGTTGGTGTTGTGTTTTGTGTGGGGAGGAGTGGGTATGTGGGAGGGGGTGTTGGTGTGGGTGTTGGTGTTGGTGTGTGTGTTGGTGTGTTTTGTGTGTGTTTGGAGGAGTGGGTATGTGGGAGTGGGTTTTGGTGTGGGTGTTGGTGTTGGTGTGTTTTGTTGGTGTGGGGTGTGTGTGGGGAGGAGTGGGTAGTGGGAGTGGGTGTTGGTGTGGGTGTTGGTGTTGGTGGTGTGGTTGGTGTGTGTGTGTGTGGGGAGGATTTGGGTATGTGGGAGTGGGTGTTGGTGGGGTGTTGGTGTGTGTGTGTGTGGGGAGGAGTGGTATGTGGGAGTGGGTGTTGGTGTGGGGTTGGTGTGTGCGTGTGTGGGGAGGAGGGGTATGTTGGTGTGGGTGTTGGTGTGGGTATGTGTGTTGGTGTGTGTGTGTGGGGAGAGGAGGGGGTATGTGGGAGTGGGTGTTGGTGTGGGTGTTGGTGTGGGTTGTGTGTGTTGGTGTGTGTGTGTGGGGGGAGGAGTGGGTTATGTGGGAGTGGGTGTTGGTGTGGGGTTGGTTGGTGTGTGTGTTGGTGTGTGTGTGTGTGGGGAGGGGTGGGTTATGTGGGAGTGGTGTTGGTGTGGGTGTTGGTGTTGGTGTGTGTGTTGGTTGTGTGTGGGGTGGGGAGGAGTGGGTATGTGGGAGTGGGTGTTGGTGTGGGTGTTGGTGTTGTGTGTGTGTGGGGAGGAGTGGGTATGTGGGAGTGGGTGTTTGGTTGTGGGTGTTGGTGTGTGTGTGTGTGGGGGGAGTGGGTATGTGGGAGTGGGTGTTGGTGTGGGTGTTGGTGTGTGTGTGTGTGGGGAGGAGTGGGTATTGTGGGAGTGGGTGTTGGGTGTGGTGTTGGTGTGTGTGTGTGTGGTGGGAGGAGTGGGTATGAGGAAGTGGGTGTTGGTGTGGGTGTTGGTGTGGTGTGTCTGTGTGGGCAGGAGTGGGTAATGTGGGAAGGGGGGCTTCGGTGTTACGTTGGTCTTGTTGGTGTGGGAGGACAGTGGGTAGTGGGTAGTGGGTTGTGGGTGTGGGGTTGTGGCTTGTGGGCTTGTGGGCAGGAGTGGGTTAAGTGGGCTTAGTGGGGTTCAATGGCTCCAGTGGGTGTTCACAGTGGGGTTCACAGTGGGGTTCACAGTGGGCTTCACAGTGGGTGTCACGTGGGCTTCACAGTGGGCTTCCAGTGGGTTCACAGTGGGGTTACAGTGGGTGTGTCACAATGGGGTTCCGTAGGATCGACAACGGACTGAGTCGTCATGGGAACACGTCGAATATCACGCTATTTTTTCTTGTTTTTGTTGCATGTGTCGAGACAAGACAGGCAGTGTGCGTGTTATGTGCGAGGCTTCTTTTGTGTGTGTGTGGGGAGGAGTGGGTATGTGGGAGTGGGTGTTGGTGTGGTGTGTTGGTGTGGTGTGTGTGGGGAGGAGTGGGTATGTGGGAGTGGGTGTTGGTGTGGGTGTTGGTGTTGGTGTGTGTGTTGGTGTGTGTGTGTGTGGGGAGGAGTGGGTATGTGGGAGTGGGTGTTGGTGTGGTGTTGGTGTGGGTGTGTGTGGGGAGGAGTGGGTATGTTGTGTGGGTGGTGTTGTGTGTGTGTGTGTGGGAGGAGTGGGTATGTGGGAGTGGGTGTTGGTGTGGGTGTTGGTGTGTGTGTGTGTGGGGAGGAGTGGGTATGTGGGAGTGGGTGTTGGTGTGGGGTGTGTGTGTTGGTGTCGGTGTTGGTGTGGGTGTGTGTGTTGGTGTGTGTGTGTTGGTGTGTGGGTGTTGGTGTGTGGTGTTGTGTTGTGTGGTGTGGGGAGGAGTGAGTATGTGGGTGTGGGTGTTAGTGTGGGGTTTGATGTGGGTGTTGTGTGTTGGTGTGGGTGTGGGGAGGAGTAGGTTTATGTGGGTGTGCGTGTTGGTGTGGGTGTTGATGTAGGTGTGGGTGTTGGTGTGGGTGTGGGGAGGAGTGGGTATGTGGATGTGGGTGTTGGTGTGGGTGTTGGCGTGGGTTTGTGTGTTGGTGTGTGTGGTGTGGTGATGTAGGTGTGGGTGTTGGTGTGTCTGTGTGTTGATGTGGGTGTCGGTGTGTGGTGTGTTGGTGTGGGCGTTGGGTGGGTGTTGATGTAGGTGTGGGTGTTGTGTGTGTGTGTTGGTGTGGGTTTTGGTGTGGGTGTTGGTGTGGGTGTTGATGTAGGTGTGGGTGTTGATGTGGGTGTGGGGCGGAGTGGTATGTGGGTGAGAGTGTTGGTGTGGGTGTTGGTGTGAGTGTGGGTGTTGATGTGGGTGTGGGGAGGAGTGGGTATGTGGGTGTGGTGTGTTTTGGGTGTGGGTGTGGGGAGAAGTGGGTATGTTGGTGTGGGTGTTGGTGTGGGTGTGGGGAGGAGTGGGCATGTTGGTGTGGGTGTTGGTGTGGGTGTGGGAGGAGTGGGTATGTTGGTGTGGGTGTTGGTGTGGGTGTGGGGAGGAGTGGGTATGTTGGTGTGGGTGTTGGTGTGGGTGTGGGAGGAGTGGGTATGTTGGTGTGGGTGTTGGTGTGGGTGTGGGGAGGAGTGGGTATGTTGGTGTGGGTGTGGAGAGGAGTGGGTATGTTGGTGTAGGTGTTGGTGTGGGTGTTGGTGTGGGTGTTGGTACTCACCTATTTGTACTCACCTATTTGTGGGTGCAGGGGTCGAGTCATAGCTCCTGGCCCCGCCTCATCGCTGATTGCTACTAGGTCCTCTCTCTCCCTGCCCCATGAGCTTTATCATACCTCGCCTTAAAACTATGTATGGTTCCCGCCTCAACTACGTCACTTTCTAGGCTATTCCACGGCCTGACTACTCTATGACTGAAGAAATACTTCCTAACATCCCTTTGATTCATCTGAGTCTTCAACTTCCAATTGTGACCTCTTGTGTCTGTGTCCCTTCTCTGGAATATCCCGTCTTTGTCTACCTTGTCTATTCCGTGCAGTATTTTATATATCGTTATCATGTCTCCCCTGACCCTCCTGTCCTCCAGTGTCGTCAGGCCGATTTCCCTCAACCTTTCTTCGTAGGACAATCCCGTTAGCTCTGGGGTTAGTCTTGTTGCAAACCTTTGCACTTTCTCTAATTTCTGGACGTGCTTGACTAGGTGTGATGTTGGTGTGGGTGTGGGGAGGAGTGGGTATGTGGGTGTGGGGAGGAGTGGGTATGTGGGTGTGGGTGTTGGTGTGGGTGTTGATGTGGCTGTGGTGTTGGTGTGGGTGTTGATGTGGGTGGGGAGGAGTGGGTATATGGGTGTGGGTGTTGGTGTGGGTGGTTGATATGGGTGTGGGGAGGAGTGGGTATATGGGTGTGGGGTTTGGGGGTGGGTTGTTGATATGGGTGTGGGGAGGAGTGGTATGGTGGGTGTGGGTGTTGGTGTAGGGTGGGGGAGGAGTGAGTATATTGGGGTGGTGTTAGTGTGGGTGTTGGTGTAGGTGTGGGGAGGAGTGAGTATATGGGTGTGTGTGTATTTAGTGTGGGGGTTGGTGTGGGTGTTGATGTGGATGTGGGAGGAGTGGGTATGTGGGTGTGGGTGTTGGTGTGGGTGTTGATGTGGGTGGTGAGGAGGAGTGAGTATGTGGGTGTGGTGTGTTAGTGTGGGTGTTGGTGTGGATGTGTGTGTTGGTGTGGGGAGGAGTGGGTATGTGGGTGTGGGTGTTGGTGTAGGGAGGAGTGGGTATTGTGGGTGTGAGTGTGGGTATTGGTGTGGGTTGTTGGTGTGGGTGTTGATGTGGGTGTGGGGAGGAGTGGGTATGTTTGGGGTGGTGTGGGTGTTGGTGTGGATGTGTGTGTGGGTGTGGGTGTTATGTGGGGTTGATGTGGGTGTGGAGGAGTGGGTAGGTGGGTGTGGGTGTTGGTGTAGGGAGGAGTGGGTATGTGGGTGTGAGTGTGGGTGTTGGTGTGGGTGTGTGTACTCACCTAGTTGAGGTTGCAGGGTCGAGTCCAAGTGCTGGCCCGCCTCTTCACTGGCGCTACTAGGTTCACTGGTCGCTACTAGGGTGTTGGTGTGGGTGTGGGTGTTGTAGTTGGTGTTGGTGTGGGTGTGGGTGGTGGTGTGGGTGTGGGAAGGAGTGGGTATGTGGGTGTGGGTGTTGGTGTGTGTGTTGATGTGGGTGTGGGGGAGAAGTGGCATGTGGGAGTGATGTGGGTGTTGGTGTGGGTTGTGTGTGTTGGTGTGGGTGTGTGTTGGTGTGGTTGTTGGTGTGGGTGTTGGTGTGGGGGTGTGTGTGTTGATGTGGATTTGGGAGGAGTGGGTATGTGGGTGTGGGTGTGTGGGCGTGGGTGTTGGTGTGGGTGTGGGTGTGGGTGTGGGTGTGGGTGTTGGTGTGGGTGTGGGTGTTGGTGTGGGTGCGTGTTAGTGTGGGTGTGGGCGTTGGTGTGGGTGTGTGTGGTGTGGGTGTGGGTGTTGGTGTGAGTGTGGGTGTTGGTGTGGGTGTGTGTTGGTGTGGGTGTGGGTGTTAGTGGTGGGTGTGGGTGTTGGTGTGGTGTGGGTGGTGTTGGTGTGGGTGTGGGTGTTGGTGTGAGTGTGGGTGTTGGTGTGAGTGTGGGTGTTGGTGTGGGTGTTGTGTTGGTGTGGGTGTTGGTGTGGGTGTGGGTGTTGGTGTGAGTGTGGGTGTTGTGTGAGTGTGGGTGTTGGTGTGGGTGTGGGTGTTGGGTGTGGTGGTTGGTGTGGGTTTGGTGTTGGTGTGGGTGTTGGTGTGGGTGTGGGTGTTGGTGGTGAGTGTGGGTGTTGGTGTGGGTGTGGGTGTTGGTGTGATGGTGGTATTGGGTGAGTTGGGTGTTGGTTGAGTGTGTGGTTGGTGTGAGTGTGGGTGTTGGTGTGAGTGTGGGTGTGGGTGTGAGTGTGGGTGTAAACTGACTATCTTTGGGTTTGATTCATTAGCATGTAAAGTCTGAAGGTTAGGTTAAGTTAGGTAAGATTTCTCACGAAACAGGATAAATATTTCCTGACGCAGGTCTTAGTTATACGATGACCCGGTGATGGAGCTTTTGGTCATCTGACCAAGGCCTTCCGCTGGCTTGCCTCCCTCCACCCACCTAAAAAATTATTCTTATGATTATAACTATATTTGATTATTCTCAAGAGTTTGAAGTTTCTTATACTTGACTTCCTCAAGTTACTGAGCGGGAAATAATACTCTACGAAATAAAGTAAGAAAACTAGCACCTACAGAGACCACTAGGAAGGTACGATCCCCACGATCTCCACGATCTCCTAGCAACAGTGGTGGAGTGCCGCCACGTATCTTCCAGAGACCTCCACTCCACTATGTTATATCCGCTGTTGCCTCCATGCATTGACTGATCTCCTCCTCCGTTCCTAACGCCGGGTCACCATCTGGAGAAGACCCGGGCCGGAACAAGATCACCGACCCTGCTACAGTCCCTTCCTAATGCGTGTTCTTTATTTACTGCCTTTGGTACTGAAGGAATGTTGTTATTCAGTATCAACGTGTTGTGATGTGTAGCGGCAGATATGTTACGTAAGCGTCTGCAAGACGAAACACAGAGACTTCAGGGTGAAACACAGCGTCTTCAAGATGAAACACAGCGTCTTCAAGATGAAACACAGCGTCTGCAAGACGAAACACAGAGACTTCAGGGTGAAACACAGCGTCTTCAAGATGAAACACAGCATCTTCAAGATGAAACACAGCATCTTCAAGATGAAACACAGCATCTTCAAGATGAAACACAGCGTCTTCAAGATGAAACACAGCATCTTCAAGATGAAACACAGCATCTTCAAGATGAAACACAGCATCTTCAAGATGAAACACAGAGTCTTCAAGACGAAACACAGAGACTTCAGGGTGAAACACAGCGTCTTCAAGATGAAACACAGCGTCTTCAAGATGAAACACAGCATCTTCAAGATGAAACACACCATCTTCAAGATGAAACACAGCATCTTCAAGATGAAACACAGCATCTTCAAGATGAAACACAGCATCTTCAAGATGAAACACAGCATCTTCAAGATGAAACACAGCATCTTCAAGACGAGATGAGAATATTCCCAGCAACTCTCCGAGTCATTAGTATTCATCATAGACCAGTATTATCCCATTTCAACCTGAATATTAACTAAATAACATAATTAAGACATGTTTCCCACCATATACGAAGCGTTATTAATATCCTTCAGTGCATGATGCACCACTCTCCTGATATTACTGGGTGGGATTACGTACACGTCTGAGACACACAGTTAATATTGTGTGTGTGTGTGTGTGTGTGTGTGTGTGTGTGTGTGTGTGTGTGTGTGTACGCACCTATATGTTGGTTGCAGGGGTCTATTTACAGCTCCTGGCACCGCATCTTCGTTGGTTGCTACTAGATCCACTCTCTCCCTGCTCTAAGAGCTTGTCATGTCTGTTTGTGTGTGTGTGTGTGTGTGTGTTTTACTATTTGTCAAAGATACTTGTCGATAGATTCATCTTAAAACTATGTATGTTCCCGCCTCCACTACGTGATTTTCTAGGCTATTCCACGGCCTGACCA
The DNA here is from genome assembly GCF_026875155.1 of Cherax quadricarinatus. Lineage (NCBI taxonomy): Eukaryota > Metazoa > Arthropoda > Malacostraca > Decapoda > Parastacidae > Cherax > Cherax quadricarinatus. Next base: position 94,906,291 of record NC_069402.1, read on the forward strand.
CTCTATGACCGAAGAAATACTTCCTAATATCCCTTTGACTCATCTGAGTCTTCAACTTCCAACTGTGACCTCTTGTTTCTGTGTCCCCTCCATGGAACATCCTGTCTTTGTCCACCTTGTCTATTCCACGCCGTATTTTATATGACGTTATCATGTCTTCCCTGACCCTCCTGTCCTCCAGTGTCGTCAGGCCAATATCCCTTAAAATTTCTTCGTACGACAATCACCTTTGTTCTGGAGCTAGTCTTGTTGCAAACCTTTGAAACAAGATGGATAGATAGATAACTAAGAAGATTGTGTGGAAATGTTCTGCTGCTAAATCTCTGAATGCATTCTAGCCAAGATGAGAGAAAGAGAGAGAGAGAGAGAGAGAAGAGAGAGAGAGAGAGAGAGAGAGAGAGAGAGAGAGAGAGAGAGAGAGAGGCTGTGCTCTCGTTGTCACCGGAAGGGGCACACCGCCAAAAACTGCCTGCGAGATACCAGGTGCAATTACTGCTACAAGAAAGGACATTAAGAGGACCAGTGTCGGAAGAAAAAGGCACTTGACAGACAGGACCACCTGTTTAGAGACCTGTTCTCGGAACAAACCGGCAGGATCTCTGAATTGGTAAACACATTCACCTGTCACCCACTCAGCTGCTCCTATCTCAGCCCAGCAGGTAGTATTGTGCCTTATACAAGACCAGAGACCTACATCCCTGCAGCTGCCTCAGTGCCCTACCTCTCTCAAGGGCAGCACCTTACATGCCTTACACACCCACCACCTCAGGTTGACCACATCATGAGGAGCCAGTGTATCAGCATCCTGTCGGCCAACATTAGAGGTTTCATTACTAATGTTGGAGAGCTCACACATAGTTTTGTGAACATTCGACGTCCCGACATGATAGCTTTTGTTGAAACATTTTTGGATGACAGGACTCCAGAAAATTTTGCAAGAATTGCTGGCTACACCTCATGGATGAGAAGAGACAGGCAAGGGCAAGGAGGAGGTGTTGCTGTGTGCTTCTCTAAAAGTGTACATGCCCAGAACATTGATGTTGTCACTCCTACTCATCTTGAAATAATGTTCTTCAAGCTCTGCATAAACACTAGTACCTCATAATTGTTAGTGACCTCAACCAACACCTTATACAGAGGGACTTTGATGACCTTCTTGCAGTATTTGACATGAGAACCTTTGTTGATTTCCCTACTCACATCTCTGGCTCCTCTCTTGGCCCAGTAGTGAGTGATCTGGCAGAAGGCATAGTCACTTGTCAACCCCTCGGCTATGTTGGATCGTCTGACCACAAGGCTGCTTTTACGACACTTAAGATCCCAACAGAACGAGGTGAGGAGTCCATACGCACAACCTGGCTATGGGAAAGAGGTAATCGGCCAGCCCTTTGCTCTGAGCTCGCCACCACCGATTGGAATGCTATTCTCCAAGAAGATGTTGACAACCAAGTGAAAGCCTTCACTGGACACATCCTAAATCTAAAACAAGAACACATTCCTCACCGGGAATACGTGACGAAGCCTACAGATCAGCCTTGGTTTGGCTTTCGTTGTAGAGAGGCTGCTACTGCTAAGTACAAAGCATGGCGAAGGTATAAGAGACATCCTACCACGTATAACAGGAACTTGCACAGGCAAGCCTGTAGGCATATGGGTGACGTTCAAAAGTGGGCCATTGCTAAATGGGAGGTGGACACAAAAAGAAAGCTAGCATCAGGTAGGGTAGGCTCCAAAACCTTGTGGTCCCTGGTCAAGGACAGACAAGGTTATCTGCCTGATGAACTTATTCCACCTCTAAATCGACAGGATGGGACCACCTATACTAGTAGTCAAGAGAAGGCGGACTCTTTGCTGAACACTTTGCTACCAAAATGCAAGTTCCTGATCCAGCAAGGGACCCTCCTTGGCTAGCTGCAAAAACTGTGTCAAAACTGTCTGTGGTAACAATAAGGCAGGAGGAGGTGCATTTCCTTCTTAAATCGCTTGACCAAGAAAAGGCTGTGGGCCTAGACAAGTTGAGCCCAAGATTGCTGAGAAGATGTGCAGACCAGTTAGCAGCACCTCTAACTCGCATCTTTCAGCACTGCCTAGTACAGTATAAATGGCCCTCTCTGTGGAAAGAGGCAAATGTAGTCCCTGTTCACAAAAAGAAGAGCAGAGTAGAAATCAGCAACTACAGACCAGTGTCACTCCTGTCTATCACTGGTAAGATCCTTGAGTTTTTTGACTACCACTCACTACTTTGTGATCGTCAATATGGCTTCAGGAAAGGTTACTCTGCTGCTGATCTGTTGTTAAACCTCTCCACTAAGTGGCACCAGTCAATGGATGAATCCAAAGTCAGCTGTGTGGTAGCACTGGACATTGCTAGTGCTTTCGACCGGGTGTGGCACCAGGGCCTCTTAGCAAAACTTCAAGCACTGGGAATTGCAGGCTCTACGCTATGTCTCCTCAGTGATTACCTTAATGGTAGATCTCTAAGTGTAGTTCTCAATGGAACGGAATTAGCAAGACATCCTATTGGGGCAAGTGTTCTACAAGGAAGCGTGCTGGGACCATTGTTATGGAATGTCTACTTCAACGGCGTTCTTCATCTCATCCCAGAATCACATGCATGTGCAGACGACTGTACACTGACATTCACTTATCCAAGAGAAGAAATGCCAGCTGCTCTAAGCTACATCAGTCACCAGTTAAGAGCTATATCAGCTTGGGGAAACAGATGGCAAGTAACATTTGCACCTGAGAAAACACAAATGATGATGATCTTTAGGCACCATGATGGTAATGCCAGTGGAGTAGTAAGGATGAATGGGAGGGTGTGGCACCTGGGGAAGAAGTTGATATCCTTGGGGTGAAATTTGACTCGAAACTGACCATGAAGAACCACGCTGTAAATCTTGCAAACAAGGCAGCCACGAAGCTTACAGCACTTCGCCGTATCTCGCATCTGCTTGACAGAAAGGATTGCAAGATTTTGTACGAGGCACAAGTACGCTCACACCTTGAGTATGCTCCACTTTCTTAGTTCGCCTGCCCCCTTCTCATCTGCGACTGCTTGACAGAGTAGAGAACAGAGCAAGATGTCTCATCTCTCTCCTGGACCAATCCTGGATTGATCTGTCATTACAGCAGAGCCTTCAACACAGGAGGGATGTGGGTGGCCTTACTGTTATGTACAAGGCCAATATTGTCAAAGTACCACACTTGGATCCACTTCGAGGACAGAGTGAAGCAAGCTTCTAAACCACAAGACGGGCAGAAAGCAGCAACTTCAGTCTGGCTGTACCCTTCTCCAAAACATCACTTCATCTGAGATCATTTATCCCCAGGATGACTCGAGTATGGAACACATTAGTATAGCATTGTGATGTCAACGAAAATGCTGGCCCACAGATGGCTCCATCATCATCCTGTTCCTTACCTGCATGCCTCATAACAATAAAAAATACTTGTATGTTTCATAACAATAAAAATACTTAAATGTTTCATAACAATAAAAATACTTGTATGTCTCATAACAATAAAAATGCTTTCAAATGAGCTGATGTAGGTAACAGCTCTTAGCTTGTCAATAAAGTTAGGAATCCTTAACCTGTAAATAGCTTGTCAATAAAGCTAGGGATCCTTAACCTTGTCAAACTCTGTGTAAGAAAAAAGGAGAGGAAGAGCAAGAGAGAGAGAGAGAGAGAGAGAGAGAGAGAGAGAGAGAGAGAGAGAGAGAGAGAGATAGAAGAGAGAGAGCAAGATCGTCTTAATGTAGTTTTAATACAGTTTCGTTAGCGAGGTAGTAAAAGGATTGTGTCGCTGTGATCACGTTACACAAGAGGCGGCCTCGGCCTGTTCAGATAATTTGTTCTAATCTGATGAAGGAAGCGAGAAGAAAACGCGAGGCCGTTGTGAACTGCCTGGCTCCCAGTCACATTGTTTAAGCTACGAGATTCTTCGTAATGCATTTTCTTCCTAATTGCATTAAAAACTCGACTGTTTTTGTTATAGCTGAAACTACAGAGACGAAATGAATGCGTTTTTGGACGAGGGTTGCGCTTCAGATCGCACGTCGTGTCTCCTGGAGCAACTCTGAGAGATTTTTCATAACATTTTCTTAGCAGCTAAAAGACAGTTCGAATCAACGTTCATACATATGTTTATACATCAAGACCATATTTGTGGGGGTAATGACTGCTGCTCCTGGTAGTTTGGATCTCACTGCATTTATCACTTGTTGACTGACTGAGATGATTTCACATTTGGATGGATTCAGGATGAGACCCATTTCCTGTCCCCGTGTCATTACCTGTGTAAGGTCATGTAGGAGGGCCTCTTTATGTACTGTAGTGTGCCTCTCATCTGGGGCCAAATTTGTTTAGCTCGTGGTCAGCTGACTGTGATTTCCCTAACTGCTATACAGAAGAGAAATGGTGCAAGAGGAATCTCCTTGTTGGACACCCTCCGATGATGTAATTTCATTGCTCTCCAAAGAGAAGCATTGATTCCTTGTATTACCGGCTGAAACAAAAGGGAAGAGCAGGGTAATGTTCTTGTACTGCTGCAATATATATATATATATATATATATATTATTATATATATATATATATTATATATTATATATATATATATATAAATATATAATATATATCCAAAACAACCACTGTGAAAGAGTAGTGAAATTCCAAGCGCTTTCGTGACTACTCACATTGTCAAGGAACTATGAAAGTAATACATCAAAGGAAGGCAATTAAAGGGCTTAGACCACACCTCACAGTCAACTCCTACAATAAAGAAACACCTGACGCGGGACAATACCGGACTCATAAGAAAAGAGGAACACTACAGTAGGTCCGCTGGTCCAACTAGACCCACCAACAAATCATTCTTCCCAAGAAATAAGGTTTATGATTTGTCCAATGTATTATGAAACTCTAACCAAATTTTATTAATTATAAATGAATCTAATTTATACAAACCTAAGGAAATATTCATATTTTTTAAAACTGCTTTTTATGAAACAAGATTCAATTATATTTCTGTCAACCATGGACTTGCTTGTTACAACTTCTCAACTTTTTGAAAATCAATTGGATGGTTAAAGTCTCTCACATGAATAAATAGAGCATTGAATCTTGTCCAGTTCTAATGCTATATTTATGTTGTTTTAATCTAGAAATTTTACCAACAATAGGGCTCAAAATGTCAACAAGCTATTTGGATAATTTATACGAAACTGATCCTATCGAGCTAATAATTGGTCTGATTGGATTACCTGGTTTGTGTGTTTTTATTAGTTCATACATGTAAGGTAAAGATAGATTAGTGGAAGTAAATTGTTTAATTAATTCATCTTTGCCTTTTAGTAGAAGTTTTATTGTTTTTATTTACTTCCACTAATCCATCTTTACCTTACATGTATGAACTAATATAAACACACAAACCAGGTAATCCAATCAGACCAATTATTAGCTCCATAGGATCAGTATCGTATAAATTATCCAAATGGCTTGTTGACATTTTGAGCCCTATTGTTGGTAAAATTTCTAACTTCAATGTTAAAAACAACTTAGATTTAGTTGATAAATTAAGCTCTTTGACTGACTTAAATGATTTTAACATGGTTAGTTTTGATGTTACTTCCTTGTTTACGAAAGTTCCTGTTGATGATTTATTAAATTTCTTATCTGAAGAACTCGTTAACTATGATTTACCATTACCAGTCCTACCATCATTAAACTTATTAAACTTTGCATTGTTGATGGAAAATTTGTATTTAATGATAAGTTTTACACTCAGAAATTTGGTATGGCAATGGGAAATCCTCTTTCACCTGTTCTTAGTAATCTATACATGGAATTTTTTTTAAACAAGATTGCTTAACACAATCCTCCCTAATAGAGCAAAATGGTTCAGATATGTCGATGATATTTTATGTCTTATGCCCAAGAATGTAGATATACACCATTTCCTTGGCAAATTAAATAGCTTAGCCCATTCTATAAACTTTACTGTTGAGTTTGAGGAAAATAACTCATTGCCTTTTCTAGATGTTTTAATTATTAAGGGTAATAATGAATTCAAGTTTAAAATTTACAGAAAACCTACAAATAACTGTTCCTATGTACACTATTATTCTTCCCATCAAGATAGAGTCAAACTGTCTGTTTTCTCATCAATGTTTTTGAGAGCTTTACGTATTTGTAGTCCAGAGTTCATAGATGAAGAAATATCCAAAATTTATGAAATAGCCAATGATCTGAAATACCCGAAAAATGTAATTGATAAATCATTTAAAATTGCTAGAAATACTTTTTACAACCCAAAAAAGGGACAACCAACCTTATTCAATTAAAAATATGTTGGTTCTCCCTTACCATGAAAACTTGGTTGATATGCCTTCTCTTCTTAAGACTTTTAACATTAAAGTTGTATTTAAAAATCCTGATACAGTAAAAATAACTTTTGATAAAAAATTCCCCCCAAAATGCTGACGGATGTGTCTATAAGAATCCTTTTAAAATTTGCAGTAAAGTTTATTACGGTCAAACTGGTAAAAGTCTCGAACTTAGATTAAAACAACATAAATATAGCATTAGAACTGAACAAGATTCCAATGCTCTATTTATTCATGAGAGAGACTTTAGCCATCCAATTGATTTTCAAGAAGTTGATAAAGTTGTATCAAGCAAGTCCATGGTCGACAGAAATATAATTGAATCTTGTTTCATAAAAAACAGTTTTGAAAATAATATGAATATTTCCTTAGGTTTGTATAAATTAGATTCATTTATAATTAACAAAATTTGGTTAGAGTTTAATAAAACATTGGACAAATAATAAACCTTATTTCTTTGGTAGAATGATTTGTTGGTGGGTTGTGGTGAGGACCTGTCTAGTTGGACCAGCGGACCTACTGCAGTGTTCCTCTTTTCTTATGAGTCCGGTATTGTCCCGCGTCAGGTGTTTCTTTGTTGTAGGAGTTGACTGTGAGGTGTGGTCTAAGCCCTTTAATTGCCTTCCTTTGATGTATTACTTTCATAGTTCCTTGACAATGTGAGTAGTCACGAAAGCGCTTGGAATTTCACTACTCTTTCACAGTGGTTGTTTTATATATTTTAAAATCACCTGTTTACTGTGATCTTATTGCATGTATATATATATATATATATATATATATATATATATATAATATATATATATATATATATATATATATATATTATATATATATATATATATATATATAAATTTATATATATATATATAAATTTATATATATATATATATATATATATATATATATATATATATATATAAATTTATATATATATATAAATTTATATATATATATATATATATATATATATATATATATATTTATATATATATATATATATATATATATATATATATGTCGTGCCGAATAAACAGAATTTGCGATCTTGGCTTAAATTGCAACGATTATCTTGCCATATAGGACAAAGGAAAATTTGTGTATGCAATAATTTCGCCAAAATCATTCTAAACTTAACGAAAAAAATATATTTCACTGTGTTTGCTTAGTATTAAATTATTGTAAACAAATCTAAAATATATTTAGTTGGGTTAGACTAAAATAAATGTTCTTGCTATAATAAGGTTAGGTAAGTTTTCTAAGATTCATTTGTTGCAAAATTAAAAATTTTTACACCATCATTAATGAAAAAAAATCTAGCTTTAAACGTATAAGACACATTTTTAGAAAGGATTTAATTTTAAATGAGTTCTTGCTAATTGACCAGTTTTACATATTCGGCACGATATATATATATATATATATATATATATATATATATATATATATATATATATATATATATATATATATATATATATATATATATATACATGAATCGTTGATTTCTTTCTCTTTGAGCTATTGTAAGAGTTTTATAACTGGGAGCGTTGAACAGCCTTTGATGAAAAAGAAGAACGTTGAACTGTTCAAAGTTCAGTCGTAACGAAAGTCATGTGACTTTATTGGATAAACTTATATTGATCTGACTTTTGTATTGAATGTAGTTTAGCTGGATGATAGGATGAGGGGAGTGTAGGATGTGTGAAGGATGGGGAGAGTGTAGGATGTGTGAAGGATGGGGAGGAGAGTGTAGGATGTGTGAAGGATGGGGAGGAGAGTGTAGGATGTGTGAAGGATGGGGAGAGTGTAGGATGTGTGAAGGATGGGGAGAAGTGTAGATTGTGAAAGGATGGAGGAGAGTGTAGGATTGTTGAAGGATGGGAGGAGTTGGATGTGTGATAAGGATGGGGAGAGTGTAGATTGTGTGAAGGATGGGAGGAGAAGTGTAGGATGTGTGAAGGATGGGAGGAGAGTGTAGGATGTGTGAAGGATGGGGAGATGAGATGTGTGGGATAGTGTGAAGGATGGGGAGGGAGAGTGTAGGATGTGTGAAGGATGGGGAGGAGATGTAGGATGTGTGAAGGATGGGGAGGAGAGTGTAGGATGTGTGAAGGATGGGGAGGAGGTGTAGGATGTGTGAAGGATGGGGAGGAGGGAGTGTTAGGATGTGTGAAGGATGGGGAGGAGAGTGTAGGATGTGTGAAGGATGGGGGAGAGTGTAGGATGTGTGAAGGATGGGGAGGAGAGTGTAGGATGTGTGAAGGATGGGGAGGAGAGTGTAGGATGTGTGAAGGATGGGGAGGAGAGTGTAGGATGTGTGAAGGATGGGGAGGAGAGTGTAGGATGTGTGAGGATGGGGAGAGTGTAGGATGTGTGATGGATGGGGAGGAGAGTGTAGGATGTGTGAAGGATGGGGAGGAGGGTGTAGGATGTGTGAAGGATGGGGAGGAGAGTGTAGGATGTGTGAAGGATGGGGAGTGTGTAGGATGTGTGAAGGATGGGGAGAGGTGTAGGATGTGTGAAGGATGGGGAGGAGGAGTGTTAGGATGTGGTGAGGATGGGGAGGAGGGTGTAGGATGTGTGAAGGATGGGGAGGAGGAGGTGTAGGATGTGTGAAGGATGGGGAGGAGAGTGTAGGATGTGTGAAGGATGGGGAGAGAGGTGTAGGATGTGTGAAGGATGGGAGGAGGAGTGTAGGATATGTGAAGGATGGGGAGGAGGGGAGTGTAGGTATGTGTGAAGGATGGGGAGGAGGAGTGTAGGATGTGTGAAGGATGGGGAGGAGAGTGTAGGATGTGTGAAGGATGGGGAAGGAGTGTAGGATGTGTGAAGGTATGGGGAGGAGAGTGTAGGATGTGTGAAGGTGGGGAGGGAGAGGTGTTGGATGTGTGAAGGATGGGGAGGAGAGTGTAGGATGTGTGAAGGATGGGGAAGGAGAGTGTAGGAGTGTGAAGGATGGGGAAGGAGTGTAGATGGTGAAGGATGGGAAGTGTAGGATGTGTGATGGGAGGAGGTGTAGGATGTGTGAAGTGATGGGGAGGAGAGTGTAGGATGTGTGAAGGATGGGGAGGAGAGTGTAGGATGTGTGAGGATGGGGAGGAGAGTGGTAGGAATGTGTTGTGAAGGATGGGGAGGAGAGTGTAGGATAGTGTGAAGGATGGGGAAGGAGAGTTGTAGGATGTGTGAAGGTGGGGAAGGAGAGTTGTAGGATAGGATGTGAAGGATGGGGAGGAGAGTGTAGGATGTGTGAAGGATGGGGAAGGAGAGTGTTAGGATGTGTGAAGGATGGGGAGGAGAGTGTAGGATGTGTGAAGGATGGGCAAGGAGAGTGTAGGATGTGTGAGGATGGGCGAAGGAGAGTGTAGGATGTGTGAAGGATGGGGAAGGAGAGTGTAGGATGTGTGAAGGATGGGCAAGGAGAGTGTAGGATTTGTGAAGGATGGGGAAGGGAGAGTGTAGGATGTGTGAAGGATGGGGAAGGAGGGGGGAGTGTAGGATTGGTGAAGGATGGGGAGGAGAGTGTTAGGTAGGTGTGTATAGGATGGGGAGGAGAGTGTAGGATGTGTAAGGATGGGAGGAGAGTGAGAGAGTGTAGGATGTTGAGGATGGGACGGATGAGGAGAGTAGGTGTGTGAAGGATGGGGAGAGGAGAGTGTAGGATGTGTGAAGGATGGGGAAGGAGAGTGTAGGATGTGTGGAAGGATGGCAAGGAGAGTGTAGGATGTGTGAAGGATGGGGAAGGAGAGTGTAGGATGTGTGAAGGATGGGCAATGGAGAGTGTTTAGGATGTGTGAAGGATGGGCAAGGAGAGTGTTAGGATGTGTGAAGGATGGGGAAGGAGAGTGTAGGATGTGTGAAGGATGGGGAAGGAGAGTGTAGGATGTGTGAAGGATGGGGAAGGAGAGTGTAGGATGTGTGAAGGATGGGCAAGGAGAGTGTAGGATGTGTGAAGGATGGGGGAGGAGAGTGTAGGATGTGTGAAGGATGGGGATGGAGAGTGGTAGGATGTGTGAAGGATGGGGAGGAGAGTGTAGGATGTGTGAAGGATGGGGATGGAGAGTGTAGGATGTGTGAAGGATGGGGAGGAGAGTGTAGGATGTGTGAAGGATGGGGAAGGAGAGTGTAGGATAGGTGAAGGAGTGCAGGATACACGAAGAGTCAAGGATGGTTCTACTTACCGGGAGGGTGTTCAGGGGGTCAACGCCCCCCGCGACACAGTCCTTGACCGTGTGAGTGCTAATTGTTCTTTTTATTCAGTAGAAAAATTAACAAAGATTTACACGATACATTGCTCACTGCTTGGTTAATTAGGTTTCAAACCTATCGACTACCCGAAGGCCATTAAGGCTCAACCTCACTATTTTCACCATCAGTGAAGACAACTTTAATACCTAAAATAGTGATTAAAGTAAATTTTCTCTAAATATACACATATATAGAAGGAAAAATCGAATAAACAAAGAAATTTAATAAAATCATTCAATAATAATTAAAAATAAAAGAAGGAAAATATTTAATGACTATTTGTGAACGTCTTTATGCATATTGAACAAGAAACTTCTATGTCATACTGTTGTATAGAAACTAATTACGGAGTTAATTAGTGAACTGGTAATTAGTAGATTTTGGCAATAATTTGAAAATTATTAGCGACATTATTAGCGACCGCTTTATTTATAGCTGGACTAAAATATCACAGACAAGGAGAGACGGATATGACCTCCAGGTCGCAGGTCACTTGTATTGACCCGGAGAGAAAGATTTGTGAATTAGTGTGGGAAATGCTTGATGAGATTTTATATATATATATATATATATATATATATATATATTTTTTTTCGAGTGAGAGAGAGAAACTAAAGGATTCGAACCTGGATAAGTCAGGCACAGCTGGGCCACTGACGCGGTTTGACCTTCATCATCATTCCCAGGGTTCGAATCCTCGCACTCTCTCGGAAAAAATTACAACTGCTTTGTTACGGATTTTGAGACTCGGAGGTATACATAATACGTTATTTTCCCAGCCTTTTGTATGTATCAATATATTTACATATGTGTAAGTTCATTTGATTCCCGAGGTACGTAAATGCTTTCTAAAATTTATTACCTTCATAATGTGGTGGTCCAGTGGTACGACATATATATATATATATATATATATATATATATATATTATATATATTATATATATATATATATATATATATATATATATATATATTATATATATATATGTATATATATATATATATATATATATATATATATAATATATATTTTATATAATAGATATATATATTATATATTAATAATATATTGTCACAGTATGTGTAATCATCAATAAATTTCCTTCAATATTCACCTTTGAATAATAGCACAACAGTGATTTATTATGGGTAATTAAAATAATAATGTCAGTAAGAGGTAAATTGCAGGTAAGAATATTTAGTGAGATAGATATTTAGAAAGCTACGTGTCGGCAGCTAAGTACAGGGCAGACGAGGTCAGCGTACAGTTCAAGTAGATGATTGGTGAGCATCTGGTGACAATGTAAAGTTGATCAGTGAAGGCTAGGTTAGGTTAGGTCTAGGTTAACTGGACCACACAAATCGTAATGACACGATTGCAAACAAACCATTACCGGGCGTGGTTTGAACCCAGCGTCAGTTCAAAACTCAGACCTTCGCGTTAGCCATGGGCCAACTAGCTTCATATGATTATCCAACTAGGTATATTCTACACATAGGAAGGTTAGATAGGTACAACTGTGACCACAATGCAAAATCTGTAAAAAACTTGCATTTGTGGTCACAGTGATACCTATGCTACCATCCTATGGTTAGAAATATTACCTGTTGGGATGAATCATATTGAAGTAGCTGGTCCAGTGGCTAACGCGAAGGTCTGGAGTTTTGAGACTCTGACCGCGGGTTCAAACCCCACCGTGGTACGGTAGGTTAGGTTAAGTTAGGTTAGGTTAGGTTAGATTAGGTTAGGTTAAGTTAGGTTAGGTTAAGTTAGGTTAGGTTAAGTTAGTTTAGGTTAGGTAAAATATGTCAGGAAACAGGACAAGTGTTTCCTGACGTGGGCCTTAGTCACATGATGGACCGCCACTGGAGCTTTTAGTCATCTGACCGAAGCCTTTTCCTGGCTTACCGTTCCACCCCTTTAAAATTTAAGGTTATTTCAGTGGAGGCAAGAATATGTGAACGTACCAGTGAGCAGTGGTACTAACACTTGTTGTGTTGTGTGAAGTGTGGGCGTCAAACACTGTAGAGAGGAGGAGGAGGAGGAGGAAGAGGAGGAGGAGGAGGCTGGAAGCACCAGAGATTTCATATTTGAAAGCAATGTGTAGTGTGAATATTGCGCACGAATAAATAACGTAGACAGTGAAAAACAGTATGAGGTTGTGATGCATATAATTCAGAGAACGTAGAGGGGTCGTAGAGGTGCTTTTCGTCACTACTGAAGGACTGGAAAGAATGGGATGACCAACAGGGTGTAAGAATTTGGTGTGAAAGGAGCTAAAGGGGAAGAAAAACTGGTTACTCGGACTTGCATTCTGGAGGTGAGAAGTGTAGGTGTTGCATTTTGGAGACTGGGTGTGGTATTGCGTCTCAGAAGCGGGTGTTGTCCACACAAACACATACACACTTAAGCGGGTGTTGTCCACACATACACATACACACTTAAGCGGGTGTTGTCCACACACACATACACACTTAAGCGGGTGTTGTCCACACACACACATACACACTTAAGCGGGTGTTGTCCACACACACATACACACTTAAGCGGGTGTTTGGACCCACACACACCCATACCACTTAAGCGGGTGTTGCCACACACACACATACACACTTAAAATCGGGTTTGTCCACAAAAACACATACACATTTAAAGGGGGTGTTGTCCCACCACATACACATTTAAGCGGTGTTGCCCAAAACACACACATACACACTTAAGTGTTGTCCACACACAATACACACTTAAGCGGGTGTTGTCCACACACACACATACACACTTAAGCGGGTGTTGTCCACACACACACATACACACTTAAGCGGGTGTTGTCCACACACACACATACAACAAAAGGGGGTTTGTCCCACACACCAACCACTTAAGGGGGGGTTGCCCCACACACACACAACACATTTAACGGTGTTTTCCACACACACATACACCTTAAGCGGTGTTGTCCCACAACACATACCACTAAGCGGGGTTTCCACACAACCAACAACTTAAGGGGGTTTTTGTCCAAAAAAACCACATACCACTTAAGGTTGCCCCACACAATACACATTTAAAGGGGTGTTGTCCACACACAAAAAACACTTAAGGGGGTGTTGTCCACACACACACAAAACACCTTTAAGCGGGTTTGTCCACACACACAACACACTTAAGGGGGGTTTTGCCCACACACACATACACCTTAAGGGGGGTGTTGTCCACACACACACAACAACATTAAGCGGGTGTTGTCCCACACACACATACACATTTAAAGCGGGTGTTGCCACCCACACCATACCCCTTTAACGGGGTTGTCCAACACCCCAAACCCCTTACCCACCCCCCTCAAAAGCGGGTTTTGTCCACAACACACACATACACACAACGGTGTTGCCCCACACACCCACAAACACCTTAAAGCGGGGGTGTTGTAAAAAAATACAACTTAAGGGGTGTGTAACCACAAAAAAACACATTTAAACGGTTTTTTCCACACCACACAACACATTTAAGTGTTGTCCACACACATACACACTTAAGCGGGTGTTGTCCACACACACACATACACACTTAAGCGGGTGTTGTCCACACACACACATACACACTTAAGCGGGTGTTGTCCCCACACACTCCCACTAAGCGGTTTTTCCACCACACACATACACATTTTAAAAGGGGGGTTTGCCCCACACACACATACCACTTTAAGCGGGTGTTGTCCACACCACCATGCACATTTTAAGCGGGTGTTGTCCACACACACACATACACATTTAAAGGGGGTGTTTCCCCCCACAAAAACATACACACTTAAGCGGGTGTTGTCCACACACACCAACACACTTAAGCGGGTGTTGTCCACACACACACATACACACTTAAGCGGGTGTTGTCCACACACACACATACACACTTAAGCGGGTGTTGTCCACACACACATCCCACACAAAGCGGTTGTTGTCCACACAACACAACACACTTAAGCGGTGTTGTCCAACACCATACACACTTTAAGCGGGTGTTGGTCCACACACACACAACACACTTGAGCGGTTTTGTCCACAACACCAATACACACTTAAGCGGTGGTCCAAACACACACATACCATTTAAGTGTTGCCCACACCATCCCCTTTAAAGCGGGTGTTGTCCACACACACACATACACACTTAAGCGGGTGTTGTCCACACACACACATACACACTTAAGCGGGTGTTGTCCACACACACATACACACATAAGGGGGTTTTGTCCACACACATACCCCTTTAAAGGGTTTGCCACCACCACAACACACTTAAGCGGTGTTTCCACACCACACATCACACTTAAGGGGTGTTGTCCACAAACACACATACCATTTAAGCGGGGGGGTTTTCCACAAACCCATACACCTTAGGGGGGTTTTGCCAAAAACCACATACACACTAAGCGGTTTTGTCCACACACACACATACACACAAGGGGTTTTGTCCACACACACACCATACCACTTAAGCGGGTATTGCCCACACACACAAAAAAACCACACACAATTTAAGGGGGTTTGTCCACCACACACACACACACAAAAAACCCAATAAATATTATATATATTAATTTTATAAATATATAAATTATAAAAATATAAATATATTATATATTTATATATATTTATAAATAAAAACACTGATCTCTGCTAAGGAGACTCAACCCTACGAACCTTGGAACAAAGTAGCAGTGCTCCCCCACCTCCCCAACGGCCCAAAACTTTGGGCTCCAGCTTGCCAGACGTTTGACCCAAGCTGCCAGCTTTCGGGAAGGGAGAAGTTTACAGTTTTTCATCTCATCCCCTAAGCCTTCTCCCGAAAGGGCTGCCGGGATCAACGTCACATTGTGCTAGGCGAAATTTATTTCCAGTTGTTGAAAGGTATAGCACTGCGTCCCTTTGTTTCCAGGTTCGTAGGTTCGGTCTCCCCCCAGAGATCGTGTTTATAATATAATGTATATATATATATAAAATAAATATATATAAATATAATATAAATAATATATATATAATATAACATATATATATATATATATCTTACAAAATACACTGTCCTGTTTCCAATTTTTAACGTCCCCAACACAGACAGACCAGCTTGCGTCTGACATAAATGACACCCGTCCCGGGCTGTTTTTGATAAATTTCTTTTGTGGCATGTTTTTCCACCCCAAACTTATGAAAAAACCTGATGCCTTTTTTTTAACCCCGTATCTTGCACCTGAAAATCCGATTTAAACGTTTTCCAGTTTGTCACCTGTAGTTTGAATTTTTGACTTCCCCCCTCTTAAAAAAAATTTTATATATATATAATTATATATAATTATAAATAAATTTATAATATATTATAAATATTATATAAATATATATAATATAGATACATATATATACAAAATTTATAAAATTAATATTATTATATAATATAATTTTAAAAATATAAAATATATATATATAAAAATATATATTATAAATATAAAATTATATAATAAAATTATATATATTATTATATTAAATATATTCTACTGCCGTCCCCGGGGTCTCAACCAAACGTTAGCTCTGGATACATTTTGATTTTAAGTCTCGAAAAAGTTAGCCCAAACAATAGTTGAAGGGTTAGGGGAAAAGTGATTTCTTTAATTTTCTGCTATGGGGGGGACCTACCCAAAAGGGGTGGAGGCCTAGTCCGGGCTATTAAGCCCTTTTTGGGGGGTTTGCTGAAAAGAGAACTTGCAATTTTTTGGGGCGCAGCACCACTCCCATATGGGCTGCCCCCAACCAGCAAACCCGGGGTGCAAAGGTTTAACGATTATAAGAAAAATCGTACCTTGGGTTTATTTCCCCCAAAAAAGGCGAGCCCCCCAAGGCTGAGGCGATGTGGGCACTCGCTGTCAGCATTTTCCAGACTTGCCTACAAACTGGGTTTAGACGGGCTCTCTCTCTGGCTTTTGTTTTGCCTTTCAGTCACCGTAAATAACCTTACTCCCCAAATTTCCATTTTGGGATGACTCGGTACAGCTCTTCGCATCTAACATATCAATTTGCACTAGCCACTACATGTTTCATCAAGGGAAGCTTCTAAAAGTTCCCAATTTTCTGTAGCACTTGATGTTTTCAGCTGTTGAGGCTCCGCGCCTCCAAAAGCGCTGGAGGCACTAGGTCCTTTTTGAAGGATGACGACCTTTCTGTTGTTTCCAAAACACACAGGGCGACAGGGGGGCTTCACCACGTGCTGATTAAAAACACTTAAAACACAGACTCGGGTACTCCGTTTCAGTTTTTAAAAATTTACCACCTGTGGATGCATCTCATGTGATGTCCAACAAAGACGCAACACTGACTGCAGCGTGTTTTGGCATCACCAAATGCGAGGAGCTTGGACTTCCACAAGCATGCTGACGTGTTAATAGGAGCGACTGGAGACAACGGTTTTTTAAGCTTTACGTGCTGTGGGTGTGAGCAAGGGAATATTAATGGGATTTAGGGGAAAAAGCGGCGGGCTGAGTCCGGGGGAGGGAAATACAATGTCTGCACTCTGAAGGGGGTGTTTTGTTGCGTTTTTTTTCTGTAGTGTAAACACCCTTTTGGGAAGACAGGGAGTGAATGATGGTGCAATTTTTCTTTTACGGGGCCCCCCTCCATGTGTTAATAAATAAAATTAGTGCGTTTTAATTTTTTTAATCAATCGCTACTTATTTAATTTATGCGCAAACTAATTTTTTTAGCTTTAAAACCCTTATTTTATTTTTTATCAAAAAGTTTAAAAACTGGTTTTACACTGATTAACGGTGTTTTGTAAATCCGGTTTTTCCGCATATAAGGCGCGCTTTTCCCCCCACAAAGCTTGGGAAAAAATTATCCTGCGCCTTATATGCTCAAAATCAGTTACGCTTTACAGTTGTTTACTAAAGTTACGTTACATCCCCGCTTGTAAACTTTTTAAATACTTTTCAAGGGTCGGCGCCAATAGCCGGGAAAAAATGGTACACTTGGAAATGGTTTGATCTATTACGGCGTTTTTGTAAGTAGGTCCTTATCCGCCGATATAAGTAATAATGTGATATCTCTTTTCTCTCTCTCTCTCTCTCTCTCTCTCTTCTCTCTCTCTCTCTCTCTCTCTCACTCCTCTCTCTCTCCCATCTCTCTCTCTCTCCTCCCTCTCTCTCTCTCCTCTCCCTCTCTCTCTCCTTCTCTCTCTCTCTCTCTCCTCTCTCTCCCTCTAATTATTTTTACAAATTCAGTCTGCAAGACACGTCTGTTTTTAACCTCCATTACGAACAATTTATCCCAAACAGTTGGGTAAAGATACTGTTAAATAACAGGAAATAACGGGAGAGAATTGTCAACAACACATGGGTCCCAATCGAGCAAGTTGATTGGCTGTTTAAAAATCAATTGTTGCAGTGATTGGTTGCTCGTTGTCAGTCAGGACAGCCAGGAAAACTCTGCCTCACGGAGTTCACTTTTCTCTGAGTTTGTTTTTCATGTTGTCCTGTTTTTTTTTAATGGTTGATTTTCTTGTTTTATGTTAATTTGAGTTTTGTGAGTTGTTTTTGTGTTTTTGTTTTGGTCTTGATTCTTGTTTGCTGTTGTTTATTGCTGTTTTTCCTTGTTGTTTTTGTTTGTATTGTTTGTTGTCGTGTTTTTTCCTCTTTCTTCTATTTTTTTCTTCTTCTTCTTCTTCTTCTTCTTCTTCTTCTTATTATTATTATTATTAATATTATTATTATTATTATTATTATTATTATTATTATATTATTATTATTATTATTATTTATTATTATTATTATTATTATTATTATTATTATTATTTTATTATTATTATTTTTTTTTATTATTATTTTTATTTTTCATTTTGTTCTTCATGCACTTACCAAGTTGTGTTAGCTGGGGTTGATCCTCAGCTCCTGGCTCCGTCTACTAACCTACAATAACCAGCATTACTGGACCCTGGCATCTTGGACCCATCATACCTACACTTCAAACTGCGTATGCACTTTTGTACGTGAATACTTGTACATTTATGTATAATTTGCATATTTTCCCCCCCCCCTCCCTATCTCTAACTTTTTATCTTTTTCTTCTTCCTCCTTGACAATTAACTTTTAATCTAATTCCCAATTCTATCATTTTATTTTTTTTTGTTCGTTTTTTATCATTTTTCATTTTTCTTTTCCACAGTTTAGTGAGGCTGCGTTTAGGTTTTCATCCTTTGTCTTCATGCACTCCCCAACTGTTTCTGTCCCCTTAGCTGGGATCATTCCTCGCTTCCTTGTCAGTATCCCCTCTACTGATATCCCTCCTCTCTTCCACCCCTCATTACTGGACCCTCCTCTTCCTCTTCACCCCTCCTTCACCTGGATCCCCTTCTATCTTTCATATCCTATATTGATATTCTTCTCTCCATCCCCTCCTTACCTATCACCCTTTTTATCTTTTCCCCCTTCCCTCTACTTTGGATCACTTTATCTATCCCTCATCATTCATTTTTCCTTCTTACCTGGATCACCCCTTTATTTTTTTCCCTTTCAGCCCTCCCCTCTCACTGGTCTTACCCCTCCCTCCTCTTCCAGCCCCCTCCCCTCTCACCTGGATCACCCCTCCCTCCTTCCCCTTCCAGTCCCCCTCCCCTCTCACCTGGATCACCCCTCCCTCCTTCCTCTTCCGCCCCCTCCCCTCTCACCTGGATCACCCCTCCCTCCTCCCTCTTCCAGTCCCCCTCCCCCCCACCTGGATCACCCCTCCTCCTTCCCTCTTCCAGCCCCCTCCCCTCTCACCTGGATCACCCCTCCCTCCTTCCCTCTTCCAGTCCCCTCCCTTCTCACCTGGATCACCATCCCTCCTTTCCCTCTTCCAGCACCCCTCCCTCTATCCTGGATCACCCCTCCCTCCTTCCCTCTTCCAGTCCCCTCCCCTCTTCACCTGGATCACCCCTCCCTCCTTCCCTCTTCCAGCCCTCTCCCCTCTCACCTGGATCACCCCTCCCTCCTTCCCTCTTCCAGTCCCCTCCCCTCTCACATGGATCACCCCTCCCTCCTTCCCTCTTCCAGCCCCCTCCCCTCTCCCCTGGATCACCCCTCCCTCCTTCCCTCTTCCTGTCCCCCTCCCCTCTCCCCTGGATCACCCCTCCCTCCTTCCCTCTCGTCCCCCTCCCCTCTCCCCTGGATCACCCCTCCCTCCTTCCCTCTTCCAGCCCCTCCCCTCTCCCTGGATCACCCCTCCCTCCTTCCCTCTTCCAGTCCCCTCCCTCTCACCTGGATCACCCCTCCATCCTTCCCTCTTCCAGTCCCTTCCCCTCTCACCTGATCACCCCTCCATCCTTCCCTCTTCCAGCCCCTCCCCTCCTCACCTGGATCACCCCTCCATCCTTTCCCTCTTCCAGCCCCCTCCCCTCTCACCTGGATCACCCCTCCATCCTCCCTCTTCCAGCCCCCTCCCCTTCTCACCTGGATCACCTCTCCATCCTTCCCTCTTCCAGCCCCCTCCCCTCTCACCTGGATCACCCCTCCATCCTTTCCTCTTCCAGCCCCCTCCCCTCTCACCTGGATCACCCCCTCCCTCCTTCCCTCTTCCAGTCCCCTCCCCTCTCCCCTGGATCACCCCTCCATCCTTCCCTCTTCCAGCCCCCTCCCCTCTCCCTGGATCACCCCTCCCTCCTTCCCTCTCCAGTCCCCCTCCCCTCTTCCCTGGATCACCCCTCCCCCTTCCCTCTTCCAGCCCCCCCCCTCTCACCTGGATCACCCCTCCCTCCTTCCCTCTTCCAGTCCCCTCTCCCCTCTCCCCTGGATCACCCCCTCCCTCCCTCTTCCAGTCCCCCTCCTCTCTCCCTGGATTACCCCTCCCTCCCTCCCTCTTCCAGTCCCCCTCCTCTCTCCCCTGGATCACCCCTCCCCCCTTCCCTCTTCCAGTACCCTCCCCTCTCCCCTGGATCACCCCTCCCTCCTTCCCTCTTCCAGTCCCCTCCCCCTCCCCTGGATCACCCCCTCCCTCCCTCCCTCTTCCAGTCCCCGCCCCTCCCCCTGGATCACCCCTCCCTCCTTCCCTCTTCCATTCCCCTCCCCTCTCCCTGGATCACCCCTCCTCCCTTCCTCTTCCAGTCCCCCTCCCCTCCCCTGGATCACCCCTCCCTCCCTCCCTCTTCCATCCCCGCCCCTCTCCCCTGGATCACCCCTCCCTCCTTCCCTCTTCCGCCCCCCCCTCCCCCCTCCCCCCTGGATCACCCCCTCCCCCCCCCCCCCTTCCAGTCCCCCCCCCCTCTCCCCGGGATCCCCCCTTTCCCTCCTTCCCCTTTTCCCCAGTACCCTCCCTTTTCCCCGGGGACACCCCCTCCCCCTTTCCCTTTTCCCCGCCCCCCCCCCTCCCCCTGGATCCCCCTTCCCTCCCTCCCTTTTTCCAATCCCCTCCCCCCCCCCCCCGGGAAACCCACCCCTCCCTCCTTCCCTTTTCCAGTCCCCTCCCCTCTCCCCGGTTCAACCCCCCCCCCCCTTTCCCCTTCCAGTCTCCTCCCTTCCCCCCCTGGATCCCCCCCTTTCCTCCCCCCCTCCCTCTTCCAGTCCCCCTCCCCTTTTCCCTGGTTCTCCCCTCCCCCCTCCCTTTTCCGCCCCCTCCCCTCCCCCCCGGGATCCCCCCCCTCCCCCCCCTTTTCCCAAACCCCCCCCCTCCCCGGGATCACCCCTCCCTCCTTCCCCCTTCCAGTCCCCCCCCTCTCCCCGGGAATCTCCCCTCCCTCCCCCCTCTTCCATCCCCTCCCCCTCTCCCCGGGGGGGAATTCTCCCCTCCCTCCCTCCCCCCCCCTCCCCCCTCCTCTCTCCCCCTGTATAAACCGCTCCCCCCCCTCCCTTTTCCGGTCCCCCCCTTTCTCCCCCCGGGACCCCCCTCCTTTTTAAGCCCCCCCCCTCCCCCCCTGGATCACCCCTTTCCCCCCCCTTTTAAACCCCTTGCGTCTCCCCCCCCTCCCCCCCGGGTTTCACCCCCTCCCCCCTCCCCTTTTCCCAGCCCCCTTCCCCACTCCCCAGGATCACCCCTCCCCCTTTTCCCCTTTTCCCAGTACCCCTCTCCTCCCCCTGGACCCGCCCCTCCCCCCTCCCTCTTCCAGCCCCCTCCCCTTTTTCCCCGGACCTCCCCTCCCTCCCCCCCTTTCTTCCAATCCCCCCCCCCTTTCTCCCCTGGCCCAAACCCCTCCCTCTCCCCCCCTCTTCCACCCCCTCCTTTCCCCCCCTTTGGGAAATTCCCCCCTCCCCCCCTCCCTCTGAACCCCCCTCCCCCTCCCCGGGATCACCCCTCCCTCCCTCCCTTTCCAGTCTCCCCCCCTCCTCCGGGAAACCCCCCTCCCTCCCTCCCTCCGCCCCTTTTTTCCATCCCCTCCCCTCTCCCCGGGAAAACCCCCTTTCCTTTCCCCCCCTTTCCCTTTTCCAGTCCCCTCCCCCCCCTTTTGGGATCACCCCCCCCCCCCCCTTTTCCCAAGTCCCCCTCCCCTCCCCCTGAAATCCCCCCTCCCTCCCTCCCCCCTTCCCCGGGCCCCCCCCTCTCCCTGGACACCCCTTACCCCCTTTCCCCTTCCGCCACTCCCCTCTCCCCCGGGATCCCCCCTCCCCCTCCCCCCCCCCATCCTTCCTTTTCCCCGTTTTCCTTCCTTCCTTCCATCCCTCCTTTTTTTCCCCATCCCTTCCTTCCTTTCTCCTTCCCTTCCTTCCCTCCTTCCATCCACCCCTTCCCTTTCCCTTTTCCTTCCTTTTACTCCCTTTTTCCACCCCTTTCCCCCCCCTCTCTCTCCTTCCTTTCCCCTTTTCCCTTTCCCTTTTCCCTTTCCCTTTCCTTCTTTCCTTTCTTCCTTCCCTCTCTTCCCTACCCCCCCCCCCCCCCCTCCCCTTTCCTTCCTTCCCCTCTTTTTCCTTCCCTTTCCTTTCCCTTACCCCCCCTTCTTCCACCCCTCTTTCCCTTTTCCCCCTTCCTTCTTTCTTTCCCTTTCCCTTTTCCTTCCTTTCCCTTTTCTTCCCCTCCCTCCCCTCCCTCCTCTCCCCTTTTTTCCTTTCCCTTCCTTCCTTCCTTCCTTCCCTCTCCTTCCCCTCTCCCCCCCTCTCCCCTTTCCCTTTCTTTCCTTCCCCTTTCCCTTCCTTCCTTCCTTCCCCTCCCCCCCTTTCCCCCTCCCTCCTTCCTTTTTTCCCTTTCCCCTTTCTTCCTTCCCTTTCCCTTTCCTTCCCTCCCTCCCCCTTTCCTTCCTTCCTTCCTTCCTTCCCTTCCTCCCCCCTTCCTTCCTTCTCTCCCTTTTTTCCCTTTCCTCATTCCTTCCCTTCTCTCCCTTACTTCCTCCCTCTTTCCCTTTCCCTTTCCCTTTCTACCTTCCTTCCCTCCCCCCCTCCCTCCCCCTCCTTCCCCCTTTTCCTTTCTTTTTTCCTTCCAACCCTTCCTTTTTTTCCTTCCTTCCTTCCTTCTTTCCCTTTCCCTTTCCCCTTCCCTTCCCCCCCCTTTCCTTTTCCTTCCCCCTTTCCCCTTCCCTTTCCTTCCTTCTCTCCCCCCCTCCCCCCTTTTCCCCCTTTCCCTTTTCCTTCCCCATCCCTCCCTCCCTTCCTCCCTCTTTTCCCTTCCTCCCTCCCTACCCTCATTTCCCTCCTTCCTTCCTTCTTTCCTTCTTTCCTTCCCCCTTTCTTTCCCTCCCTCTCTCTCTCCCCCCCTCCTTTCTTTTTCCCTTTTCCCTCCCCCCTCCCCCCCTTTCCCCTTTTTCCCCTTCCCTTCCCTTCCTTTTTTCCTTCCTTTTTTCCTTTTTCCCCCCCCTCTCTCTCTCCCCCCCCCTTTCCCCTTTTTCCCTTTTCACTCCTCCCCCCCTTTCCCTCTCTCCCTTTTTCCTTTTCCTTCCCCCCTTTCCCTTCCTTTTTTCCCTTTCCCTTTTCTTTCCCCCCCTCTCCCCTCCCCCTTCCCCCTTTCCCCCCAAAGTTTCCAATCGCAAAACCCAAATTAAAATTTTTTAAATCCAAGGAACAAAAACTAAAAGAAACGAAAACCGTAAAAAAACCCATTAAGAAAAACGGAAACCCGAACACCGAATAAACAAGAACCCAAAAAGAACACTGTAACAGAACACACGGGGAAGAAAAAAGACCCGCAAAAACACAAACAAACAAAACTGGGATGAACAAGAACCAGAAAGAACTCTGTAGACAGAACACACTGGGATGAAAAAAGAACCAGCAAAACACTTTTAGACAGAACACACTGGGATGAACAAAAACCCCAGCAAGAACACTGTAGACAGAAAAAACTGGGATGAACAAGAACCAACAAGAACACTGTAGACAGAACACACTGGGATGAACAAGAACCAGCAAGAACACTGTAGACAGAGCACACTGGGATGAACAAGAACCAGCAAGAACACTGTAGACAGAACACACTGGGATGAACAAGAACCAGCAAGAACACTGTAGACAGAACACACTGGGATGAACAAGAACCAGCAAGAGCACTGTAGACAGAACACACTGGGATGAACAAGAACCAGCAAGAACACTGTACAGAGAACACACTGGGATGAACAAGAACCAGCAAGAACACTGTAGACAGAACACACTGGGATGAACAAGATCCAGCAAGAGCACTGTAGATAGAACACACTGGGATGAACTAGAACCAGCAAGAACACTGTAGACAGAACACACTGGGATGAACAAGAACTAGCAAGAACACTGTAGATAGAACACAATGGGATGAACAAGAACCAACAAGAACACTGTAGACAGAACACACGCTGGGATGAACAAGAACCAACAAGAACACTTTAGTTAGAACACGCACTGGGATGAACAAGAACCAGCAAGAACACTGTAGTTAGAACACACACTGGGATGAACAAGAACCAGCAAGAACACTGTAGTTAGAACACACACTGGGATGAACAAGAACCAACAAGAACACTGTAGTTAGAACACACACTGGGATGAACAAGAACCAACAAGAGCACTGTAGTTAGAACACACACTGGGATGAACAAGAACCAACAAGAACACTTAAGTTAGAACACACACTGGGATGAACAAGAACCAACAAGAACACTGTAGTTAGAACACACACTGGGATGAACAAGAACCAAAAAGAACACTATAGTTAGAACACACTGGGATGAACAAGAACCAACAAGAACACTGCAGTCAGAACACACGCTGGGATGAACAAGAACCAACAAGAACATTGCAGTTAGAACACACACTGGGATGAACAAGAACCAACAAGAACACTGTAGTTAGAACACACGCTGGGATGAACAAGAACCAACAAGAACACTGTAGTTAGAACACACGCTGGGATGAACAAGAACCAATAAGAACACCGTAGTTAGAACACACGCTGGGATGAACAAGAACCAATAAGAACACTGTAGTTAGAACACACACTGGGATGAACAAGAACCAATAAGAACACTGTAGTTAGAACACACGCTGGGATGAACAAGAACCAACAAGAACACTGTAGTTAGAACACACTGGGATGAACAAGAACCAGCAAGAACACTGTAGAGAGAACACACACACTGGGATGAACAAGAACCAACAAGAACACTGTAGTTAGAACACACGCTGGGATGAACAAGAACCAACAAGAACACTGTAGTTAGAACACACACTAGGATGAACAAGAACCAGCAAGAACACTGTAGATAGAACACACGCTGGGATGAACAAGAACCAGCAAGAACACTGTAGACAGAACACACCCTGGGGCGAACAGGTTCTTGAAGAACATTACTGAATACTCCACAATTCTGCAAGAATTACAGAAAACGCCCAGAGATAAACAAAAGCTATAAAGAACATTAGGGAACACTCCAGGGGAGTGATATCAACTGATAAGAACATTAGGGAACACTCCAGGGAAGTGATATTAACTGATAAGAACATTAGGGAACACTCCAGGGGAGTGATATCAACTGATAAAAACATTAGGGAACACTCCAGGGAAGTGATATTAACTGATAAGAACATTATGGAACACTCCAGGGGAGTGATATCAACTGATAAGAACATTAGGGAACACTCCAGGGGAGTGATATCAACTGAAAAGAACATTAGGGAACACTCCAGGGGAGTGATATCAACTGATAAGAACATTAGGGAACACTTCAGGGGAGTGATATCAACTGATAAGAACATTAGGGAACACTCCAGGGAAGTGATATCAACTGATAAGAACATTAGAGAACACTCCAGGGAGTGATATCAACTGATAAGAACATTAGGGAACACCACAGGAAGTGATAATCAACTGATAAGAACATTAGGGAACACTCAGGAGTGATATCAACTGATAAGAACATTTAGGGAACACTCCAGGGGAGTGATATCAACTGATAAAGAACATTAGGGAACACTTCAGGGGAGTGATATCAACTGATAAGAACATTAGGAGACATCCAGGGAAGTGATATCAACTGATAAGAACATTAGGGAACACTCATGGAGTGATATCAACGATAAGAACATTAGGAACACCGCCAGGGAGTGATACAACTGATAAGAACATTAGGGAACACACCCAGGAGTGATATCAACTGATAAGAACATTAGGGAATCACTCCAGAGTGATATCAACTGATAAGAACATTTAGGGAACACGCCAGGGGATGATATCAACTGATAAGAACATTAGGGAACACTCCAGGGGAGTGATATCAACTGATAAGAACATTAGGGAACACTCCAGGGAGTGATATCAACTGATAAGAACATTAGGGAACACTCCAGGGAGTGATATCAACTGATAAGAAAACATTAGGGAACACTCCAGGAAGTGATAATCAACTGATAAGAACATTAGGGAACACTCCAAGGGAGTGATATCAACTGATAAGAACATTAGGGAACACTCAAGGGAGTGATATCAACTGATAAGAACATTAGGGAACACTCCAAGGGAGTGATATCAACTGATAAGAACATTAGGGAACACTCCAGAGAAGTGATATTAACTGATAAGAACGTTAGGGAACACTCCAGGGAAGTGATATCAACTGATAAGAACATTAGGGAACACTCCAAGGGAGTGATATCAACTGATAAGAACATTAGGGAACACTCCAAGGGAGTGATATCAACTGATAAGAACATTAGGGAACACTCAAGGTGATTGGTATCAACTGATAAGAACATTAGGGAACATTCCAGGGAAGTGATATCAACTGATAAGAACATTAGATAACACTCCAAGGGAGTGATATCTACTGATAAGAACATTAGGGAACATTCCAGGGAAGTGATATCAACTGATAAGAACATTAGGGAACGCTCCAGGGAAGTGATATCAACTGATAAGAACATTAGGGAACACTCCAGGGGAGTGATATCAACTGATAAGAACATTAGGGAACACTCCAGAGGAGTGATATCAACTGATAAGAACATTAGGGAACACTCCAGGGGAGTGATATCAACTGATAAGAACATTAGGGAACACTCCAGGGGAGTGATATCAACTGATAAGAACATTATGGAACACTCCAAGTGGGTGATATCAATTGATAAGAACATTAGGGAACACTCCAGGGGAGTGATATCAACTGATAAGAACATTAGGGAACACTCCAAGGGATTGATATCAACTGATAAGAACATTAGGGAACACTCCAAGGGATTGATATCAACTGATAAGAACATTAGGGAACACCCCAGGGAAGTGATATCAACTGATAATAATATTAGAGAACACTCCAGGGAAGTGATATCAACTGATAAGAACATTAGGGAACACTCCAGGGGAGTGATATCAACTGATAAGAACATTAGGGAACACTCCAGGGAAGTGATATCAACTGATAAGAACATTAGGGAACACTCCAGGGGAGTGATATCAACTGATAAGAACATTAGGGAACACTCCAGGGGAGTGATATCAACTGATAAGAACATTAGGAACACTCCAGGGGAGTGATATCAACTGATAAGAACATTAGGGAACACTCCAGGGAAGTGATATCAACTGATAAGAACATTAGGGAACACTCCAGGGGAGTGATATCAACTGATAAGAACATTAGGGAACACTCCAGGGGAGTGATATCAACTGATAAGAACATTAGGGATCACTCCAGCTTGTAAGAATGCGAGAGAACAAGTAAATGAAGGAACATCAAGAGAAGAGTTTTATTTATGAATCCTGAAAGAAATGAAATATTAAGAAATATTATATTATCCAGGCCTTTCATTTTTGCAATCAACACATCATAAGCAGATTGCAAATTTGCAGGAATGAGCAAGGTAAGGCGTCACTCGGAGCGAATTTGCTGTGATTGCTTACTCTATTCTGCAGCTTTGCAAGTTCCTGATGATGTGCTGATTGCAACATGAAAGGCCTAGAGCTATTACTCGACTCCCCCTGTGGTTGTTTGTTTTGCACACACACACACATACACACACACACACACACACACACAGACACACACACACACACACACACACACCACACACAACGCAACACAACACAACACAGCTCAACACACACACACACACACACACACACACACACACACACACACACACACACAACGCAACACAACACAACACAGCTCAACACGCACACACACACACACACACACACACACACACACACACACACACACCACACACACACACACACACACACACACACACACAGAACACAAGAAAAAGGAAGAAACTGAGAGAGATGGTACAAAGGCGAAAGGAGGAAAGAGAGGGGATGGAGAAGACAGACAGGAGATCCCAGACCCAGGAAGATCTAATACAGCCTCCCTCACAACTTCCTATAGAAGCCTCCAACCAGGTCAACCCCAGTGCAACCAACACTCTAAATCAAAACACCCATGCCACATCCAATGCCCCCACCCACTACATTACAAACTTCACCCCCACAGCAACAACCCATAGTTCCTTACCAGGTTCTCCCACTTCCCCACCCCAATATACTTCCCAGACCACAGTCTTAGAAAAGAAGTTGAAGGTGTGGTATACAAATGCAGATGGAATAACAAACAAGTATGAGGAGTGGCACGAAAGAATCAAAGAGACATCCCCAGACATAATAGCACTCACAGAAACAAAACTCACCAGAATAATAACAGATTCAATCTTTCCATCCGGATATCAAATCTTCAGGAAAGACAGAGGAGGAGAGGGGGAGGAGGAGTTGCACTGCTCATTAAAACCAGTGGGGTTTTGAGAAAATGGAAGGAATGGATGGCATGGGCGAAAGGGACTACTTAGTAGGAAACAATCCAGTCTGAGGGACATAAGGTGATAATTGCAGTAATGTACAACCCACCACAGAACTGCAGGAGGCCAAGAGAAGAATACGATGAGAGCAAACAGAGCAATGATCAACACACTAGCCGAGGTGGCCAGGAGAGCACACATGGGGGGAGCAAAGTTACTAGTTATGGGTGATTTCAATCACAAGGAGATTGACTGGGAAAACCTGGAGCCCCATGGGGGTCCCGAAACATGGAGAGCCAAGATGATGGATGTGGTACTGGAGAACCTCATGCATCAACATGTTAGAGACACTACCAGACAGAGAGGAGAGGATGAACCAGCAAGGTTGGACCTTGTATTCACCATGAGTAGTTCGGACATCGAGGGTATCATGTATGAAAGGCCCCTGGAAGCTAGTGATCATGTGGTTCTGTGCTTCGACTACATAGTTGAGCTCCAAGTGGAGAGAGTAGCAGGAATAGGCTGGGAAAAAACCAAACTACAAAAGGGGGAACTACTCAGGCATGAGGAACTTCCTTCAAGACATTCAGTGGGAGAGGGAACTGACAGGAAAACCAGTACAAGAAATGATGGACTATGTAGCAACAAAATGCAAGGAGGCAGATGAGAGGTTTGTTTCCCAAGGGAAACAGAAATAATGGGAAGAACAGAACGAGTCCTTGGTTCACCCAAAGTGTAGGGAGGCAAAAACTAGGTGTACTAGAGAATGGAAAAGGTACAGAAGACAGAGAACTCAGGAAAATAAAGAAATCAGCCGAAGAGCCAGAAACGAATATGCACAGATAAGAAGGGAGGCTCAGAGACATATGAAAATGACATAGCATCAAAAGTAAAGACTGACCCGAAGCTGTTGTACAGCCACATCAGGAGGAAAACAACAGTCAAGGACCAGGTAATCAGACTGAGGAAGGGTGATGGGGAATTCACAAGAAAACGACCGAGAGGTATGTCAGGAGCTCAACACAAGATTTAAAGAGGTATTTACAGTGGAAACCAGTAGGACTCCAAGAAATCAGAACAGGGGGCACACCAGCAAGTGCTGGATGAGGTACATATACCAAGGAGGAGGTGAAGAAGCTGCTATGTGAACTTGACACCTCAAAGGCGGTGGGACCAGACAACATCTCTCCATGGGTCCTTAAAGAGGGAGCAGAGATATTGTGTGAGCCATTAACAAAGATCTTCAAACACATCATTTGAAACTGGGCAACTCCCTGAGGTATGGAAAATGGAAAATGTAGCCCCAATTTTTAAAAAGGGAGACAGACATGAGGCACTAAACTACAGACCTGTATCCCCAACGTGTATAGTATGCAAGGTCATGGAGAAGATCATCAGGAGGAGAGTGGTGGGGCACCTGGAAGAAACAAGTGTATAATTGACAACCAGCACGGTTTCGGGAAGGAAAATCCTGTGTCACAACCTACTAGAGTTTTATGAAAAGGTGACAGAAGTAAGACAAGAGAAGAGGGGTGGATGGGACTGCGTATTTTTGGACTGCAAGAAGGCTTTCGACACATTTTCCTCACAAGAGGTTACTGCAAAAGCTAGAGGACCAGGCACACATAACAGGAAAGGCACTGCAATGGATCAGAGAATATCTGACAGGGAGGAAACAACGAGTACATGGTACGCGGCGAGGTGTCAGAGTGGGCGCTGTGACAAGCGGGGTTCCACAGGGGTCAGTTTCCCAGGACCTGTTTCTGTTCTTGGTATCGTGAACGACATTAACGGAAAGGGAAGACTCAGAAGTGTCCTTGTTTCAGACGATGTGAAGTTAATGAGAAGAATCGAATCGGACGAGGATCAGGCAGGACTACAAAGAGATCTGGACAGGCTACAAGCCTGGTCCCGCAACTGGCTCCTTGAATTTAACCCTGCCCAAATGCAAAGTCATGAAGATTGGGGAAGGGCCCAAAAAAGACCGCAGACACAATATAGTTTAGATGGGCCCAAAAACTGCAAACCTCACTCAAGGAAAAAGATCTGGGGGTGAGTATAACACCGAGGGATATCTCCTGAGGCGCACATCAAACAGATAACTGCTGCAGCATACTGGCGCCCGGCAAACCTATGGATAGCGTTTTCCCATACCTCAGTAAGGATTCGTTTAAGACTCTGTTTTACCATCTACGTCAGGCCCATACTGGAGTATTTCAGCACCCGTTTGGAATCCAACCTAGTCAAGCACGTCAAGAAATTAGAGAAAGTGCAAAGGTTTGCAACAAGACTAGTCCCAGAGGGTACGGGGGTTGTCCTTTTGAAGAAAGGTTGAGGGAAATCGGCCTGACGACACTGGAGGCAGGAGGGTCGGGGAGACATGATAACGACATATAAAATACTGCGCGGAATAGACGAGGTGGACAAAGACGGGATGTTCCAGAGATGGGACACAGACAAAAAGAGGTCACAATTGGAAGTTGAAGACTCAGATGAATCAAAGGGATGTTAGGAAGTATTTCTTCAGTCATAGAGTAGCGGGCCATGGAATAGCCTAGAAAGTGATGTGGTGGAGGCAGGAACCATACATAGTTTTAAGGCGAGGTATGATAGAGCTCATGGGGCAGGGAGAGAGAGGACCTAGTAGCAATCAGCGAAGAGGCGGGGCCAGGAGCTGTGACTCGACCCCTGCAACCACAAAGGTGAGTACAAATAGGTGAGTACACACACACACACACACACACACACACACACACACCTACATAGGGTTGAGGAATTCCTGCAGGAGGTTCCGTGGGACAGAGAACTGGCAGGAAAGCCAGTAAACGAATTGATGGAATATGTAACAACAAAATGCAAGGAGGCAGTAGAAAGGTTTATTCCCAAGGGCAACAGAAACAATGGGAAAACCAGAACGAGCCCCTGGTTTACCCGACGGTGTAAGGAAGCAAAAACAAAGTGCAATAGAGAATGGAAAAAGTGCAGAAGGCAGAGAACACATGAAAATATGGAGATCAGTCGCAGAGCCAGGAACGAGTATGCACAGGTAATGAGGGAGGCCCAACGACAGTATGAAAATAATATAGCATCGAAAATCAAGACTGACCCGAAACTGTTGTATAGCCACATCAGGAGGAAGACAATAGTTAAAGACCAGGTGATCAGATTGAGGACAGAAGGGGGAGAACTCATAAGAAATGATCAGGAGGTATGTGTGGAGCTAAACAGGAGATTTAAGGAAGTTTTTACAGTAGAGACAGGAAGGGCTATCGGAAGACAGCACAGAAGGGAACATCAAGAGGGAATATACCAACAAGTGCTGGATGACATACGAACAACCGAGGAGGAGGTGCAGAAGCTGCTAAGTGACATTGATACCTCAAAGGCGATGGGACGGGACAACATCTCCCCGTGGGTCCTTAGAGAAGGAGCAGAGATGCTGTGCGTGCCCCTAACCACAATCTTCAACACATCCCTTGAAACTGGGCAATACCTGGAAAATAAAAGACAGAAAAATGTGGGTCCCATATTTAAGAAAGGAAACAGAAATGAGGCATTAAACTACAGACCTGTGTCTCTGACATGTATTGTGTGCAAAGTCATGGAGAAGATAATCCGGAGGAGAGTGGTGGAACTCCTGGAAAGGAACAAGATTATAAATGAAAACCAGCATGGGTTCATGGAAGGCAAATCCTGTGTCACAAACCTTCTGGAGTTTTATGACAAGGTAACAGAAGTAAGACACGAGAGAGAGGGGTGGATTGATTGCGTTTTCCTAGACTGCAGGAAGGCCTTTGACACAGTTCCCCACAAGAGATTAGTGGAGAATTTGGAAGATCAGGCGCATATAACAGGGAGGGCACTGCAATGGATCAGGGAATACCTGACAGGGAGGCAACAACGAGTCATGGTACGTGAAGAGGAAACACAATGGGCTCCTGTGACGAGCGGGATCCCACAGGGGTCAGTTCTAGGACCAGTGCTAATTTTGATATATGCGAACGACATGATGGAAGGAATAGACTCTGAAGTGTCCCTATTCGCAGATGATGTGAAGTTGATGAGAAGAATTAAATCGAATGAGGATGAGGCAGGACTGCAAAGAGACCTGGACAGGCTGGGCATGTGGTCCAGAAACTGGCTTCTCGAATTTAACCCTGCCAAATGCAAAGTCATGAAGATTAGGGAGGGGCAAAGAAGACCGCAGACAGAGTATAGGCTATGTGGACAAAGACTACAGACCTCACTCAGGGATAAAGACCTTGAGGTGGGCCATAACACCGAGCACGTCACCGGAGGCACACATCAACCAAATAACTGCTGCAGCATACGGGCGCCTGGCAACCTGAGAATAGCGTTCCGAACCCTTTAAAAAGGAATGGTTCAAGACACTGTACACTGTGTATGTTAGGCCCATACTGGGTATGCAGCACCAGTCTGGAACCCACACCTGGTCAAGCACGTCAAGAAGTTAGAGAAAGTACAAAGGTTTGCAACAAGACTAGTCCAGAGCTCAGGGGAATGTCGTACGAGGAAAGGTTTAGGGAAATCGGACTGACGACACTGGAGGACAGAAAAAGGGGTCAGGGGAGACATGATAACGACATACAAGATACTGCGGGGAATAGACAAGGTGGACAGAGATAGGAAAGTTCCAGGAGGGGACACGAAACAAGGGGTCACAAAATGGAAGCTGAAGATTTTAGACGAGTCACAGGGACGTTTAGGAAGTATTTCTTCAGTCATAGAGTTGTCAGGAAGTGGAATAGCCTAGCAGTGAAGTAGTGGAGGCAGGAAACCACATATAGTTTCAAGAAAAGGTATGACAAAGTCAGGAAGCAGAGAGGGAGAGGACCTAGTAGCGATCAGTGAAGAGGCGGGGCCAGGAGCTGAGTCCGACCCCTGCAACCACAATTAGGTGAATACAATTAGGTGAGTACAACTAGGTGAGTAAAACACCACGCACACACACATAACACCACACACACACAATACCAAAAACACACACAACACCACACAAACATGGGAACACACCACACACACACACACACACACACACACACACACCACACACACACAATACACACACACATACACACACACAGGGGCCTGGAGCTCGGACTCGACCCCCCAAAACCCCAATTAGGTGAGTACTTTCAACACACACACACACCACAACATACACACACACACATCACGCCCCACACACACATACACACACACCACACAACATAACAATACACACACACACACACACACACACACACACACACACACACACACACACACACACACACACACACACACACACACACAAGACACACACACATACACACACACACACACACACACAACACACACACACCCACAACATACCACACACACACCACACACTACACACACACCACACACACACACACACACACTCACAACACCACGCAAACACACATACACACACACACAACACCACACACACACACAAAATAACCCACACACACACACAAACACACCACACACAACATACACACACATACACACACACCACACACACACACGCCACACACACACACACAAAATAAAACACAACACACACACAAACCACACACGCACGCACCCACACACACACACACCACGCACACACACACACACACACACACACACACAACACACACATACACACCACACACACACACCACACGCACACACACACACACACACACACACACATACAACGCACACACACATACACACACCACACACAACACACACATACACACACACACACACCCACACACACACACACACACACACACACACACACACACACACACACACACACACACACACACACACCACACCACACACACACACACACACACAGAAAACTCACACACACAGGAGCTCGGACTCGACCCCCGCACCTCAACTAGGTGATACACACTCAACACACACACACACCACACACACACCACACACACAACAAACACACAACACACACACACACACCACACAAACACACACACACACACACACACACACCACACGCCACACACATACACCACACACAATACACGCACACACACATACACTCACACACACACACACACACACCACACACACACACACCACACACACACACACACACACACAGAAACACTCACACACACATACACACAAACACACACACACACACACACACACACACGCACACATACCACACAACACACACACACACACACACACACACACACACACACAGACATGAAGCATTAAACTACAGACCAGTGTCACTGACATGTATAGTATGCAAAATCATGGAGAAGATTATCAGGAGAAGAGTGGTGGAACACTAGAAAGGAATGATCTAATCACAGCAGCCAGCATGGTTTCAGGGACGGGAAATCCTGTGTCACAAAAACCTACTGGAGTTCTATGACATGGTGACAGCAGTAAGACAAGAGAGAGAGGGGTGGGTGGATTGCATTTTCTTGGACTGCAAGAAGGCGTTTGACAACAGTTCCACACAAGAGATTGGTGCAAAAAACTGGGAGGACCAAGCAGGGATAACAGGGAAGGCACTACAATGGATCAGGGAATACTTGTCAGGAAGACAGCAGCGAGTCATGGTACGTGGCGAGGTGTCAGAGTGGGCACCTGTGACCAGCGGGGTCCCGCAGGGGTCAGTCCTAGGACCAGTGCTGTTTCTGGTATTTGTGAACGACATGACGGAAGGAATAGACTCTGAGGTGTCCCTGTTTGCAGATGACGTGAAGTTGATGAGAAGAATACACTCGATCGAAGACCAGGCAGAACTACAAAGGGATCTGGACAGGCTGCAGAACTGGTCCAGCAATTGGCTCCTGGAGTTCAATTCCCACCAAGTGCAAAGTCATGAAGATTGGGGAAGGGCAAAGAAGGCCGCAGACGGAAGTACAGTCTAGGGGGTCAGAGACTACAAACCTCACTCAAGGAAAAGATCTTGGGGTGAGTATAACACCAGGCACATCTCCTGAAGCGCACATCAAACCAAATAACTGCTGCAGCATATGGGCGCCTAGCAAACCTCAGAACGCATTCCGACATCTTAATAAGGAATCGTTCAGGACCCTGTACACCGTATACGTTAGGCCCATATTGGAGTATGGGGCACCAGTTTGGAACCCACACCTAGCCAAGACGAAAAGAAAACTAGAGAAAGTGCAAAGGTTTTGCAAAAGAGTCCCAGAGCTAAGAGGTTGTTACGGGGAGGTTAAGGGAATAACCGGGGACACAGGGGGAGGACGGGAGAGATAGGGGGGACATGTAAGACTTTCAAATTACTGAGGGGAAATTGAAAAGGTGGACAAAAACGGATTTTCCCAGAGATTGGACACAGAAAACAAGGGGACACAGTTGGAAGTAAAGACCAAGATGAATCACAGGGTGTTAGGAAGTATTTCTTCGCCAGGTAGTCGAAAGTGGAATATTTTGGGAAGCGAGTGTGGGGCAGGATCCATACAAGCTTTAAGCAGAGGTCAAAAAAAGCTCACGGCTCAGGGGGAGTGCCTAGTAGCGATCAGTAAAGAGGGGGGGCCCAGGGCTCGGACTCGACCCCCGCAACCTCAATAGGTGGTAAAAACTGGTGAGTACCCCACACACAACACCACACACACGAAACACTCACACAACACATACAACACATAACCACACACACACACACACACACGCACCATAACACACCACACACCACACACACAAACACACACACACACAACATAACACACACACACAAACATAAAAACATAAAAAAATTATATTTAAGGTTAAAAACAAAATGAATTTTAGTCGAAGTTTTGATGTTTTAATTAAAATTTACAAAGTTTATGAAGATTGGGAATGGGCGGAAAGACCGGAAGACGGAGTTAGACTGTGGGACGGAGGCTACGGCCCTTTTTCAAAGAGAAGGCCCTGAAGTAAACTTTAGGACCAGTATTCATCGTAGAGGTCACGTCAGCCTGCAGCCAAAGGTCACCCTGTAAATCAAAGGTGCCTTAAGAATATCAACAAAATGTCATTCGGGCCGTAGCATCATATGTTAGCCCCTCTTGGAGTAGGCACCAGCATGGAGCCCCACCTGCGAAAAACAGTTAAGAAAACGGGGTGAAAGTGCTAGGAAAAGGCACCACAAATGCCATTTATGTACCCACAGTACACAGTATGAATAATCTGTAGTCTTTTTGTAAAATGAAATGCCAATCAATCTGCCATCAATCTAAATGTCAGCCAGATTGTCAATTTGTCAAAAGAACTATCAGTCTGAAAGTCGTCTAATTGCAACGTGTGTCAGTTTCCAAATAAGAGTGATCGAAGGTTTAGTTTTTGTCAGTCAATCAGTTGTCATTCTGTTATCCCGACTTCGGGAGGTGAGTGCCTTTTCTTCATCGCCCAGGCTAATAAAGTCAGCGAAATCACTGAATGAAAAAAGTAATGAATCAGTTTTAAAATCGTATTTACATAACTTTATCTCCCCCCCTGGAAACTTTCTACTTAATGGGGTTTTAAGAGAGAGAAAGGGGAGAGAATAATGAATGAGAAAAGTTACTTTATAAAATAAGATTTTTTTAACTTTACCGACAAACAAACCAGTCGTTTTCTAAAAAAAAATTACAAAAATTTTACATTGTGTTTAATTTAAATTTACGCTAATTTAAAAACTTGGGTGGAATATGTTACTTTTTTATACGTCCCACGTTAGGCAAACTGAAGTTAGGTTGCTCCCTAAGTTAGTCTTGATGGGAAATGTAAAAATCTGCATACCACATTGCTTTACCAGAATGTTAAAGACACGATAAGTGAAAACATTATATAGGATGACATTTCGCCCTCGCAGCGGGCTATTTCCAATCTATTACGGAACATTTTGCCCTCGGTTAGCTATTTCTAGTCTATTACTGAGCATTTACCCACCCTCCTCCCCACAATGGGTTGCTACCAGTCGAATATTCCGCCCTCATGGTAGGCGATGGTATTCAGTGCACAATAGCCTTCTTTAGTTGAATCCAGGAGAATATAACACTGTAGCTGTAGACAGTTGAAGTGGAGAGGTAATATTGAGAGGATCACTGCTATCAGTCTTTGCTGGCAGGCGGTCAGTCCCTTAGTCTGAGGTAGAGGCGTGTAACCTCTGCTGCAGCAGCAGCGAGGTCTACCAGCTGGAGACGACGTCACGGGTCAACCAAGCCCAAAAGTGGAAGTGGGTTAATTACTGTTTTTAACATTTGTCAAAGGTACTTGTCGATAGACATTAGGCCCTCCCTTCCCCCCCCCTTTTTTTTTTACACAGGGTTTGACAAGGTTAAGGATCCCTAGCTTTATTGACAAGCTATTTACAGGTTAAGGATTCCTAACTTTATTGGCAAGCTAAGAGCTGTTACCTACATCAGCTCATTTGAAAGCATTTTTATTGTTATGAAACATACAAGTATTTTTATTGTTATGAGACAGACAAGTAGGGAACAGGATGAAGTTGGAGCCATCTGAGGGCCAGCATTTTCATTTGATCAACTGACTTTATCTCGATGACATCATAATGCTGTACGAATGTGTTCCATACTCGAGTCATCCTGGGGATAAATAATCTCAGAAGAAGTGATGTTCTTGAGAAGGTTACAGCCAGAGTGAAGTTGCTGCTTTCTGCCCGTCTTGTGGCATAAAAGCTTGTTTCACGCTGTCCTCGAAGTGGATCCAAGTGTGGTACTTTGACAATATTGGCCTTGTACATAACAGTAAGGTCACCCACATCCCTCCTGTGTTGAAGGCTCTGCTGAAATGACAGATCTATCCAGGACTGGTCCATGCGAGAGATGAGACGTCTTGCTCTGTTCTCTACTTTGTCAAGCAGTCGTAGATGAGAGGGAGCGCAGTCAAACCAAGAAAGTGGAGCATACTTAAGGTGTGAGCCTACTTGTGCCTCGTACAGAATCTTGCAACCCCTACTGCCAAGCAGATGCGAGATACGGAGAACTGCTGTAAGCTTCGTGGCTGCCTTGTTTGCAAGATTTACAACGTGGTTCTTCATGGTCAGATTGGAGTCAAATTTCACCGCAAGGATATCAACTTCTTCCCCAGGTGCCAACACCCTCCCATTCATCCTTACTACTGCATAGGCATTATCATCATGGTGCCTAGTGACCATCATCATTTGTGTTTTCTCAGGTGCAAATATTACTTGCCATCTGTTTCCCCAAGCTGATGTAGCTCTTAGCTGGTGACTGATGTAGCTTAGAGCAGCTGCCCTTTCTTCTCTTGGATAAGTGAATGTCAGTGTACAGTCGTCTGCATAACCATGGGATTCTGGGATGAGATGAAGAAGGTCATTGAAGTAGACATTCCATGACGATGGTCCCAGCACACTTCCTTGTGGAACACTTGCCCCAATAGGATGTCCTGCTGATTCCGTTCCATTGAGAACTACCCTTAGAGATCTACCATGAAGGTAATCACTGAGGAGACATAGCATAGAGCCTGCAATTCCCAGAGCTTGCAGTTTTGCTAAGATGCCCTGGTGCCACACCCGGTCGAAAACACCAGCAATGTCCAGTGCTATCACACAGCTGACTTTGGATTCATCCAGTGACTGGTGCCACTTAGTGGAGAGGTTTAACAACAGGTCAGCAGCAGAGTAACCTTTCCTGAAGCCATATTGGCTGTCACAAAGTAGAGAGTGGTAGTCTTAAGATTATTGTCTCAAGCATCTTACCAGTGATTGACAGGAGTGACACTGGTCTGTAGTTGCTGATTTCTACTCTGCTCTTCTTTTTGTGAACAGGGACTACATTTGCCTCTTTCCATAGAGAAGGCCATTTACACTGTACTAGGCAGTGCTGAAAGATGCGAGTTAGAGGTGCTGCTAGCTGGTCTGCACATCTACTCAGCAATCTTGGGCTCAACTTGTCTGGGCCCACAGCCTTTTCTTGGTCAAGCGATTTAAGAAGAAATTACAACTCCCCCTGCCTTATTGTCACCACTGACAGTTTTGACACAGGTCTTGCAGCTAGCCAAGGAGGGTCCCTTGCTGGATCAGGAACTTGCATTTTGGTAGCAAAGTGTTCGACAAAGAGGTCCGCTTTCTCTTGACTACTAGTAGAGGTGGTCCCATCCTGTAGATTTAGAGGTGGAACGAGTTCATCAGGCAGATAATCTTGTCTGTTCTTGACCAGGGACCACCAGGTTTTGGGGCCTACCCTACCTGATGCTAGTTTTCTTCTTGTGTCCATCTCCCATTTAGCGATGGCCCACTTTTGAATGTCACCCATGTGCCTACAGGCTTGTCTGTGCAAGTTCTTCTTAAAGGTGGTAGGATGTCTCTTATACCTTCGCCATGCCTTGAACTTAGCAGTAGCAGCCTCTCTACATTGAAAGCCAAACCAAGGCTGATCTGTAAGCTTCGTCGCATATTGCCGGTGAGGAATGCGTTCTTGTTGTAGATTAAGGATGTGTCCAGTGAAGGCTTTCACTTGGCTGCCAACATCCCCTTGGAGAAGAGCATTCCAATCGGTGGTGGCGAGCTCAGAGCAAAGGGCTGGCCAATTACCTTTTTCCTATAGCCAGGTTGTGCGTATGGGCTCATCACCTTGTTCTGTTGGGATATTAATTGTCGTAAAAAACAGCCTTGTGGTCAGATGATGCTACCTAGCCGATGGGTTGACAAGTGACTATACCTTCTGTTAGATCACTCACTACTGGGTCAAGGGAGGAGCCAGAGATGTGAGTAGGGAAATCAACAGAGTTTCTCATGTCAAATACTGCAAGAAGGTCATCAAAGTCCCTCTGTATAAGGTGTTAGTTGAGGTCACCAACAATTATGATATGCTGACAGTTGTGTTGTAGCAGAAGGGAGTCCACATTTTCCATTAGGAAGTTGATGGGGTCTGCATGTTGCCACTGAGGTCTGTACATTGCACATGCTAGTACAGAGGTACTAGTGTTTATGCAGAGCTTGAA
The DNA here is from genome assembly GCF_026875155.1 of Cherax quadricarinatus. Lineage (NCBI taxonomy): Eukaryota > Metazoa > Arthropoda > Malacostraca > Decapoda > Parastacidae > Cherax > Cherax quadricarinatus. The sequence goes on from NC_069402.1 coordinate 94,947,104, forward strand.
GAACATCATTTCAAGATGAGTAGGGATGGCAACATCAATGTTCTGGGCATGAACACTTTTAGAGAAGCACACAGCAACACCTCCTCCTTGCCCTTGCCTGTCTCTTCGCATCCATGAGGTGTAGCCAACAATTCTTGCAAAATTTTCTCGAGTCCTGTCGTCCAAAAATGTTTCAACAGCTATCATGTCGGGACGTAGAGTGTTCACAAAACTGTGTGTGAGCTCTCCAACATTAGTAATTAAACCTCTAATGTTGGCCGACAGGATGCTAATAGACTGGCTTCTCGTGATATGGCCACCTGGAGGTGGTGAGGTGTATAAGGCATGTAAGGTGCCTGCCCTTGTGAGAGGTAGGGCACTGAGGCAGCTGCAGGGATGTAGGTCTCTGGTCTTGTATAAGGCACAATACTACCTGCTGGGCTGAGATAGGAGCAGCTGAGTGGGTGACAGGTGAACGTGTTTACCAGTTCAGAGATCCTGCTGGTTTATTCCGAGAACAGGTCTCTAAACAGGTGGTCCTGTCTGTCAAGTTCCTTTTTCTTCCGACACTGGTCCTCCTGATGTCCTTTCTTGTAGCAGTAATTGCACCTGGTATCTCGCAGGCAGTTGTTAGTGGTGTGCCCCTCCCGGTGACAGCGAGAGCACTGCCTAGATGCCTGGGAGGGTGGACTATTATTTGTTGCACCTCCTGTGTTTTGCTGATTCATCCGCAGGTTCTGCCGCTGGGACTGTGTTGGTGGAGGGTGAGACGGCTGTAGATGTCTTCCTCCTCCATGTCCTCTTCCACGTCCTCTACCACGTCCTCTACCACGTTCTCTACCACGCCCATGTGCAGTTCTGACAAATGTGTCCCTGCTGTTTGTACCTTGGTTCGTACCTCTGTCTGTCTGTCTGTCTGTCTGTCTGTCTGTCTTTCTCTCTCTCTCTCTCTCTCTCTCTCTCTCTCTCTCTCTCTCTCTCTCTCTCTCTCTCTCTCTCTCTCTCTCTCTCTCTCTCTCTCTCTCTCTCTCTCTACTTTTTAGTATACTCGCCTATATGTAGCTGAAGTCGAGAATTAGCTCCTGGCCTCCACCTCTCAAGTGTCGGACAATGTAAGGAGGAGGTGACAGGGTGTAGGAAGCAGGTGGCAGTTAGCGTAGGGAAGAGGCTATAGATAAGCAGACTACTGATAGTACCATAGCTCACGCTCTCAGCATGTAACGACGTCAGATAGACTGGGTAAGGAGCAGCTTTCAGAGGAGGTGACTGTTGACGTCACCGCTTGCAGAGATCTTTGTTTAACACGTTGAAGCCTTGTGTCACAGTCTGTGCTGCAACGGCCAACAGTCCCGTGTTGTAACAATTACTAACTCATCAGGCCCTTATGTAATCTACAGTAAAAAAAAACATTTTGTTCCAATTTCTGACCAATCAGTGCACGGGTGATCCATAATAAACAAAAATGGATTTCGCCTCATATAAGCAGCCAACACCATTCTGGCGAGACGTGTTATTGTTCTCTCTCAACCCAGAGCCGAAGAGAGCAAATTGTGACGCAGTATGGCCGGTTGAATCTGCAATAAATTCCCTTTATTGCAGGTACACCATACAGGTAAGACTTTACGATATTTGTGTTGAAAACCAGGACTGCAGATTTTGTAAGGCAGCTCTGAACGCCTTTCCTTGATGACTCTCTCCTTCTCTCCTAGGCATTCGGGCGTGGTTGGCATGTTCGTTAGAAGACTCTTTGTAGTGAACTACTTAACACAAATGTTGTAGTCGAAGTATTGAATGTAAAAATTAAAAAAAAAAATGCACTAGTTATTGTGCTTGTAAATAAACCATCACATGCCACTTCCCGGCAATTTAAGGACCAGTTATTGAGAAATCGAGTCCTATCTTGAAAAATCTCTCAAACCCAACCCCAAATATCATGTTGCTCGGTGATTTCAATTTAAGATATTTGAAACGGAAGACTTTATAAATACTGAAATAGAGAAAATTCCAGGAGCAAGCTCGGATAAACAGTCTGGTGTCTCCAGGTTCACTTCAGTTACATTAGAAGTACAATCAAGATTAGTATTCTTAAGACAAAATAAGAAAGTATTGCAAGTTAGACGCGAGAGGCGCTTCCTCTACAGGGGAGGATCATGAATCGCTTTTATTTTAGGCATATTATTTGATGTATGGCCAAATTGTACAGGTCATACACACACACACACACACACCTATACACACACACTCACACACACATAAACACACACACACACACACACACACACACACACACACACACACACACACACACACACACACACACACACACACATTCACACACACATGTTGTAGTCGAAGTATTGAATGTAAAAATTAAAAAAAAATGCACTAGTTATTGTGCTTGTATATAAACCATCACATACCACTTCCCGGCAATTTAAGGACCAGTTATTGAGAACAGGGGGGGTGGAGGAGTGGCATTGCTGATCAAAAATCGCTGGAATTTTGATGAGCTGGAGAGAGGAGACAGCGGAGAAGAAAGTGATTACATAGCGGGAACACTTCACTCTGGAGGTCCCAAGGTGGTAATAGCAGTGATGTATAACCCACCACAGAACAGCAGGTCAGTCAGAGCAGAACAGAACAGCAAGGGCAAGCACACACACAACTATTCTCAGAACCATGCAACCTATCACACGATCCCAACACACACTACAATCCATACCCACAGCCTTCACCCAACACCGAGCTATAGAATCCCACAGTATGCCACCAGGTCTCCCACCCTCACAGCCCCCCCAAACCACAGTGTTGGAAAGGAAACTGAAGGTATGGTACACAAACGCTGATGGAATAACATATAAGTGGGAGGAGTGGCATGAAAGAGTCAAAGAAGCATCACCGGACATCATAGCTCTCACAGAAACCAAGCTTACAGGTATAATAACAGATGCCATCTTTCCAACGGGATACCAAATCCTGAGGAAAGACAGAGGGAACAGAGGGGGGTGGAGGAGTGGCATTGCTGATCAAAAATCGCTGGAATTTTGATGAGCTGGAGAGAGGAGACAGCGGAGAAGAAAGTGATTACATAGCGGGAACGCTTCACTCTGGAGGTCCCAAGGTGGTAATAGCAGTGATGTATAACCCACCACAGAACAGCAGGAGGCCAAGGCAAGAGTACGACGAGAGCAATAGAGCGATGGTTGACACACTGGCTAGAGTGGCCAGAAGAGCTCATACATGCAGGGCAAAGCTCCTGATCATGGGTGACTTTAACCACATGGAGATCGATTGGGAGAACTTGGACCCACATGGGGGCCAAGATACATGGAGGGCTAAGATGATGGAGGTGGTACTGGAAAACTTCATGTGCCAACACGTAAGGGACACTACAAGAGAGAGAGGAGAGGATGAACCAGCAAAGCTGGACTTAGTATTCACCTTGAGTAGTGCAGATATCGAGGACATCACATATGAAAGACCCCTTGGGGCCAGTGACCATGTGGTTTTAAGCTTCGAATACACAGTAGAGCTACAAGTGGAGGGAGAAGCAGGAAGGCCAGGACGAATGAAGCCAAACTACAAGAAAGGGAACTACACAGGAATGAGGAACTTCCTGAACGGGGTTCAGTGGGACAGAGAACTGGCAAAGAAGCCAGTTAATGAGATGATGGAATATGTAGCAACAAAATGCAAGGAGGCTGAGGAGAGGTTTGTACCAAGGGTAACAGGAATAATGAAAAAGCCAGGATGAGCCCATGGTTTACCCAAAGGTGCAGGGAGGCAAAAAACCAAGTGTGCTAGGGAATGGAAGAAATATAGAAGGCAAAGGACCTAGGAGAATAAGGAGAGCAGTCGTAGAGCCAGAAACGAATATGCACAGATAAGAAGGGAGGCCCAAAGACAATATGAAAACGACATAGCAGCAAAAACCCAAATCTGACCCGAAACTGTTGTACAGCCACATCAGGAAGAAAACAACAGTCAAGGCCCAGGTAATCAGGCTAAGGAAGGAAGGAGGAGAGACAACAAGAAATGACCGTGAAGTATGTGAGGAACTCAACAAGAGATTCAAAGAAGTGTTCACAGAGGAGACAGAAGGGGCTCCAGAAAGACGGAGAGGTGGGGCACACCACCATGTGCTGGACACAGTGCACACAACCGAGGAAGAAGTGAAGAGGCTTCTGAGTGAGCTAGATACCTCAAAGGCAATGGGGCCAGATAACATCTCCCCATGGGTATTGAGAGAGGGAGCAGAGGCGCTATGTGTTACCCCTAACAACAATATTCAATACATGTATCGAAACAGGGAGATTGCCTGAGGCATGGAAGACAGCAAATGTAGTCCCAATCTTTAAAAAAGGAGACCAGTGTCACTGACATGTATAGTATGCAAAATCATGGAGAAGATTATCAGGAGAAGAGTGGTGGAACACCTAGAAAGGAACGATCTCATCAACAGCAGCCAACATGGTTTCAGGGACGGGAAATCCTGTGTCACAAACCTACTGGAGTTCTATGACATGGTGACAGCAGTAAGACAAGAGAAAGAGGGGTGGGTGGATTGCATTTTCTTGGACTGCAAGAAGGCGTTTGACACAGTTCCACACAAGAGATTGGTGCAAAAACTGGAGGACCAAGCAGGGATAACAGGGAAGGCACTACAATGGATCAGGGAATACTTGTCAGGAAGACAGCAGCGAGTCATGGTACGTGGCGAGGTGTCAGAGTGGGCACCTGTGACCCGCGGGGTCCCACAGGGGTCAGTCCTAGGACCAGTGCTGTTTCTGGTATTTGTGAACGACATGACGGAAGGAATAGACTCTGAGGTGTCCCTGTTTGCAGATGACGTGAAGTTGATGAGAAGAATTCACTCGATCGAAGACCAGGCAGAACTACAAAGGGATTTTGGACAGGCTGCAGACCTGATCCAGCAATTGGCTCCTGGAGTTCAATCCCACCAAGTGCAAAGTCATGAAGATTGGAGAAGGGCAAAGAAGGCCGCAGACGGAGTACAGTCTAGGGGGCCAGAGACTACAAACCTCACTCAAGGAAAAAGATCTTGGGGTGAGTATAACACCAGGCACATCTCCTGAAGCGCACATCAACCAAATAACTGCTGCAGCATATGGGTGCCTAGCAAACCTCAGAACAGCATACCGACATCTTAATAAGGAATCGTTCAGGACCCTGTACACCGTGTACGTTAGGCCCATATTGGAGTATGCGGCACCAGTTTGGAACCCACACCCAGCCAAGCACGTGAAGAAACTAGAGAAAGTGCAAAGGTTTGCAACAAGACTAGTCCCAGAGCTAAGAGGTATGTCTCGAGGAGAGGTTAAGGGAAATCAACCTGACGACACTGGAGGACAGGAGAGATAGGGGGAACATGATAACGACATACAAAATACTGAGAGGAATTGACAAGGTGGACAAAGACAGGATGTTCCAGAGATTGGACACAGTAACAAGGAGACACAGTTGAAAGCTGAAGACACAGATGAATCACAGGGATGTTAGGAAGTATTTCTTCAGCCACAGAGTAGTCAGTAAGTGGAATAGTTTGGGAAGCGATGTAGTGGAGGCAGGATCCATACATAGCTTTAAGCAGAGGTATGATAAAGCTCACGGCTCAGGGAGAGTGACCTAGTAGCGATCAGTGAAGAGGCGGGGCCACGAGCTCGGACTCGACCCCGCAACCTCAACTAGGTGAGTACACACACATTTTTTATATATATATATATATATATTATTATATATATATATATATATATATATAATATATATATATATATATTATATATATATATATTTTATATATATCAATAAAAACACTGCAACTAGCTTAGGATTCGAATCCGTGTTGATTTAGCTTTCCTTATTGTGAGCAAAAATTCCATGACTCTAACCCAAGGGACCATATAATCCTGTTGTGCGTGATCTGACTGAGTGGCGTAAGTTACTGTGTATTTTGATACACAGTACTTACCACACAGCATGCGGGTTCGAATCCTTCTGTTGACTGAGGTGATATATATATATATATATACTATATATTATATATATATATATATATATATATATATATATATATATATATATATTAATGTGTGTGTGTTTTGTGTGTGTGTGCGTGGTGTGTGGTTGTGTTGTGTCGTGTCGAATAGGTAAAACTTGCGATTTTGGCTTAAATAGCAACTCTTCTTGCCGAATAAGGCAAGCAAAAATTTGTAAACCTAACGGAAAAATGTAGTTCATTGAGTTTTTTTTTTATTATTAAATTATTGTAAACTTATCTAAAATATATTTAGTTGGATAAGGCTAAATTAAACTGTGCTTTTTATAATATGGTTAGATAAGTTTTCTAATTTTTTTGGTACAAAATTATTAATATTTACGTTAACATAAACGTATAAGAGAAATTTTTAGAAAGAACTTAATTTTAAATGAATTCTTGCTAACTGACCAATTTTATCTCCTAGATGATTTTACACAGGTGATGACACTGGGACAGGAAATGGGTCTCATCCTGAATTTATCCAAATGTGAAATCATCTCAATCAGTCAACAAGTGATAAATGCAGTGAGATCCAAACTACCAGGAACATGAGTCATTGTCCCTACAAATAGCGTCTTGCTACGAGCACCTCTGGGAAGCGATGCCATTGACACAATCCTCAGGAGGAAACTGGAAGAACTGAGGAGAATGGAACGAATAGGCAATCTTGACACCCACGATGCCTTGTACCTTCTCACAAAGTGCTTGAGTCTGCCAAGGTTGACATATTTCCTATGATGTGCACCTTCATATGATAGCCCTATACTGCACGAATATGACAGTATCCTGAGGCAGATTTTTACGACAGTACTTAACCTTAGTCTAGAAGACGGGCAGTGGAACCAAGCTACGTCCCAGTCAGACTAGGAGGCATTGGTGTCCGCAAGTCATCACAGATTGCGTTACCTGCTTTTCTGTCCTCATGCATTGCATCCAAAGGGCTTGTAGCAGCAATTCTCCCTGAACATCTTAGGGACAAGATTGGAGTCCAGGACCATAAGTTCATTGACGGAGCCATGATCTGGCATAATCTAACGGGCTCTGAAACCAGACCTGCTCCCCCCAACAACTACAAACAGTCGCACTGGGATGGCCCGATAGTGGAGAATATAGCCTCAACAATGCTTCAGAGTGTGTCAGGGAAGAATAGAGCCCGCCTCCTGGCAGTGAGAGCTCTTCATGCAGGGGACTTTCTGTTTGCTGTTCCCAACTCCAGCCTTGGCACACGCCTCGACCCACAGACATCCGTACTGGTGTTGCCCTTCGACTTGCCGCCCCTATTCTCGCTGAACACAAGTGTATTTGTGGCAGTGAAGCAGCAGACCGATTCAGTACCATGGTCTTGTGTGCCGTAAATCCGAGGGAAAGATTGCAAGACATGAGGAGGTTAATAACCTTATCAAGAGGAGCCTCACAACAGCCGGATGCCCAGCAGTAAGGGAGCCACCCCAACTATGCAGATCTGATGGCAGCCAGAAGCGTCCAGATGGTATCAGCCTTCAAGCCTGGACAGACGGTTAGCAGGTGGTGTGGGACTACACATGTGCATCTATCTTGGCTGATACATATCTCCAGTACACCAGGGAGGAAGGAGGGCCAGCCGCCAGCTTCAGGGAGTCCCAAAAGTCTAGAAAAAATGGAGAACTTACCCATCATTATATGTTTGTACCCATAGGCTCAGAGACCCTTGGCTCATGGGTAAAGAATGCATCTAAGTTCCTTAAGGAGCTAGGCAAAAGACTCATCAGGGTAACTAGGAATCCCAGGGCAGCTAATTTTCTGTTCCAGCGACTCCGCACTGCTGTTCAGAGGGGTAATGCCTGCTGTATTTTGGGCACGCACCCCAGCTCTGAGGATCTGGATGAGATTTTCGTATTATAATCAGTGACAAACACGTAACAATATGTACTAGACATATATCTCTCACATCTCATGTACTGTATGTGTCATCTTTGTATCATCAATGTATCTCTTGTATCTTCTGTACCATATTATGTAATAAAATATACCTGTTGGTAAAAAAGAATGAAAAGATGGGGTGGTAGGGAAAGTGGAATATTCAAACGGCTTCAGGAAGAAATCCAAATATTCTTCCTTAAAGCCTTTTTATCCACTTCTCCGAGGCTATGGGTCCCACAATTTACACCGAAGATGGACCCCATATAATTATATATAGATATATATATATATATATATATATATATTATATATATATATATATATATATATATATATATATATATATATGTGTGTGTGTGTGTGTGTGTGTGTGTGTGTGTTTTGGTGTGTGTGTGTGTGTGTGTGTGTGTGTGTGTGTGTGTGTGTGTTTGCGTGTGCATGTGCACAGAGATAAGGAAAGAGAGAGAGAGAGACCATTTCAATTGAGAATGTAGGTTTCAAGGAAATATTTAGCTGTCTATGTTGTAGCTACAAGACAGCATTGGAATTTTAATGTGATTCAACGCTGTGTTCTTCGGCCTGAGAAGGTTCTGATCCCTTATATACGCATCGCAAGGAAGAGACAAGGGGGTTGAGAGAGGGAAGGAGGAGAGAGAGAGAGAGAGAGGGGAGAGAGGAGGAGAGGGGAGGGAGAGAGAGAGAGAGGGGAGAGAGAAGAGAGAGAGAGAGAGAATGAGAGAGGAGAGAGGAGAGAGAGAAGAGAGAGGAAGAGAGAGAGAGAGAGGAGTGAGAGAGAGAGAGGGAGAGAGGAGTGATGAGAGAGAGAGAGAGGAGGGAGAGAGAGATGAATGGATGAAAGAAAGGAAATATAAAGATGATTGAATCCCCTTACAGTGTGGACAATGTGAGGGACGAGGACCTTAAATTTGCATATACAAATTGAAGAATATGACGGAGAGTGATGGAGGAGGAGGAGACTGATGGAGGAAGGGAGTAATGGAGTACGAGGAGAGCGAGGAAGAGGAGAGTAAAAATCTCCACTACCACCACCACAACCACCACCACCACAACCACCGACACTACAACCACCAGCACCACAACCACCACCACTACGACTACCACCACCACAACCACCACCACTACAACCACCAGCACCACAACCACCACCACTACAACTACCACCACCACAACCACCACCACTACAACCACCAGCACCACAACCACCACCACTACAACTACCACCACCACAACCACAACCACTACAACCACCAGCATCACAACCACCACCACTACAACTACCACCACACAACCACCACCACACAACCACCACCACTACAACCACCACCACTACAACTACCACCACCACAACCACCACCACTACAACCACCAGCATCACAACCACCACCACTACAACTACCATCACCACAACCACCATCACTACAACCACCAGCACCACAACCACCACCACTACAACTACCACCACCACAACAACCACCACCACTACAACTACCACCACCACAACAACCACCACCACTACAACTACTACCACCACCACCGCTACAACTACCACCACCACAACCACCACTACAACCACCACCACCACAACCACCACCACTACAACTGCCACCACCACCGCTACAACCACAAGCACCACAACCACCACCACTACAACCACCAGCACCACAACCACCACCACTACAACTGCTACCACCACCGCTACAACCACCAGCACCACAACCACACCACTACAACTACCACCACCATAACCACCACCACTACAACTACCACCACCACAACCACCACCACTACAACCACCAGGACCACAACCACCACCACTACAACTACCACCACCACAACAACCACCACCACTACAACTACCACCACCACAACAACCACCACCACTACAACTACCACCACCGCTACAACTACCACCACCACAACCACCACTACAACCACCAGCACCACAACCACCACCACTACAACTGCCACCACACCGCTACAACCACCAGCACCACAACCACCACCACTACAGCTACCACCACCACAACCACCACCACTACAACCACCAGCACCACAACCACCACCACTACAACTACCACCACACAACCACCACCACTACAACCACCAGCACCACAACCATCACTACAACTACCACCACACTACAACCACCAGCACCACAACCACCACCACTACAACTACACCACCACAACCACCACCACTACAACACCACACCACACACCAACTCACACCACACACCACCACACACCACCACACACCACACAACACCACCACACACCACACACACCACAACACCACCACACACCACCACACACCACCACACACCACCACACACCACCAAACAATAAATATAAATCAGGAACGTACACGGTAAGTTGTCCAATTAGTTAGAAATAGAAATACAAATAGCTAGAGCTTCATTTAAGGAGGTTATTAATAGAGTATTCAAGAGGTTGCTAGTAGAATTACAGTAAATCAACCACTCAAATCATTATGAAGCTCTGTATAGTCTGCAGTCAATCAAACAAACGGGCTTCCACATGGATAAATTGTCATTTTTGTGGAAATTGGTGTCACGCCCCTTGTGCAGATATCCAAGAACTAGCTACAAGCAGTATTAAAACAGGGAAGTGTTTTTGGGTATGCCCAAATGAGGAAAATCTGTGGACTAAAATCACAAGGGTATTAAAAGAGGATAACATCAAAGCTGCTTTCATAGACAACCTGGAAGCTTTCTACAACAGATGGGAACATAAAAAGTCTGGGCTGAATGGTACTGCCCTTGATACTGGCCATGTAGTCAGAAACTGTAAGGCTGGAGGTGATGTCCTGGTAGTCAGTAAATGTGGGGCTGATAGTGCTGTCCTGGGAGACAGTAATGGTGAAGCTGGAAGTACTGTCCTGGGAGACAGCAATGGTGAAGCTGGAGGTGCTGTCCTGGGAGACAGTAATGGTGAAGCTGGAGGTGCTGTCCTGGGAGACAGTAATGGTGAAGCTGGAGATTTTGCCCAGGTAGTCAGAAATTATACGCAGGAAGGAATACATATAAATGACCTCATAGGGGACAGGAACCGTAGTGGGGAAACAAGTGTAGTCAAAGATAAGATAAAACGAATATTGCAAACTAGAAATACCACAGGAAATAGCAAACAAGAGGACTCCACTAGCTATAGTGGGAGCTCCATTGTTGGTGCTAAGGAGGAGAGGAATAAGACAGGGAAACATGCACCAACAGGGAATACAGTCACAGAAACCCAAGGCAAACGGAAACCAAGCCTGTGCACATACTATGCACTTGGTATCTGCGGACATGGGAAATCTGGAAAAACAGACGGGACGTGCAACTATGACCACCCTAGAAAATGCCATGCCCCTATGACAACAGGAAAATGCAAACTCCCTTCCTGTAAGCTTTTTCACCCTGAAATGTGTACCTCTTCAGTACAGGAAAGACTGTGCTATAACTTAAATTGCCAGGCACACCATCTAAAGGGTACAAAAATATACAAAACATCCAGGCCATGGGAAAACCTGGGTAGCCACAGCCACTCAAGAGGGAGAGTTTTTTTAGTGCCAGGAAGGAAAAAAAACTGGCAGGAAATGGCAGAAATCGTACACCAAATCCAGTCATTCCTGGAGTGGAACCACAGTCGATACAGATACTAATGCCGGAAAAAAAATTTCCCCCCCAGTACAAACAATACCACCAGTCCGATGACATTCTTCTTTGCAAATATACAGGGTCTAAAGCCAGCAACAAACAACAAAATACCTTTCATCCGTGGACTGCTTGCAGAGGCAAAGGCAATGTTCGCGGCTTTCACTGAGACCCACATAAAGGATCACTTGGACAACGAAATATGGATCCCAGGTTACAACCTATACAGATGTGACAGAGTGAACAGGCAAAAGGGGGGGGGGGTTGGCCTGTACATTGCAGAGTCACTTGTTTGCACAGAACTGCTAAATGCCTCAAATGATGTAGTGGAAGTTTTAGCAGTAAAGGTCGAGAACCAAAAATCTAGTCATTGTGGTAGTCTACAAGCCCCCGGGTGCAACATCCAGCAATTCCAGGAACAGCTGTTAAAATTGACCACTGTCTGGAAAATCTTCCAGCTCCTGCACCCAACATCTTGCTACTGGGGGATTTCAACTTAAGGCACCTAAAATGGAGGAATATAGCAAATAATATTGTTGCAGTAATAACACCAGGAGGCAGCTCTGATGAAAACTCACACTCACACGAACTTTTAAATCTCTGCACAAAATTCAATTTAAACCAGCAAATAATAGAGCCTACTAGACTGGAGAATACACTAGACCTCATCTTCACTAACAATGATGATCTGATAAGAAATGTCACCATATCAAAAACAATATACTCAGATCACAACATAATTGAGGTTCAGACATGCATGCGTGGAGCCCCAGACCGACATAATGAGACTAGTCACGAGGGAGCATTTACCAAATTCAACTTCAATAACAAAAACATAAAGTGGGACCAAGTAAACCAAGTCCTAACCGACATAAGCTGGGAAGATATACTAAGCAACACAGATCCCAACTTATGCCTAGAACAGATTAACTCGGTGGCACTCGATGTATGCACAAGGCTTATTCCTCTAAGAAAAAGGAGGAGTAGATGTAAAATAAAGAGAGACAGGCGCTCCCTTTACAGGCGACGGAAAAGAATAACAGAGCGGCTAAAAGAGGTCAATATATCTGAAATGCGTAGGGAGACACTGGTCAGAGAAATAGCAAGCATCGAACTCAAGCTAAAGGAATCTTATAGGAGTCAGGAATCGCGGGAAGAACTAAAAGCCATAAATGAAATCGAAAGAAACCCAAGAAGTCCCAATATGACTCAGTTTTTAGCAAGCCGCAAACCAGACTGAGAGTCGAAGATCAAAATGAATTTTTTATGAGAGAGCCACAAAATTTGGTTAACACAAGCCTATCCGATGTTATCCTGACGCCAAATGACTTCGAACAGGCGATAAATGACATGCCCATGCACTCTGCCCCAGGGCCAGACTCATGGAACTCCGTGTTCATCAAGAACTGCAAGAAGCCCCTATCACGAGCCTTTTCCATCCTATGGAGAGGGCTCATGGACACGGGGGTCGTCCCACAGTTACTAAAAACAACAGACATAGCCCCACTCCAAAGGGGGCAGTAAAGCAACAGCAAAGAACTACAGACCGATAGCACTAACATCCCATATCATAAAATCTTTGAAAGGGTCCTAAGAAGCAAGATCACCACCCATCTAGAAACCCATCAGTTACACAACCAAGGGCAACATGGGTTTAGAACAGGTCGCTCTTGTCTGTCTCAACTATTGGATCACTACGACAAGGTCCTAAATTCACTAGAAGATAAAAAGAATGCAGATGTAATATATACAGACTTTGCAAAAGCCTTCGACAAGTGTGACCATGGTGTAATAGCGCACAAAATGCGTGCTAAAGGAATAACAGGAAAAGTCGGTCGATGGATCTATAATTTCCTCACTAACAGAACACAGAGAGTAGTCGTCAACAGAGTAAAGTCCGAGGCACCTACGGTGAAAAGCTCTGTTCCACAAGGCACAGTACTCGCTCCCATCTTGTTCCTCATCCTCATATCCCACATAGACAAGGATGTCAGCCACAGCACCGTGTCTTCCTTTGCAGATGACACCCGAATCTGCATGACAGTGTCTTCCATTGCAGACACTGCAAGGCTCCAGGCGGACATCAACCGAATCTTTCAGTGGGCTGCAGAAAACAATATGAAGTTCAACGATGAGAAATTTCAATTACTCAGATATGGTAAACACGAGGAAATTAAATCTTCATCAGAGTACAAAACAAATTCTGGCCACAAAATAGAGCGAAACACCAACGTCAAACACCTGGGAGTGATCATGTTAGAGGATCTCACCTTCAAGGACCATAACATTGTATCAATCGCATCTGCTAGAAAAATGACAGGATGGATAATGAGAACCTTCAAAACTAGGGAGGCAAAGCCCATGATGACACTCTTCAGGTCACTTGTTCTATCTAGGCTGGAATATTGCTGCACACTAACAGCACCTTTCAAGGCAGGTGAAATTGCTAGAAAGTGTACAGAGAACCTTCACGGCGCGCATAACGGAGATAAAACACCTCAATTACTTGGAGCGCTTGAGGTTCCTGAACCTGTATTCCCTGGAACGCAGGCGGGAGAGATACATGATTATATACACCTGGAAAATCCTAGAGGGACTAGTACCGAACTTGCACACGAAAATCACTCACTACGAAAGCAACAGACTTGGCAGACGATGCAACATCCCCCCAATGAAAAGCAGGGGTGTCACTAGCACGTTAAGAGACCATACAATAAGTGTCAGGGGCCCGAGACTGTTCAACTGCCTCCCAGCATACATAAGGGGGATTACCAACAGACCCCTGGCAGTCTTCAAGCTGGCACTGGACAAGCACCTAAAGTCGGTTCTTGACCAGCCGGGCTGTGGCTCGTACGTTGGTTTGCGTGCAGCCAGCAGCAACAGCCTGGTTGATCAGGCTCTGATCCACCAGGAGGCCTGGTCACAGACCGGGCCGCGGGGGCGTTGACCCCCGGAACTCTCTCCAGGTAAACCACCACCACCACCACCCCACCACCACCACCACCCCACCACCACCACCCACCACCACCACCACCCCACCACCTCCACCACCACCACCCACCACCACCACCACCACCACCACCACCACACCACCACCACCACCACCACCACCACCACCACACCACCACCTCCACCACCACCACCACCACCACCACCACCTCCACCACCACCACCACCACTGCCCCGACACATTCAACTCTTGAAGAGACATCAGGCAACGTGTGTTTGTCGCATATCAAGCTTCACTAGCCTCGACCACTAAGCTCACTGCTTCAAAGAGCTCCTCTCAGCCTGTGTACACTCACATGGCTGATACACACTCCCATGTACGAGTACTCAAGCACGTACGTTCCTATGTAAACATACAAACTATGCACCAGCATATACACTCATTATTAACACACACATAACACACACACACACACATATACACACACACATACACACACACACACACACACATAC
>NC_069402.1:94969680-94989680 GCF_026875155.1 Cherax quadricarinatus
GTGTTTTATCATTTATACCCTGACCTAGTACAAACGTAGAAATATCTCCTTACTTCACAAAAATACGAGTAGCCTCACCACCTGTTCCCACCAGCTGCACCACTAGCAACTACACCACTGTACCCAGTCCCCCTGCTCTCTCGTCATCACTAGGGTTTTCTCTCTCACTTTTGGCTGTCAGGCCCCCGTCCCATAATCACACCCACCCCCAAATTACCCTTTCCCTCCATAACCTCAGGGGATATAATAATTTTATGTCGGTTTGGAAACCTGGACCTGGTGAAAAGATAATGAAATTGACCACCCATAAAACCGAAATTTATATGTAATGTTGTGAATAAACCTACGTTTCTAGCCCCCCACGTTTCACAGGGTACATTAATAAAGAGGTGGGGGGAACGTTTAAATTTAAAAAACGTAACCCTGTAAAACCCTTGTAAAACAGTGAACGCCTTTATTAGACACGTTTTCGGGTTGTTTTCAAACCAGTTTTTAAAGGGGTTTAAATTGGGGTTTAATCGTAGAAGCTGCAAAGCCCTTTCCCTTCCCAATGCAGGACCAATGCGATTCCGTTCTTGATGTTTTTTGTTTTTTTAATAATAAATAACAATCAAAATAATAATAATAATAATAATAATAAAAATTTAATAAAATAAAAGGGTTATTATTTTTTTAGGGAAAAATTTAATAATGATAATAATAATAGTGATAATAAAAAAAGGGGATAATAATAATAATAACATCGTAATAGAATTTCCTTGTAAAATTTAAAAAATTGAGAGAAAAAAACAAAAAAAAAACACGAATAAAAAAAGCAGCAGTGTGTTGTGTGTGTGTGGGTTTGTGTGAGGGGTTTTTGTGTGTGTGTTGTGTGTGTGTGGGGGATTGTGTGGGGGTGTAAAGGGTCTGTGTATTGTGTGTTTTGGTTTGTGTGTGTGCGTGCGTGTGTGTGTGTGTGTGTGTGATGTGTGTGTGTTTTTTGTTTGTGTATGTGTGTGTGTGTTTTGGTGTGTTTGTGGGGTGGGTGTGGTTTTGGGGGTTTTGGTATCCCCCAATTTTGTACTCCCCAATTTGAGGTTGCGGGGGTCGAGTCCGACTCCGGGCCCCCCCCTCTTCACTGATCGCTACAAAGGTCACTTTTTCCCTAAACCCTGGCTTTAATCTTTACCTCTGCTTAAAGCTTGTAGGACCCCTCCCCTTCAACTAAAACGCTTCCCAAATTTATTCCCTTCCTGATTACTCTGTGGCTGAAGAAAAAACTTCCTAAAACCCCTTTTTTTCCCATCGTGTCTTCAGCTTCCAACGGTGCCCCCCGTGTTGCTGGGTTCCAGTCTTGGAACATCCTGTCTTTTTCCCCCTTTCCCCCAATTCCTCTCAGTTTTTTTTAAAGTCTTATAGCCCCCCTATCTCTCCTTTTCCAGGGGTCGTCAGGTTGATTTCCCTTAACCTCTCCTAAAGGGGACTTCCCCTCTTAACTCTGTGACTAGTCTTTTTGGGAAAACCCTTTTGCACTTCCTAGTTTTTTTTACATGTTTGGGGCTAGGTTTTGGGTTTCCAAAACTGGTCCCGCTTACCCCAAAAAGGGCCTAAGTACAGGGTTGTACGGGGGTCCTGAACGATTCCTTAAAAAAAAGTGGGGAATGCTTTTTTCTGGGGTTTCCCAGGCCCCATATCTGCGGCAGTTTTTTTTTGGTTGATGTGCGCTTCAGGAGATGTCCCTGGTTTTTATCCCCCCCATGTTTTTTTTCCATAGTGATGTTTGTAGTCTTGGCCCCCAATATGTACTCCGTCTGCGGTCTTCTTTGCCCTTCCCCAATCCTCATGACTTTGCACTTGGGGGATTGAACCCCCAGGAGCCAATTGCTGGACCGGGCCCTGCACCCTTTTCCCCCAATCCCTTTGTGTTCTGCCTGGTTTTTCGTTTGGGAATTTGAACTTTTCTCATCAATTTCCCACGTCACCCTGAAAAACGGGGACCCCTTTCGGAGTTTTTTCCCTTTTCCCCTTCATGTCGTTCACAAAAAACAAAAAAACAGCCTTGGTCCGGATGCCCCCTGGGGGAACCCCCGGGTCACAGGTCCCCACTCGGGACACCTCGCCCCTTCCCAAATGACTCGTGCTTTTTTCCTGACAAGTATTCCCTGTCCTTTTCAGTCCCTTTCCCCTTTTTCCCCCCTTGTTTGGGTTTCCCCCCAGTTTTTGCACTAATCTCTTGTGGGGTACTGTGTAAAAAAGCCTTCTTGCATTCCAAGAAAATGCAACCCCACCCACCCCTCTTTTCCCCTTGTTTTTACTGCTGTCACCAGGGTCAAGAACCCAGTGGGTTTTTGTGACACGGGTTTTTCCCACTCGGGAAACCCATTTTTTGGTGCGGGTGTGAGATCATTCCTTTTAGGGGGTCCACCTTTTTCCTCCTCACAATTTTTTCCATGATTTTGCATGCCTAAAACATTTAAAGTGACATGGTCTGTATTTAAAGTGCTTATGTCTGTCCCCCTTTTTTAAAAAGATTGGGGCCACATTTGCTGTCTTCCATCCCTCAGGGCAATCTCCCTTTTCGATAGATTTTTTGGGAATATTTTTGTTGGGGGTTACAATATCGCCTCCTGCTCCCTCCTCAGGGCCCATGGAAAAGTTGTTATCTGGCCCCATTAAATTTTGGGAGGAAATCTACTCCTCCAGAACCCTCTTCACTTCTTCCCCCCCGGTTGTGGGGAAACGTGTCCAGAACATGGTGGTGTACCCCACCTCCCCGCTTTTTGGACCCCCCTTCTGTTTCCTCTGTGAACATTTCTTTAAATCTCTTGTTGGGGTTCCTCACAACTTCACGGTCATTTCTTGTTGTCTCTCCCTCCTTCCTTCCTTACCTGGGATTACCGGGGTCCTTAACGGTTGTTTTTTTTTTCCCTGATGTGGCTTATAACAGTTTTGGGGGTAAATTTTGGTTTTGCTGCTGGTCGTTTTCAATTGCCCTTTTGGGCCCCCCAATTTATTTGCTTATTCTTTTCCCCTGGCTCAAGGGACTGCTCCCCTTTTTCCTGGTCCTTTGCCTTCAATATTTCTTCCTTTTCCCGGGGCACACTTGGTTTTTGCCCCCTTTGGGCATCTTTGGTGAACATGGGCTAACTGGTTTTTTCATTTTTCCTGTTACCCTTGGGAAAAAAACCCTTCCTCAGTCCTTGCCCCCATTGTTGCTACATTTTCCCCATCACCCTCTTTTAACTGGCTTCCCTGCCAGTTCTCTTCCCATAAACCTTTCATTCGGGAAGTTCCCCCTTTTCCTGTGTAGCCCCCTTTCCTGTAGTTTGGTTTCATTTGTCCTTGCCTTCCTGCTCCCCTTTCCACTTGTAGCTTTTACTGTGTTTCAAATCTAAAAACCCCCTGATCGCGGGCCCCCAAAGGGGTTTTTCATATGTGAGGGTCCCCCAAAATCTGAAACTCCCTAAAGGGTGAATACTAAGCCCCGTCTTGCGGGTTTTCACCCTCACCCTCTGTTTTGGTTTGTGTCCCTTACGTGTTGGTACATGAAGTTTTCCATCCCCCCCTCCATCTTTCTTAGCCCCCATGTTCTTGGCCCCCATGTGGCTCCAATTTCCCCCTTTCGCTCTCCTTGTGGTTAAAGTCGCCCTTTGATCAGGAGTTTTCCCCCTGCATCCCCTGAGCTCTTCGGGCCCACTGGGGCCGGGTGTGTCAACCATCCCCTCAAATTGCTCTATCATACTTTTTTGCCTTGGCCTCCGGGCTGTTCTTGGGGGGTTATAAACACGGGCAATTACCCCTTTGGGGACCACCAGAGTGAAGCTTCCCGTTATGTAATCATTTTCCCTTTTTTTCCCCGTTTTCCCCCTCTCTCCAGTCATCAAAATTCCATCGGTGTTTGATCAGCAATGCCACTCCCCCCCCCCCTTTTTCCTTTTGGTCTTTTTCAAGATCGGGTTATCCCGCTGGAAAGATGGCATCTGTTATCATCCCGGGTAAGTTTGGTTTTTCTGGATCGCTATGATGTCTGG
The DNA here is from genome assembly GCF_026875155.1 of Cherax quadricarinatus. Classification (NCBI taxonomy): domain Eukaryota; kingdom Metazoa; phylum Arthropoda; class Malacostraca; order Decapoda; family Parastacidae; genus Cherax; species Cherax quadricarinatus. The sequence continues at coordinate 94,973,691 of NC_069402.1, forward strand.
TGAGGGCTTCTTTGCCCTTTTTTCGTGCCCTCCCCCCATTGTTTGTTTTTCCCCATAAAGCGTTTGTTTTACCTTTCCTTTAATTTTCCCTTTTCCAACACTGTGGTTTGGGGGGGCCTGTGGGGGTGGGGAGCCCGGGTTTAGTTTTACGGGTGGGTTTCTAGGGTTTGGGGGTTGGGGGGAAATGCTGTGGGTATGGATTGTTTTTGTGTTTTGGGCATGGTGTGATGGGTTGGGGGGTTTCTGAGGATAGTTTGGTGGGTGTTTGCTCTTGCTGCTCTTTTCTGCTCTGACGGGCCTCTGCTGGTTCCACCCTTGTCCCCTTTTCCCCTAGCCCCTTTTGTTTTTTTTGCCCTTTTTTCCCTCTGCTGCTTTCTCTCTTTTTTGTGTTCTGCCTCTGTCCTGAAAAACCTTTTTGTACTCTTTCGAACTTTTCAACCGGTTTGGGTTTTTCTTGGAGGATCCCGTTCCCCCACTGTTTTTTGTCCTGAGAATCAGTTGATCGGGCGGTTTTTTCTCCCCTTCAAGTACCCCCCCATTCTCTGAAAAAATTTTCCCTTTTTCATCCCTGTTTCTCCCCCTATTTCCGTGTTTATTTTCTCAAACTCCTTTCTTTCTTTTCCCGCCCTTTTCAGGGGTGTGGGCCTTTCCTCTCTCTCCGAAGCCCCTGGATAAAACCCCTGATTTTGCCCTTTCCTCCCATTTTCTCTTTCCCTTGACTTTTGGTTCCTGTCTTTATGTGGTCAATTTTTTCCCCCCCCCATTGATTTTTTCCCGTGGCTCTTGGGGAGCATGGTTGTGCCCCACATTCCCCCTATTTCCCTCTCCATTTTTGCACCCATCTGCCTTTTCCCCTTTCCCCCTCCCCGGCCCTTCTTTGCAGCTGATATGAAACCCTTTGCAAAATTTAATCTCCTTCCTTCCTGTTCAGCCCTCTCATCATCCCTAAAGGTGTGTTTCTTGGTCCCCTACCCCTGAACTTGCTTCAGCCTGTTTACCTCAAAAATTTTGGACCTTTACCCCGGTTACTGCAGTTTCGACTTGTGCCTCCCAATTTTTTTCTTTCTCCTTCTCCGGGCCCCTTTTCCCCCTTTTCCCCAGAGGCTCTTTCTCCATTTTTTTTAGAAAGTCTCCTAATTTTTTCGCTCCCATTCTTGCTCTTTTCCTTTTCCCCTGTTCCTCCATCCATTCCCCCCTACCATACCATTGGGCATCTGATCCCTGATTTCCCTTTTTTTAAAGAAAGAAAAGAGAAAAAAGAGGAAAAAGAAAAAGGGGGGGAGAGTGGAGATGGGGGGGAGAGAAAAAGGGGAAACCTGAAGGAGGGGGAAAAAAAGGAAAAAAAGGGGGGGAAATGGAGAGAGGGAAAAAAGGGAAGAGAGGGGGGGGAGTGACAGGGGGAAAAAAGAGATTAAAATAAGATTTTTGTTCGGATTTTTAAAAAAAGCCCGGAGGGGTTTGCCCCCCCAGGATAACCCAAGAAAGGGCAGGGGCGGGCATTTGAGGACTGTCTAACTTTTTTCCATTGGGGTCCTAAATCTTGTCCCCCAAAGGAAGCCGACCCCCCAACCAGGCGATCACCCAGGTCCTATTTTTCTGCTAGGTTTAACAGGGGCAACAGGTGTAAGGAAAAAAGTGTCGAAATGTTTCCCCCCCGCCAGGAAACGAACCCGGGCCCTCCCTTTGTGAAGGGGGGGAGCTTTAAACCACCAGGCCACCCCGGGGCCCGAGTAAGAGAGGAAGAGAGGAAAGGGGAGAGAGAGAGGGAGAGAGAGGGAAGAGAGAGAGAAAAAAAGTGAAAGGAAGAAGAGAGGAAAAAGAGAGGATTTAGAAAAGGGGGATGAGAGAGAGGATGAAGAGAAGGATGAGAAAAAAGGGGGGAGAGAAAAAAAGAGAGAGAGAGAGAGAGGGGAGAGAGAGGAGAGAGGAGAGGGGGAGAGAGAGAGAGAAGGGGGGAGGGGAGAGGGGGGAGAGAAGAGGAGAAAAAGAGAGAGAGAAAGAGAGAAGAAAAGAAAAGAGAGAGATAAGAGAGAGGGGAGAGAAAAGGGGAGGGAAAAGAAAAGGGGAGAGAGAGGAGAAGAGAAAGAGAGAGAAAAAGGGGAAGAGAGGGAGAGGAAGGGAGAAAAGATGGGGGGGGGGGAAAGGGAGGGTTATAGGGTACTTCCAGGAAAAGGGTAAAATCCCGAAAATGTGTTTTGTGTTGGGCTATATATGTTTTGTGTGTGTTCTGTATGTGTGTGTGTGTGGTTTTGTGTGGGGTTTTGGGGTGTGTTGTTGTGGTGTGGGGTGGGGTGTTGTGTTGTGTGTGGTGCATATTGTGTTTGTGTGTGTGTGTGTTGTGTGTGTGTTTTGTGGTACTCACCTTTTGGTTTTAAATACCTAGTTTAGGTTGCGGGGGGTTCCAGGTCCGGGGCTTTCCTTGGGGGGGGGCCCCCTTTCATGAAAAGGGTTTTTGGGTTCCTTCCCCTTTGGCCCGGGGGGGCTTTTCATATCGCTTAAAGCTATTATGGTCCTCCTCCAATTAATCCTTCCAATATTCAATCTTTTTAAAAAACTTGTGGTAAAAAATCCCCCTTCCCTTAAACATTTTCCCGTATTCCCCGGTTTCGCCCTTCCATCCTGTTGCCCTTGTTCTGGTCCAATCTTCTTGGGAAAAATCCTTTTTTCTTTGTCCACCCTTGTCCCAATTTCCCTCTCCCCCCCTTTAAATTTTGTATTTTTTCGTTATCTTTTCCTCCCCATCTCTCCTGTCCTCCAGTGTCCCTTCCCGGTTTATTTTTCCCTTTAACCCCTCCCCCTTTTTGACTACCTTTAGCTCTGGGGAAAGTCTTTTTGCAAACCTTTGCCTTTTTTCTAGTTTTTTTCAAAAAGTGCTAGGGTGGTGTGGTGTGTGTGGTGTGGGGTGTGTGGTGTGTGTGTGTGTACAGCTATTTAAGTGCCCAAAAACATGCTGTTTTTCACCTAGTGTGTGTCCCCTAAGTTTATTTAAAAAGTCCCTTTTTTCCCGTATGTATTTCTAAAGTTTGTTATGTACCCGATCTCTTGGTTCCCACTTTTACTTTTATGCGTTTAAAAATTTCTTCAAAAAAAAATACACTAGGCTTTGCCTATATGCCGTACCTCTAAAATTTTATTAAAAGCCAGTAACTGCTGCTAATTCTAAAATTTTGATACTCGAGGGGAGTGACCCCCAATTCCGGGAGAGACGGTACTATTGACCCCCGCAACTCAAATAGGTGAATATTTCTTTCGGCTGGCAGTGGAGTAAACGTTTTTCAGGGCCCGTCCTGCCTGAATTGATGTTTGATGCGACCCCGGAAATTTTTTCCCTAACTTCCTGTATTTCCATATATTTCTTTCTTCTAATTTTTTCAAAAATCACTCACTTTATTACTGACACATCTCTACATTTTTTCTTTTTTCCGGTCTTGAGGCGCACTTATTTTTTTCAAATACCCCACTGCGTTATTTTTGGCAACACTATTTAGGCCCGACACAACCGTTCCCCCCTTCCAACGGGCCCCCCATAAAAAACTCAGGGAACTAAATTTTCCCTTTTTTTTTTTTTCTGTTATCATTTTTATTTTTTCCTTTTTTTGGGGTTTAAATGATTTTATTCACTCTCATGCGTGCACAACCCCCCATATCCCACACTCTATTTTCCCTTTTGGCACAGTCAGAAATTATCACCCAAAAAACCCAGCTCAAAAACCCCGGGGACTCCCCCACGAGGGGTGTATGTGTTTGTTGTTTTTGTATTGTGTGTGTGTGTGTGTATGTGTGTGTGTATGTGTGTGTGTATGTGTGTGTGTGATGTGTTGTGTGTTGTATGTTGGGGTATTGTTTTTGTTTGGGTGTGTATGTGTGTGTGTGTGTGTGTATGTGTGGTGTGTTGTGTGTGTGTATGTGTGTGTGTGTATGTTTTGTGTATTTTGGGGTGTGTGTATTTTGTGTGTGTGTGTATGGGGGTGTGTATGTGTGTGGTGTGTGTATGTGTTTTTGTGTGTGTGTGTGGTTTTGTGTTTTTGTGTGTGTATGTTGTGTGTATGTTTTGTGTGTTTTATGGTTTTTTGTGTGTGTAAAGTGTGTTGTGGGGATTGTGTGTGTGTGTGTGTGTGTTGGGGTGTGTGTTTTTGGGGTGTGTGTGTGTGTGTGTGTGGTGTGTGTGTTTTGTGTATGTGTGTATTTGTGTATGTGTGGGGTGTGTGTGGTTTTGTGTGTGTGTTTGTGTTTGTGGGGTGTGTGTGTGTGTGTGGGGAGTGGGGTGTGTTTTGTGTATGTGTGTGTGTTTGTGTTTTGTTGGTGTGTGTGTATGTGGGGGTGTTTTTATGTGTGTGTGTGCTGTTGTGTGTGTTGTTTGTGTGTTGTTTGTGTGTGTGTGCGCGTGTGGGGCGCGTGTGGTGTTTTATGGGTGTGTATTGTGTAGTGTGTGTGTGTGCGTGTGTGGGGTGTAAAGTTTTGGGGGTGCGTGTGTGTGTGTGTGTGTGTGTGTGTTTTGTGTGTGTGTGTGTATGTGTGTTTTTGTTGTGTGTGGTGTGTGTGTGTGTGTGGTGTGTATGTGTATGTGGGGGAAAGGTGTGTGTGTTGTGTGTGTGTGTGCCTGTGTGTGGTGTGTAAGTGTAAAGGGTATGTGTGTGTGTGGGGTGTGTGTGTGTTTTGGGGTTTTGTGGGTTTTGTGTGTGTGGTGTTTTGTGTATGTGTTGTGTATGTGTATGTGTGGTATGTGTGCGTTTTGTGTGTGTGTGTGGGCGTTTTGTGTGTGGGGGTGTGTATGTGTGTGTGTGTTGTGTGTGTGTGTGTTATCATCATATAATCCCGCCGCTGAATGTTTTCCAAATGTATTCCAACCCTCCGAGAAAATTAACACCGTGAGTCAGAATATTTCGGAACACATTTCCCTCCACTACCCAGTGCTTTTAGCAGCGAGGTCAACACAGGTAAAAAAAAAATTGAGCCTTGAGTAAACATAAATTTTGAGTGGTAATTCCATACTCGTCCCTTAAAGAGCTCCAGGAGGGGCTCTAAGGGAGTAAGGGGCGAAACCACTTTACTCTTTAGAGTCTATTCAAAACAGCTGCTGTAACTTTCAGTGGATCTAAAAGTATTTCACACCGTAATAATATTACAGGAGTTCAATAGTGTCTACCTGTGTCTTACCTGTTGGTGCTAGCACCTAGCATGTGCACCCCCCCCCATCACAGCCTGGCCGATCACACTCACTTGGAAAGTTCTGCACTTGCTTTGGGCACTGTTCTAGGATGCCTGTAACCAACACCAAGAGTCTGATTGATCAGCCCTCCCTCACTGGGCAAGCTTGGTTTGGGAACAGGTACCGGGGGCGCTGATCCTCACAAGCTTCTTCAGACTACATGAAAACAGACGCATTTTTGTAGTAGCGGTAGTACCAGTAGTACTAGTAACAGTAGTAGTAGTAACAATAGTAGTAGTAACAGTAGTAATAGAATAGTAGTAGTAGAATGGTAGTAGTGGTAGTAGTAGTAGAATATTACTAGTAGTAAGTTGTAGTAGTGGTACTAATAGTAGTAGCAATAGTAGTAGAAGTAATAATAATAGTAGTAGTGGCAATAACAACAGCAATAGTAATAACAGTAGTAGTAGCAGTAATAGTAATAGTAGCATTAGTAGCAACAGTAGTAGTTGTAGCAGTAATAATGATAGCGCTACAGACAGCAGAACACTCCCCTCCACTCCCCTCCCCCTCCCCTCCCCCTCCCCCTCCCTTCCCCTCCCCTCCAATCCCCTTCCCCTCCCCTACCCCTCCCCTCCCCCCTCCCTGAGAAGCGGTACACAGAGACTGTACCACGTACCATTCTGCCCCAGTAATTGCTTAAGGGATTAGGAGCGCTCGAGGGTACGATTCCGAGCGCCGCCTCTCCGCCTTCAAGTGCTTGTCTGACCTCTCAAGCGGATGTTCCTGTTCTTGGCGCTCAAGCGGGTTGTGTCCTTGCTCTGGCGCTCAAGCGGGGCAGTCGTCTCCAGGCGCTCAAAAATGCAGCTGCCCTCCGGTGCTTCCATGCGTCCATCTCTGACTCCATATTTGCATGAGTCCGTGCGTCCATCTGTGAGTGCATGGACGACATCTATTCTTCCCTGCGTACATTTATGCGTTAATGCGTGAATCTGCGTTCATTTCATCTGTGCGTCCATGCGTACATCTATGCGTCCATGCGTACATCTGTACAACAGAGGGAATCCGTCTAGAAATGCATTTTTCTTACCGTAATCACTTGTTATCGCCTGTTCTCACCTGCTATCATCTTTTATCACCTGTTCTTACTTGTTCTCATCTGTTATCACCTGGTATCACCTGTTATCACCTGTTGACACTTGTTACCATTTGCTCTCACCTGTTATCACCTGTTCTCCCATTTTCTTACCTGCTGTCACCTCTTATCACATTTCACCACATGTTATCTCTTGTTTCCATTTATTATCACCAGTTATCACCTGTAATCACTAGTTAACACCTGTTATCATCTGCTATCCATCAGTGATTCCAAGATTTATCTTTCACCTCATTCATGGAGCTTCGCTCACCCCCTTCCCCAACCCCGGGGTTGTTAAACCCACCCCAGGAGCTTCGCTCACCCCCCTCCCCAACCCCGGGGTTATTAAACCCACCCCAGGGTTATGATACTCATCCACGTGGTTATTATCCCCCCTAACTTCATCTTCCCCTCCCCCACACCCACACTTCACCTTCTCCTCCCCCAAGTCCACACTTCAACTTCTCCTCCTCACACCGACATTCCACCTCTTCCACGCTTATCATCTTTTCCTTCGCTACACCCACACTTCACGTTCTCCTCCCCACGCCCACAGTTCATCTTCTCCTACCCCACGTCCACACTTCAGCGTCTCCTCCCCACACCTACACTTCACCTCTTCCACGCCTACACTTCACCTTTTCCTTCTCTACACCCACACTTCACGTTCTCATCCCAGCGTCCACACTTCATCTCCTCAACACCCAAACTTCACTTCTCTTCCCCACGCCCAAACTTCATCTCATCCACGCCCACACTTCATCGTCTCCTCCACGCCCAAACTTCATCATCTCCTCCACGTCCCCACTTCATCATCTCCTCCACGCCCCACACTTCATCATCTCCTCCACGCCCACACTTCATCATCTCCTCCACGCCCACATTTAATCATCTCCTCCACGCCCACACTTCATCTCCTCCTCCACGCCCACATTCATAATCTTCTCCACACCCACACTTCATCATATCCTCCACGCCCACACTTCAGCACCTCATCCACGCTCAACTTCAACATCTCCTCCAAGCCACTCTTCATCTCTTCCTCCACGCCCACACTTCATCTCCTCCTCCCCGCCCACACATCATCATCTCCTCCACGCCCACACTTCGTCAACTCGTCCAAGCCCTCATTTCATCTTCCATCCAAGCCCACACTTCATCATTTTATCCACGCCCACACTTCATCATCTCCTCCACGCATACACTTCATCATCTCCTCCACGCCCACATTTCATCATACACCTCCACGCCCACACTTCATCTTCTCCTTCACGCACACATTTCATCATTTCTTCCACACCCACGCTTCATCATCTCCTCCACACCCACACTTCATTACCTCCTCCACGCCCACACTTCATCATCTCCTCCACGCCCACACTTCGTCATCTCCTCCAAGCCCTCACATTCATCTCCTCCAAGCCCACACTTCATCTCCTCCTCCACGTCCACACTTCATCGTCTCCTCCACACCCACACTTCCATAACCTCCTCCACGCCCACACTTCTTCGACTTATTCACGCCCACACTTCATCACCTACTCCACGCCCACATTTCATCATCTCCTCCACGCCCACACTTCATCATATCTTCCACGCCCACACTTCATCATCCCCTCCACGCCCACACTTCATCATCTTCTCCAAGCCCACACTTCATCATCTCCTCCATGCCCACATTTCACCATCTTCTCTACGCACACACTTCATCATATCCTAAACGCCCACACTTCATAATCTCCTCCACGCCCACACTTCACTCCATCTTCTCCAAGCCCACACTTCATCTCCTCCTCCACGCAAACACTTCATCGACTTCTCCACGCCCACACTTCATAATCTACTGCACGTCCACATTTCATCATCTCCTCCACGCCCACACTTCATCATAGCCTCCAAGCCCACACTTCATCATCTCCTCCACGCCCACACTTCATCATCTTCTCCCTGCCCACACTTCATCTCCTCCTCCACGCCCACACTTCATCATCTCCTCCACGCCCACACTTCGTCATCTCCTCCAAGCCCACACTTCATCTCTTTCTCCAAGCCCACACTTCATCTCCTCCTCCACGCCCAAACTTCATCATCTTCTCCAAGCCCACACTTCATCTTCTCCTCCACACCCTCACTTTCATCATCTCCTCCACGCACACACTTCATCATCTCCTCCAGGCCAACACTTCATCTCCTCCACACCCACACTTCATCATCTTCTCCACGCCCACACTTCATCACCACCTCCAAGAACACCACTCAACATCTCCTCCACGCCCACACTTCACAATCTCCTCCAGGCCCACACTTCATCTCCTCCACACCCACACTTCATCATCTTCTCCACGCCCACACTTCATCACCCACCTCCAAGAACACACCTCAACATCTCCTCCACGCCACACTTCATCATAGCTCCCACGCCCACACTTCATCATCTCCTCCACGCCCACACTTCATCATCTTCTCCCTGCCCACACTTCATCATGTTCTCCACGCCCACACTTCATCATGTCCTCCACGCCCACACTTCGTCATCTCCTCCAAGCCCACACTTCATCTCTTTCTCCAAGACCACACTTCATCTCCTTCTCCACGCCCACACTTCATCTTCTCCTCCACGCCCACATTTCATCATTTCTTCCACACCCACGCTTCATCATCTCCTCCACGCCCACGCTTCATTACCTCCTCCACGCCCACACTTCATCATCTCCTCCACGCCCACGCTTCATTACCTCCTCCACGCCCACACTTCATCATCTCCTCCACGCCCACACTTCATCATCTCCTCCACGCCCACGCTTCATTACCTCCTCCACGCCCACACTTCATCATCTCCTCCACGCCCAAACTTCATCTCTTCTCCAACGCCCACACTTCATCTTCTCCTCCACGCCCTCACTTCATCATCTCCTCCACGCACACACTTCATCATCTCCTCCAGGCCAACACTTCATCTCCTCCACACCCACACTTCATCATCTTCTCCACGCCCACACTTCATCATCACCTCAAGAACACACCTCAACATCTCCTCCACACCCACACTTCATCATCTCCTCCACGCCCACACTTCATCATCTTCTCCCTGCCCACTTCATCATGTTCTCCACGCCCACACTTCATCATGTCCTCCAAGCCCACACTTCGTCATCTCCTCCAAGCCCACACTTCATCTCTTTCTCCAAGACCACACTTCATCTCCTCCTCCAAGCCCACACTTCATCTCCTTCTCCACGCCCACACTTCATCATTTTATCCACGCCCACACTTCATCATCTCCTCCACGCACACACTTCATCGTCTCCTCCAAACCCACACTTCACCATTTCCTCCAAACCCACACTTCATAACCTCCTCCGCGCCCACACTTCATCGACTTATTCACGCCCACACTTCATCATCTCCTCCACGCCCACATTTCATCATCTCCTCCACGCCCACTCTTCATCATATCCTCCACGCCCACACTTCATCATGTCCTCCACGCCCACACTTCATCATCTTCTCCAAGCCCACACTTCATCACCTCCTCCACGCCCACACTTCATCATCTCCTCCAAGCCCACACTTCGTCATCTCCTTCACGTCCACATTTCAACCATCTTCTCTACGCCCAAACTTCATCATATCCTGCCCGCCCACACTTCATCTTCTTCTCCACGCCCCTCCTCATCATCTCCTCCACGCACACACTTCATCATCTCCTCCAGGCCAACACTTCATCTCCTCCACACCACACTTCATCATCTTCTCCACGCCCACACTTCATCATCACCTCCAAGAACACACCTCAACATCTCCTCCACACCCACACTTCATCATCTCCTCCACGCCCACACTTCGTCATCTTCTCCCCTGCCCACACTTCATCATGTTCTCCACGCCCACACTTCGTCATGTCCTCCACGCCCACACTTCGTCATCTCCTCCAAGCCCACACTTCATCTCTTTCTCCAAGACCACACTTCATCTCCTCCTCCAAGCCCACACTTCATCTCCTTCCCACGCCCACACTTCATCATTTTATCCACGCCCACACTTCATCATCTCCTCCACGCACACACTTCATCTTCTCCTCCACGCCCACATTTCATCATTTCTTCAACACCCACGCTTCATCATCTCCACGCCCACGCTTCATTACTTCCTCCACGCCCACACTTCAACATCTCCTCCACGCCCACACTTCATCATCTCCTCTTCGCTCACGTTTTCATCATTTATCTTTTCCTCGCCACGCTTCATCTCCTCCTCCACGCCCACACTTCATCATCTCCTCCACGCCCACATTTCATCATCTCCTCCACGCCCACTCTTCATCATATCCTCCACGCCCACACTTCATCATGTCCTCCACGCCCACACTTCATCATCTTCTCCAACCCCACACTTCATCACCTCCTCCACGCCCACACTTCATCATCTCCTCCAAGCCCACACTTCGTCATCTCCTTCACGCCCACATTTCACCATCTTCTCTACGCCCACACTTCATCATATCCTGCCCGCCCACACTCCATCATCTCCTCCACGCCCACACTTAATCATCTTCTCCAAGCCCACACTTCATCTCCTCCTCCACGCAAACACTTCATTGACTTCTCCACGCCCACACTTCATAATCTACTCCACGTCCACATTTCATCATCTCCTCCACGCCCACACTTCATCATAGCCTCCACGCCCACACTTCATCTCCTCCTCCACGCCCACACTTCATCATCTCCTCCACGCCCACACTTCGTCATCTCCTCCAAGCCTACACTTCATCTCTTCTCCAAGCCCACACTTCATCTCCTCCTCCACGCCACACTTCATCATCTTCTCCACAACCCACACTTCATCTTCTCCTCCACGCCCTCACTTCATCATCTCCTCCACGCACGACACTTCATCATCTCCTCCAGGCCCACACTTCATCTCCTCCACACCCACACTTCATCATCTTCTCCACGCCCACACTTCATCATCACCTCCAAGAGCACACCTCAACATCTCCTCCACGCCCACACGTCATCATCTCCTCCACGCTCACATTTCATCAATTCCTCAACGCCCACACTTAATCATCTTTTCCACGCCCACACTTCATCTCCTCCACGCCCACACTTCATCGTCTCCACGCCCACACTCATCATCTCTCCCACGCTCACACTTCAACATCTCCTCCCACGCCCACACTTCATCATCTCCTCCACGCTCACATTTCATCATCTTCTCCACGCCCACACTTCATCATCTTCTCCACGCCACCACTTCAACATCTCCTCCACGCCCACATCTCATCTTCTCCCCCACGCCCTCACTTCATCATCTCCTCCACGCACACACTTCATCTCATCAACACCCCACACTTCATCATCTTCTCCACGCCCGCACTTCATAATCTCCTCCACTCCCACACTTCGTCATCTCCTCCAAGCCCACACTTCATCTCCTCCTCCAAGCCCACACTTCATCATCTCCTCCACGCTCACACTTCAACATCTCCACGCCCACACTTCATCATCTCCTCCCGCTCACATTTCATCATCTTCTCCACGCCCCACACTTCATCATCTCCTCCACGCCCACACTTCAACATCTCCTCCACGCCCACACCTCATCTTCTCCTCCACGCTCACATTTCATCATCTTCTCCACGCCCACACTTCATCATCTTCTCCACTCCCACACTTCATAATCTCCTCCACTCCCACACTTCGTCATTTCCTCCAAGCCCTCACTTCATATTCTACTCCACGCTCACACTTCATCATCTCCTCCACGCCTACACTTCATCATCTCTTCCACGCCCACACTTCATCATCTCCTCCACGCTAACACTTCATCTCCTTCTCCACGCCCACACTTCAACATCTTCTCCACGCCCACACTTCATCATCTCCTCCTCGCCCACATTTCATAATCTCCTCAACGCCCACACTTCATCCTCTACTCCACTCCCACTTCATCTTCTTTTCCACGCTCACATTTCGTCTGCACGCCCACATTTCATCATCTCCTCCTCACCCACACTTCATCATCTCCTCCACGCCCAAACTTCATCATCTCCTCCACTTCAACACTTCATCATCTCCTCCACGCCCACTCTTCATCATCTCCTCCACGCCCACTTTTCATTATTTCCTCCTCGCCCTCACTTCATCATCTTCTCCACGCCCAAACTTCATCATCTCCTCCACGTCAACACTTCATCATCTCCTCCACGCCCTCACTTCATCATCTCCTCCACGCCTCACTTCATCATCTCCTCCACGCACAACTTATCATCTCCTCCACGCCCACACTTCATCTCCTCCACGCTCACACTTAATCATCTCCTACACGCCCACACTTTATCATCTCCTCCACGCCCACACTTCATCATCTCCTCCAAGCCCACCATTCTTCACCTCCCCTATGCCCACTTCATCTCCTCTTCCTCGCCCACACTTCATCATCTCCTACAAGCCCACACTTCATCATTTTCTACTCGCCCACACTTCATCATCTTCTCCACGCTCACACTTCATCACCTCCACGATCACACTTCGTCATCTCCTCCAAGCCAACACTTCTTCTCCTCCTCCAAGCCTCTCTTCTTCTCCTCCTCCAAGCCTGCTTCATCTCCTCCTCCACGCCCACACTTCATCATCTCCTACACGCCCACACTTCATCATATCCACGCCTACACTTCATTATCTTCTCCACGCTCACAGTTCATCTCAACGATCACACTTCATTTTCTCTTCCACGCCCACACTTCATCATCTCCTCCACGCCCAAACTTCATCATCTTCTCCACGCTCACACTTCAACATCTCAACGATCACACTTCATCATCTCCTACACGCCCACACTTCATCATCTTATCCACGCTCACACTTCGCCATCTCCACGATCACACTTCATCATCTCTTCCTCGCCCACACTTCATCATCTCCTCCACGCCCACACTTCATCATCTCCTCCACGCTCACATTTCATCATCTCCTCCACGCCCACACTTCATCGTCTCCTCCACGCCTACATTTCATATCTCCTCCACGCCTACACTTCATCTCCTCCTCCACGCCCTCACTATCATGTCCTCCTTAACGCCCACACTTCGTCGTCTTCTCCACGACCACCCTTCAACATCTCCTCAACACCCACACTTCATCATCTCCTCCACGTCCACACTTCGTCATCTCCTCCACACCCTCACTTCATTACCTCCTCCACGCCGACACTTCACCATCTTCTCTACGCCCAACTTAATCATCTACTCCACGCCCACACTTCATCATCTCCTCCACGGCCACACTTTATCATCTCCTCCACGCCCACTCTTCATCATCTCCTCCACGCCCACTTTTCATTATTTCCTCCACGCCCACACTTCATCATCTACTCCACTCCCTCTTCATCTTCTTTTCCACGCTCACACTTCATCTGCACGCCCACATTTCGTCATCTCCTCCACACCCACACTTCATCATCTCCTCCACGCACAAACTTCATCTTCTCTTTCACACCCACACTTCATCTTCATCTCGACGTCCACACTTCATCATCTCTCCACACCCACACTTCAACATCTCCTCCACGCCAACACTTCATTAATCTCCTCCACGCTCACACTTTCATCATCTCCTCAACGCCTACACTTCATCATCTCCTCCACGCCCACACTTCATCATCTCCTCTACGCCCAAACTTCATCTCCTTATCCACGCCCACACTTCATCACCTTCTCCACGCCCACACTTCATCGCCTCCTCCACGCTCACACTTCATCGCCTCACTTCATCATCTTCTCCAAGTCCACACTTCATCTCCTCCTCAACGCCCACACTTCATCGACTTCTCCACGCCCACTTTCATCATCTCCTCCAAGCCCCATACTTCTTCTCTTCCTCCAAGCACACACTTCATCTCCTCCTAACACGCCCACTCTTCATCATCTTCTCCACGCCCACACTTCATCTCTCCCTCCACGAACTCACTTCATCATCTCCTCCACGCACACACTTCATCATCTCCTCCACGCCCAGACTTCATCTCCTCCACGCCCACACCTCATCATCTTCTCCACGTCCAAACTTCATCATCTCCTCCACGCCCACACTTCAACATCTCCTCCACGCCCACACTCCATCATCTCCTCCACGCTCACATTCCATCATCTTCTCCTGGCCCTCACTTAATCATCTTTTCCACGCCCACACTTCATCTCCTCCTCCTCGCCCACCTCTTCATCATCTCTCTCACGCCCACACTTCATCTTCTCCTCCACGCACACTCTTCATCATCTTCTCCACGCCCAGACTTCATCTCCTCCACGCCCACACCTCATCATCTTCTCCACGTCCAAACTTCATCATCATCCTTCACGCCCACACTTCAACATCTCCTCCACGCCCACACTCCATCATCTCCTCCACGCTCACATTCCATCATCTTTCTCCTGGCCCCACTTAATCATCTTCTCCACGTCCAAACTTCATCTCCTCCTCCAAGCCCACACTTCATCTCCTCCTCCCCGCCCACACTTCGTCATCTCCTCCACACCCACACTTCATCATCTTCTCCACACCCACACTTCATCATCTCCTCCAAGCCCACACTTCATTTCCTCCTCCAAGCCCACACTTCATCTCCTCCTCCACGCTCACACTTCATCATCTCCTCAACGCCCACACTTCGTCATATCCTCCAAGCCCACACTTCATCTCCTCCTCCAAGCCCACACTTCATCTCCTCCTCCCCGCCCACACTTCATCATCTTCTCACACGCCCACACTTCAGCATCTCCTCCACGCCCTCTCTTCATCATCTCCTCCTCGCACACACTTCATCATCTCCTCCACGCCCACACTTCATCTCCCTCAAGCCCACGCTTAATCATCTCCTTCACGTCCACACTTCCTCATCTCCTCCACGCCCACACTTCAACATCTTCTCCTAGCCAACACTTCATCTCTCCTCCACGCTCACATTTCATCGTCTCCTCCACGCCCACACGTAATCATCTTTTCCACGCCCACACTTCATCTTCTCCTCCACGCCTACACTTCATCATCTTCTCCACGCTTACACTTCGTCGCCTCCTCCACTCCCACACTTCATCATCTTTTCCACGCCCACACTTCATCTCCTCCTCCACACCCACACATCATCATCTCCTCCACGCCCACACATCCATCATCTCCACGCTCACATTCCATCATCTTCTCCTCGCCCTCACTTAATCATCTTTCCACGCCCACACTTCATCTCCTCCTCAACGCCCACACTTCATCATCTTCTCCCCACCCACACTTCATCATCTCCTCCACGCCCTCACTTCATCATCTCCTCCACGCTCGCACTTCATCATCTCCTCCACGCCCACACTTCATCATCTCCTACACGCCCACACTTCATCATCTCCACGCCCACACTTCATCATCTTCTCCACGCTCACACACTTCATCATCTCAGCGATCACACTTTATCATCTCCTCAACGCCCACTCTTCATAATCGCCTACACGCCCACACTTCATCATCTTCTCCACGCTTACACTTCATCATCTCGACGATCACACTTCATCATCTCTTCCACGCCTACACCTCATCATCTCCTCCACGCCCACACTTTATCTCCTCCTCCACGCCCTCACTTCATCATCTTCTCCACGCCCACACTTCATCTTCTCCTCCACGCCCTCACTTCATCTTCTCCTCCACGCCCA
>NC_069402.1:94994680-94999680 GCF_026875155.1 Cherax quadricarinatus
AATTTGTTCTTGTTATAATAAATTTAGGTAAGTTTTCTAAGATTTTTTTGGTGCCAAATTGAAAATTTTTACATTATCATTAATGAAAAAAATATATCTTTAAACGTATAAGAGAAAATTTCAGAAAGGACTTTATTTAAATGAGTTCTTGCTAATTGACCATCTTCTTCACTATCACTCGAACACTATCAACTAAACACCATCATTCTCACTACTAACATTGATCAGCTTCGATTCGATTCTTGGTTTTAAAAGGCTTAAGTATAAAAACTGATAGTGAAACATGGGTGGGAGAGACCGCAGAGTTTATCATCCATGCTACCTCTAAACTCTACGGTACCTTCTACTCACGTTTGACTATCACATTGATCTCCCTTAGTTAATGGTTTGTTTATAGTCGATTCCTAGAGTAAGCAGTGTTTTCCTCCTCTTCCTATTCTTCCTCTTCCGCTTCCTCTTCCGCTTCCTCCACCTCCTTCTCCTATTTCTCATCTTTCTTGTACAATTTACCACTAATTTCCTACTGAAAATGACGCCTGACAGATGGCTGTCTTGGTAATCATTTTATTATTGTCTCTTGAGACGTTCATGAGTTTTGACCAGTTCTGTGAGTCTCGGTGAGTCTTGTATCGGTGAGTTTTGTTTCTGTGAGTTTTGCCTGGATGAGTCTTGTCTCGGTGAGCTTTGTTATCTGAGGTCGTCACAACATGGTCAGGATAGTAACATGATGTCGTGAGTCTTGATGAGTCTTGGTCAATCTTGACTAGTTTCTGAGTATGCTCGGATGGTGATCGAGTTGATGAGTGATTGTGAGCGTCAGGACGCTATTATTGTGTGTGATTTGATGAGTCTTCGTGAGTCCCTGAGGAGCTAGGATTGTGTGTTAGGTGGTAAGTAACATGAATGTTAAGTGCGCCTGAGATTTGGCCAAAGTTGTTTACCATTCCAGGAATCTATGCTTATTCATCTTTTCCTATCCACCTATCCTTATTCACCATTTGTTATCCACCCTTCCTTACAGACCTATCCCTGTTATCCATCTAGCCTTTATATCTACATATACATCGTATCCACCTATCGTTCTAATCACCTATTATCCTTGTTCACCCCATGTATCTTTTTTACCCTTCGTTCTCAGTTCACAACACACACACACACACACACACACACACACACAACACACACACACACACACACAGACACACACACACACACACACACACACGCACACACACATACACACACACCACACACACACACACACACACGCACACACACACACACACACACACACAAACACACATACACACACACACTCGCACACACACACACACATACACAAACACACACACACACACACATACACACACACACACACACACATACACACACACACACACACACACACACACACACCACACACACACACACACACACACACACACACACACACACACACACACACACACACACACACATGAGAGATTTTAACCATCCAATTGATTTTCAAAAAGTTGAAAAAGGTGTATCAAGCAAGTCCATGGTCGACAAGAATACAATTGAATCTTGTTTCCTAAAAAGAAGTTTTGACAATATGAATATTTCCTTTGGTTTATATAAATTAGATCCATTTATAATTAATAGAATTTGGGAAAAATTTAGTAATACATTGGACAAATAATAAATTTTAAAATTCTTAATTCTTGGGTAGAATAGTTTGTTGGTGGGTTGTGTGAAGGACTTGTCTAGTTGGGCCAGCGGGCCTACTGCAATGTTCCCTTTTTTATAAGTCGCGCGTCAGGTGTTGCTTTGTTGTGGGATGTGATAGTGAGGTGTGGTCTAGACCCTTTATATGCCTTCCTTTGAAGCATTACTTTTATTGTTCCTTGATAATGTGAGTAGTCACGAAAGCGCTTGGAATTTCTCTGTTCTTTCACAGTGGTTGTTTTGCATATATATATATATATATATATATATATATATATATATATATATATAATATAATATATATATATATATATAATATATATATAAATATATATATATATATATATATATATATATATGCATATATATATAGTAGTATTTTTGGGTAGACAGCAACCACCCAGGAAAGTACTACCGTCCTGCCAGATGACTGTGAAACAGAAACCTGTAACTGTTTTGCATGATGGTAGGATTGCTGGTTTCTTTTTCTGTCTCAAAAACACGCTAGATAACAGGGATATCTTGCTACTCCTACTTACACTTTGGTCACACTTCACAGACACGCACATGCATATATATATACATACATCTCGGCTTTTCTCCTTTTTCTAAATAGTTCTTGTTCCTCTTTATTTTTTCTATTGTCCATGGGGAAGTGGAAAAGAATCTTTCCTCCGTAAGCCATGCGTGTCGTATGAGGAGACTAAAATGCCGGGAGCAATGGGCTAGTAACCCCTTCTCCTGTAGACATTTACTAAAAAAGAGAAGAAGAAAAACTTTATAAAACTGGGATGCTTAAATGTGCGTGGATGTAGTGCGGATGACAAGAAACAGTTTGATTGCTGAAGTTATGAAATGAAAAGAAGTTGGATGTCCTGGCCCTAAGCGAAACAAAGCTGAAGGGGGTAGGGGATTTCGGTGGGGGGAAATAAATGGGATTAAATCTGGAGTATCTGAGAGAGTTAGAGCAAAGGGAGGGATAGCAGTAATGTTGAATGATCAGTTATGGAAGGAGAAAAGAGAATATTGAATGTGTAAATTCAAGAATTATGTGGATTAAAGTAAAGGTTGGATGCGAGAAGTGGTCATAATAAGCATGCATGCACCTGGAGAAGAGAGGAATGCAGAGGAGAGAGAGAGATTTTGGGGGATGTTAAGTGAATGTACAGGAGCCTTTGAACCAAGTGAGAGAGTAATTGTGGTAGGGGACCTGAATGCTAAAGTAGGAGAAACTTTTAGAGAGGGTGTGGTAGGTAAGTTTGGGGTGCCAGGTGTAAATGATAATGGGAGCCCTTTGATTGAACTTTGTATAGAAAGGGGTTTAGTTACAGGTAATACATATTTTAAAAAAAGAGGATAAATAAGTATACAAGATAAAGATGTAGGGCGAAATGACAGTAGTTTGTTGGATTGTGTATTGGTAGATAAAAGACTGTTGAGTAGACTTCAGGATGTTCATGTTTATAGAGGGGCCACAGATATATCAGATCACTTTCTAGTTGTAGCTACACTGAGAGTAAAAGGTAGATGGGATACAAGGAGAATAGAAGCATCAGGGAAGAGAGAGGTGAAGGTTTATAACTAAAAGAGGAGGCAGTTAGGGTAAGATATAAACAGCTATTGGAGGATAGATGGGCTAATGAGAGCATAGGCAATGGGATCGAAGAGGTATGGGGTAGGTTTAAAAATGTAGTGTTAGAGTGTTCAGCAGAAGTTTGTGGTTACAGGAAAGTGGGTGCGGGAGGGAAGAGGAGCGATTGGTGGAATGATGATGTAAAGAGAGTAGTAAGGGAGAAAAAGTTAGCATATGAGAAGTTTTTACAAAGTAGAAGTGATGCAAGGAGGGAAGAGTATATGGAGAAAAAGAGAGGGGTTAAGAGAGTGGTGAAGCAATGTAAAAAGAGAGCAAATGAGAGAGTGGGTGAGATGTTATCAACAAATTTTGTTGAAAATAAGAAAAAGTTTTGGAGTGAGATTAAGAAGTTAAGAAAGCCTAGAGAACAAATGGTTTTTGTCAGTTAAAAATAGGAGAGGAGAGTTATTAAATGGAGAGTTAGAGGTATTGGGAAGATGGAGGGAATATTTTGAGGAATTGTTAAATGTTGATGAAGATAGAGAAGCTGTGATTTCGTGTATAGGGCAAGGAGGAACAACATCTTGTAGGAGTGAGGAAGAGCCAGTTGTGAGGTGGGGGAAGTTCGTGACGCAGTAGGTAAAATGAAAGGGGGTAAGGCAGCCGGGGATTGATGGGATAAAGATAGAAATGTTAAAAGCAGGTGGGGATATAGTTTTGGAGTGGTTGGTGCAATTATTTAATAAATGTATGGAAGAGGGTAAGGTACCTAGGGATTGGCAGAGAGCATGCATAGTTCCTTTGTATAAAGGCAAAGGGATAAAAGAGTGCAAAAATTATAGGGGGATAAGTCTGTTGAGTATACCTGGCAAAGTGTGTGGTAGAGTTATTATTGAAAGAATTAAGAGTAAGACGGAGAATAGGATAGCAGATGTACAAAAAGGTTTCAGGAAAGGTAGGGGGTGTGTGGACCAGGTGTTTGCAGTGAAACATATAAGTGAACAGTATTTAGATAAGGCTAAAGAGGTCTTTTGGCATTCATGGATTTGGAAAAGGCGTATGACAGGGTGGATAGGGGGGCAATGTGGCAGATGTTGCAGGTGTATGGTGTAGGAGGTAGGTTACTGAAAGCAGTGAAGAATTTTTACGAGGATAGTGAGGCTCAAGTTAGAGTATGTAGGAAAGAGGGAAATTATTTCCCAGTAAAAGTAGGCCTTAGACAAGGATGTGTGATGTCACCGTGGTTGTTTAATATATTTATAGATGGGGTTGTAAGAGAAGTAAATGCGAGGGTCTTGACAAGAGGCGTGGAGTTAAAAGATAAAGAATCACACATAAAGTGGGAGTTGTCACAGTTGCTCTTTGCTGATGACACTGTGCTCTTGGGAGATTCTGAAGAGAAGTTGCAGAGATTGGTGGATGAATTTGGTAGGGTGTGCAAAAGAAGAATACTGAAAGTGAATACAGGAAAGAGTAAGGTTATGAGGATAACAAAAAGATTAGGTGATGAAAGTTTCGATGTCAGATTGGAGGGAGAGAGTATGGAGGAGGTGAATGTATTCAGATATTTGGGAGTGGACGTGTCAGCGGATGGGTCTATGAAAGATGAGGTGAATCAAAGAATTGATGAGGGGAAAAGGGTGAGTGGTGCACTTAGGAGTCTGTGGAGACAAAGAACTTTGTCCTTGGAGGCAAAGAGGGGAATGTATGAGAGTATAGT
>NC_069402.1:95004680-95009680 GCF_026875155.1 Cherax quadricarinatus
CCACTACTTGTGTTCCCCGTCCAGCATTCTATTGTATGCTCATACACACTCTTCATCAAGTATCTTTTTATGGACAGTGCTTGTTACATCTATAATCACCCTTGTCATCGATGTCATTTGGCTTAGTATTTGACAACTAATCTCTTCATAGTGTTGTTGTATCTTTATGCTATATTAAAGTGCACTAGATAGCTCATTTTATATTTATTTTTTGTTTACATTATGAAGGAACAGCAAGCATTTATTAAACTCTATAGACTTTGGTATCTAAACTTCAAAAAAAAATTAT
This sequence comes from Cherax quadricarinatus, assembly GCF_026875155.1. Lineage (NCBI taxonomy): Eukaryota > Metazoa > Arthropoda > Malacostraca > Decapoda > Parastacidae > Cherax > Cherax quadricarinatus. The sequence continues at coordinate 95,004,970 of NC_069402.1, forward strand.
GTTCTGGCAGCAGAATGAGCTTCTTCAATAAACAGATGTGGGTAATGTAGATCTCTCAAATAAGGTTGACGCATCATTAAGCAGGGCTTTTAAACTCTGCTCAATGATGCCGTGTATAGTATAGAATCCACACGTCTCGGTATGTATTCTCTGAAGATATCTCTTGGTGCTAACACACCCCTCTCGGTATAATTACTTTGAAATACGCAGCAGGAGTAAATATAATATATATATATATATATATATATATATATATATACATATATATATATATATATATATATTTATATATATATATATATATAATATATATATATATATATATGTGTGTGTGTGTGTGGTGTGTGTGTGTGTGTGTATATTATTTTTTTTTATTATCACACTGCCGATTCCGCACCAAGGCAGGGTGGCCCGAAAAAGAAAAACTTTCACCATCATCACTCCATCATGGTCTTGCCAGAAGGGTGCTTTAACACTACAGTTTTTTTAAACTGCAACATTAACACCCCTCCTTCAGAGTGCAGGCACTGTACTTCCCATCTCCAGGACCTCAAGTTCCGGCTGCCGGTTCCCGAACCCCTCATAATGTACTTTGCTCACACTCCAACAGCACGTCAAGTATTAAAAAAACCATTCGTCTCCATTCACTCCTATCAACACGCTCACGCATGCCTTGCTGGAAGTGCCAAGCCCCCGCACACAAAACCTCCATTACCCCCCTCCCCCAACCTTTTCCTAGGCCGACCTCTACCCTCCCTTCCTTCCACTACAGACTGATACACTCCTTGAAGTCATTCTGTTTCGCTCCATTCTCTCTACATGTCCGAACCCACCTCAACAACCTTCCTCAGCCCTGTGGACAACAGTTTTGGTAATCCCGCACCTCCTCCTAACTTTCCAAACTACGAATACTCTGCATATATTCACTACCCCACCATTGCCCTCAGACTTGACATCTTCCACCTGCCTCCACCTTCTCCTCGCTGCAACATTCATCACCCATGCTTCACACCCATATAAGACCGTTGGTAAAACTAACTCTCATACATTCCCTCTTTGCCACCAAGAACAACAGTTCTTGTCTCCGAAGACTCCTAAGTGGCACCACTCACTCTTTTTCCCATCTATATCAATTCTATGATTCACCTCATCTTTCATAACCCATCTGCTGACACGTCCATCTCCCCAAATATCTGAATACGTCATCTCCTCATACTCTCTCCCTCCAATCTGATATTCAATTTTTCATCACCTAATCTTTGTTATCCTCTGAACCTTACTCTTTCCTGTTATTCACCTTTAATTTTCTTCTTTTTGCACCACTCTAAAACCAAATTCATCCACCCATCTCGCAACTTCTCTTCATAATCTCCCCAAGAGCACAGTGCATCAGCAAAGAGCAGCTGTGACAACTCCCACTTTGTTGTGTGATTCTTTATCTTTTAACTCCACGCACTCTGTCAAGACCCTCGCATTTACTTCTCTTACAACCCCAATCTATACATATATTAAACAACCACGGGTGACATCACACATCCTGTCTAAGGCCTACCTTTTACTGGGAAAAAATTTCCCAGGTAATAATAATAATTATATATATAATATATATATATAATATATATAAATATATATATATTATATATATATATATATATATATATATATATATATATATATATATATAATATATAAATACTGACCCTGGCTGAAGGAGACTCGAACCTACTAACCTTGGAACAAAGTACGCAGTGCTATACCCAATCTCACCACACGGACCAAATACCTTGGCGTGTAGCTAGCAGCTACACGTTTGATCCAAGGCAGCCCACTTTCAGGGAGAAGGCTTACAGCTTTTCACTCATCCTTGCAATTGTTAATATCTCTATAAAGGCTGATGCATGCATGGGATGATGATATTGAAAAGCTGTATGTCTTCGCCCTGAAACCTGGCTGCCTTGGATCAAACGGTTAGCGCAGCTACACGCCAACTATTGGTCCCATGTGGTGAGATGGTATAGCACTGCTTAACCTTGTTCCAAGGTTCGTAGGTTATGAGTCCCTTCGCCAGGAACAGTGTTTGTTGTAATTCCGCCTGCTCTTGGAATTCCTTACATATATATAAATAAATATATATAAATAAATAATATATTAATATAATATATATATATTATATAATATATATATATTATATATAATATATATATATATATATATAATATATATATTACATATATATATATATATATATATATATATAGTATAATATATATATTATATATATATATATATATATATAAATATATATATATATATATATATACGTCGTTTAGCATGAACGAGAGCTGCATACATTGCCACGCAGAACAATTTGAATTCCCGACTGGCAGTGAGGATCGTGTAAGCTTTACTAAGAGAACGAGGTACTTGCGACCTCAACGCACACGTTCCTCTCTCTCTTCCTCTCTCTCTGTCTGTCTGTCTCTCTCTCTCTCTGTTACACAGTGTTTGACATGGTTAAGTTAAGGATCCCTAGCTTTATTGACAAGCTATTTACAAGTTAAAGATTCCTAACTTTATTGACAAGCATTTTGTTATGAAACATACAAATTGGGAACAGGATGAAGTTGGAGCCATCTGTGGGCAGCATTTTCATCTGATCAACTGACTTTATCTCGTAGACATCATAATGCAGTACGAATGTGTTCCATACTCGAGTCATTCTGGGGATAAATGATCTCAGATGAAGTGATGTTCTGGAGAAGGGTACAGCCAGAGTGAAGTTGCTGCTTTCTGCCCGTCTAGTGGTATAAAAGTGAAATGGTTGTGAAGCAGATAGACAGACTGAAGCAAAATAAGTCACCGGGTCCTGATGAGGTTTTTTCAAGGGTTCTTAAGGAATGCAAAATGGAACTCTGTGAACCATTAACTAATATTTTTAATTTATCTCTTCAAACAGGTGTAGTGTCTGATATGTGGAAGATGGCTAATGTAATTCCTATTTTTAAAACAGAGGACAAGTCGTTACCGTCAAATTACCGCCCAATAAGCCTGACCTCAATTGTTAGGCAAATTTACTAGAGTCATTATAGCTAGATAATAAGAAGCCATCTCGATAAGCATAGTCGTGGATTAATGATACTTCAGCATGGATTCACAAGAGCCGGTCTTGTCTAACAAATTTATTAACATCTTCAGTAAAGCTTTTGAGGCTGTTGACCACGATAAAGAATTTATATGTTTACTTAGATTTTAGTAAGGCATTGATAGAGTTACCGGCCACCAAAGACTGTTGAAGAAAGTACAGCTCATGGCATAGGGGAAGGGTGCTCTCGTGATCGAATTCATGGCTCAACAGACAGGAAGTCAGAAGTGTCCATAAAAATGGGGTAAATCCGATGGGATCAGTAACAAGTGGCGTTCCACAGGATCAGTCTTGGGCCCGTTGTTGTTTATGATATATATCAATGATCTGATGAAGGAATTATAGTGATATAGCAAATTCGCCGATGACACGAAATAGGTAGTTAATTGATATCCAAACGTAGATGTAGGGGAACTTAGGAGGATTAAGGACAAACTCTAATTCTTGGTCAGAAAAGTGCAGATGCAGTATTCCAATGTAGATAAATGCAAGGTTCTGAAGCTCGGGAGTGTCCAATAACCCTAGCACTATAGTTAAATAATGTAGAACTTAGCCATACAGATTGCGAAAAGGACTTGGGGGTTATTGTAAGCAGCAACCTTAAACCAAGACAGCAATGCCTAAGCGTACTTAATAAGGCAAATAGATTAACAGGATTTTATATCAAGAAGTGTAAAGCAACAGAAGTCCATAGGTCATAAAATACTGCAGCTATATACATCATTAGTAAGGCCTCACCTAGATTATGCAGCTCAATTCCTGGTCTCCATATTACAGATGGACATAAATCGTTAGAAAACATTCACGTAGATGACTAAATTAATACATAGCATTAGAAATCTCCTATGAAGAAAGATTGAAGACTCTTAAGTTACATTCACTTGTTTAGATCGAAGGAATGAGGAGAGAACCTGATCGAAGTGTATAAAGTGGATAGATAGGTATTAATACAGGGGATATTAAACAAGGTCCTTGAGGATACTCTCCAAGAGAGCACCCGCAGTAATGGATTTAAATTTAGATAAGTTTTAGATTTAGAAAGGACAATAGGAAATTAATTGGTTTTGAAAAGGGTGAGTTAATGAGTGAACAGTCTACCTAGTTGGTTATTGAGGATTAGGACTTGGGTAGTTTCAAATTTAGGTTGGATAAGTACATGAGTGGGAGGGGTTGGATTTGAGAGGGACTTGCACATCGGAGCTTGTTTCTTGGGTGGCATTGAAAGTTGGGTTGGTCAAATGTTTGTTAGTGGGATGAATTGTAAAGGACCTGCCTAGTATGGGCCAACAGGCCTGCTGCAGTGTTCCTCCTTTCTTATGTTCTTATGTTCACGCTGTCCTCGAAGTAGATCCAAGTGTGGTACTTTGACAATATTGGCCTAGTACATAACAGTAAGGCCACCCACATCCCTCCTGTGTTGAAGGCTCTGCTGAAATGACAGGTCTATCCAGGATGGGTCCAGGCGAGAGATGAGAAGTCTTGCTCTGTTCTCCACTCTGTCAAGCAGTCGCAGATGAGAGGGGGGCAGGTAAACCAACAGAATCTTGCAACCTCTACTGTCTCTTTCTC
>NC_069402.1:95012180-95022180 GCF_026875155.1 Cherax quadricarinatus
ATAAATATCTATATTATATATATATATAAGATATGACTATATATAATATATATAATATATATATATTCTATATATATTATATATATTTATATGATATATATTATATATATATATATATATAAATATATATATATAGATATATATTATATCTATATAGATATATAGCTATATATATATATATATATTTATATATAGATATATCTATATATATATATATAATAGTTATATATATATATACATATAAATATATCTATATCTATATATATATATATTCTATAAAGTGATAGATATATAATATATATATCTATCTATATATATATATATATATATATATAGATAATATATCTATATATATATATATATTATATATAGATATGAGCTATAGCTCGTTAGATTGAGAGAGTTGTTATTAGTAAGATTAGAAAAACGAAAATACTAATCAATACCCAAATAATTTTTCTGCAACACAAAACTAATGAATTAGCATAAATTTAGAATGTTCTTTTTTAGCACAACTTCAACCCTACAGTGTAAACAATCACGAACTTGTGTTCGGTCTTTTTTTTCTCAGCTCTTCCCGTGTCCCGGTGCCACAGTCATCTCCCGCATCCTCCATGTTATGCACATTCTCTTTCCAACGTTTCTTTTCACTTCATTCTGATTTGTTTAATTTCTTCTCTTTACCTCTCATTCCGCTGTTTTTTTTTTCGCAACTTTTATTGTTCTGTCTGTCTGTCTGTCTGTCTGTCTGTCTGTCTGTCTGTCCCGTCTTGTCTGTCTGTCTGTCTGTCTGTCTGTCTGTGTCTGTCCTGTGTCCTGTCATGCGTCCTGTCCTGTGTCTGTCTGTGCCTGTCTGTCTGTCTGTCCTGTCACTCTCTCTCTTCTCTCTCTCTCTCTTTCCTACCCACGTCTCCCTAGTCCATCTCTCCTCATCTCTAACCATTCCTCCAGCCTCCCCCTCCATATCCCGTTCATTCTCCACCCTCCTCTTCCCCTTCCCTATCATCCGTTCCTCTATCTTTCTTCTCACCCTCTCTCCCCATTCCCCCATCCTGCAGTACCCCTTCCCTCCCCCCACATCCCCTCCCCAGTGGATGTGCTTTACCGAGTGTTTTCCAATAGCGAGCGAGCGGAAGTGCGTGCGTGTGGCTCGTTCTGTTGCTCTTATGCACGTTATTGTTATTACAACACACACAACCACACACAAACACACACACACAACACACACAACACACACCACACCACACACAGACACACACACACACACACACACACACACACACACGGGAGGTCACCACACCGACGCGCCGCGCGAACAGGAAAACAAGTTTCATGGGAATGATGAAAGAGACTCAATCTTCCCAACTGGATATCAGATCCCTGAGGAAAGAGGAGGTGAAACAAAGAAGAAGGAGGAGTTACAATGCTCATAAAACACCAGTGGAATTTTTGAGGAGTTGGAAGGAAGGGACAAGAAGAAAAATAAGAGTCTACATAGGAACATTTCAGACTGGAGATCCCAAAGTATTGATTGCAATAATATATAACCTACCACAGAACAGCAGGAGGCCAAGACATGAATATGATGAGAGCAACAGAGCTATGGTTGATACACTAGCTGAGGTGGCCAGAAGAACCCATGTGGGTAAGGCAAAGTTACTAGTTGTGGGTGATTTCAGTCACAAGGAGATTGACTGGGAAAACCTAGAGTCACATGGGTGTCAAGAAACTTGGAGGCATTAGATGATGGAGGTGGCAATAGAAAACCTCATACATCATGTTAGGGACACTACCAGAGAAAGAGAGGAGAGGATGAACCAGCAAGACTGTACATCTTATTCACCTTGAGTAGTTCATACATTGAGGACATCACATATGAAAGGCCCCTCGAAGCTAGTGATCATGTGGTCCTGAGCTTCGAATACATAGTAGAGTTACAAGTGGAGAGGAAAGCAGGATGAATATGGCAGGATAAATCAAACTACAAAAGAGGAGACTAAACAGGCATTAGAAATTTCCTACATGAGGTTCATTGGGAAAGAGAACTGGTGGGAAAATCAGTAAATGAAATGATGGAATATGTGACAACAAAATGCAAAGAGGCAGATGAGGGGTTCTTACCCAAGGGCAACAGAAACAATGAGAAGACCAAAACGAGCCCATGGTTCACCCAAAGGTGTAGAGAAGCCAAAACTAAGTGCCCTAGAGAATGGAAAAAGCATAGAAGATAAAGGACTCAGGATAAGGAGGGAGGCCCAGAGGCAATACGAGAATGACAAAGCATCGAAAGCCAAATCTGACCAAAAGCTGTTGTACAGCTACATCAGGATGAAAACAACAGTAAAGGACCAGGTAATCAAGCTAAGGAAGGAAGGAGGGGAGTTCACAAGAAACGACCGAAAAGTATGAGAAGAACTCAACACGAGATTTAAGAAAGTTTTTTCAGTGGAGACAGAAAGAACTCCAGAAAGCAGGAATAGTGTGTGTACATCAACAAGTGCTGGACACAATACACACAACCGAGAAGGAGATGTTGTCCGGTAAGACCATACAACATTTCTCCATGTGTTCTGAGAGAATGAGGAGAAGTACTGCGTGCACCACTGACGACAATATTTAACACATTTATCGAAACAATGCAACTTCCTGAGGTATGGAAGACAGCAAATGTATTCTCAGTTTCCAAGAAAATAGATGGACAGACAGTATTAAACTACAGACCAGTGTCACTGACATATAATATATAAAGTCATGGAGAAGATTATCAGAAGAATAGTGGTGGAGCACCTAGAAAGGAATGAGCTCATACACGATAACCAGCACGGTTTCAGAGAAGAGAAATCCTGTGTCACAAACCTACTGGAGTTTTACGATAAGGTGACGGAAGAGAGAGGGGTGGGTAGACCGCATTTTCTTGGACTGTAAGAAAGCTTTAGACACAGTTCCATACAAGAGACTAGTGCAAAAACTAAAGGGGCGGGCAGGAATAACAGGAAAGACACTGCAGTGGATTATAGAATACCTAACAGGAAGGAAACAACGAGTTAGGGTGTGTGGGGAGGTGTCAGAGAGGGCACCTGTGACGAGCTGGGTTCCACAGGGAACACTCCAAGGGCCGGTGCTGTTTCTGGTATATGTGAATGACATGACGGAAGGGATAGATTCAGAGGTGTCCCTGTTTACAGATAATGTGAAGCTAATGTGAAGAATTCAAACGATTGGGGATCACGTAGGACTTCAAAAGGATCTGGACAGGCTGCAAGCCTGGTCCAGCAACTGCCTCCTTGAGTTTAATCCCACGAAATGCAAAGTCATGAAGATTTCGGGAAGGTCAAAGAAGACCACAGAGTACAGGTTAGGGGAGCCAAAGACTGCAAACCTCACTAAAATAAAAGGATCTTGGGGTGAGTATAATACCGAGCATGTCTCCTGAGGCGCACATCAACCAAATAACTAATGCAGTATATGGGCGCCTGGCAAGCCTGAGAATTGTGTTTCGACACCCGAGTTAGGAATCATTCATGACTCTGTACACCCTGTACGTCAGGCCCATATTGGAGTATGCAACACCAGTATGGAACCCACACCTGGTCAAGCACGTCAGGAAATTAGAGAAAGTACAAAGGTTTGCAAGGAGACTAGTCCCAGAGCTAAGGAGTATGCCCTACGAGGAGAGGTTAGATAGGACAGTAGAGATAGGGGGGACATGATAACGACATATAAAATACTGAGAGAAATTGACAGGATAGGGACAGGATGTTTCAGAGATGGGACACAGCAACAAGGGGTCTACAGCTGGAACTTGAAAACTCAGATGAGTCACAGAGATATTAGGAAGTATTTCTTCAGCCATAGAGTTGTAGGAAGAGGAACAATCTGGAAAGTGGTGTAGTGGAGGCTAGATCCATACATAGCTTTAAGAAGAGATACGACAAAGTTCATGGAACAGGGAGAGAGTGGACCTAGTAGCGACCAGCAAAGAGGAGAGGCCAGGAACTGTGAATCGACCCCTGCAACCACAAGTAGGTGAGTACAAGTAGATGAGTACACGCACACACAAACACGTGAGTGTACCTGGTATACCAAGGGTGATATACCAACTCAGGGGGCAACATACATCCTGTTTACCTCCACTTTTCTGTTTCTCTGTAAATTACGGTGTAAATATTGACATTTACGACCTCTGTTCCCCTTCCTCTCCCCTATCTCTCCTCCCTTCCCTTCATTTTCCTACCCGTCCCCTTCCTCTTTTCCCTCCTTCCACTCTTTTCCCTTCCCCTCTTTCCTTCTCTCGCTATTCCCCTTCCCCTTCATTGTATCTGTAAAGATACTGCTCATAGCATCTGTAAGGATACTATTCACTGTATCCCATCAGATACTTATTTTAGAATAAGCTGCTGTATGACCCTTACGGACTTTGCGTTTCCCCATAAATTAACAAAAGGAAAAGTCTTGTGCAGTATTTCTTAACGTAGTCTTGCGAGAGTCTTTAAGAACAAAGTGGGTGTCTTAAGAAGTAATTTAAGAAGGAGATGGGTGGTTACGAGCTGACTTTGGGTGGTCTTAAGACTGGAGAGAGAGAGAGGGAGAGAGAAAGAGAGAGAAGGCGAGCAGAGGAGAGAAAGTAGAGATAGATGGATAAAGGCCAGCAATAAGGAAAGGCATAGAGTGAAGAAGATGGGATAGAGAGATGAGATAGGAAGGAGTGGAAGAAGAGACAGAGACATACAGGGGGAAAATGTTAAAAAGGGTCAATAGAAAGGGGAGAAGAATAGAGGGAGAGAATGTGTAGACTCCTGTGAAAAATTGTTGAACGTTGGGAGAGAAGGAGTCAATAAAGAGAAGGGGAAGAGAAAATGAGAGAACACGAGAATAAGCGTAATAAAGGTAACTCTGCCATAACCTATATATACTAATTTCATTTGTCAAAAAACCGACTTAAAAGATCAGTATTAGTATTTAATAGGTTGACGGAAGAAATTGTGGCGGTATTCCCGTGTGTTCAAACTTAACTCCCTTTCTCTCTCCCTCCCCCCCCCCTCTCTCTCTCTCTCGTGTAACCCAGACTCTATTGTTGGCTCGTGGCTGTTACCTCGAGTCCTGTGTGATCCCTCTTGGCTAGCTGTTCCATCTAGCCAGAGAGCTTTCCACCAAAACTTGAGGGCGAGCCAATAACGTGAGTGGAATTTCCCGCGTTTTCATCCACCTCCTCTGGCCAATCATCTGTGTGGGTTTTCCCGCCCTTTCTACAACTCTGCTTGCGGACCAATCATCTGTTGGGGGTTTCCCGCCATTTCAACCACTTTTCTTGCGGGCCAATCATCTATTGGGGTTTCCCGCCATTTCAACCACTTTTCTTGCGGACCAATCATTTGTGAGTATTCTCCCGCCCTTTCAACCACTTTTCTTGCGGACCAATCATCTGTGAGGATTTTCCCACCCTTTCAACCACTTTTCTTGTGGACCAATCATCTGTGAGGATTTTTACACGGCCATGGAAATCCACTTGGAAAAGTTCGAGTGGCTGTGAAGGATCTTATCAAACTCTCGACAATGTTCCGTTCTTCAAGTTTTGTAACTATGAACTGACAGACTCAGAGCTTCCATTTTTTGTGCATATTTCCATTTATTACACCCACGCGTTCGAACGTTGTTCGGAGAGAGTATTTTCTTTATTTCTTGTCTTTATGAGGCATAATCTTAACCTTACTTATGTTTCTCAGGACATTGTTCATATTTTCACTGTTTGCTTCGTACTGTTAGAGGTGAGGTGTGGAGAATATTTCACATCATTTCTGATTACATTTCTAAGTCTGATTTTGATCACTATAAATTTGGATCACCAGAGATTTTGATAACCAGAGATTTTTATCACCTGAGATTTTAATCACCAGAGATTTTGACCACCAGAGATTTTTATCACCAGACATTTTAATAACCAGAGATTTTGATTACCAGAGATTTTTATCACTAGAGATTTTGATCACCAGAGATTTTCATAACCAGAGATTTTGATTACCAGAGATTTTGATCACCAGAGATTTTCATAACCAGAGATTTTGATTACCAGAGATTTTGATCACCATAAATTTGGATCACCAGAGATTTTGATCACCAAAGATTTTAATCACCAGAGATTTTGATTACCAGAGATTTTGATCACTATAAATTTGGATCACCAGAGATTTTGATTACCAGAGATTTTGATCACTATAAATTTGGATCACCAGAGATTTTGAAAGTGCCCAAACTGGAGGGCTTACTGCATCACGCGTTCTTTGACCTTTGATGAGAGCCTCCAGTTTGTCTACTCCCGGGGCCCGGCCATAGGCCAGGCTCGCCTGTCTGTTGGTGCTGGTGGCTCGTTGCCTCACATATACACCACAGCCTTGTTGATCTGGCGTATGGAAGCACGAAACCCGTAGGGATTACTCATCGCTTTGGGGAATGGGACGTTTGATCGCAAAAGAAGGAAAATATTAGCTCTACTTCCTCGGATCAAGGAGCCTCTCTCGTAGCAAGACTGGAGGAAGACCTGAGGTACCATCCTGGAGTCTTCCTTAGACATTCAAAAGATCTTCAGTATAGTGTATTTATAAAAGATAAAAGCTATTACCTCCCATTCCTAAGGAGTTGCATGACCCCTACGGGCTTACTGTTTCCCCGCATTCACCGTCATTCATTCAATTATTAATTTGCCAGAAGCATCCTGACATCACAGTTCACATGATTTTGAGAACTACAATATCCCCCGCCCTCCCTTCACAGTGCAGGCACTGTACTTCGCACCTCCAGAACTCAAGTCCGGCTAACCGGTTTCCCCTGAATTCCTTCATAAATGTTACCTTGCTCATACTCCAACAGCACATCAAGTCATAAAAAAAACTCACTGCTGTCTGACATGCTCGTAAAAGCCTGCTAGATGTCCAAGCCCATAGCACACAAAACCACCTTACCTTCCTCCTTTCAACTCTTCCTGGAATGACTTCTACCCCTTCTTTCCTCCACTCCACATTTATATTCCCTCCTAGTTATCCTATTTTTGTCCGTTCTCTCTAAATGTTCAGACCGCCTCAGCAACCTCTCCTCAGCTCTCTGTATAATGTACCACTGGTAACCCCACTCCTCCTCAGCTCCAACCTCTGAATTTTATCTGCACACACACACACATACATACTTACACACACACACACACGAAACACACACACACACACACAACACACACATAACCATACACCCACACACACACACACACCACACACACACACACACACACACACACACACAACACACACACACACACACACAGACACACACACACACACACACCACACACACACACACACACACACACACGCACACACAACACACACACCACACACCACACACACACCATTACACACACACACACACACACACACACACACACACACCCCACACACACACACACACACACACACACACCACACACACACACACACACACACACAGAGAAGTGCTTTTGCGAACTTGACACCTCAAAGGCGGTGGGACCAGACAACATCTCTCCATGGGTCTTAAAGAGGGAGCAGAGATATTGTGTGAGCCATTAACAAAGATCTTCAACACATCATTTGAAACTGGGCAACCCCCTGAGGTATGGGAAAATGGCAAATGTAGTCCCAAATTTTTTTAAAAAGGGAGACAGACATGAGGCACTAAACTACAGACCTGTATCTCTAACGTGTATAGTATGCAAGGTCATGGAGAAGATATCAGGAGGAGAGTGGTGGGGCCCTGGAAAGAAACAAGTGTTTAATTGACAACCAGAACTGTTTCAGGGAAGGAAAATCCTTTTGGGCACAAACCTACTAGAGTTTTATGACAAGGTGACAGAAGTAAGACAAGAGAGAGAGGGGTGGATCGACGCGTATTTTTGGACTGCAAGAAGGCTTTCGGGCACAGTTCCTCACAAGAGGTTACTGCAAAAGTAGAGGACCAGGCACACATAACAGGAAGGCACTGCAATGGATCGAGAATATCTGACAGGGAGGAAACAACGAGTCATGGTACGCGACGAGGTGTCAGAGTGGGCGCTGTGACAAGCGGGTTCCACAGGGGTCAGTCCTAGGACCTGTGCTGTTCTTGGTATACGTGAACGACAATAACGGAAGGGATAGACTCAGAATGTCCTTGTTTTCAGACGATGTGAAGTTAATGAGAAGAATCGAATCGGACGAGGATCAGGCAGGACTACAAAGAGATCTGGACAGGCTACAAGCCTGGTCCAGCAACTGGCTCCTTTAATTTAACCCTGCCCAAAAGCAAAGTCATGAAGATTGGGGAAGGGCAAAGAAGACCGCAGACACAATATAGTTTTTGATGGCCAAAGACTGCAAACCTCACTCAAGGAAAAAGATCTGGGGGTGAGTATAACACCGAGCAAAATCTCCTGAGGCGCACATCAATCAGATAACTGCTGAGCATACGGGCGCCTGGCAAAACCCACGGATAGCGTTCCGATACCTCAGTAAGGATTCGTTTAAGACTCTGTACACCATCTACGTCAGGCCCATACTGGAGTATGCAGCACCAGTTTGGAATCCACACCCAGTCAAGCACGTCAAGAAATTAGAGAAAGTGCAAAGGTTTGCAACAAGACTAAGTCCAGAGAGATCGGGGGTGGTCTATGAAGAGAAAGGTTGAGGGAAATCGGCCCTCCCTGACGACATTGGAGGCCAGGTGGGTAGGGAGGACATGATACGACATATAAAATTAACGCGCGGAAATAGACGGGTGGACAAAAACGGGATGTTCCAGAGATGGACACAGACACAAAAAAAGGAGGTCACAATTGGAAGTTGATGACTCAGATGAATCAAGGGATGTAGGAAGTATTTCTTCAGTCATAGTTATATCAGGCCATGGAGTCGCCTAGAAAGGGATGTAGTGGAGGCAGGAAAACTTTCATGTTTCAGGCGAGGTATGATAGATCTCATGGGGCCGGGAGAGAAGAGGACCTAGTAGCAATCAGCGAAGAGGGGGCCAGAGCTGTGAACTCGACCCTGCAAACCACAATAGGTGAGTACAAATAGTGTGAGTTCTCACACACACAACACACATCACAACAAATACACACACACACATGTATATACATATATGTAAATTTATGGACTAGGTTGGGTATTTATAAAATTCTTCCAAAACATTGGACAACAATGGTCGCCTCTCTGGAGTCTCAATATACTATATTGTTTCTCCTGTCCAACTTAACGCCTCCGGTCATCCGGATTCCGCGTATCCGGTAAAGGTCTTTAATTCCAGCTTACTTTCGCCATTACGACCATCTTATCCGATTATTGGTATCCCATGACGGCTTAACCGAGTTATTAATATATTCATAGTCCGCTCTGGCGGGAACATCGGTCCTCGAACCTTCGGTCAACGATCATGGAAGTTTTAAATGCTGTTTAAATGCCTGCCTGTCAAGAAAACATGATTTAACAGTAAATTATTTGGATAATCAAAACCAGGTTATCAAGTGGCTAATATTACTATTAATTTTGGTTTTATTATTATTATATTATTATTATTTTATTATTTATTATTTTTATTATATTATTATTTTATATCATTATTATTTATTATTATTATTATTAATTATTATTATTATTATTATTATTATTATTTATTTTTATTATTATGATTATTATTATTATCATATTATTTTATTATTATTATTATTATTATTATTATTATTTATTATTTATATTATTATTATTATTATTTAGTTGTTGTTTTCATTGTTTTTTATTATTATTGCTATTTTATTATTATTATTATTATTTTTAGGTATTATTTTATTATAATCATTATCATTATTAATATTATTATTGTTGTTGTTGTTGTTATTGTTGTTTAATACAGGAGCAGCACGGCGCCTGGGGAGATGGGAGGTGAAGATATCATATTGATCCCATGATATGAGGAAGGTAGATGATAATTTCTTGGATCTATGAGC
>NC_069402.1:95029680-95063078 GCF_026875155.1 Cherax quadricarinatus
AGAGAGACAAGAGGAGAAGAGAGAGAGAGAGAGAGTGAGAGGTGGGAGTGAGAGAGAGTATGTGTATATCTGAGAGAGAGAGAGAGAGACGAGAGAGAGAGGGGTGAGAGTGAGAGAGAGAAGTGGGAGAGAGAGAGAGAGAGAGAGTGAGAGAGAGAGAGAGAAACGAAGAGAGAGAGAGAGAGTGGGAGAGAGAGAGAGAGACGAGAGAGAAGAGGAGAGAGAGAGAGAGAAGAAGAGAGAGAGAGAGAGAGAGAGGAGAGAGAGAGAGTGAGTGAGAGAGGGAGATGAGAGATGAGAGAGTGATGTGAGGTGAGAGAGAGAGAGAGAGATGGAGAGAAGAGAAGAGAGAGAGACAGAGATGAGAGGAGAGAGGAGGAGAGAGAGAGAGAGAGGGAGAGAGGTGAGAGGTATTGAGAGTGCCTCCAGGAGAGAGAGAGAGAGAAGGATGATTGGAGGAGAGAGAGTGGAGAGAGAGAGTGAGAGAGTGTGCTTCTCTAAAAGTGTTCAATGCCCCAGCACATAGATGTTGCCACCCCTAACATCTTGAAATGATGTTCTTAAGCTCTGTAAAACACTATACCTCTGTACTAGCATGTGCAAATGTACAGACCTCAGTGGCAAACATGCAGACACTTTCAACTTCATAATGGAAAATATAGACTCCTTCTGCTACAACACAACTGTCAACATATTATAATTGTTGGTGACCTACAACCAGCACTGATTTACAGAGGGACTTGATGCCTTCTTGCAGTGTTGACATGAGAAACTTTGTTGATTTCCCTACTCATATCTCTGGCTTCTCCCTTGACAGTAGTGAGTGATCTGGCGAAGGCATAGTCACTTGTCAACCCCTCGGGTACGTTGGATCGTCTTGACCACAAGGCTTTGTTGTTACACACACTTAAGATCCCAACAGAACGAGGTGAGGAGTCCATCACGCACAACCTGTCTATGGGGAAAGGAGGTAATGGCCAGACCTTTGCCTCTGAGCTCGCCACCACCGACTGGAATTGCTTTCTTCCAGGGGGATGTTGACAACCAAGTGAAAGCCTTCAATGGACACATCCTTAATCTGCAACAAGAACACAATTCCTCACCGTGCAATATGTGACAAAGCCTACAGATCAGCCTTGGTTTGGCTTTCGTTGTTGAGAGGCTGCTTATGCTAAGTACAAAGCATGGCGATGGTTTTAAGAGGAAAAAGCTACCACCTTTCCCCTAACAGGTACTTTGCTCATTCAAAGCCTGTAGGATATGGGTGATGTTCAAAAGTGGGCCTTGCGTATTTGGGTGTTGGCACTTAAAAGAAAGTTTAGATTCAGGTAGGGTAGGCTCCAAAAACCTGGTGGTCCCTGGTCAAGGTCTAGACTAGGTTATATGCCTGATGATTTATTCCACCTCTAATCGACAGGGATGGGACCACCTCTATTGTAGTCAAGAGGAAAGCGGACCTCTTTGCTGACAACTTTGCTACCAAAATGCAAGTTTCCTGATCCAGAAAGGGAACCTCCTTGGCTAGCTGCAAGAACTGTATCAAAAAAGGTCAGGGGTGTGAAAATAAGGCAGGAGGAGGTGCAATTTCCTTATTTAAATCACTTGAAAACTAGGGGAAAAGGCTGTGGGCCCAGACAAGTTGAGCCAAGATTGTTGTGAAGATGTGCAGACCAGTAGCAGAACACCCTCTAACTCGCATCTTTCAGCCACTGACAGTTCAGTGCAATTGGCCCTCTCATGGGAAAGAGGCAAATGTTGTAGTCCCCTGTTCACAAAAAGAAGAGCAGTAGCAGAAATCAGCAACTCAGACAGTGTCACACCTTGTCAATCACTGCGGTAAGATCCTTGATGACAATAATCTCAAGACAAATGACAGATTTTTTGAATACCACTCACACTTTGTGATCGTCTATATGGCTTCCAGGAAAGGTTACTCTGGCTGAGATCTGTTGTTAAACCTCTCCACTAAGTGGCACCAGTCACTGGATGAATCCAAAGTCAGCTGTGTGGTAGCAGGACATTGCTGGCGCTTTCGACCGGGTGTGGACCACCAGGGCCTCTTAGCAAAACTTCAAAGCACTGGGAATTGCAGGCTCTACGCTATGTCTCCATCAAGTATGAATTACGTCATGGTAGATCTCTAAGAGTAGTCCTCAATGGAACGGAATCGCAAAGGAATTCCTATTGGGGCAAGCGTTCACTGAAGTGTGCTGGGTCCACTGTTATGGAATGTCTACTTCAACGACCTTCTTATCTCATCCCAGAATCACATGCATATGCAGGTCGGACTGTACACTGGACATTCATTTCAAGAGAAGAAATGCCAGCATGCTCTAAGCTACATCAATCACCAGCTGAGAGCTATAGCAGCTTGGGAAAATAGATGGCAAGTAACATTGCACCTGAGAAAACGCAAATTGTGATCGTCTCTAGGCACATGATGGTAATGCTGGTGCAGTAGTAAGGATGAATGGAGGATGGTTGGGCAATGGAGAATGTAAGTGATTATCCTTGGGGTGAAAATTTGACTCCAAACCTACCATGAAGGAACCCATGTTGTAATCTTGTCAAACAAGGCAGCCAGGAAGCTTACAGCACTTCGCCGTATCTCGCATCTGCTTGGACAGTAGGGGTTGCAGTTACTCGTACGAGGAACAAGTACGGGCTCAACACCTTGTGTATGCTCCACTTCTTGGTTTGTGCTGTCCCCCTCTCATCTGCGACTGCTTGACAGAGTAGAGAACAGAGCAAGACGTTCATCTCTGCCTGGACCCGTCCTGGTTGGATCTGTCATTTCAGCAGAGCGTCAACATAGGTGGGATGTGGTGGCCTACTGTTATGTACAAGGCAATTATTGTCAAAATACCACACTTGGATCCACTTCGAGGGACAGCGCGAAAACAAGCTTTATGCCACAAGACCGGGAAGGGAAAGCAGCAACTTCCTCTCTGGCTGTACCATTCTCAGAACCATCACTCCATCTGAGATCATGTACATACCCAGATGACATACGAGTATGGAAAACAATTCGTTCAGCTTAATTGATGTTTCGAGATAAGTCAGTTGTTCAAATGAACAATGTGGCCCACAGATGGCTCCAACTTCAATCCTGTCCCTACTTGTATGTCTATAACAATAAATGATTTCAAATGAGCTGATGGTAGGTAACAGCTCTTTAGCTTGTCAATAAAGTTTGGATCCTTAACCTGTAAATAGCTTGTCAATAAAGCTAGGGATCCTTAAACCTTGTCCAAACCATGTGTAAAAAAAAAAAGAAAAAAAAAAAAAAAATGAGATGTGAGAGAGAGAGAGAGAGAGAGTGGAAGAGAGAGAGAGAGAGGAGAGATGGAGGAGAGAATAGGGAGGGTGTGAGAGAGAGGAGAGAGATGAGAGATGAGAGAGAGAAGAGAAAAGAGAGAGAGAGAGAGAGGAGAGAGAGAGAGAGAGAGAGGATGGAGGAGAGAAAGAAGAGAGAGAGAGAGAGAGAGAGAGAGAAGAGTGAGAGAGAGAGGAGAGAGAGAGAGAGAGAGTAGAAAGGAAGGAGAAGAGAGAGAGAGTAGGTTCGTTAAGAAGGTTGTAAATGTTGTTTATAAGGTCAATGTATATTTCTCTCTCTCTTTTTTTTTTTTTTACACAGTGTTTGACAAGGTTAAGGATCCCTAGCTTTATTGACAAGCTATTTACTGGTTAGGATTCCTAACTTTATTGACAGCTAAGAGCTGTTACCTACATCAGCTCATTTGAAAGCATTTTTGTTATGAGACATGCAAGTAGGGAACAGGATGAAGTTGGAGCCATCTGTGTGCCAGCATTTTCATTTGATCAACTGACTTTATCTCGTTGACATCATTATGCTGTTCGAATGGTTCCATACTCGATTCATCCTGGGTATGTATGATCTCAGATGGAGTAGGGATGTTCTGGCAGAAGGGTACAGCCAGAGTGAAGTTGCTGCTTTCTGCCCGTCTTGTGGCATAAAAAGCTTGTTTCACGCTTGTCCTCGGAAGGGGATCCAAGTGTGGTACTTTGGACAATATTGGCCTTTTAATAACAGTATAGGCCACCACATTTACTATGTTGCAAGCTCTGCTGTGAAAATGACAGATCTATCCAGGATGGGTTCCAGGCGAGAGATGAGACTTCATGCTCTGTTTCTCTTCTCTGTCAAGCAGTCGCAGGAGAGAGGGATGGGGGGCAGGCCAGACAAGAAGTGGAGCATACTCATGGTGTGAGCCGTTACTTGTTGCCTCGTACCAGAATCGTGCATCCTTTCTGTCAAGCAGATGCGGAGAAGATACGCGAAGTGGGCCTTGTTATTTCCTGGCTGTCGTGTTTGCAATATTTACAACATGGCTCTTCATGGTTTGTTGGAGTCATATTTCACCCCAAGGATATCAAATTTCTTCTCAGGTGCCAGCACCCTTCCCATTCATCCTTAATGAACTGCACAGCAGTACCATCATGCTGCTAGAGGACGTTCATTTCTTTGCGTTTTCTCAGGTGCAATGTTACTTGCCTTCTTTTACCCCATGCTCATTAGCTCTCAGCTGGGATTGATGTAGCTTAGAGCAGACTGGCATTTCTTCTCTTGGATAAGTGAATGTCAGTGTTACAGTCGTCTGCATTATGTATGTGATTCTGGGATGAGAATGGAAGAATGTCGTTTGAAGTAGGACATTCATATCAATGGTCCCAGCCCGCTCTGTGGAACACTTGCCCCAATAGGATGTCTTGCAGTTTCTGTTCCATGAGAACTACACTTAGAGATCTACATGAAGGTAATCACTGAGGAGACATAGCGTAGAGCCTGCAGTTCCAGTGCTTGAAGTTTTGCTAAGAGGCCCTGTGCCACACCCGGTCGGAAAAAAGCGCCAGCAATGGTCCAGCCGCTACCACACAGCTGACTTTGGATTCATCCATGAAAGTTGCCAGTTAGTGGAGATAGAGGTTTAACAACAGATCAGCAGCAGAGTAACTTTCCTTTGAAGCCATATTGACGATCACCAAGTTGTGAGTGGTAGTCAAAAAGCTTGTCATTTGTCTTGAGATATTGTCTCAAGCATATTACCAGTGATTGACGGAGTGACACTGGTCTGTTTAGTTGCTGATCTTTGCTTGATCTTCTTTTTGTGAAACAGGGGGACATACAATTTGCCTCTTTCCATAGAGAGGGCCATTTTTACACTGTACTAGGCAGTGCTGAAAGATGCGAGTTAGAGGTGCTGCAGCTGGTCTGCACATCTTCTCAGCAATCTTGGGCTTCAATGTTGGGCCCACAGCCTTTTCTTGCGTCAAGCGATTTAAGAAGAAATGCACCTCTCTGCCTTATTGTCACCAATGGACAGTTTTGAACAGTCTTGCGCTTGCCAAGGAGGGGCCCTTGCTGGATCAGGAACTTGCATTTGGTAGGAAAGTGTTCAGCAAAGAGGTCTCCGCCTTCTCTTGACTACTAGTATAGGTGTTCCCATCCTGTCGATTTAGAGGTGGAATGAGTTCATCAGGCAGATAACCTTGTCTGTCCTTGACCAGGGACCACCAGGTTTTGAAGCCTACCCTACCTGATGCTAGCTTTCTTTTAGTGTCCACCTCCCATTTAGCAATGGCCCACTTTTGAACGTCACCCATATGCCTACAGGCTTGTCTGTGCAAGTTCCTGTTATAGGTGGTAGGATGTCCCTTATACCTTCGCCATGCTTTGTACTTAGCAGTAGCAGCCTCTCTACAACGAAAGCCAAACCGGTGAGGAATGTGTCCAGTGAAGGCTTTCACTTGGTTGTCAACATCCCCTTGGACAAGAGCATTCCAATTATAGCCTCTCTATCTCTCTCTCTCTCTCTCTCTCTCTCTCTCTCTCTTTCTCTCTCTTTCTTTCTCTCTCTATCTCTCTCTCCCATCTCTTAAAATCCTTTCATTCTTCTTTCTTCATTATCTTTACTCTTTCTTTTTTTTTCACCCCTTTGTCCTTTCCACCGTTCTTCCTCCTTCTCCTCCTCCTCCTCCTTTCCTTCTCTCCTCTTCTTCCTCTTCCTACCCCCACTTCCATCTCATCCTTCTTCGCTACCTCACGCTGGCACTATCCTCATCGTGTTGATACATACAACTTGCTTCCTCCCACTCCCCTCAACTCCATCTCTCCCCTCCCTCCTCTACATATCCCTCATCTTTTCCCTCCCTCCTTTCCCTCCCCTCTTCTCCTACCACGTTATTTTGGTTTTCAATCCATCATATGTGTCAGGCAGATACAGACCATCTATACCTTACAGCGCCAGTGACTAGAAGAAATTAAACGAGGCCATCTCAGGCACATCCTGTGACTAGAGACAACCCGCGTACTAGGGCCTGCTCTCCAGGTCGGTTCATAGGGGAACCGGTTTGATAGATGCTTTAGTTCTTTCAAGTCTTAGTTGAAAACACAACAGACCATCTATCTAGCCTAGGTTTTAGGTCAGTGCACACACTCGTACACACACACACACACACACACACACACACACACACACACACACACACACACACACACACACACACACCACACACACACACACACACACACACACACACACACTTTCCAATCCGCTAAGATCCCGGGTTTCTCCCTGAGTTGCAGACTTCATTGCAAGGTCGGGCGAGACCTGCAGCTTCCTTCAGCGTCTTGTATACACTCACCAGTAAAGATGAGGTGCGATGCTCGCTCCTGGAGCCGCTGGAATCCTCGCCTGGTACGTGGAATCTACCCTGAGGTTTCCAGGTTTGCCAGAGCGCTGGTAGGTTTCTGTAGCTGCAATTATCTTGTCGTTCGAGTGTTTACCTTGTCTATCTCTAGTCTTAAATTTAATTTATTGTCATGTTTGATCAAGCATTTCAATTTCTTCTTGTTCCCGATGCTCATATGTTTTCCGCTTTCTTTCTGATGTTCATATGTTTTTTTTTTTGTAGTGAGTATGCATTAATTTCCTTTCGTACTCATTCGTGCATTCTTATATTATAAATCTTTCCTCTGTTGATTGTTAGATGTTTATAATCTTTACCTTTAGAGTTCTATTCGAATTCTCTCCCTTTCAATATCTTCCTTCACTTCTCATTCTTCCTCCTTTTAATTGTTCCTTCCAATGGCTCATAACTCTCTCTCTCTCTCTCTCTCTCTCTCCTCTCTCTCTCTCTCTCTCTCTCTCTCTCTCTCTCTCTCTCTCTCTCTCTCTCCTCTCTCTCTCTCTCTCTCTCTCTCTCTCTCTCTCTCTCTCTCTCTCTCTCTCTCTCTCTCTCTCCCTCTCTCTCTCTCTCTTTTACACAAGGTTTACCAAGGTTAGGTTAAGGAATCATAACTTTATTTACAAGCTAAAGCTGTTACCTTTCTCTTTCTCTCCCTCTCTCCCATACTTTTTATCTTGGTGTTGTCATTTATTCCTGTTTATACAGGGTCCTTATTCAGTTTTCTACTTGCGAACCCATTCCCCAAATTACTAAGTGATGGATGAAGCTTCCTTGTTTACCAGCAAGAGGCTGGAATTTGATCGTTGATTACCAGCTGCTCTCTCCTCCTCATCCCAACCTTAGGTTTACCATCTTCACCATCCCGACAGGCCAAGATAAATTATTCTGACGTTTACTCGGGTTGTAGAAGTCCTTCTCATTCTGAGCAGGACGTCTCTCGTGATCCTGGCAGGGAGAGATTAATCTCTCTGCCGTTGTCTCAAGACGTCCCTTTCAAGAAGTCCCTCTCAGGAAATCCCTCTTTGAAAAGTCCCTCTCAAGAAGTCTCTCTCTCATCTCTTCTTCATCCTCCGTGGTCCTCCCAGAAACATTAATTATTCTAATATTAACCTCCACTCAAAAGTTTTTAGTTATCACCCATCAGGAAAAGAGTCTTGATGCTGATGACTAAGGGCTCTTGATCTGATGAATCGGGAGCTATCATCCCCTGGGATCAATCCTGATGAATAAAGTATTCCCTCATACCACCTCTTCAGGCTTTCATCCTGTTGATAGAAATATATTTTTTTCGTTAGGTTCAGAATGATTTTTGCGAATTTATTTCATACAAAAATTTTCGCTTGCCTTATTCGGCAAGAAGCGTTGCTATTTAAGCCAAAATCGCAAGTTTTACCTATTCGGCACGACATATATAGACACATGAGTACCTTTATTCTGGAAATGTTTCGCCACACAGTGGCTTCATCAGTCCAATACACTGATGAAAGTTTGAAGATCAGAAGGAGTTTGAGGTGATCAGTCCCTTAGCCTAGAGTCGGTGAAATCAGTCCAGCAGTCTTGAAAAGAATACAGCATATGACGGCGGGACTGATTACATCAAACTCCCCCTGATCTTCAACCATTCTTCTCTGTATTGGATTGATGAAGCTAATGTCTGGCTTGACAAAGCTTCTGTAGAGCGAAACGTTGCCACAATAAAATGTTACATTAGTTGCGCTTGTGTCCTTTTACCCAACATATTGTCGGTAATTCTACCAACATTAATACACTAGAAGTATTGGTAATAATGACAGAATTACCGACGAAATGGTAGGTAAATGAACATAGAAGCAACAATTGTGACATTTTGTTGTGGCGACGCTTCGCTCGCTCCTAGAGAGCGAAACGTTGTCACAATACATCTATGTCCATTTACCTAAGAATAGAAGTAGTTAGTCACTGTTAAACACCATAGGTATGTTACTTACTACTACAGAACACTGTACTGGGTGGTTCACTCCATCACAGAGAGCAGACCTCCCACCTAACATCACAGAGAGCAGACCTCCCACCTAACATCACAGAGAGCAGACCTCCCACCTAACATCACAGAGAGCAGACCTCCCACCTAAACATCACAGGAGCAGACCTCCACTAACATCACAGAGAGCAGACCTCCCACTAACATCACAGAGAGCAGACCTCCCACCTAACATCACAGAGAGCAGACCTCCACCTAACATCACAGAGAGCGACCTCCACCTAAATCACAGAGAGCAGACCTCCCACCTAACATCACAGAGAGCAGACCTCCCACCTAACATCACAGAGAGCAGACCTCCCACCTAACATCACAGAGAGCAGACCTCCCACCTAACATCACAGAGAGCAGACCTCCCACCTAACATCACAGAGAGCAGAACCTCCACCTAACATCACAGAGAGCGACTCCCACCTAACATCACAGAGAGCAGACCTCCCACCTAACATCACAGAGAGCAGACCTCCCACCTAACATCACTGTTGAAGACTTGTGCACTAAATTCTCCTTGGGCTCTTGGCCACTTGTTGTAGTTACAACAGTGGGAGCTCTTGGCACACTTAGAACGACAGTGGGAGCTCTTGGCACACTTAGAACGACAGTGAGAGTTCTTGGCACACTTAGAACGACAGTGGGAGTTCTTGGCACACTTAGAACGACAGTGGGAGTTCTTGGCACACTTAGAACGACAGTGGGAGTTCTTGGCACACTTAGAACGACAGTGGGAGTTCTTGGCTCACTTAGAACGACAGTGGGGGTTCTTGGCTCACTTAGAACGACAGTGGGAGTTCTTGGCACACTTAGAACGACAGTGGGAGTTCTTGGCACACTTAGAACGACAGTGGGAGTTCTTGGCACACTTAGAACGACAGTGGGAGTTCTTGGCACACTTAGAACGACAGCGGGAGTTCTTGGCTCACTTAGAACGACAGTGGGAGTTCTTGGCTCACTTAGAACGACAGCGGGAGTTCTTGGCTCACTTAAAACGGCAGCGGGAGTTATTACACACTTAAAAAACCAATGGGAGTTCTTGACCTTAGAACGACAGCGGAGGTTTGTTCCCACTTAGAACGAAGCGGAGTTAAGAACGACGGGGTTTTGGCACACTTAAACCAGGGGGAGTTTTTGGCCATTGAACACGGGGGTTTTTGGCCACTTAGAACGAAGGGGGAGTTCTTGGCACACTTAAACGACAGTGGAGTTTGGCCCTAAGAACGAAGTGGGAGTTCTTGGCCACTAAGAAACTGGGATTTTCTTCACCCCTTAAAAAACGCCCAAAAAAAAAGTGGGGGATTCCCTTTGGCCGAAACTTTGGACAAAAAAATGGGTTTTCCATTAAAAAAACGGGAAATAACCATAACCCGGGGGGCAAAGAAGAGGGACCCCGAAAACGTTCTCCAAATTGGACCATTTAAAAATTAAGAAAAGTTTTTCTTTTTTTTGTTAAAAATTTTAAAACGGGGAAAAAAATGGGTCAATGGCCCGTTTTTGGGGAAAAAAAACGAAGGGGTATTATTTTATCCCGGGCTAACGACAATATTTTTGTTGCTACTCGGGTTAAAAAATTGCTGGTAATTGGGGAAGGAGTTTTTTTTTTCTACAAATGCTTATTTTCCCTTCCTTTTTTTTTTCATTATCGGTTGTATACGGTTTTTAAAGATAAAAAGAAAAATGGAATCGGGGAATAGAAGAGGGGAGGAAAACGAGAAAAGGGGGAAGACAAATGGGAGGAGGGGAAGAGGCGTGGGAAAAAAGGGGGTGAAAAGAAAAAGAAGGAGGGGAAAGGGGAAGAGGGTAGGAGGGGAGGAAAAAGGAGGGGGGAGAAGGAGAAGGGGGAGGAAAGGAGAAGAAGGAGGAGAAAAGGGGGAAAAACAAAAGAAAGAAAAAAAAGAAGAAGAAGAAGAAAAGAAGAAAAGAAAAGAAAAAAAAGGGGGGTTTGGGAAAAAAAAAAAGAAGAAAAAAATAATCCCCAGGCCGTGGTTTCAAAATCAGGGGGGTGAAAAAATGGGGGGCTCTTCAAATGAAAAGTCGGGGGGAGAACCTGACCATATATCATGGGGGACATGGGGGCTAGGGGGAGAGACTTTTGGGTTCACCATCCCCCCCTATGTAAATAAAAAAAAAAAAAAAAAAAAAGAGAGGGGGGAGAGAGAGAGAGAGAGGAGAAGAGGAGAGAGGAGAAGAGGAAAAGGGGAAAAGAGAGAGAAGAGAGAGAGAGAGTCAATACAGGGTTGCACAGGTCGCAGAAAACGAAAATTAATTAGTCTCGGGGAAAATAAACCCAAGACCTGGATAACACCCCTCCTCTTCCCTTTCTTCCTTCTCTTTTCCTTTTTTCCTCTTCCCCTTCCCTCCTCTTCACTACTCCCTTCTTCTATTATTTTTTTAATCTTTCTTTCCTGCACAGCCCGTTCCCCCCCTAAAATCTTTCCCCTTTTTTTCTCCCACCTCCCGTTCTTTGGGTCAAGAGCCCTTTATCAGCATTAATCACCACATGATCTGGGTTTTGAAATTATTTATAGTGGGACCCGGGGAAAAAAATCCATCTTCCTTCCTTTTCTCCCCTTTTTTTCCTCGCTTCTTCCTTGTCATTTTTATTCTTTTCGTTTCTTCCCCCCTGTTCCCCTTCTCCTCCCTTCAATAACTTTTTTCCCAAATTACATTTTTTCCTTTTTGTTACCCCCCCCTCCCCCCCCCACCTCCCCATTTTTCTCCCCCCTTTTTCCCTTCTTTTCCCCCTTTCCAAATGTCTTGGGGGCCTCCCTCTCCACAAGCTCTAGAGCCCCCTTCCCCATGTCTCTGGGTCTCTCTCGCCCCATGTCTTTTAGGGTCTTCCTCTCCCCATATCTCTGGGGTTTTTCCCCTCCCCATATTTTCTAGGGTCTCCCTCCCCCCCCATGTCTTTAGGGCCCTCCCCCCCCCTGTCTCTGGGGGCCCTCCCCCCACATATCTCAAAGGGTTTTCCCCCTCCCCCCAAGTCTTGGGGTTCTCCCTTTTCCACATGTTTTGGGGGGGGTCAACTCTCCCCTTTGTTCTAGGGGTCCCCTTTTCCCCCGGGGGCCCTTGGGTCTCCCTCTCAAAAAGTCTCTGGGGGTCCCCTTTTCCCATGCCCCTTTTTGGGTTTTTCCCCCCCCCATGTTTTCGGGGGGTTTCTCCCATTTCCCCATGTCTCTGGGCCCCTCCCTCCCCATATGCCCTTGGGCCCTCCCTCTCCCCAAAAATCTGGGGCCTTTCCCTTTCCCCCCCAGTCCCCTGGGCCCCTCCCCCCCCCATGTCTCTGGGTCCCCCCTCTCCACATGTCTCTAGGGTCCCCCTCTCCACAGGGTCCCCTACGGTCTCCTTCTCCCCATATCCCTAGGGTCTCCCTCTCATCAGTCTCTGGGGTCTCCCCTCCATATGTCTCAAAGGTTTTTTTTTTTCCCCTCCCCTGCCCTCTGGGGTTTTCCCCTCCCAAATGTTCTGGGGTTCCCCCTATTCCACAGGGTGCCCCCTGGGGTCCCCCTTTTTCCCATTTCTTTTAGGGTCTCCCTCTCACATGTCTCTGGGGCCCCCTCACCCATGTCCCCGGGCCTCCCTCCCCATGCTCTCTGGGGTCTCCCCCCCTCCCCTGTTCTGGGCCTCCCTTTCCCCTGCTTTCTGGGTTTCCCCCTCCCCCCCTTTTTTGGCTCATGGGGTCTCTCTCCCCCCTGTTTCTCTAGGGTCCCATCTCCCCTCCTCTATAGGGGCCTCCCTTCTCCCCTGCTCTCTAGGGTCCCCCCCGTCTCCCTCTCCCCTGCTCTCTAGGGCTCCCTCTCCCCTGCTCTCTAGGGTCTCCCTCTCCCCTGCTCTCTAGGGCCTCCCTCTCCCCTGCTCTCTAGGGTCTCCCTCTCCCCTGCTCTCTAGGGTCTCCCTCTCCCCTGCTCTCTAGGGTCTCCCTCTCCCCTGCTCTCTAGGGTCTCCCTCTCCCCTGCTCTCTAGGGTCTCCCTCTCCCCTGCTCTCTAGGTTCTCCCTCTCCCCTGCACTCTAACGCCTCCGTCTCCCCTGCTCTCTAGGGCCTCCCTCTCGCCTGCTCTCTAGGGTCTCTATCTCCCCTGCTCTCTAGGGTCTCCCTCTACCCTGCTCTCTAGGGTCTCTCTCTCCCCTGCTCTCTAGGTCTCCTTCTCCCCTGCTCTCCAGGGGTCTCCCTCTCACCTGCTCTCTAGGGTCTCCCTCTCCCCTACTCTCTATGGCCTCCCTCTCCCCTACTCTCTAGGGCCTCCCCCTCCCCTGCTCTCTAGGGCCTCCTTCTCCCCTGCTCTCTAGGGCCTCCCTCTCTCCTGCTCTCTAGGGTCTCCCTCTCCCCTGCTCTCTAGGTTCTCCCTCTCCCCTGCTCTCTAACGCCTCCATCTCCCCTGCTCTCTAGGGCCTCCCTCTCGCCTGCTCTCTAGGGTCTCTATCTCCCCTGCTCTCTAGGGTCTCCCTCTACCCTGCTCTGTAGGGTCTCTCTCTCCCCTGCTCTCTAGGGTCTCCTTCTCCTCTGCTCTCCAGGGGTCTCCCTCTCACCTGCTCTCTAGGATCTCCCTCTCCCCTGCTCTCTATGGCCTCCCTCTCCCCTCTCTCTAGGCCTCCCCCCCCCGCTTCTGGGGCCTCCCCCCCCTTTTTTGGGTTCCCCCCCCCCCCGGGGTTTCCCCCCCCCCTTTTCCCCCCCCCCCCTTTTTTCCCCCCCCCCCCGGGGCCCCCCCTTCCCCCGGGCCCCCCCCCCTTTTTTTTTGGGTTTCCCCCTCCCCCCCCCCGGGCCCCCCCGCTCTCCCCCCCCTTTTCCCCCCCTTTTTTTTTCCCCCCCCCTTTTTTCCCCCCCCCCTTTTTTTTTTCCCCCCCCCCCCCCCCCCCCTTTTTGGGGGTTTTTTTTTCCCCCCCCCCCCTTTTTTTCCCCCTTTCCCCCTTTTGGGGGGCCCCCCCCCCCTTTTTTCCCCCCCCCCTTTTTTCCCCCCCCCTTTTTTTTCCCCCCCCCCCCCTTTTTTTTTCCCCCCCCCCCTTTTTTTCCCCCCCCCCCCCCCCCGGGCCCCCCCCCCCCTTTTTTTTTTCCCCCCCCCCCCCCTTTCCTTTTCCCCCCCCCCCCCCCCTTTTTTTTTTTCCCTTTTTTTTTCCCCCCCCCTTTTTTTTTCCCCCCTTTTTTTGGGGGTTTTCCCCCCCCCCCCCCCCCCCCCTCCCCAAATTTTTTCCCCCCCCCCCCCCCTTTTTCCCTTTCCCCCGGGCCCCTTTCCCCCCTTTTTTCCACCCCCCTTTTCCCCCCCCTTTTCCTCCCCCCCCGGGTTCTTTCCCCTTTTCCCCCCCTTTTTTCCCCTTTTCCCTTTTTCCCCTCCCCCCCCCTCCCCCGGGCCCCCCCCCCTCCCCCCCCCTTTTTTCCCCCTTTTTTCCCCCCCCTTTTTCCCCTTTTTGGTTTTTTTCCCCCCCCTCTCCCCCCCCCCCCCCCTTTTTTTCCCCCCCCCCCCCGGTTCTTCCCCCCCCCCCCGGGTTTCCCCCCCCTTTTTTTTTTCCCCCTTTTTTTTTTCTCCCCTCCTTTTTTTGGGGGCCCCCCCCCCCCCTTTTTTCCCCTCCCTTTTCTAGGGTTTTTCCCTTTCCCCCCCCTCCCCCCCCTTTTTGGGGCCCCCCCCCTTTTTTTTCCCCCCCCCCTTTTCCCCCCCCCCGGGGGCCCCCCCCCCTTTTCCTTTTCCCCCTTCCCCCCCAAAACCCCCCCCCCCCCGGGGTTCCCCCCCCCCCCGGGCCCCCCCCCCCCCCTTTTTTTTTCCCTCCCCCCCCGGGCCCCACCCCCCCTTTTTTTCCCCCCTTTCTCCCCCCCTTTCCCCCCTTTTTTTTTTTTTCCCCCCCCCGGGGGTTTCCCCCCCCCCGGGCCCTCCCCCCCCCCGGGCCTCTTTTTCCCCTTTTCCCTTTTTTTTTTCCCCCCCCTTTTCCCCTCCCCCTTTGTCTCCCCCCCCTTTTTTTTTTGGCCCCCTTTTTCCCCCCTTTTTTTCCCCCCTTTTTCCCCCCCCCCCGGTCCCCCCCCCCCCTTTTTTTTTTTCCCCCCCCCCTTCTTTTTTTCCCCCCCCCCCCTTTTTTTTCCCCCCCCCCCCTTTTTTTTTTCCCCCCCTTTTCCCCGGGTTTCCCCCCCCCCCCTTTTTTTTCCCCCCCTTTTTTTTTCCCCCCCCCCTCCCCTTTTTTCCCCCCCCCTTTTTTTCCCCCCCCCCCCCCTTTTTTCCCCCCCTTTTTTTTTTCCCCCCCCCTTTCCCCCTTTTTTTTCCCCCCCCCAAAACCCCCCCCCCCCCCCCCCCCCTTTTTTCCCCCTTTTTTTCCCCCCCCCCTTTCCCCCCCCGGTTCCCTTTTTTTTCCCCCCCCCCCGGGCCCCCCCCTTTTTTCCCCCCCCCCCCCCCCCTTTTTTCCCCCCCCCCTTTTTTTTCCCCCCCCCCCTTTTTTTCCCCCCTTTTTCCCCCTTTTTCCCCCCCTTTTTTCCCCTTCCCCCCTCCCCCCCCCCCCCTTTTATGGTCTCCCCCCTTTTTTCCCCCCCCCGGGCCCCCTCCCCCCCCTTTTTTCCCCCCCTCCCCTTTTTTTCCCCCCCCCCCTTTTTTCCCCCCCCCCCCTTTTTTTTTCCCCCCTTTCCCCCTTTTTTTCCCCCTTTTCCCCCCCCCCCCCCCCCCCTTTTTTTTTTTTTTTTTCCCCCCCCCCCCTTTTCCCCCCCCCCTTTTTTCCCCCCTTTTCCCCCTTTTTTCCCCCCCCTTTTTTTTCCCCCCCCTTTCCCCTTTGGTTTTTTCCCCCCCTTTTTTTTCCCCCCCCTTTTCCCCCCCCCCCTTTTTTCCCCCCCCCCTTTCAACCCCCCTTTTTTTTCCCCCTTTTTTTTTTTGGCCCCCCCCCCCCCTTTTTTTTTTTTTTTTTTTTTCCCCCTTTTTTTTTTTCCCCCCCCCCAAAAACCCCCCCCCCCCCCCCCAAAAACCCCCCCCCCCCCCCCCCCCCCCCCCCCCCCCCCCTTTTAAACCCCCCCCAAAAACCCCCCCCTTTTTAAAACCCCCCCCCCCCCTTTTTTTTCCCCCTAGGGCCCCTTCCCCAAAAAAAAAATTTTTTTTTAAAAAAAAAATTTGGGTTTGGGGGGGGGGGGCCCCCCCCCCCCAAAAAACCCCCCCTTTTTTTAAAAACCCTTTTAAAAAAAAACCCCCCCCTTTTTTTTTTTCCCCCCCTTTTTTTCCCCCCCCCCTTTTTTTTTTTGGGGCCCTTTCCGGGGGGGGGGGCCCCCAACCCTTTTTTTCCCCCCCCTTTTTTTTTTTCCCCCCCCCCCCCCCTTTTTTTTCCCGGGGTTTTTTTGGGGGGGTTTTTTCCCCCCCCAAAAAAGGGAAAAAAAAAAGGGGGGTCTTTTTTTTTTCCCCCCCCGGGGGGCCCCCCAGGGTTTTTTTTTCCCCCCCCAAAGGTCCCCCCTTTCCCCCCCCTTCCCCCCCCCCCCCCTTTTGGGGCCCCCCCCCCGGGGAAAATTTTTTTTTTTTGGGCCCCCCCCTTTTCCCCCTTTTTTTTTCCCCCCCCCCCCCCCCCCCCCCCCCCCCCAAAAAAAAAACCCCCCCAAAAACCCCCCCCCCCCCCCCCCCTCCCCCCCCCCCCCTTTTTTCCCTTTCCCCTTTAATTTCCCCCCCCTTTTTTCCCCTTTCCCCCGGGGGGGGGAAAAAAAATTTTTTGGGGGGGCCCCCTTTTTGTTTTTTGGGGGGGGGGGGGCCCCCCCCCGGGAAAATTTTTTTTAAAGGGCCCCTTTCCCGGGGGTTTAAAAAAAAACCCCCCCCCCCCCCTTTTTTCCCCCCGGGGGGCCCCCCCCTTTTTTAAAATTAACCCCCCCCCAAAAAAACCCCCCCTTTTTCCCTCCCCCCCCCCCAAAAAACCCCCCCCCCCCCCCCCCCCCCCCCCCCCTTTTTTTTTGGGGGGGCCCCCCCCCCCCCCCCCCCCCTCCCCCGGCCCCCCCCCCTTCTCTGGGCCCCCCCCCCGGTTTTTCCCCCCCCAAAACCCCCCCCCCCCTTTTGGGGGGCCCCCCCCCCTTTTTTGGGTTTTTCCCCCCCTTTTTTTTTTGGGGGGAAAAAAACCCCCCCCCCCCCCCCCCCCCTTTTTTTGGGGGGGGGCCCCTTTTTTTTGGGGGGGGGGGGGTTTTCCCCCCTTTTCCCCCCCCTCAAAAGGGGCCTTTCCTCCCCCCTGCTTTTTAAACCTTTCCCTCCCCTTTTGCCCCTTGGGGTTTCTCCCTCTCCCCTCCCCCTTAGGGCCTCCCCCCCGGGTTTCTCTAGGGTTCCCCTCTCCCCTCCTCCCCAAAGGGCCTCCACCCCTGCTCTCTGGGGCCCCCTTTCCCCCCTGCTTTTCGGGGTCTCCCTTTTCCCCGGCACCCCTGGGGCCCCCTCTCCCTTCTCCTTAGGTTCCCTCCCCCTTCTCTAGGGCTTCCCTCCCCCTTTGTTTCTAGGGCCTAAACCCCCCTGCTCTCGGTTTCCCCCTTTTTAAAACCCTGCTCTTAGGGTTTTCCCTTTCCCCCCTTCTCTTTTAGGGCCTCCCTTTTCCCCCTGCTTTTGGGGCCCTCCCTCTCCCCTGCCCCTAGGGCCTCCCCCCCCCCCCTTGCTCTCTGGGCTCCCCTTCCCCTCCCTCTAGGGTTTCCCTCTCCCCTGTTTTAGGGCCTCCCTTCTCCCCCTTGGGCCCCCCTTCCCCCCTTTTTCTTTGGGCCTCCCCCCCCTGCTCTTTTGGGCCCCCCTTTCCCCCATGCCCCCTTAGGGTCTCCCTTTCCTGCTTTTTTGGGTCCCCCTTTTCCCTGCTCTCTATCCCCCTCCCCCCCTTCCCCCCCCCTCCGTTTCTTCCCCTTCCCCTTTTCTCTAGGCCTCCCCCCCCCTTTACCCCGGGGCCCCCCCTTTTCCCCCTGTTCAAAGGGTTTTCCCCCCTTCTCCTAGGGCCCCCTCTCCCCTGCTTTTTTGGGCCTCCCTCCATGTTCTCTAGGGTCCCCCCTCCCCCTTTGCTCTTTTGGGCTCCCCTCCCCCCTTGCTTCTAGGGGCCCCTCCCCCTGCTCTTAAAGGGTCCCCCCTCTCCCCGGGGTCCCCCTTAACCCCTGCTCTCTGGGGGCCTTCCTTTCCCCTGTCCCCGGGTTCCCTCCCCTTTGCTTCTGGGGTTTTTCCTTTTTCCCCGCTCTCTGGGGTTCCTCCCTCTCCCCTGTCTCTAGGGTTTCCCTCCCCCTGCTTTTAGGGTCCCCCTCCCCCCTGCTTTTAAAAAGGGTTTCTCCCCCCCCCTTGGGCTTGGGGTCCCCCCATTCCCCTGCTTCAAAGGGCCCTCCCTTTTTCTCCCCCTCCCCTGCTCTCAAAAGCCTCCCTCACCCCTTTGTTTTTGGGCCTTTCCCCCGGGTGCTTCTAGGGTCCCCCTCTCCCCTGTTTTTGGGGCCTCCCTCCCCCCTGCCCTCTGGGGTTTCCCCTTTCTCCCCTGCTCTCTAGGGTCCCCTCCCCCCCCTGCTTCTAGGTCCCCTTCCCCTGCTCTCTAGGGCCCCCCTTTCCCCTGGCTCCCCGGGGCCCTTTCCCTCTTTTTGCCCCTTAGGGCTCCCTCCCCCTGCTCTTTTTGGGCCTCCCCCCCCCTTGCTTTCTAGGGTTCTCCTCCCCCCTTTGCCCCTCAAAGGGCCCCCTTCCCTTCTCCCTTGCTCTCAAAGGGGCCCTTCCCTTTCCCCCCTTTCCTTAGGGCCCCCCTTTTCCCTGCTTTTTAGGGTCCCCCTCCCCTGTCTCAGGCCCCCCTCCCCCTGCTCCCCTAGGGGGTTTCCCTCCCCCTTTGCTCTCTGGGTCCCCCTCTCCCCTGTTTTTTGGGCCTCCCCCCCCCTTTCTCCTGGGGTTTCCCCCCCCCCCGCTCTTTGGGCCTCCCTCTCCCTGCTCTCTAGGGTTCTTCCCCCTTTTCTTCTTTTTTGGGTTCCCTTTTCCCTGCTCTCTAGGGTCCCCCCTCCCCTCCCTCTCTGGGGTTCCCTCCCCCCCTGCTCTCTAGGGCCCCCTCCCCCCTTTAATTTTCCGGGGGTCTCCCCCTCTCCCCGGGGCTCCCAAATTTCCCGTCCCCCCCTTCCCCTGCTCTTTTGGGCCCCCCTTCCCCCTTGCCCCCCCTAGGGTTTTCCCTCTCCCCTGCCTTTTTGGGTTTTCCCCCTTTTTTGGGCTCCCCTCCCTCCCCTCGGGCCTCCCTCCCCCCTGGATCTCTGGGGCCTTCCCTCTCCCCTGCTCTTAGGGTCTCCCTCTCCCCTGCTTCTGGGTCTCCCTCCCCCCCTTGCCCCCCTTAGGGTCTCCCTCTCCCCTGCCCCTTGGGGGTTCCCCCCTTCCCCTGCCTCTGGGGCCTCCTCCCCCCTGCCTCTAGGGCCCTCCCTCTCCCTCTCAAAGGGTCCCCCCTTTCCAAAATTTTCCTACCCGTTTTTTCCCCCCCTCCCCCCTTCTCTAGGGCCTCCCTCCCCGGGTCTCTGGGGGTTTTCCCTTTTCCTGTTCAAAGGTTTTCCCCCCTTCCCCGTCTTTTGGGCCCCCCCTCTTCCCCTGCCTCTGGGGTTCCCCCCATGTTCTGGGGTTCCCTTTCCCTGCTTTAGGTCCCCCCTTTTTCCCCCTGTTCCTAGGGCCTCCCTCCCCATGTCCTGGGGGCCTCCCCCCCCCTTTGCTCTTGGGGGTTCCCTCTCCCCTGATTCGGGGGCCCCCCCACCCCCTTTTCTAGGGTCTCTCTTCCCCTTTGGCTTTTAAAGGGCCCCCTTTTCCCCCCCTGCCTCTAGGGTTTTCCCTCTCCCCCGCTCTCTGGGTCTCCCTTTTCCCCCCTGCTTTAGGGTCCCCTCTCCCCCTTCTCATACCCCCTCCCCCTTGCTCTCTAGGCTCCCTCTCCCCGCTCTTGGGGTCCCCCCTCCCCCTGTCTCTGGGGGCCCCCCCCTTCCCCTGCTCTCTAGGGCCCCCCCTTTCCCCCCCTGTTTCTAAGGGTTCTCCCCTTCCCTGCTCTCAAAGGCCCCCCCTTCCCCTGCTCTCTGGGTTCCCTCCCCCCCTGCTCTCTAGGGTCTCCTTTCCCCCTCAACCCCCTCCCCCCTTTTTGGGGTCTCCCTTCCCCCTCCGGGTTTCCTCCCTCTCCCCTGCTCCCAAAGGGTCCCCTTTCCCCCCTCCCTCCCCAGGGTTCCCCTCCCCTTTCTCTTTTGGGTCTCCCCTCCCCCCTTTGCCTCAAAAGGGTTTCCCTTTCCCCTCCCCTTTTAGGCCCTTTCCCTCTCCCCTCCCTTCTCTAGGGTTTCCCCTTTCCCCGCTCCCCTAGGGTTTTTTCCCCCCTCCCCCTGCTTCTGGGGGTCCCACCCCCGCTCCTGGGGTTTCCCTCTCCCGGGCTTTTGGGGGGCCCCCCCTTCCCCCCTGTTCTGGGGGCCTCCTCCCCGGTTTCAGGGTCTCCCTCCCCCAATTTTTTCTTTTAGGGCCTCCCTCCCCCCAAAATTTTCTCAAAAGGTTCCCACCCCCCTTCTCTAGGGCTCCCTCTCCCCTGTTTTCGGGGGCCCCCTTCCCCGCTCGGCCCCTCCACTTTTGGGCCCCCCTCCCCCCCTGCTTTTTAGGGTCTCCCTTCCCCCGGGCCCCCTTTAAGTTTTTTCCCCTCTCCCTGTCTTGGGGGCCTCCCTTTCCCCTGTCTTAGGGCCCCCCTCCCCTTTGTCTCAAAGGGCCCCTCCCCCCTGCCTCTAGGGCCCCCTCTCCCCTCTTTCGGGGTTTTCTCCCTCTTTTCCCTTTCTCTAGGGGTCTCCCTTTTCCCCTGCTTTTCGGGTCTCCCTCCCCCCTTGCTCTCGGGGGTTCTCCCCCCTCCCTCCCTCTCTGGGTTTTTCCCCTTTCCCCCCCTTTAAATTTTTAATTTTTTTTTGCTCTCTGGGGTTTTCCCTCCCCCCTCCCTTTTTGGGGGTTCTCCCTTCCCCTGCTCTCTGGGGGTTTCCCCTTTTCCCTGCTTTTTAGGGTCTCCCTTTTTCCTGCTCTCGGGGTTCTCCCCCCCCTCCTTGCCCCTCTTTTAAGGGGGGCCCCTTCCCCTGCTCCCCTTGGGTTTTCCCTCCCCCTGCTTTCGGGGGTCTCCCTCTCCCCTGTTTTTCCCCGGGGGCCTCCTCTCCCCTGCTCTCTAGGTTTCCCTTTTTCCCCTTTTTCTCCTTCCCCCCTTTTTGGGGGGTTTTCCTTTTTCCCCTGTTCTTTTGGGCCTCCCTTAAACCTCCCCTTTTTAAAAGGCCCCCCTCTCCCCTGCTCCGGGGCCCCCCCCTTTCCCCTGCTTCTGGGGGCCTTCCCCTCCCCCTTGCTCCCCGGGGTTCCCCCCCTCCCCCTTGCTCTCTGGGGGTCTCCCACCCCCCTGTTTTTCTACCCCCTCCCTCTCCCCTGCTTTCTGGGGCCTCCTTTTCCCCGGGGCCCCCTCTAAGGGCCCGGGGCCCCCCCCCCCCAATCCCCTTTTTAAAAGGCTCCCCCTCCCCTGCCTCTGGGGTTTTTCCCTTTTCCCCTGCTTTTCAAAGGGGCCTACCCCTCTCCCCTGCTTTCTATTTTTCCCCTCTCCCCTTCTTCTAGGTCCCCCTCTCCCCTGCTCCCCTGGGGTCTTCCCTTCCCCGTTTATAGGGTCCCCCCCCCCCTTGCTCCTGGTTTCCCCCTTCCCCCTGCTCTCATTTCCCTCCCCCCTTTAGTGTCTCCCCCCTTTCGGGTCTTTTTTTTGTCTCTTTTTTCCCTGTTTCTAAAAGGGTCTCCCTCTCCCTTGCTCTCAAAGGTCTCCCCCCTTTTCCCCCTGCTCCCCAGGGTTCCCCTTCCCCCCCGGCCTTTTCTAATTCCCCCCTTCTTTTTTGGCTCTTTTAGGGTCTCCCTCCCCCCTTGCTCTCAAATCCCCTCCCCCTGTCTCTTTTATTTTTAAGGGTTTTCCTTTTTCCCCTCCCTCTCGGGGGTCTCCCTCCCCCCCCCCCTTTTTTTCTCGTTTTGGCTCCCCCCCCTTCCCACGCTTTTTTAGGGCCCCTTCCCCCTTTTCTCCACCCGTTTCCCCCGGGGGTTCTCCCTCCCCCTCTCTGGGGTCCCCCTTTTCCCCTGTTTCTAGGGCCCCCCCCCTCTGTTGCTTTTAAGGCCCTCCTTTCCCCTGCTCTCTAGGGCCTCCCTCTCCTCCTTTTCTAGGGTCCCCCCTTCCCCCCTCCTCTGGGGCCCCCTTTTTCCCCCTGCTTTTTGGGGGTTCTCCCTCCCCCCTGCTTTCTAGGGTCTCCCTCCCCCTTTGCTTCTAGGGCCTCCTTTTCCCCTGCTCTTTTAGGGCCCCCTTTTCCTTTTTTCCCCTTTCCCTCTCTAAGGGTTTCCCTCCCCCCTGTCTCTGGGGCCCCCCTCCCCCTCCTTTGCCCCCCCTTCTTGGTTGGGCCTTTTCCCCCCGGGTTTCAAAGGGATCCCCCCCTTTCCACCCCTCCCCCCTTTTAGGGTCCCCCTTCCCCCTGCCTCAAAGTCTCCCTCCCCCATGCCTCTGGGGTTTTCCCCACCCCCTTTTTGGGCCCCCCCCCCCCCCTTCCCTCCCCCTTTGCCCTTTTAAGGTTTCTCCCCCCCTGCTCCCCGGGGTTTCGCCCTCTCCCCCGGTTTTCAAAGGCCTCCCCTCCCCTGTTCTCTAGGGGTTTTCCCTTTCCCCCTTTCCCTCTCATAGTCCTCCCTTCCCCCCTCTCTAGGGTTTTCCTTCCCCCTGCCCCTTTTGGGTCTCCCTCCCCTTTTTGCTCTTTTTGGGCCCCCTTCCTCCCCTGTTCTCTAGGGCCTCCCTCCCCCCACTGCCTCTGGGGTTTCTCCTCCCCCCTTTCCCCTGGGGGCCTCCCTCTCCCCTGCTTTCGGGGGCCTCCCCCCCCCTGTTCCTAGGGGTCCCCCCCCTTTTAATTCTTTCCCTCTCTGGGGGGCCCCCTTTTTCCCCTCTCTCTGGGGTCTCCCTCTCCCTGTTTTTTTAAGGTTTTCCCTTTCCCCTCCCTCTCTAGGCTCCCTCCCCCTTTGTTTTTCTAGGGCCCCTTTTTTCCCCTGCTCCCCGGGGGTCCTCTCCACCTGCTCTCTGGGGGTCTCCCTTCCCCTCTTTTCTGGGTTCCCCTTTTTCCCCCTTTGCTCTCTGGGGTCCTCCCCCCCTGTCTTTTAACCCCTCCCCCTGCTCTCTAGGGCCCCCCTCTCCCCTGCTTTCAAAGGACTCCCTTCCCCTGTTCCCCAGGGTCCCCCCTTCCCCCCCTTTGCTCTCTAGGGCCCTCTTCCCGGGCTTTCTGGGGTTTTCCCCCTTTTTTTCCCCCTTTGCCTCTAGGGTCCCCCTTTTCCCCTGCTTTCAGGGCCCTTTCCCCTTTTTCCCCTGTTTTTTAAAGGGCCCCCTTTCTCCCCTGTTTCTCTGGGGTTTGCCCTCTCCCTCCTCTCTGGGCCTTCCCTTTCCCCTGCTCTCTAGGGTTCCCTCCCCCCTTTTCTCTGGGGCCTCCTTTTTTCCCCTGCTTCTGGGGTTTCCTCCCCTCCTCCCTCTTTTTTCCTCTATTATCCCTCTCCCCTCCCTCTCTGGGCCCCTTCTCCCTTCTCCCCTTTTCTCTTTTTGGGGCCCTTCCCCCTTTTTCCCCTGCTTTTTTGGGGGTCCCCCCCCCTTTCCCTTTTTGGGGCCCCCTTTCCCCCCCTGTCTCAGGGCCCTCCCTCTCCCCGGCTTTTGGGGTTCCCCCCCCCTGCTCTTGGGGCCTCCTCTCCCCTTTGCTCTCTGGGTCCCCCCTCTCCCCTTTTAGGGTTTTTCCTTTTTCCCCTGCTCTTGGGGGCCTCCCCTCCCCTTCTCTTTGGCCCCCTTCCCCCCTCTCCCTCCCCCTTCCCCACTGTTTTCTTTCCCCTTCCCCCTGCTCTCAGGGCCCCCTCTCCCCTGTCTCTGGGGTTTCCCCCTTTCCCCTGCTTTCTGGGTCCCCTTTCCCCGCTCTCTGGGGGTCTTTTTTTTCCCCCCTGCCCTCTAGGGTTTCCCTTTCCCCTTTTAAAAAAAGGGGGGTTCCCCCCTCCCCGTTCTTTAGGGTTTCCCTCTCCCCTGCTCTCTGGGGGCCTCCCTCCCCCCTTCTCTTGGGGTTTCCCCTCCCCCCTTTCTCTCGGGGACCCCCTTCTCCCTGCTTCTGGGCCCCCCCTCTCCCCTCCCTCTCAAGGGGCCTCCCTCCCTGCCTCTAGGGTCCCCTTCCCCCTTTGCTTCTTAGGGCTCCCTCTCCCCTGCTTTTTTGGGTCCCCCTCTCCCCTGCTCTCTAGGCCCCCTTTTTCTCCCCTGCTCCCCGGGCCCCCTCTACCTCCCTTTTTTGGGTTCCCCCCCCCCCGCTCTTAGGGCCTCCCCCTTCCCTCTTCCCCCCCTTTAAGGGCCTTTCCCTTTCCCCCCTTCTCACAGGGCCTTGCCCTTTCCCCTGTTTCTCTGGGTTTTTCCCTTCCCCTTTTTTCTGGGGGTTCTCCTCCCCCTGCTCTCGGGGTTCTCCCCTCCCCTGCTCTTTGGGCCCATCTCCCCTGCTTCGGGGGCCCTTTTCCCCTTTGCTTTCTAGGGTCCCCCCCCCCTTGCTCTCTAGGTTTCCCTCCCCCCTGCTCTCTGGGGGTCTCCCCCCCCCCTGCTCTTTGGGTTTCTCCCTCTCCCCCTCTTCGGGGGTCCCTCCCCCGGGCTCCCCTAGGGCCTCCTCCCCCCTGTTTTCCCGGGGTTCTCCCTCTCCCCTCCCTCTCAAAGGCCCTCCCCCCCTCTTCGGGCCTCCCTGGTGTCTTTTTCTCTTTCCCCTGCTCTTGGGGGTCTCCCTCCCCCTTTGCTCTCTGGGCCCTCTCCCCCCCCTGCTTTCAGGCCCCTTCTCCCCCCCTCCCCGGGGGTCTCCCTCTTTCTGCTCTTTTGGGGGTCTCCCTTTTCCCTGTTTCACTATGGCCTCCCTCCCCTTTGCCCTCAAAGGCCTCCCCCCCCCCGCTTCTAGGGTCCCCCCGCTCCACCCCTTTTCCGCCTCTGGGGTTCCCTCTCCCCTTTTGCTCTCTGGGGTTCCCTCTCCCCGGGCCTTTTTAAAGGCCCCCCCTCCCCTGCCCCTCTAGGGTTTCCCCTTTTTTAATCCCTTCCCATTTTTTAGGGCCCCCCTTTTTCCCTGCTCTCAAAAGGTCTCCCCCTCCCCCTTGCTTTTTAAAGGGTTCCCTCCCCTGCTCTCTACCCCTCCCTCCCCCACTTTTTTCTAGGGCCCCCCCTCTCCCCTGTTTCCCCAGGGCCCCCCTTTCCCCCTGTCCCCTATTTTCCCCCCCTTTTCCCCTCTCTTAGGGTCCCCTTTTTTCCCCCTGTTCTTAGGGCCTCCCTTTTTCCTTTGCTCTTTAAGGCCCCC
Source organism: Cherax quadricarinatus (assembly GCF_026875155.1). Taxonomy (NCBI): domain Eukaryota; kingdom Metazoa; phylum Arthropoda; class Malacostraca; order Decapoda; family Parastacidae; genus Cherax; species Cherax quadricarinatus. Next base: position 95,054,632 of record NC_069402.1, read on the forward strand.
CTTCCCCCCTGCTCTTAGGGCCTCCCTCTCCACGGCTTTCTAGGGTCTCCCTTTTTTCCCCTTTTTGCTCCCCCCGGGCTCGGGCTCCCCCCCTTTGCTCTCAAAGGGAACCCCTCCCCCTGTTTTCTAGGGTCCCCTCTCCCCTCCCTTCTGGGGTTCCCCTTTTCCCCCTTTTGCTCTCTGGGGCCCCCTTCCCCCTTGCTTTTTAAAGGGCTCCCCTTTTCCCCCCTGCTCTCAAAGGGTTTTTCCCTTTTCACCCCTTTTTCCCCTCCTTTTGGGGGTCCCTCTCCCTTGTTTTTAAAGTTTCCCCTTTCCCCCCTTCCTTTTCTGGGGCCCCCTTCTCCCTCCTTTCTGGGGGTCCCCTTTTCCCCTTTGTTCCCGGGCCCCTCTCCCCTGCTCCCCGGGGTTCCCCCTCTCCCCGTCTCCCTAGGGTCTTTTTTTCCCCCTTTTTTGGGCCTCCCTATTTTCTTTTTCCTCTTCCCTGCTTTTAAGGGCCCCTCCCCCTTGCCTTCAAAAGGGTCCCCCTCCCCCTGCTCCCAGGGCCCCCCCTCCCCCCCTGCTTTTAAAAGGGCCCCCCCTCTCCCCGCTTTTTTAGGGTCCCCCTCCCCCCCTTGCCCCAAAGGGTCTCCTTTTCCCTGCTAAAAAAAGGGGTTTTCCCTCCCCCTTTGCTCTTTGGGGCTCCCCCCCCCCCTGCCTCTAGGGTTTCCCCTCCCCACTGCTTTAGGGCCTCCTCTCCCTGCTTCAAGGGTTTTCCCCTTCTCTCCCCTTTTCCCTGCTTTTAGGGTCTCCCTCTCCCCTGCTTTTCCGGGGTCCCCCTTTTCCCCTTTTTTTCCCCAGGGCCCCCCTTTCTCCCCTGTTTCTCTAGTGATCCCTTCCCCCACCTCTCTAGGGCCTCCCTTTCCCCCCTTTTTAGGGTCCCCCCTCCCCCCTTCTCTCTGGGGTTCCCCCCCCCCTCCCCAAAGGGTCTCCCCTTCCGGGCTTCAAAGGGCCCCCCCCTTTGGGCACCTCTTTGCTCTCTGGTTCTCCCCCCTTCCCCGCTCTTTTAGGGTTTTCCCCTTTTTCCCCTTTTCTCTGGGGTTCCCCTTCCCTTTTGCTCTCTAGGGTCTCCTCCCACTGTCTTGGGGCCCCCCTCTCCCTGCTCTCTGGGTTTTTCCCCCCTCTCCCCTGCTCTCGGGGGTTTTTCCCTCTCCCCTGCTTTTAGGGCCTCCCCTTTTTTGTTCTAGGGCCCCCCTTTCTCCCCTGCTCTCTGGGTTTCTCCCTCCCCCCCCCTCTCTGGGGGCCCCCCCTTTTTCCCCCTTTCTAGGGCCTCCCCTCCCCCTGTTCTTTTAAGTCCTCCCTCTCCCCTCCCTCTCTAGGGTTCCCTTTTCCTTGCTCTTGGGCCCCCCAATTCCCCCCTCTCTGGGTCCCCTTTTCCCCTGCTCTCGGGGGTTTTTCCCCTCCCCCCTGCTCCCCCGGGGCTCCTCCCCCCTTTGCTTCTGGGGGGCCCCCCCCCCCTTTTTCCCTTTCCCCCCTGTTCTCTAGGGTCTCCCTCCCCCCTGCTTAAAAGGGTCTCCCTCTCCCCTGCCCTGGGGTTTTTCCTTCCTTTCCCTCTAGGGCCTCCCTCCCCCCCTGCCCCTTTTGGGGTTTCCCTCCCCCTGCTCTCTAGGGTCCCCCTTTTTCCCTGCTTTCTAGGGCCTCCCCCCCCCTTTTTTTGTCCAAATCTCCCTCTCATACTTTCCTCTTTTGGGTCCCCCCCCCCCTTTCTCTCTAGGGTCTCCCTCTCCCCCTGCTTCGGGGGTTTTTCCCCTTTTCCCCTTTGCTCCCAGGGCCCCCCCGCTCTCGGGCCCCTTTTCCCCCTTTTTGGGGTCCCCCTTTCCCCCCTGCTATTTTAGGGTCTCCTTTACCCCCCTGGCCCCCCCTTTTTTTAGGGCCCCCCCTTCCCCTGCTCTTTAAGGCCCCCCTCTCCCCTGCTCTCTGGGGGCCCCAACCCTTTTTCCCCCTTTTTCCTTTCAAAGGGTCTCCCTCCCCCCTTGCTCTTAGGGCTCCCTTCCCCTGCTCTCTAGGGTCCCCCTTTTCCCTGTTTTGGGGTTCTCCCCCCCTTTCCCTGGGCCTTCCTCTGGGGGCTCCTTTTTTTCCCCTGCTCCCTGGGCCCCTTTTCCCCGCTTCTAGGGTTTTCCCTTTTTTCCCCTCTTCTCTCTGGGGGCCTCCTCTCCCTCTTTTTTGGGTTCCCTCCCCCCTGTCTCCAGGGCCCCCTTTTCTCCCCTGCTTTCTGGGTTTTTCCCTTCCTTTCCTGCTTTCTAGGGCCCTCCCCTTCCCTCTTTTTCCTTGCCCCTCCTCCCTTTTTTCCCCCGCTCTCTAGGGTTTCCCTCTCCCCTGCTTTTAAAAGGGCCTCCCTCACCCCCTGTTTCCCCTTGGGGTTCCCCTCCCCTTCCCTTTTGGGGCCCCCCTTCCCCCCTGTTTCTAGGGTCTCCCCTCCCCCCTCTCTTTTGGTTCCCTCCCCCCTGCCCCTCTGGGTTTCCTTCTCCCCCCCTCTGGGGGCCCCCCTCTCCCCTGCTTTTTAAAAGGCCTCCCCTCCCCCTGCTCTCTAGGGCCTCCCTCCCCCCTTTCTCTTTGGGCCTCCCCCCCCCGGGTTCTAGGGTTCCCCCCCCCTTTTGCTCTTAGGGTTTTCTCCCCTCTTCCCCTCCCCCCTCTAAGGGGCCTCCCCCCTCCCCTCCCTCCCCCTATTCTTCCCTTTTCCCTTTTCTCCGGGGCCCCCCTTCCCCTGCTTTTGGGGGGTCTCCTCTCCTCTGCTCTCTGGGGTCTCCCCTCCCCTGCTTTTGGGGGCCTCCCCCCTCCCCTTTCTCTATGGTACCCTCAACCCGGGTTTTCTAGGGCCTCCCTCTCCCCTGTCTCTAGTGTTCCCCCCTCCCCTGCTTTAAAAAAGGGTTCCCTTCCCCTGCCTTGGGGTGTCTCCCCTTCCAGGGGTTTTCCCCCGGTTTAAAATTTAAAAATTGGGGGCCCTGGGGCTCCCTCTCCCCTGCTTCTGGGGTCCCCCTTTTCCCCTGCTCTCTGGGGGTCCCCTTTCTCCCCTGCCCTGGGGCCCCTTTCCCTCTCCCCTCCCCTCTTCAATGGTCTCCCTTTTCCCAGTTCTCTAGGGTCCCCTTTCTCCCCCTGCTCTCTGGGGTCTCCCTCTCCTTCCCTCTCTGGGGTTCTCCCTTCCCCCTGCTCTTATTCCCTTTCCCTCTCCCTGCTCTCAAAGGTCTCCCTTTTACCCTGGCTCTTTGGTCTCCTTCCCCCCGGGCTTTTCTACCCCCTTTCCCCCCTCCCCTGCTCTCTATGGCCCCCTCCCCCTACCCCTTTTGGGGCCCCCCTCTCCCCTCCCTTTTCTAGGGTCTCCCTCCCCCCTTTCTCCTATGGTCTCCCACCCCCCCTGCTCTCTAATGGTCTCCCTCTCCCCGCCTCTCTAGGGTTCTCCCTCTCCCCTGCTCTCTATGGTTTTCCCTTTCTCCCCTGCTCCTTTTGGCCCTTCCTCCCCCCTTTCTTATGGTCTCCCTCCCCCCCTGCTTTTCTGGGGGCCCCCTCTCCCCTGCTCTCTATGGCCCTCCCCTCCCCGGTCTTTTAGGGTTCCCCCTTTCCCCCCTTCTTCTATGGTCTCCCTTTTCCCCTGCTCTCTATGGCCCCCCTTTCCCCGCCTCTGGGGCCCTCCCTCTCCCCTCCCTTCCTAGGGTCCCCCTCCCCTTTCTCTAGGGTCCCTTTAATCTGCTCTCAAGGGTCCCCCTTTTTCCCTGCCTTTTGGGCCCTCCCTCTCACTTGCTTTTTTAGGGTCCCCCTGCCCCCCTGCTTTCTAGGGCTCCCTCTCCATGTTTCTGGGGCCCTCCCCCCTGCTCTCCAGGGCCTCGCCCCTCCCCCTGCTCTTTTGGGGGCCCTCCCTCTCCCTCCCTTCTGGGTCCCCTTTTTCCCCCCTTCTCTCTGGGGGCCCTTTCCCCTCCCCTGCTCTTTAAAGGGCCCCCATTTTCCCCTGCTTCTGGGGCCCCCCTCTCCATGTTTTCTGGGGATCTCCCTCTCCCCTGCTCTCCAGGGCCTCGCTCCCCCCTGCTCTCTAGGGTCCCCCCCCCTGCTTTCTGGGGTCTCCCCCCCCCCCGCTCTCTAGGGTTTTTTTTTCCCCTGCCTCTAGGGCCTCCCTCCCCCCTGCTTTTTAAAGGGGCCCTCTTTTTTCCCCCCTTTGCTCTCTGGGGTTTTCCCCTTCCCCCCTGCCCCTCTAGGGCCCCCCTTTTCCCCGCTCCAAAGGGGGGCCCCTCTCCCCTTTTTCTTGGGGTCTCCTTCCCCCTGTCTCTGGGGGCCCTCCCTCTCCTCTGCTCTCTATTGTCTCCCTCTCCCCTCTTCTAGGGTCCCCTTCCCCCCTGCCTCTAGACCCTCCCTCTCCCCTGCTCTTTAAGGCCCCCCTTTCCTCCCCTGCTCTTTTAAGGCCTCCCTCCCCCTTCTCTCTAGGGCCTCCCTTCTTCTGCTTTTAGGGTCCCCCTCCCCCCTGCTCTTGGGGTTCCCCCTTTTTCCCCCCCTCCCTTCTGGGGGTCCCCCCCCCCCCAAAAATTCTCCCCCCCCTCTATGGGGCCTCCCTTTCCCCTGCTCTCTGGGGCCCTCCCTTTTTCCCCTGCTCTCTAGGGTCTCCCTCCCCCCTTTCCCCTTTGGGGTCTCCTTCCCACCCCTGCTCTTTTGGGTCCCCCCCTCTCCTCTGCTCTCAAAGGGTCTCCCCCCCCCCTTTCCTCTATGGTCCCCCTTTTCCCCTCCCTTTTTTGGTCCCCCTTTTCCCCTGCTCTTTTTGGGGTTTCCTCCCCCCCTGCTCTCTATGGTCCCCCTCTCCCCTGCTCCTATGGTCCCCCTCTCCCGCTTTCTAGGGCCCAACCCTCTCCCCCTGCTCTCAATGGTCCCCCCCTCTCCCCGTCTCTGGGGTCTCCCTTTCCCTGCTCTCTATGGTCTCCCTCCCCCCCTGCTCTCTTTTGGTCCCCCCTTCTCCCCTGCTCTCTAGGGTCTCCTCTCCCCTGCTTTTAAATGGCTCCCCCCCCCCCTGTTTCTCTGGGGGTCCCCCCTTTTCCCTTCTCTCTAGGGTTTCTTCCCCCTCCCCTGCTCTCTGGGGTTCCCCCTCTCCCCTGCTCTCTAGGGTCCCCTCCCCCCCTGCTCTCTAGGGTCCCCCCCTCTCCCCTGCTCTCTATGGTCTCCCTTCCCCTGCTTTTAAATGGCTCCCTTCCCCTTTCTCAAAGGGTCCCCTCTCCCCTGCTCTCTAGGGTTTCCCCCTTTTCCCCTGCTCTCTATGGTTTTCCCTCTCCCCTGTTTCCAAATGGCCCTCCCTCTCCCCTGCTCCCTAGGGTTTCCTCCCTATCCCCTGCCTCTTTTTGGTCCCCCTTTCCCTTCCCCTCCCTCTCTAGGGTCTCCCTTTTCCCCGCTCTCTAGGGTCACCCTCCCCCCTCCCTCTTTATGGTCTCCCTCTCCCCTGTTTCCTAGGGGTCCCCCTTTCCCCCCTGCTCTCTGGGTCACCCTCTCCCCCCTCTCTATGGTCTCCCTCTCCCCTGTCTCTATGGCCCTCCCTCTCCCCTGCTCTCTATGGTCTCCCTCTCCCCCTGCTTCAAATGGCCCTCCCTCCCCCCCTTGCCTTTTTGGGTCCCCCTTCCCCCCTGCTTTTTCTATGGTTCCCCTCCCCTGCTCTCTAGGGTCTCCCTTTTCCCCTGTTTTTTTTGGGTTTTTTCCTTTTCCCCCTCCTCTTCTATGGCTCCCTCTCCCCTGCTCTCTATGGTCTCCCTCTCCCCTGCTCTCAAAGGTCTCCCAAACCCGGGCTCTCGGGGGGTCCCCTCTCCCCTGTCCTTATGGTCCCCCTTTTCCCCTGTTTTCTCAAGGTCCCCCTTTAAACCCCTCCCTCTCTAGGGTCACCCTTTTCCCTGACTTTTAATGGTCTCCCTTCCCCCTGCCTCTATGGTCTCCCCCCCCCCGCTCTCGGGTCACCCTCCCCCCTGCTCTCAATGGCTCCCTCCCCCTGTCCCTATGGTCTCCCTCTCCCTGTTTTCTAGGGTCCCCCTTTTTCCCCCTCCCTTTTAAATGGTCTCCCTCTCCCCTGTCTTGGGGGCCCACCCTCCCCCTGCTCTCTATGGTCCCCCTCAAACCCTGCCTCTATGGTCCCCCTCCCCCTGCTCTTATGGTCCCCCCTTTCCCTCCCCTCTTTTAGGGTCTCCCTCTCCCCTTCTCCCCTGGGGCCCACCCTCCCCCCTGCTTTATGGTTCCCTTCCCCTGCTCTCTTTGGCCCTCCCCCCCCCTGCTCTCTGGGGGTCACCCCCCCCCCGTTTCTCTATGGTTCCTCTCCCCGGGCTCTCTATGGTCTCCCCTCCCCCCTTTGCTTTTTAGGGTCACCCTCTCCCCTGCTCTCTATGGTCTCCCCCTCTCCCCCCCCCTCAGGGTTCCCTCCCCCGCTCTCTGGGTCACCCTCTCCCCCTGCCCTCTTTTTGGTTCCCTTTTCCCGGGCTCTCTAGGGTCTCCCTCCCCCCTTGCTCTTTTAAGGTCCCCTCCCCCCTGCTCTTTTGGGGGTCTCCCTTTTCCCCTCCCCTCCCAAATTTTAATTCGTCTGGTACGCGAAACGGGGAAACTCAAAATTTTGTTGTATTATTTTTCTTTTAGGGTTTTTACCTTCCCTTTTGGGGGGAATTTTGAAAAACCACACACACCCCCCAACAACACCCACCACACACACACACCCCAAAAACCCCAACAAAAAACACACACAACAAAACACACACACACACACACAAAACACACTCAAAACAAAACTCACACCCCACAAAAATCCAAACCTAACCACCTAAAACAATTAGCTCTTTAATTCCCCGTAAACCACCCCACACAATTTTTAGAAACCCTGGAGCAGCTGGGAACATCCCAGCAGGATAAAAAAAAATGGGTTTCTCAAAAGGGAGGACGTAAAGGGTAAGGGGAACCGAGGGGTTTGGCTTTTTGGGGGAAAAGGGAAGGTTTGGGTTTATTAAAGGGCCCTAAAAGATAAAAAAGGGAACAAAATGGGGAAAAAAATTTTAAAAGGGTAAAACCGAAAGGCCTTTTCCCCCAAAACCTGGTATTTTAGAAATAAGGGGGGCAAAAGAGCAAAAATGGGAGAAATTCCCCCGAAAAACCCCTATAGTGGGCCCTGAGGCAAAAAGATAAAAAAAAGAAAAAATTGGAGGAAAAGAAATGGAATGGAAAAATGGAAGAAGGATCCTAAATGAGGGCCCCAAAAAGGAGGAAGGGGCCCTGAAAAATGGGAACATCGGGCAGCACCGAGGGGACTGAAGGGGGTTTGGATCTAACAGTCTTTTGCAGTGTAATTTCGGCCCATCTTTGGTGTCTGGGAGATGTTTAAAGGGAAACAGAAAAGGGGGATGCTTAAAATTTCGTTTTTTCCCCCCAGAGATACAGAGGGAAAAGAAATGGGAAGAGGAGATGGAGAGGTCAATAATTATTCATGGGCTTCAGGAGGCTGAAGGGCAGACCTATGATGAAAGAAAGCATTGGGAGAAAACAGAGATTAAGAACATCATTGCAATAACAGGAGAGAGGGACATGTCTCAGGTAGAAAATTTTCACAGACTTGGGAGTATTCGAGGGAAAAAATCGACCAATCAGATTAACATTCAAAACAGATGTTGTAAGGAACAGGATACCATAACAGAAACCACTGTTAAAGGACTCTCCAGATTATCAAAAAGTGTTCCTCAATCGAGACAGAACACGAAAGGAAAGGGAACATTTGAAAGTGAGAGCAAGACAGAACCAGTGGAAGGAAAGAGAGACAGGACAGGCAACGACAGACAGGAAAACTCAGACTTTGGGGGAACATCAAACCCCAATGCTTACAGAAACCTCTCAACCCCTGTCACCACATATCAACCAAACACAGTAAACAGAAACGAACCTCACTCCATAGCCACCATCCCCCTAAGCACTAATTCCACAATCACAGCAGCCTCCCATAATATTGTGCCCTGCCTCTCACCCTCCCAGGCTGCACCTTCCTCTTCCATCTCCCAAAATACAGTAATGGAAAGGAAGCTAAAGGTATGGTACACCAATGCAGATGGAATAACAAATAAGAGCGAAGAGTGGCAAGAACGCATCATTGATTCATCACCTGACATCATAGTACTAACAGAGACAAAACTTACAGGGATGATAACAGATGCAATTTTTCCACCTGGATATCAGATTATGAGGAAAGACAGAGAGAACAGTGGAGGGGGAGGAGTAGCATTGCTCATAAAAAACCAGTGGAGTTTTGAGGAGATGAGAGGAATGGAAAGACGGGAAACAGACGACTTCATTGTAGGAACACTTCAGACTGGTGGTCCAAAGGTGATGATAGCAGTGATGCATAACCCGCCACTTAACAGCAGGAGAACAAGAGAAGAGTATGATGTGCACAATAGGGCAATGGTGGATACATGCTAAGTGGCCAGGAG
>NC_069402.1:95066078-95071078 GCF_026875155.1 Cherax quadricarinatus
AAAGTTGGAGCTGTATTGGAGAACTTCATGCTCAACATATTGGGGAAAAACAAAAGGAATGAAGGGGTTTTCAGCAAGGCATCCATATTCCCTTAATATTCAACATAAGGAATCCCCCACGAAAGACCCCTTGGCGCTACGATCATGAAAATCCGATTTTGAATACTTGTTAGTTTAAAAGTGGGGAAAAGCACACACGAGAACAAAGAAAAAAACCAAACTTAAAAAAAGGGGACTACATAGGAATGAGAATTTCCTGCATGAAGTCAGTGGAAAGAGAACAGAAGAAAACAGAAATGAAATGAGGAAATAGTAACCATAATGCAGGGGGGCGAGGAAAGGTTCATACCAAAGGGCAACAAAAAAATGATAAACCAGAGGAGGCCCCGGGTTTTAAATTTGGGGGTGTAAAAAGGCCCAAAACAAGTGTGCTAGGCAGGAAAAAGGTAGAAGGGAAAAAACTCAAAAAAAACAAGGGGCGAGCAAAAAAACCAAAACGAATAGCAAGGGTGGGAAGAGGCCCAAGGCAAAACGAAACAACATAGCAAAAAAAAAGCCAAAACTAACCAAAATTGTTTAAAAATCACATTTGGGGAAAAACAACATCAAAGGGCCCGGTAACGGGGAGAAAGAAGGAAGGGGGAGCGACGAAGAAAGACCAAGAAATTTATGAACAACACAAGATTTAGAGAATATTCACAAAAGATCAGGAATGCCTTCCACAAAAGTGGGGTAGGGTCACCGCAGGCCTGGGGCACAATACACAAAAACCAGGTAGAGGTTAAGAAACTGCAACAACTCGATACCCAAAGGCGGGGGGCCCGATAAAATATCTCCATGGATCTGAAGAGGAGCAGAGGAACTGTGTGTGCCATTTCAGCAATCTTCATAAATCACGAAACAGGGGAGTTCCTGAGGCGTTGGGAAACGCACATGTAGTTCCAATATTTTAAAAAAGGGGACAGACACAACATTAAACTACAGACCGGTCGTTTACTTTTATATATGAAATCATGGAAAAAATTTAGAAAAAGTAGTGGAACACTTGAAAAGATTGGGCCAACATGACAGTCAGCACGGCTTAGAGATGGGAAATCCGTGTCCAAAATTTTTTTGAGTTTTACGAAAAGGTAACGAATAAACAGGGAAGAGAGGGGTGGGTAATTGCATCTTTTTAGATTTCAAAAGGCTTTTTAAAAACAGTACCCACAAGAGACTGGTGCAAAAATTAAAAGGGAGCAGGCAGAATAAGGGGAAAGTACTGCAATGGATCAAGGAATCCTGACGGAAGGAATAACTTGTTGGTACTGATGAAGGTCGGGGTGGGGGAATGTGTCGAGTGGGGTTCCACAAGGTTCAGTCCTAGGCCCGGTGTTGTTTCTTGTATACGTGAATGACATGGTGGAAGGAATAGATTCAGAAGTGTCACTGTTCGCTGATGATGTGAAACTAATGAGGAGAATGCAAGTGGGCGAGGATCAGCTAAGATTACAAGGGGATCTGGACAAACTACAAGTATGGTCTGACAAATGGCTCCTGGAGTTTAACCCCAGTAAGTGTAAGGTCATGAAGATTGGGGAAGGACACAGAAGACCGCAGACGGAGTACAGGTTAGGAAACCAACAGCTGCAAAAGTCAGTTAAAGAAAAGGATCTTGGGGTAAGCATTATAACGAACATGTCCTCTGAGGCACACATCAATCAAATAACTGCTGCAGCATATGGGAGATTGGCAAACCTGAGATTGGCGTTTAGACATCTGAGTAAGGAGTCATTCACGACATTGTACACAGTGTACGTAAGGCTTATACTGGAATATGCAGCGCCAGTATGGAACCCTCACTTAGTCAAACACGTCACGAAATTGGAGAAAGTGCAAAAAATTGCAACACGATTAGTCCCGGAACTGAGGGGTATGTCTTATGAGGAGAGGTTAAGGGAACTCAACCTGATGACACTAGAGGATAGGAGGGATAGAGGGGACATGATAACAATGTATAAAATACTATGAGGCATTGACAAGGTGGACAGGGATCGAATGTTTCAGAGACGGGATACAGAAACAAGGGGACACAATTGGAAACTGAAAACCCAGATGAGTCATAGGGATGTTAGGAAGTATTTCTTTAGTCTTAGAGTTGTCAGGAACTGGAATAATCTGGAGAGTGAAGTAGTGGAAGCAAGTTCCATAAATAGCTTTAAGAAGAGGTATGACAAATATCATGGAGCAGGGAGAGAGTGAATTAGTATCGACCAGTGAAGAGGCGGGGCCAGGAGTTGTGACTCGACCCCTGCAACCACATATAGGTGAGTACATATAGGTGAGTACACACACACACACACACACACACACACACAAACACACACGTAAGAATTAATATTTTCATTTTATTCATGACTATGAATAATATATTTCTCACTCATTACACAACTCTGTTATTTCTTCAACTACTGTCTTATGTATCCTTAAAATAAATGAGAGAACGAAGAGGAGGAGGAGGAAGAAAAGGAAGAGGATTAAGAGGAGGAGGAAGAGGAGGAAGAGGAGGAGGAAGAGGAGGAAGAGGAGGAGGAAGAGGAGGAGGAAGAGGAGGAGGAAGAGGAGGAGGAAGAGGAGGAGGAAGAGGAGGAGGAGGAAGAGGAGGAGGAAGAGGAGAGAGAGGAGGAGGAAGAGGAGGAGGAAGAGGAGGAGTAAGAGGAGGAGGAAGAGGAGGAGGAAGAGGAGGAGGAAGAGGATAACTCTAGCAGTGATAGAGTGCGTATGCAGATGAGATGTGGGATGCTGTGTATCTCTCCTTCATCTCCCTCTTCACCCCCACCTCTACTCATGTCTCTCCTCTCCCTCCCGCCTTGATGCTCTGACCTGACAAGCAGGGAGTTAAGGGAGGAACTATGGTAGATTACGAGGTTATGGCTTCCATGATTACCATTAATAAGGTGGAGAACCAGATTCTGATGACTTGATAAAGCTCTACACAGAGAGGAGCTGATAAGGCTCTACACAGAAACAGGAGACAATAAAGCTCTACACAGTAACAGGAGACGATAAAGCTCTACACAGTAACAGAAGGCGATAAAGCTCTACACACAAACAGGAGATGATAAAGCTCTACATGGAACGAAACATGGCATGATAAATCTTTACATAGAGCGAAACATAACTTAATGAAGCTCTACACAGGGCAATACGTAGCATGAGAAAGCTCTACAGAGGGCGAAACGTAGCAAGCCAAAGCTCTACGCAGAGCGAAACGTAGCAAGACAAAGCTCTACATTGGACGCAACGTAGCGAGACAAAGCTCTACACTGGACGCAACGTAGCAAGACAAAGCTCTGCACTGGACGTAACGTAGCGAGACAAAGCTCTACACTGGACGCAACGTAGCGAGACAAAGCTCCACGCTGGATGCAACGTAACGAGACAAAGCTCTATACTGGACGTAACATAGCGAGACAAAGCTCTACACTGGACGTAACGTAGCGAGACAAAGCTCTACACTGAACTCAACGCAGTGAGACAAAGCTCTACACTGGACGCAACGTAGCGAGACAAAGCTCTATACTGGACGTAACGTAGCGAAACAAAGCTCTACACTGGACGTAACGTAGCGAGACAAAGCTCTACACTGAACGTAACGTAGCGAAACAAAGCTCTACACTGGACGTAACGTAGCGAGACAAAGCTCTACACTGGACGTAACGTAGCGAGACAAGCTTTACACTGGACGTAACGTAGCGAGACAAAGTTCTACACTGGACGCAACGCAGCGAGACAAAGCTCTACACTGGACGCAACGTAGCGAGACAAAGCTCTACACTGGACGTAACGTAGCGAGACAAAGCTCTACACTGGACGCAACGTAGCGAAACAAAGCTCTACATTGGACGTAACGTATCGAGACAAAGCTCTACACTGGACGTAACGTAGCGAGACAAAGCTTTACACTGGACGTAACGTAGCGAAACAAAGCTCTACATTGGACGTAACGTATCGAGACAAAGGTCTACACTGGACGTAACGTAGCGAGACAAAGCTCTACACTGGACGTAACCAAGCGAGACAAAGCTCTACACTGAACTCAACGCAGTGAGACAAAGCTCTACACTGGACGCAACGTAGCGAGACAAAGCTCTACACTGGACGTAACGTAGCGAGACAAAGCTCTACACTGGACGTAACGTAGCGAAACAAAGCTCAACACTGGACGTAACGTAGCGAGACAAAGCTCTACACTGGACGTAACGTAGCGAGACAAGCTCTACACTGGACGTAACGTAGCGAGACAAAGCTCTACACTGGACGCAACGCAGCGAGACAAAGCTCTACACTGGACGCAACGTAGCGAGACAAAGCTCTACACTGGACGTAACCAAGCGAGACAAAGCTCTACACTGGACGTAACGTAGCGAAACAAAGCTCTACACTGGACGTAATGTAGCGAGACAAAGCTCTACACTGGACGTAACGTAGCCAGACAAAGCTGTACACTGGACGTAAAGTAGCGAGACAAAGCTCTACACTGGACGCAACGTAGCGAGACGAAGCTCTACACTGGACGTAACCAAGCGAGACAAAGCTCTACACTGGACGTAACGTAGCGAAACAAAGCTCTAAACTGGACGTAATGTAGCGATACAAAGCTCTACACTGGACGTAACGTAGCCAGACAAAGCTGTACACTGGACGTAAAGTAGCGAGACAAAGCTCTACACTGGACGTAACGTAGCGAGACAAAGCTCTACACTGGACGTAACGTAGCGAAACAAAGCTCTACACTGGACGTAATGTAGCGAGACAAAGCTCTACACTGGACGTAACGTAGCCAGACAAAGCTGTCCAAATGGATGTAAAGTAGCAGACAAAGCTCTACACTGGGCGTAAACGTAGCGAGACAAAGCTCTACACTGGACGTAACCAAACGAGACAAAGCTCTACACTGGACGTAACGTAGCGAGACCAAAGCTCTAAAACTGACGTAACCAAACGAGACAAAGCTCTAC
>NC_069402.1:95078578-95088578 GCF_026875155.1 Cherax quadricarinatus
TCCCATAGGGCTGGTTTTCTCCCCATCTGTCCCACTCGGGGTGCTAGTGTCTCTCATCTAGTCCCCCCCTCAGGTGCTAGTGTCTCCATTTTTGTCCCACTCGGGTTTGTTTTTTAAAGTGTCTCTCGTCAAGTCCCTTTCAGGTGTGGTGTCTCTCAGTCTAGTCCCACTAAAGGTGCTGGTGTCTCTCAGTCTAGTCCCACTCGGGGTTGGAGGTGTCTCTCAGTTAGTCCCACTCGGGTGCTGGGTTCCAGTCTATCCCCACTCAGGTGCTGTTCTCTCAGTCTAGTCCCACTCAGGTGCTAGTGTCTCTCAGTCTAGTCCCACTCAGGTGCTAGTGTCTCTCAGTCTAGTCCCACTCAGGTGCTGGTGTCTCTCAGTCTAGTCCCACTCAGGTGCTGGTGCTCTCAGTTATTTCCCACTAAATTGCTATTTTTCCCTCTCAGCCCTAGCCCCATTTCAGGTGCGGGTGTCTCTCGCCCTAGCCCCCTCAGGGCTTTTGTCTCTCAGTCTAGTCCCACTCGGGTGTTTGGTGCCTCAGTCAGTCCCACTAAGGTGCTAGTGTCTCTCAGCCTAGTCCCACCGGGGTGTTTAGTTTTCCTCACCCCTGTCCCCCTCGGGGCCCTTGGTGTCTCTCAGTCTAGTCCCACTCAGGTGCTATGCCCCTTCAGTTTAGTCCCATCAGGTGTTTGGGGGCTTCATCTAGTCCCACTCAGGTGCTGGTGCTCTAAAGTCTAGTCCCACTCAGGTGCTGTGTCTCTCGCCCCTATTTCCCACTCGGGTTGCTGGTTCCCCTCAGTCTAGTCCCACTCAGGTGCTGGGGGCCCCTCGGGCCCTAGTCCCACTCAGGTGAGGGTCTTTTCAGTTTAGCCCCCTTTCGGGTCTTTTGTCCTCAGCCCTAGCCCCACTCGGGTGCTAGTGTTTTTCTCAGTCTGCCCCACCCCAGGTGCTGGTGCCCTCTCAGTTTTAGTCCCACTCAGGTGCTGGTTCTTCAGTCTAGTCCCCCCTAGGGGTGGTGCCCCAAAATCTAGTCCCCTAGGTGCGGGTCTCTCAGTCTAGCCCACTCGGGAAAGGTGTCTCTCAGTCAATTTCCCACTCAGGTGCTAGTGCCCTCTTAGTCTGCCCCACCGGGTGTTTGGGTGTTTTTCAGTCTAGCCCCACCCCGGGTAGTGCCTTCAGTCTAGTCCCACTCCGGGTGCTGGTGCTTTTGTTACCCCCACTCGGGTGCTGGTGTCTCCCCAGTCTAGTCCATCGGGTCTGGTGTCTCTCAGTCTATTTCCCACTCAGGTGCTTTTGTCTCTCAGTTTAGCCCCACTCTTTATTGTGTCTCTCGTCTAGTCCCACTCGGGTCTGGGGTTCCCCAGTCTATTTCCCACTGGGGTACTGGTGTCCCCTAAAGTCAACCCACTCGGGTGTTTTGTCTTCGTCTAGTCCCACTCGGTGCTGGTGTCTCTCAGTCTAGCCCCAACTCGGGGGGGTTGGTCTCTCTCATCAAAGCCCCCACTCGGGGCTGGTGTCTCCGTCTAGCCCCACTCGGTGCTGGTCTTTTCAGTCTAGTCCCACTTCGGGTGCTTTTTTGCCCCCTGGGGAGTTCCCTTTTAGTCCCACTCAGGGTTTGGTTCTCTCAGTTACCCCACTCGGTTTTTGGGTCCCCTAAATCTAGTCCCAGGGGGTTTGCTGGTTCTAGTCTGTCCCCCCGGGGTGCTGGGGGCTCTAAATTCTAGTCCCATGGGGTAGGGTGTCCTCCCCATCTAGTCCCACTGGGTTGCTGGTGTCTAAAAATCTGGTCCCACTCGGGTGCGGGTTTGTCCTCAGTCAAATCCCACTCGGGTTGTTGGTTTCTCATTCTAGCCCCCATCGGGTGCTGGTTTTGTCTTTTCTTCTACCCCACTGGGGTTTCGGGTTTCCCTCCTTCTAGCCCCACTGGGTTTTGCTGGTGTCTCTAAATTCTATTCCCCCCCGGGGGTTGCGGGTTTCTCTAGTTTTCCCCACTCGGTTTGCTGGTGTCTCTCATCTACCCCCATGGGGTTTTTGGTGTCCCTAAATTCTAGTCCCACTGGGTTTTGTGGTTTCAAAACCCCTCTTTTTTTATTTCCCACTGGGTTTGCGGGTTTCTCTCTTTTTCCCACTCGGGTGGGGTTGCCCTCCCCGGGGTCTAGTCCCCACTGGGTTTGCTGGTTCTCTATTCTGCCCCCACTCGGGTGGGGTGTCTTCATTCTATTCCCACTCATTGCTGGGTCTCTCATTTTTTTTTCCCACCCCGGTGCTTTTTGGTCTTTTAAATCTAGTCCCACTGGGGTTGCGGGTTTCCCTTATTTTTACCCCACTGGGGTTGCTGGTGCCCTCTAAATTAGTCCCCCCGGTTTCCGGGTTGTCTCTAAATTTTGTCCCACTCGGTTCTGGTGTCTAAAAATTCAGCCCCACTCGGGTGCTGGTGTCCCCATTCTATCCCACTCGGGTGTGGTGTCTCTATTTTTACCCACTCGGGTGCTTGCTCTCAGCCTATTCCCACTCGGTTGGGGGGTCTAAAAATTCTTTCCACCGGGTGTGGTGCCCTTCGGGTCTGGGCCCCCTCGGTGTTGGTGTTTTCCTTTTAGTCCCACTCGGGGGGTTGGTGTCTTCACCTTTTCCCCACTGGGGTTTGTTGGTGTCTCTCATTTTTTCCCCAAATTTTGGTGCTGGGTCTCTCTTTCTATTCCCACTGGGGTGCGGGGTGTCTCTTTTTTCCTATTCCCACTGGGGTGCTGGGCCCTCTCATTTTAAACCCCCACCGGGGGTTTGGGTCTCTCGTCCTTTTCCCACTGGGGTGCTGGTGTCTCTACCTTTTCCCCCCGGGGTGCGGGGTTCTCTCCCTTTTTCCCCCAATCGGGTCCCTTGTGTCTCTCAGTCTAGTCCCACTCGGGGGGCCTGGTGCCCTTTTCAGCCTTTCCCACTGGGGTGCTGGTTTTTCCTCATTCATTCCCACTCGGGTGCTGGTGTCTCTCGCCTTTTCCCCCACTCGGGTTGGGTGTCCCCTCATTATTCCCAGGGGGTGTGGTTTCTCAGCCTACCCCACTCGGGGCTGGTGTCTTCAGTTTTGGCCCAAACTGGGGTGCAGTGTCTCCCCGCCTATTCCCCCCTGGGGTTTTGGCGGGTGTCTCTCCCCCCCTTTTCTTTTTTTCCCATTTCGGGGCTGGGGTCTCTAAATTTCTACCCCACTCGGGTGCTGGGGGTCTCCCCCATCTAGTCCCACTCGGGTGCGGGGTGTCTCTACCCCCCGGGTGCGGGAGTCCCACTCGGGTGCGGGTGTCTCTCTTTTTTCCCTTTATTCCCAAATTTTTCCCCGGGGCTGGTTCTCTCACCCTTTTCCCCACTCGGGTCCCTGGTATCTCGAAATCGTTTTCCATCGGGGAAACTAATTCCTTTTTGGGAAAAATGTTTCCCCCCTTTCCCCCCCACTGGGGTACACTCACAAATTTTATTCCTAGACAGTTTCCACCCATTTCCTTTTCCCCAGTCCTCGATCAGACACCATCTCCTCTTCAACCCCAAATTTCCCCGACTCTTAAAACTTTAAAGGCCCGGGGGAAAAAAAAGGTTTGCCGCGCGCGCGGAGAGAGAGGGGAGAGGGAGACACACATGTCAGCGAGTGAAATAACCTGTTAGAGATGAAATAGACATTTTTAAAACCCTTTGGGTTTTGGCTATAAAATCATGAAAGGGAGGTCCCCGACCCGGGGCTGGGGTTCATGCCTCCTTGGGGCCAGTTTTGATTTTTTTCGTTTTTTGGTTCTTTTGGCCCCAAGTGACCCTCAAAAAATGTATAGTCAAGTTCAACTCGGTACTGACTTCATCCCCGATCCCCCAAATACCGGGGTAATTACAAACCCAGATGTGTTTTGCTCCCCAGTGTTTATACACCGAGGAAAAATTTTTATGTCTTCAGTGTATATACCCGAGAGGGGTTAAAGTTCTAGTGTAAAAACACCGAGAGTGTAAGTCTCTCAGTGTATTTTTCAACCCAGTTTTGTATTCTTCAGTGTAAATTACACCGAGAGTTGGGATGTCTTTTCAGTGTAAAAATAACCGGGGACTGTTTTCTCTCAGTTGGGATTTCACTGTAAAATACTCAGTGTATAAACGTGTATAAGACCCTCACCTAGTTCGATAGGTTTTTTACCCCAATTTTTTTATCTCACAAAAAACTAAAATAGCAAAAACAGGTCAAACTTGTGGTTTTTCTTGAATTTCCACATCGTAGGGCCCCAGATTTTTTCCCGAGAGAAAAAAACCCCCCAACCTCAAAAATCTCTCTCTCTCTCCCCCTCTCCCCCCTTTTTCTTCCCTTTACCTTAAATTTCAGCGCATCGGGAAGGGAAAGGGGGGGGTGCCAATATAAACGCGGATGTCTGGCGAAAATCTCTTTTTCATTTGGGTGAAAACGAGGTAGGAGAGAGGGTACCCGGGGTTTGGTAGGGGAGGGGAAGGGAGGGAGGGATAAGGTAGGGGGGGGACGGGTAGGGAGAACCCAAAGGGAGGGGAATTAGGGAGTAGAGACAAGGGTAGGGGAACAAGGTTTGGAGGAGAGGTAGGAGAGAGAGGAAGGAAAAGGGGAAAATTTGGGGGGACGGGAGAGAAACAAGGTTTGGAGAGAGGGGTAGGGAGACAAAGGGAGGAAAAAGGAGGAGGAGAGGAAAAAGGTTGAGACCAAAGGCAGGGGAGAGACAAAGGGAGGGAAGGATTAAAAGGGGGAAGGCCCAGGTAGGAAACAAGGTAGGAGAGAGGAGGTTTGGGGAGGGCGAGGTAGGAAAAGAAAGGTAGGGGAGACGGGTAGTGAAACAAGGTAGGGGGACAAGGTAGGGAGAGAGGAGGGTAGGAATGAAAAAGGTAGGAGAGACCCGGGGGGAAAAAGAGGGCAAGGTAGGAAAGGAGGGAGTAGAGACAGGAGGAGAGACCCCAAATAGGAGAACGAGGTAGGGAGGACAAAGGGAGGAGAGAAATGAAAGAATAAAGGGGAGACGGTTAAAAGAGACGAGGTAGGAGAAAAGTAGGAGAGACGAGGATAAAAAGGGGAGACAAAGGGAGGAGGACGGTAGGGGAGACAAGGTAAGGAAGAGACAAGAGGAGAGACAAAGGAGGAGAACAAAGGGAGGGAGACGAGGTTTGGGGAAAACGAGGTAGGGAGACAAGGGAGGGGGAACCCAAAGGGAGGGGAGACAAGGGAGGGAAAAGACGAGGTAGGAGAAAAAGGTAGGAGGACAAAGGAAAGGGGAGGAAAGAAAGGGGGAGGGACAGGTAGTAGCACAAGGTGGGGAGACAAGGGGGAAAAGGAGGAGGAGGACTAGGGGGAGACAAAGGGAGGAAAGACGAGTAGGAGAGACAAGGGAGGAGAGACGGAGGAGAGAAAAAAGTTGGAGAGAGGGGGAGGGAGACGGGGAGGGAGACAAGTAGGAGGGGGGAACGGGGAGGAGAGACAAGGGGAGGAAGACAAAGGGAGGGGAGACAAAATTGGAAGAAGGTAGGAGGACAAAGGGAGGAGAGACAAAGGGAGGAAAGAAAGGTGGAGAACAAAGGGAGGAGGGGGGACAAGGGAAGATAGGGGAAAAGGAAGGGCAAGGTAGGGGAAAACAAGGTAGGGAGGGGTGAAGGGAGGAGAGACGAGGTAAAGAACAAGGGGAGGAGAGACAAAGGGAGGAGAGAGGGGTAGGGGGAGACAGGTAGGGGAAAAAGAGGTAGGAAGAACAAAGGGAGGAGAGACAAGGAGGGGAAGAGGAAAGGTAGGAGGGGGACGAGGTAGGGGGGAAAAAGAGGTAGAAGAGACAAAGGGAGGGGAGACGAGGTAGAAGGGGGCAAAGGAAAGAACTGGGGATAAGGAGGGGAGCAAAGGGAGAAAAGACAAGGTAAAAAAGGAGGGGGACAAGGTAGGGAAGGAAAAGGGAGGGGGGAAAGGGGAGGAGAGACAAAATAGGAGGGGAGGGAGGTAAAAAAGAGAAAGAGGTAGGAAAGACGAGGTAGGGGAAAAACAAGTAGGGGAGACCAAAGGGAGGAGAGACGAGGTAAAAGAAACAAGGTAGGAAAAAGGGGTGGAAAAGACAAAGGGAGGAGAGACGAGGTAGGAGAGGGCAAAGGGTTTTGAGAGACAAAGGGAGGGGAGACCCAAGGGAGGAGAGACAAAGTAGGAGAGACGAGGAGGAGAGACGAGGTAGGGGAGACAAGGGTTTTTAGAGACCGGGGGGAGGAAAAAAGGGGAAAACAAGGTATGAAAAAGGGCAAGGTAAAAAAGAAAAGACAAGGTAGGAGAGACGAGGTAGGAGGAAAGGTAAAGAAGGGGACGAAAGGTAGGAGAGGGCAAGGTTTGGGGAGACAGGTAGGGGAAAAGGGGGAAAAAGGGAGGGGAGACAAGGTAGGAGAGGGGAAAAGGTTTGGAGAGAGAAGGTAGGAGAACAAAGGGAGGGGAGACGAGGTAGGAGAGAAGAGGTAGGGAAGACAAGGGGGAGGACGCAGAAGGGGACCCCGGGGGAGGAGAACGAGGTGGAGAGCGAGGAAAAAAAAGACGAGGAGGGAAGACAAGGTTTGGGAGACAAAGGGAGAGAGACAAAGGGAGGGGAGACGAGGTAGGGAGACAAGGGAGGGGAGACAAAGGGAGGGGAGACAAGGGGAGGGGGACAAGGGAGGAGAGACAAGGGAGAGAGACAAAGGGAGGAAGAGAGGGGAGAGAGGGCGAGTAGGAGAACAAAGGGAGGAGAGGCAAAGGGAGGAGAGACAAAGGGAAAGGGGGGACAAATAGGAGAGACGAAAGGGAGGGGAGACGGGGGTAGGAGGGGAACAAGGTAGGAGAGACGGGTAGGGGGAGGGCAGGTAGGGGAGCCAAGGTTAAAAAAGGGCAAAGGGAGGGGAGACGAGGGAGAAAACAAGGTAGGAGAAGGGGAAGGGAGGAGAGACGAGGTAGGAGGACGGGAAAGGGGAGCAAGGTAGGAAGAAAAAAGGTAAGAGACCCAAAGGTTTTGGAGAGGCAAAGGGAGGAGAAACCAAGGGAGGAGGGGACCAGGTGGAGAAAAAAAGGTAGGAGAGACGAGGGAGGGGAGGCAAGGTAGGGGAGACGAGGTAAAAGGGGAGGGGAGGTAAGGGGAGACGAGGTAGGAGAGACAAGGTTTGGAGAAACAAAGGGAGGAGAGGAAAAAGGTAGGAAAAGACGAGGTAGGGGAAACAAGGTAGGAGAGACGAGGTAGGAGAAACAAGGTAGGAGAGACGAGGTAGGAGAAACAAGGTAGGAGAGACGAGGTAGGAGAAACAAGGTAGGAGAGACGAGGCAGGAGAGACAAGGTAGGAGAGACGAGGTAGGAGAGACAAGGTAGGAGAGACGAGGTAGTAGAGACAAGGTAGGAGAGACGAGGTAGGAGAGACAAGGTAGGAGAGACGAGGTAGGAGAGACAAGGTAGGAGAGACGAGGTAGGAGAGACAAGGTAGGAGAGACGAGGTAGGAGAGACAAGGTAGGAGAGACGAGGTAGGAGAGACAAGGTAGGAGAGACGAGGAAGAAAGTATATTTCAACATTTTGTCCAGACACTGGTATATTCTGAGACAAGTATATATCTTCCAATGTACATATACCGAGAAATGCACATACGTACCAAGAGTTGTATATTCTTCAGTGCATATACGCCCTGAAGTGCATCTCAGAGTATATTCGCGGAGAGTTAACTTTGATCCCTGTGTAAAGGATCAAAGTATTCTTGACCGGTGGTGTACAGGCGACATGCAGCCTGAACGACCCTCGTACAGCCGATCGGCTTTAAACTCCCATTAAGCAACCAACCGTCCATAGATTGTTTGAGTAACTGCAATATTTTCAGGGGGGGGGGGGGTAATGAGTGGTTGAGGCTCGATCCTCCGTCGGCCAAATAGCGAGACAGAAAAATAAAACCTAGTTTATTACTGTTGTACCACGTGACGTCTGTCCTTTTTTGCTTCTCTCGTCTCCTGCTGAACCTCTCGCCCTCCTAGAACGACGTTTCTCTCATTTACAAGTTTTTGTATTAGTGAGCAACGTGAAGAAAGTTCGTTTTCTGAACCTTCTTTTTTAAAGTCAAACTTTTGCATACTTGTAAATACAAGTCTTGTATGATGACATCAGTGGTACACAACACCCAGGTGATGTCTTGTATGATGACATCAGTGGTACACAACACCCAAGTGATGTCTTGTATGATGACATCAGTGGTACACAACACCCAGGTGATGTCATGTATGTGACATCAGTGGTACACAACACCCAAGTGATGTCTTGTATGATGACATCAGTGGTACACAACACCCAAGTGATGTCTTGTATGATGACATCAGTGGTACACAACACCCAGGTGATGTCTTGTATGATGACATCAGTGGTACACAACACCCAAGTGATGTCTTGTATGATGACATCAGTTGTACACAACACCCAGGTGATGTCTTGTATGATGACATCAGTGGTACACAACACCCAGGTGATGTCTTGTATGATGACATCAGTGGTACACAACACCCAAGTGATGTCTTGTATGATGACATCAGTGGTACACAACACCCAGGTGATGTCTTGTATGATGACATCAGTGGTACACAACACCCAGGTGATGTCTTGTATGATGACATCAGTGGTACACAACACCCAAGTGATGTCTTGTATGATGACATCAGTGGTACACAACACCCAGTGTGATGTCTTGTATGATGACATCAGTGGTACACAACACCCAAGTGATGTCTTGTATGATGACATCAGTGGTACACAACACCCAGGTGATGTCTTGTATGATGACATCAGTGATACACAACACCCAAGTGATGTCTTGTATGATGAACATCAGTGGTACACAACACCCAGGTGATGTCTTGTATGATGACATCAGTGGTACACAACACCCAGTGATGTCTTGTTGATGACATCAGTGGTACACAACACCCAGGTGATGTCTTGTATGATGACATCAGTGGTACACAACACCCAAGTGATGTCTTGTATGATGACATCAGTGGTACACAACACCCAGGTGATGCTTGTATGATGACATCAGTTGTACACAACACCCAGGTGATGTCTTGTATGATGACATCAGTGGTACACAACCACCAGGTGATGTCTTGTATGATGACATCAGTGGTACACAACACCCAGGTGATGTCTTGTATGATGACATCAGTGGTACACAACACCCAGGTGATGTCTTGTATGATGACATCAGTGGTACACAACACCCAGGTGATGTCTTGTATGATGGACATCAGTGGTACACAACACCCAGGTGATGTCTTGTATGATGACATCAGTGTACACAACACCCAGGTGATGTCTTGTATGATGACATCAGTGGTACACAACACCCAGTGATGTCTTGTATGATGACTCAGTGGTACACAACACCCAGTGATGTCTTGTATGATGACATCAGTGGTACACAACACCCAGTGATGTTTGTATGATGACATCAGTGGTACACAAACCCAGGTGATGTCTTGTATGATGACATCAGTGGTACACAACACCCAGTGATGTCTTGTATGATGACATCAGTGGTACACAACACCAGGTGATGTCTTGTATGATGACATCAGTGGTACACAACACCCAGGTGATGTCTTGTATGATGACATCAGTGGTACACAACACCAGGTGATGTCTTGTATGATGACATCAGTGGTACACAACACCCAGGTGATGTCTTGTATGATGACATCAGTGGTACACAACACCAGGTGATGTCTTGTATGATGACATCAGTTGTACACAACACCAGGTGATGTCTTGTATGATGACATCAGTGGTACACAACACCCAGGTGATGTCTTGTATGATGACATCATTTGTACACAACACCCAGGTGATGTCTTGTATGATGACATCAGTGGTACACAACACCCAGGTGATGTCTTGTATGATGACATCAGTGGTACAAAACACCCAGGTGATGTCTTGTATGATGACATCAGTGGTACACAACACCCAGGTGATGTCTTGTATGATGACATCAGTGGTACACAA
>NC_069402.1:95093578-95106078 GCF_026875155.1 Cherax quadricarinatus
CGCCAGACCCCGTCTTATACCCGCCAGACCCCGTCTTATACCGCCAGACCCGTCTTATACCCGCCAGACCCCCGTCTTATACCCGCCAGACCCCGTCTTATACCCGCCAGACCCGTCTTATACCCGCCAGACCCCGTCTTATACCCGCCAGACCCCGTCTTATACCCGCCAGACCCCGTCTTATACCCGCCAGACCCCGTCTTATACCCGCCAGACCCCGTCTTAAAACCCGCCAGACCCGTTTATACCCGCAGACCCCTCTTAAACCCGCCAGACCCCGTCTTATACCGCCAGACCCGTCTTATCCGCCAGATCCGTTTATACCCGCCAGACCCGTCTTATACCGCCAGACCTCTTATACCCGCCAGACCCCGTCTTATACCCGCCAGATCCTCGTCTTATAACCCGCCAGACCCGTCTTATACCCGCCAGACCCCGTTTATACCCGCCAGACCCCGTCTTATACCCGCCAGACCACGTTAACCCCCAGACCTCGTTAACCCAGACCGTCTTATACCCGCCAGACCTCGTTAACACCCCCAGTCCCGTTATACCCCCCAGACCCGTCTTAACCCGCCAGACCCGTCTTATACCCGCCAGACCCCGTCTTATAACCCGCAGACCCTTAACCCCAGACCCCTCTTATACCCCAGCCGATACCCCAGTCGTTATACCCGCCAGACCCCGTCTTATACCCGCCAGACCCCGTCTTATACCCGCCAGACCCCGTCTTATACCCGCCAGACCCCGTCTTATACCCGCCAGACCCCGTCTTATACCCGCCAGACCCCGTCTTAACCGCCCCGTAACCCGCCGTCTTATACCCGCCAGACCCGTCTTATACCCGCCAGACCCCGTCTTATACCCCGCCAGACCCCGTTTATACCCGCCAGACCTCGCTTACACCCGCCAGACCCCGTCTTATACCCGCCAGACCTCGTTAACACCCGCCAGACCCCGTCTTATACCCGCCAGACCTCGTTAACACCCGCCAGACCCCGTCTTATACCCGCCAGACCCCGTCTTATACCCGCCAGATCCGTCTTATACCCGCCAGACCCCGTTAATACCCCCAGACCCCGTCTTATACCCGCCAGACCCCGTCTTATACCCGCCAGACCGTCTTAACACCCAGCCAACACCCCGTCTTATACCCGCCAGACCCCGTCTTATACCCCGCCAGACCCCGTCTTATACCCGTCCAGACCTCGTTAACACCCGCCAGACCCCTTAACCGCCAGACCCCTTTATACCCGCCAGACCTCGTTAACACCCAGACCCGTAAACCCCGACTCTATACCTAACCTCGTCCCAGACCGTCTTACCCCCGACCTCTTAATACCCGCCAGACCCGTTAACACCCCCGCTCGTTAACACCCGCCAGACCCCGTCTTATACCCGCCAGACCTTCCGTTATACCCGCCAGACCCCGTCTTATACCCGCCAGACCCCGTCTTATACCCGCCAGACCCCGTCTTATACCCGCCAGATGTAACCCCAGTCTTATACCCGCCAGACCCCGTCTTACACCCGCAAGACCCCGTCTTATACCCGCCAGACCCCCTCTTATACCCGCCAGACCCCGTCTTATACCCGCTAGACCTCGTTAACACCCGCCAGACTCCGTCTTATACCCGCCAGACCCCATTTTATACCCGCCAGACCTCGTTAACACCCGCAGACCTCGTTAACACCCACCAGACCCGCTTATACCCGCCAGACCTCGTTAACACCCGCCAGATCCCGTCTTATACCCTCCAGACCTCGTTAACACCCGCCAGACCCGTCTTATACCCGCCAGACCTCGTTAACACCCGCCAGACCCCGTCTTATACCCGCCAGACCTCGTTAACACCCGCCAGATCCCGTCTTATACCCGCCAGACCCCGTCTTACACCCGCCAGACCCCGTCTTATACCCGCCAGACCCGTTAACCCGCCAGACCTCTAATACCCGCCAGACCCGTCTTAACCCCGCCAGACCCCGTCTTAAACCCGCCAGACCTCGTTTAACCCGCCAGACCCCGTTTATTTCCCGCCAGACCCGTTTAACACCCGCCAGACCCCGCTTATACCCGCCAGACCTCGTTATACCCGCCAGACCTCGTTAACCCCGCTACCTCTTACACCCCTCAGACCCGCTTATACCCGCAGACCTCTTAACACCCGCCAGACCCCGTCTTTATACCCGCCAGACCTCGTTAACACCCGCCAGACCCCGCCTTATACCCGCCAGACCTCGTTAACACCCGCCAGACCTCGTTAACACCCGTTAGACCTCGTTAACACCCTCCAGACCCCGCCTTATACCCGCCAGACCTCGTTAACACCCGCCAGACCCCGTCTTATACCCTCCAGACCTCGTTAACACCCGCCAGACCTCGTTAACACCCACCAGACCCCGTCTTATATCCGCCCAGACCTCGTTAACACCCGCCAGAACCCCGTCTTTACCCGCCAGACCTCGTTAACACCCGCAGACCTCTTAACTAGACCCCCTTTACACCCCCAGACCTCGTTAATACCCGCCAGACCTCGTTAACACCCGCCAGACCCCGTCTTATACCCGCCAGACCTCGTTAACACCCGCCAGACCCCGTCTTATACCCGCCAGACCCCGTCTTACACCCGCCAGACCTCGTTAACACCCGCCAGACCTCGTTCACACCCGCCAGACCCCGTCTTACATCCGCCAGACCTCGTTAACACCCGCCAGACTCCGTCTTACACCCGCCAAACCCCGTCTTACACCCGCCAGACCTCGTTCACACCCGCCAGACCTCGTTAACACCCGCCAGACCTCGTTCACGCCAGCCAGACTGAATCCCATCTGAGGGAAACGATATTCCCTTCCCTATATACTTTTCACGAGCTTTGCGGGCTCGCTCCACCGGGCGATAATGATCGAGTTTGATCCTTCAAAGAGGTAATTTAAGAAGGTTCAGCACCAGACGTGGCATCTTCCTCCAATTACCGAGGCAATTTCTGCCGCTTTGATAACTTACTTATGATATCAGTCTTGTGTGAATTATTATAATATCGTGTTTTTACATTTTTACAATTATAAGAGAGATACAGACTCTGTGGCCTCGTAAATAAGCATTTGTATAATTAATTTGAAATGCAGCATAGTAAGATTTTGTTAATGAGATTTGTTAATGGAATTTTAAGCCTGTCTACTCCGCAAGGGTCATTAAGGCCGCGTATCCACTGTTAACTACTAGTCAAGAATATTTTAATTTTGGTAATAGGGATTAAATTCTGAAGTGTATATACACTGCGAGATATATATGCTTTTCGGTGTACATGTACTGAGGCACACCTCTCAGTGTATATGTACTCGGACACCTACACCTCTCAGTGTACATATATCCTGCGATGCATATCGCAATTACTCAGTCCCGTTACATTATTACCTCACTTAGACACCTGTCTTTCCCGCTGTCTACGCTGTTCTCTGAGAGAGAGAGAGAGAATGTGTGTGTGTGTGTGTGTGTGTGTGTGTGTGTGTGTGTGTGTGTGTGTGTGTGTGTGTGTGTGTGTGTGGAGGAGCTCCGTGTGCTCCACAAGGCAACATCGAACTCAGCTGCGAACTCGTCTTCGTCTGACACACCCGACGGGGGTTAACCTGAAGCCATCCTCAGCAAGGTCACCACAGCTAACGTGCAGCAGAAACTTAACTTTTCCCAAATACAAAGGCTGAAGGGTGCCCTGAACACCCCCTATCAAGGATGGGGGGACTGCTCTCCTTACATTACCTCTTCACGTCGTCTTCCACCGTCTCCGTTTATTATTTTCTGTAATGGACTGAAGAAGCCAATGGTTAGCTGAAACGTCCCTGCAGTCAAGGAACTCCAAGGTTTCACGTGTATCTTATTCGTCTGCTGGTCTTTTCTGTTTGGTAACGTTATTGAAGCTAAAACTTTGAGTAGTTTTAAAAATAGGTTAGGCAAATCCATGAGTGGGTGTGGGTGGGCCAGTAGGCCTGCTGCAGTGCTTCTTCTTTCTTATGTTCTTATGCTTTTATGTATACAATTACTATGGTAATCAGAACTCTCTGCAACAATTGTAAGTGGAGCATCTTGTGAGCAACGTAGCTAATATCTTGGCATCACACACACACACACACATATACACACACACACACACACACACACACACAAACACATGAAGAAAGGTTGAGGGAAATCGGCCTGACGACACTGGAGGCCAGAAGGGTCAGGGGAGACATGATAACGACATATAAAATACTGCGCGGAATAGACGAGGTGGACAAAGACGGGATGTTCCAGAGATGGGACACAGACACAAGAGGTCACAATTGGAAGTTGAAGACTCAGATGAATCAAAGGGATGTTAGGAAGTATTTCTTCAGTCATAGAGTAGTCAGGCCATGGAATAGCCTAGAAAGTGATGTGGTGGAGGCAGGAACCATACATAGTTTTAAGGCGAGGTATGATAGAGCTCATGGGGCAGGGAGAGAGAGGACCTAGTAGCAATCAGCGAAGAGGCGGGGCCAGGAGCTGTGAATCGAACCCTGTAACCACAAATAGGTGAGTACAAATAGGTGAGTACACACACACACACACACACACACGCACACACACGCGCGCGCGCGCGCACAAACACACACACACACACAACGCACACACACACACACACACACACACACACACACACACACACACACACACACACACGCACACACACACACACACACACGCACACACACACACACACACACACACACACACACACACACACACACACACACACACACACACACACACACACACACACACACACACACATAGGACCTAGTAGCAATCATCGAAGAGGCGGGGCCAGGAGCTATGAATCGACCCCTGCAACCACAAATAGGTGAGTACACACACACACACACACACACACACACACACATGTTAGAGAAAGTACAAAGGTTTGCAACAAGGCTAGTCCCAGAGCTCAAGGGAATGTCGTACGAGGAAAGGTTAAGGGAAATCGGACTGACGACACTGGAGGACAGAAGGGTCAGGGGAGACATGATAACGACATACAAGATACTGCGGGGAATAGACAAGGTGGACAGAGATAGGATGTTCCAGAGAGGGGACACAGGGACAAGGGGTCACAACTGGAAGCTGAAGACTCAGACGAGTCACAGGGACGTTAAGAAGTATTCCTTCAGTCATAGAGTTGTCAGCAAGTGGAATAGCCTAGCAAGTGAAGTAGTGGAGGCAGGAACCATACATAGTTTTAAGAAGAGGTATGAGAAAGCTCAGGAAGCAGAGAGAGAGAGGATCCAGTAGCGATCAATGAAGAGGCGGGGCCAGGAGCTGAGTCTCGACCCCTGCAACCACAATTAGGTGAGTGCAATTAGGTGAGTACACACACACACACACATGAAGATTGGGGAAGGGCAAAGAAGACCGCGGACGGAGTACAGTCTAGGGGGCCAGAGACTACAAACCTCACTCAAGGAAAAAGATCTTGGGGTGAGTATAACACCAGGTACATCTCCTGAAGCGCACATTAACCAAATAACTGCTGCAGCATATGGGCGCCTAGCAAACCTCAGAACAGCATTCCGACATCTTAAACACCTAGCCAAGCACGTAAAGAAACTAGAGAAAGTGCAAAGATTTGCAACAAGACTAGTCCCAGAGCTAAGAGGTATGTCCTACGAGGAGAGGTTAAGGGAAATCAACCTGACGACACTGGACGACAGGAGAGATAGGAGGGACATGATAACGACATACAAAATACTGAGAGGAATTGACAAGGTCGACAAAGACAGGATGTTCCAGAGATTGGACACAGTAACAAGGGGACACAGTTGGAAGTTGAAGACACAGATGAATCACTGGGATGTTAGGAAGTATTTCTTCAGCCACAGAGTAGTCAGTAAGGGGAATAGTTTGGGAAGCGATGTAGTGGAGGCAGGATCCATACATAGCTTTAAGCAGAGGTATGATAAAGCTCACGGCTCAGGGAGAGTGACCTAGTAGCGATCAGTGAAGAGGCGGGGCCAGGAGCTCGGACTCGACCCCCGCAACCTCAACTAGGTGAGTACAACTAGGTGAGTACACACACGCACACACACACACACACCGTGACAAAAGTTTTGGATCCTGGGACTAAGGTTCACCACAGAAATCCTCAAGAAACACCACTTCCTGGATACAGTCAGCAGGAACTACCATTTCAGATAGTCAGAATGTAAGGCAGGAGGCTCGATCCTCTGTCATCCCAGAAACGACTGTAGCGTGCCATGACCCGGATAGCAAAGAGAGTTCCATAAATGATTCATAAAAGGGATCATCACAGTCGAAGTATCGGAAAATACGACGTTCGTAATTCCAGGAAGATGATCTACTTCCGCTAGTGGATTTTTCCACTGGTGACGCCGCCTCCAACTGCTTTATCTCACCTGTCTGCAGTATAAGAGCCCTTTTTCCACGCATATGCTGTACTTTTATCAAGACTGACAGACTGAACACATTGACTCAAGGCTGAAGGACTGATTTCCTCAAAATCCCTCTCAACTTTCACCACTCTGCTCTTGTAATGTACTGAGGAAGCCACTGGCTGGAGAAGTGTTTCCACAATAAAAGATACCAAATGTCTCTCGTTCGCCAGTTACATTCTAGCCCAGATGAACCTATAAGAGGCCTTTAACCTCATCGTCACTAGAGCAGACGAAGGAAGAGTGGTAGTGTACCCGGACTCGAGCGGTTACAACAAAGCTGAATAATTATTTTGACTGGCAACATCACTGGTTAACACAAGCCTGGCGGGACACATGCTTTTATCGGTGTAAAATTGTTGGGATTTAATAACAGCTCAGATTCACTTCTGCTTATACAGTGAATTTTTTTTTATGAAAATGCGGGAAACTCCATTAGTGGGAAGAATGACAACCCTGATGGCGTTAACCCAACTGTTGAAGTCCGTTTTTGCATGGCTGAGTACGGTTGTAAATGATCATTGTTGTTGTATTGCTGAGTACTGTTGTAAGTAATCATCGGTCATCACGGATCTAAGTGATGATTTGCTCAGTTTCATAGAAGGTATCTGCTTATATATGTATGTTGATTCAAACATTTCAGGCAGCCTATGAGCGAGGGTCTTTATTTCTGGAAAAGCTCACAGACCGGAAAGCGTCGGTAATCTGGATTGCTCCACAAGCAATAATTCACATTGCTGGTCAACAAGCTGAAGTTGAAGGTCAACTGTGACTTATCAACATCAAGTCTGACAGGAGAGAGGCGCCGGCGGACGTAAGTTCGATCACCTCAAAATTCTTGGAATTCCTGAATAAATTCGCTATGCAAATCAAGCAGTAATAAAGAATACTTTTTTCAGGTTCAGCTGAAAACTGAACTATTGTTTTTAATGGAGGAGATAAAGAAAAATAATATTGTCATAAATGCCATGATATTGTAATATGTGGAAAGGGTGTTTTTCCTTGCAGTTCTGAATCGAGTTTGTTCATGAGGTCTCTCACATCAAAGGCAAATGCAAGTTTACATTTTGTAAATAATAGTAAAAATTTTTTTCAACTTAATAAAAGTTATCAAAGGCAAAACATGCAGTATATATAATATATATATATATATATATATATATATATATATATATATATATATAATATATATATATATATATATATATATATATATATATATATATATATATATATATATATATATACACAGTGTTGGAGTGGTTGGTACTTTTGTTTAATAAATGTATGAAAGAGGGGAAGGTACCTAGGGATTGGTGGAGAGCATGTATAGTCCCTTTATATAAAGGGAAAGGGGACAAAAGAGATTGTAAAAATTATAGAGGAATAAGTTTATTGAGTATACCAGGAAAAGTGTATGGCAGGGTTATTATTGAAAGAATTAGAGGTAAGACAGAATGTAGGATTGCGGATGAGCAAGGAGGTTTCAGAGTGGGTAGGGGATGTGTAGATCATGTGTTGACATTTAAGCATATATGTGAACAGTATTTAGATAAAGGTAGGGAAATTTTTATTACATTTATGGATTTAGAAAAAGCATATGATAGAGTGGATAGAGGAGCAATGTGGCAGATGTTGCAAGTATATGGAATAGGTAGTAAGTTGCTAAATATTGTAGAGTTTTTATGAGGATAGTGAGGCTCAGGTTAGGGTGTGTAGAAGAGAGGGAGAATACTTCCCGGTAAAAGTAGGTCTTAGACAGGGATGTGTAATGTCACCATGGTTGTTTAATATATTTATAGATGGGGTTGTAAAAGAAGTAAATGCTAGGGTGTTCGGGAGAGGGGTGGGATTAAATTATGGGGAATCAAATACAAAAAGGGAATTGACACAGTTACTTTTTGCTGATGATACTGTGCTTATGGGAGATTCTAAGGAAAAATTCCAAAAGTTAGTGGATGAGTTTGGGAGTGTGTGTAAAGGTAGAAAGTTGAAAGTGAACATAAAAAAGAGTAAGGTGATGAAGGTATCAAATGATTTAGATAAAGAAAAATTGGATATCAAATTGGGGAGGAGGAGTATGGAAGAAGTGAATGTTTTCAGATACTTGGGAGTTGACGTGTCGGCGGATGGATTTATGCAGGATGAGGTTAATCATAGAATTGATGAGGGAAAAAAGGTGAGTGGTGCGTTGAGGTATACGTGGAGTAAAAAAATGTTATCAATGGAGGCAAAGAAGGGAATGTATGAAAGTATAGTAGTACCAACACTCTTATATGGGTGTGAAGCTTAGGTTGTGAATGCAGCAGAGAGGAGACGGTTGGAGGCAGTGGAGATGTCCTGTTTAAGGGCAATGTGTGGTGTAAATATTATGCAGAAAATTCGGAGTGTGGAAATTAGGAGAAGGTGTGGAGTTAATAAAAGTATTAGTCAGAGGGCAGAAGAGGGGTTGTTGAGGTGGTTTGGTCATTTAGAGAGAATGGATCAAAGTAAAATGACATGGAGAGCATTTAAATCTGTAGGAGAAGGAAGGCGGGGTACGGGTCGTCCTCGAAAAGGTTGGAAGGAAGGGGTAAGGGAGGTTTAGTGGGCGAGGGGCTTGGACTTCCAGCAGGCGAGCATGAGCGTGTTCGATAGGAGTGAATGGAGACGAATGGTACTTGGGACCTGACGATCTGTTGGAGTGTGAGCAGGGTAATATTTAGTGAAGGGATTCAGGGAAACCGGTTATTTTTATATAGCCGGACTTGAGTCCTGGAAATGGGAAGTACAATGCCTGCACTCTAAAGGAGGATTTCGGGATATTAGCAGTTTGGAGGAATATGTTGTGTATCTTTATATGTATATGCTTCTAAACTGTTGTGTTCTGAGCACTTTTGCAAAAACAGTGATTATGTGTGAGTGAGGTGAAAGTGTTGAATGATGATGAAAGTATTATCTTTCGGGGATTTTCTTTCTTTTTGGGTCACCCTGCCTCGGTGGGAGACGGCCGACTTGCTAAATATATATATATATATATATATATATATATATATATATATATATATATATATATATATATATATATATATATATATATATATATATATATATATATATATATATATATATATATATATATATATATATATATATATATATATATATATATATATATATATATATATATATATATAACATATATATAATATATATATATTTATATATATATATA
The DNA here is from genome assembly GCF_026875155.1 of Cherax quadricarinatus. NCBI lineage: Eukaryota > Metazoa > Arthropoda > Malacostraca > Decapoda > Parastacidae > Cherax > Cherax quadricarinatus. The sequence goes on from NC_069402.1 coordinate 95,103,258, forward strand.
TATATATATATATATATATTTATATATATTATATATATATATATTTTATATATATATATATAATATATATATATATATATATTATATATATATATATATAATATATATATATATATATATATACACGCACTGAGAGATATACACTGAGACATACATTGTGAAGTGTAAATATCCCACTCAGTGCTGCGTTAGCCAGCATATACATGAAGATCCTTGTAACAGAGGAGTTCTAGTTTATTATTGCCAGTGCTATAACATGGCTGCGGTAGGTGAACGACATACTGGTGCTGTAACCAAGGAATCTCAACATACACAACCTCCTCGAATAGATGAAGGCAGTAGAGCCCACCATTACAGTCACCCTAGAGTTCAAGAAAGACTGTCAACATCCCTTCGTAGAGGTTCTCTTCAGAGCCCAGGGCACCAACACTCTAGCATTTAGAGTGTACAGGATACCCACCAACAAAGACGATCTGATACATTTCTGCTCTCACCACGACACACGGACCATAACAGGGCTAGTTATAGGTTTCTTCCTGAGAGACTGTCGTATCTCAAGTCCTGATTTTCCGGGAGGAGTGCACCTGCATTTTTCAGGCGTTTACTTGACTTCAGTTTCCTGCCTTCTCCATACACGACAGTGGAGGAAAGACGAGGATCATCCTCAGCACGACACGCAGGGAACAAACGGCCATGAGGTACTTGGTCGTCCCATGCAGCAGTATACCCAGCAGTACGACACTTGCTCTGGCTAGAAGCAGCATCCAGCTGGCAACTGAGACTTCCACATTCATTAGAGAACTCTACACAAATAACCCGCGCATGGGAGAAAGAAGCTTTTGACGACGTTTCGGTCCGACTTCGACCATTGTTCCAGTCACGGTATTCTGCTTTCTTTGTTCTTCACCAGGGAGCTTGTCACGAAGTGGTTCACCACACGCAAACCAATTTCCTCTGCCGGGATTTACACGGTCTGGCGGGTCATTTCGAAAACAAGTAGGACAAACAAGTAGAAATTTCTCTACCAGGATCAACGAGCACAAATACGTGTGAAGCAGTGACGACTGAAGTATCGTGTGTGTGTGATCCACAGGTAACGTGCGCGTGATCCACAGGTAACGTGCGCGTGATCCACAGGTAACGTGCGCGTGATCCACAGGAGCACAGCGTGACACATACCAAGAGATCGGGTACATATATAATACATATGTAGTACATACGTGGGAAATAAGGACTGTTTACATAAACATATGCACACACTTGGTGAGAACAGCACTGTTGTTAGGCACTTGAATAGCTGTAGCACACACACACACACACACACACACACACACACACACACACACACACACACGTATTCATATACAACAGGCCTAGTGTCTAATCGACATGTGCCTAGGACAAAATGGTAACTAACTAACCTCCTTTCCGCATACATATTTGGAGTGACCGAGGTCCCAGAACCCCCCTCCCCCCCCCCAAAAAAAAAATAAAAATAAACTCAACTATTTACATTTCGGATTTTTTTTTCTTTTCAAGATCTCGTTGGTATGGCATACCTTCGATACCTGTTTCACATCCTTGGTATCAGTAAATTATTTGTTGAAGATTCAGAGGATAATAACAATAGAGGCAACTTGGATGACCTGATTATCATGATTATCATGATTATCATGATACTCTGGTGTGTTAGCAACAATTATCCTGGTGTAATGTGCCTCATGTAACAGCGGAGGATAATGAGCACAGCACCACCCAGTTTAATCCTTTCCGCCTTCATTAAGGTAAGAGCACCTGTGTGGGGGTTACGGTGGGGGAGGTTGCAATGTGGGGGTTACAGTGTGGGGGTTACGGTGTGGGGTTACGGTGGGGGAGGTTACAGTGTGGGGGTTTACGTGTGGGGGTTACGGTGGGGAGGTTACAGTGTGGGGGTTACAGTGTGGGGGTTACGGTGTGGGGGTTACGGTGGGGGGGTTACAGTGTGGGGGTTACAGTGTGGGGGTTACGGTGGGGGAGGTTACAGTGTGGGGGTTACAGTGTGGGGGTTACGGTGTGGGGGTTACGGTGGGGGAGGTTACAATGTGGGGGTTACAGTGTGGGGGTTACAGTGTGGGGGTTACGGTGGGGGAGGTTACAGTGTGGGGGTTACGGTGTGGGGGGTTACAGTGTGGGGGTTAGAGTGCGGGGTGGGGTAACGGTGGGGGTTACGGTGGGGTGTGGGAGTTTAGTGGGGTTACCTGGAGGTTATTCCTGGGATCAACGCCCCCGCGGCCCGGTCCATGACCAGGTCTCCCGGTGGATCAGGGCCTGATCAACCAGGCTGTTACTGCTGGCCGCACTCAGTCCAGCGTACAAGCCACAGCCCGGCTGATCCGGCACTGACTTTAGGTATCTGTCCAGCTCTCTCTTGAAGGCAGCCAGGGGTTTAATGGTAATTCCCTTAATGCTTGGTGGGAGGCTGTTGAACAGTCTTGGACCCCGAACACTTATGGGGTTTTCTCTTAGTGTACCAATGGCGCCCCTACTTTTAATTGGGGGTATTTTGGGGGGTTATATGGGGACGTGAGAGAGACAGAGACAGAGATAGAGAGACATTGGAATACACACACACACACGCACACACACACACACACACACACACACACACACACACACACACGCACGCACACACACACACACACACAACACACACACACACACCACACACACACACACACACACACACACACACACACACACGCACACACACACACACACACACACACACACACACACACACACACACACACCACACACACACACACACAACACACACACACAC
>NC_069402.1:95116215-95128715 GCF_026875155.1 Cherax quadricarinatus
GAGACAGTAATGGTGAAGCTGGAGATTTTGTCCAGGTAGTCGGGAAATTTTACACGCAGGAAGGGAATACTTAAAAATGCCCCTATGGGGACAGGAGCCGTAGTGGGGAAACAAGTGTAGTCAAAGATAAGATAAAAACCAAATATTGAAAAATAAAATAAACAGGAAACAGAAAAAACAAGGGGGACTCCACGCAAAGTGAGTTATTACCAAAAGCAACTGGGGGGAGCTCCATTGTTGGTGGGTAGGGAGGATAGGAATAAAAGGGAAACATGCCCAAACAGGAATCAGTCAAAAAACCCAAAGGCAAACGGAAACCAAGCCTGTGCACATACTATGCACTTGGTATCGCAGACATGGGAATCTGGAAAACAGAGGGGCGTGAAACTATACCCCTAGAAAATGCATGCCCTATGACAACAGGAAATGCAAACCCCCTTTCCTGTAAGCTTTTTCACCCAAAATGTGTACCTCTTCAGTAGGGGAAAGACTGTGCTAAACTTAAATTGCCAGGCCAAATTAAAGGGTACAAAAATATACAAAACACCCAGGCCAGGGGAAAACCGGGTAGCCACAGCCCCCAAGAGGCAGAGGTTTTTAGTCCCAGGAAAAAAAAAAAACTGGCAGGAAATGTCAGAATTGAACCCAAAAATCCAGTCGTTCGGGAGGGGAACCACAGTCGAGGGCCCTCCACCCCAAAACCAACAGATACAGATACTAATCCCGGGAAAAAATCCCCCCCCAGTACCAACAATCCACCATCCGATACATTCTTCTTTGCAAATATACAGGGTCTAACCCAGCAACAAACAAAAAAATCCCTTTTCTTTCCGGGGAATGCTTGCAGAGGCAAAGGAAATGTTCGCGGCTTTCCGGGAAACCCAATAAAGGTCACTTGGACAACGAAATATGGACCCAGGTTCAACCTATACAGTGTGACAGATTGAACAGGCAAAAGGGGGGGGGGGGGTTGGGCCCTGTACATTGCAGAGCATTTGTTTGCACAGAACTCAAAATCCCTCAAATGATGTAGTGGAATTTTTTAGCAGTAAAGGTGGGAAAACCCAAAACCTAGTCATTGTGGTAGTCTACAAGCCCCCGGGATGAAAACACCCCAGCATTCCAGGAACACTTTTAAAAAAATTGACACTTTTGGGAAAATCTTCCAGCTCCTCACCCAACATCTTGCTCCTGGGGGATTTCAATTTAAAGGCCCTAAAATGGAGGAATATAGCAAATAATATTGTTGCAGTAAAAACACCAGGAGACTCTGATGAAAACTCACCTCAACGAGCTTTTAAATCCTGCACAAAATTAAATTTAAACCAGCAAATAATGGGCCCCTACTTCTGGAATACATAGCCCTCATCTTCACAAAAACAATGATGATCTGTAAAAAATGTCCCCATATCAAAAAAAATATACTCAGATCACAACATAATTGAGGTTCAGACATGTATACGTGGACCCCAGACCGACATAAGAGACTTCACGGGGGGAGCATTCCCCCAAATTCAACTAAATTTAACAAAAACAAAAAGTGGGACCAAGTAAACCAAAGTCCTCCGCATAAGCTGGGAAGTATACTAAGCAAAAAACCCCCCAACGTATGCCTACAACAGATTAATTGGTGGCACTCGATGTATGCACAAGGCTTATTCCTCTAAAAAAAAGGAGGAGTGAGTAAAATAGAAAAGACAGGCGCTCCCTTACAGGCGGGGAAAAAAGAATAAACGGTAAAAGAGGTAAATATATTGAAATGCGTAGGGAGACACGGGTCAGAGAAATAGCAAGCATCGAAATCAAGCAAAAAGGAATCTTATAGGAGTAGGAATCGGGGGGAAGAACTAAAACCCAAAAATGAAATCGAAAGAAACCCCAAAAAGTATTTCTTTCCTTTGCCAAATCAAAGTCGAGAACAACATCCAGTTTTGGGGCCCCTAAAAAAAGATGGGTCCTACACGAGACGCAAGGAAATGAGTGAGCTACTCAAGTCCCAATAACCAGTTTTTAGCAACCGCTAACCAGATAAAGGTCAAAGATAAAAATGAATTTTTTATGAGAGACCACAAAATTTGGTTAACACAAGCCTACCCGATGTTATCCTGACGCCAAATGCTTCGAACAGGCGATAAATGACATGCCCATGCACTCTCCCCCCGGGGCAGACTCATGGAACCCCGTGGCCCCCCCAACGGAAATAAGTCACTCTGTCTGACTTTTTTGGGTTATCCTAGGTTCTCTACACATATCCCGCTATGTATGATAATTTTATGAAACTGTATTGTGTAACCTGAAAAAAAATTTACTTACTTACTTACTTACTTACTTACTTACTAAAAAAGAGCGTTTTCCCCCTATGGAGAGGGGCAGGACACGGGGGGACGCCCCACAGTTACTAAAAAAAAACAGAAATAGCCCACTTCACAAAGGGGGCATTTTAAAGCAACAAAAAGAACTACAGCCCGATAGCACTAACACCCCTATATAAAATCTTTGAAAGGGTCCTAAGAAGCAAGATCACCACCCATCTAGAAACCCATCAGTTACACAACCAGGCGACATGGGTTTAGAACAGGTCGCCCTGTCTGTCAACTATTGGATATAGACAAGTCCTAAATGCACTAAAATATAAAAAGAATCAGATGTAATATATACGACTTTGCAAAACCCTTCAAACAATGTGACCAGGGCGAATAGCGCACAAAATGCGTGCAAAAGGAATAACGGGAAAAGTCGGTCGATGGATCTATAATTTCCTCACTAAAAACACAGAGAGTATAGTCAACAGAGAAAAAGCCCCCGAGGCAGCTAGGGTGAAAAGCTCTTTCCACAAGGCACAGTACCCTCCCATTTGTTCCTCTCCTCTTTTCCCCGACAAGAAAAGGATGTCAGCCACAGACCGTGTCTTTTTTTGCTGATGACACCCAATCTGCATGACGTGTCTTCCCCTTCAGACACTTCAAGGTCCGGGGACACAACCGAAACTTCAGTGGGCTGCAGAAAACAAAATGAAATTAAAAAATGAGAAATTTTATTTCTCAGATATGGTAAACACGAGGAAATTTAAAACTTCATCATAGTACAAAAACAAATTTGGCCACAAAATAGAGGGGAAAAACCCAACGTCAAAGAACCCGGGGGTGATATGTGGAGGATCTCACCTTTAAAGGGCCATAAAATTGTATCAATCGCATCTGCTAAAAAATGACAGGATGGATATGAAACCTTCCCAAAAAATAGGGGGCCAAGCCCCTGATGACACCTTCAGGGCACTTGTTCTATCTAGGCTGGAATATTGCTGCACACTAAAAGCACCTTTCAAGGGCAGGTGAAATTGCTGACCCGAAAATGTACAGAGAAACCCTTTACGGTGCATAACGGAGATAAAGACCCAATTACGGAGCGCTTTTAGGTTCCGAACCTTTTCCCCTGGAACGTAGGCAGGAGAGATAATGATTATATACACCCGGAAAAACCTAGAGGACTAGTACCGAACTTGCCCGAAAAACATCACTACGAAAGAAAAGATTGGCAGCAGCAAAAATCCCCCCAATGAAAAGCAGGGGTGTCACTACAGTTAAGGACGTACAAAAAATGTAGGGCCCCCAGACGTTTTAACTGCCTCCCCGCAAACATAAGGGGGGATTCCAACAGACCCCTGCAGTCTTCAAGCGGCACTGGGGAAGCACCCAAAGTCGGGCCTGACCAGCCCGGGGTGTGGGCCCTACGTTTTTGCCCGCAGCCCCAGAAAAAGCCTGGTTGATCAGGCTTGTCCACCGGAGGCCCGGAAAAGACCGGGGCCCCGGGGGGGTTTACCCCCCAACTCCTCCCGGTAAACTCCAGTAAACCACGGAGAAAACAACTCGCTGACACACCACACACACACACACACACAACACACACACAACACACCACACCCCATACACACACACACACACACCAAAACTCAGCATCACACAGCACACTCTTCAGACACAATCACAAGACACACACTCTCAACACACTCACAAGAACACTCTCCAGGGACATAACACAGCACACTCCTAGACGCACTCACACGACACACTCTCTTAGAAACCTCCACAGACCACACCTCAGACACACTAACACAGAACACCTCTCTGACAACTCACACAAACACCACTCCAATCACTCACCAAACACACTCTCTAGATACACTCACCAGACACCACTCCAGGGCACCCCCCCCTCACACACACACACATCCCAAAAAGACCAATCACACAGATTCACCTTTTCAAACACTCACACAGAACCCCACTCTCAGACACACTCCCCAAACACATCCTAGACACTCACTAGACCACAACCCTGACCACTCACACAAACACATTCTTCAGAACATTTCACACAGCAAACTCTCTCAGACCACTCACACAACACACTCTTCAGATACACCCACACAGACACACACTCTCAGACACACTCACACGACACACCTTCCCGACACACTCACACAAAACACAAACCTCAGACACACCACACAACACACTCTTCAGACACATCACACAAACACACACTCTCAGACACACTCACACAGCCACTCTTCAGATACACTCACCCGAACACTCTCTCGATACATCACACAGAACACACTCTCAGAACACTCACACAAAAAACACACTCCAGACACACTCACACAGACACACTCTTCAGTACACTCACAGAGACCCCCACACCTCAACACCTCACACAAAAAAAAACTCTCCGACACCTCACACGTACACCTGTCAGAACACTCACACAGACACGCTCTCTAAGACACATCCACAGACACACTCCTCAACAATCAAACGACACACTCTTCCCGTACCTCACACAGACACACACTCTAAGACACACTCCACAGACAACTCTCTCAGACACACTACACAATACACTCTCTCAGATACACTCACACAGACACCTTTAAGACACACTCACACGACACACTCTCTCAGAAAATCACACAGACACACCTCTCAGATACACCACACAGACACACACTCTAAGACACACTCACCAGACACACTCTTCAGACACACTCACAAGAAACACCTCTCGACCACCACCAGGGACACCTGTCAGACCACACAGACACGCACCTCAAAACACACTCACACAGACACACCTCTCAGTACTCTCACACAGACACACACCTCAGGGCCACTCACACAAACCATCTCTCAGACACACTCACAGATACACTTCCCCAGATATACTCACACAGACACACTCTCTGACACACTCACACAAACACACACTCTCAGACACACTCACACAGACGCACTCTCTCAGATACACTCACACAGACTCACACTCTCAGACACACTCATACAAACACACTCTCTCAGACACACTCACACAGACACACTCGCTCACCAAAGTTACAGTATTAGAACAGAAGTTGAAGGTTTGGTACACAAATGCAGATGGATTAACGAATAAACATGAGGAATGGCAAGAAAGAATCAATGAGAAGTCCCCAGACATCACAGCAGTTACAGAAACAAAACTCACGGAGACAATAACAGATGCAATCTTCCCACCAGGATACAAGATCATGAGGAAAGATAGAAGGGGCAGGGGGGGAGTTGGGGTTGGTTTGCTTTAAAAAAACAGATGGAAATTCGAGAAAATGGAAGGCATAGATGAGACGGGAGAAAGAGACTACATAGCAGGTACACTTCAGTCTGGGGAACACAAAGTGGTCATTGCAGTGATGTATAATCCACCACAGAACTGCAGGAGGCCAAGAGAGGAATATGAAGAGAGCAACAGAGCAATGGTGGACACACTTGCTGAGGTGGCAAGAAGAGCTCATTCCAGCAGAGCAAAGTTGCTGGTTATGGGGGATTTCAACCACAGGGAGATTGACTGGGAAAACCTGGAGCCACATGGGGGTCCCGAAACAAGGAGAGCCAGGATGTTGGACGTGGTGCTGGAAAACCTCATGCACCAACATGTTAAGGACACTACCAGAGTGAGAGAGGAGGATGAACCAGCAAGATTGGACCTTGTGTTCACCCTGGGCAGCTCAGACATTGAGGACATCAAGTATGAGAGTCCCCTAGGAGCTAGCGACCACGTGGTTCTGTACTTTGAATACATAGTAGAGCTGCAAGTGGAGAGAATAACAGGAGTTGAATGGGAAAGCGCCTGACTATAAAAGAGGGGACTACATAGGGTTGAAGAACTTCCTGCGGGAGGTCCAGTGGGACAGAGAACTGGCAGGAAAGCCAGTAAATGAAATGATGGAATATGTAACAACAAAATGCAAGGAGGCAGTGGAAAGGTTTATTCCCAAGGGCAACAGTAACAACGGGAAGACCAGAACGAGCCCCTGGTTTACCCGACGGTGCAAGGAGGCAAAAGCAAAGCGCAATAGAGAATGGAAAAAGTACGGAAGGCAGAGAACACACGAAAATAGGGAGATCAGTCGCAGAGCCAGGAATGAGTACGCACAGGTAAGGAGGGAGGCCCAGCGACAGTATGAAAATGACATAGCATCGAGAATCAAGACTGACCCAAAACTGTTGTATAGCCACATCAGGAGGAAGACAACAGTCAAAGACCAGGTGATCAGATTAAGGACAGAAGGTGGAGAACTCACAAGAAATGATCAGGAGGTATGTGAGGAGCTGAACAGGAGATTTAAGGAAGTTTTTACAGTAGAGACACGAAGGGCTGTGGGAAGACAACACAGAAAGGAACATCAAGAGGGAATATACCAACAAGTGTTGGATGACATACGAACAACTGAGGAGGAGGTGAAGAAGCTCTTAAGTGACCTTGACACCTCAAAGGCGATGGGACCGGACAACATCTCCCCCATGGGTCCTTAGAGAAGGAGCAGAGATGCTGTGCGTGCCTCTAACCACAATTTTCAACACATCCCTTGAAACTGGGCAACTACCTGAGAAATGGAAGACAGCTAATGTAGTCCCCATATTTAAGAAAGGAAACAGAAACGAGGCACTAAACTACGGACCTGTGTCTCTGACATGTATTGTGTGCAAAGTCATGGAGAAGATTATCAGGAGAGTGGTCGAGCACGTGGAAACGAACAAGATTATAAATGAAAACCAGCATGGGTTCATGGAAGGCAAATCTTGTATCACAAACCTCATGGAGTTTTATGACAAGGTAACAGAAGTAAGACACGAGAGAGAGGGGTGGGTAGATTGCGTTTTCCTAGACTGCAGGAAGGCCTTTGACACAGTTCCCCACAAGAGATTAGTGCAGAAGCTGGAGGATCAGGCGCATGTAAAAGGGAGGGCACTGCAATGGATAAGGGAATACCTGACAGGGAGGCAGCAACGAGTCATGGTACGTGAAGAGGTATCACAGTGGGCGCCTGTTACGAGCGGGGTCCACAGGGGTCAGTTCTAGGACCAGTGTTATTTTTGATATATGTGAACGACATGATGGAAGGAATAGACTCTGAAGTGTCCCTGTTCGCAGATGACGTGAAGTTGATGAGAAGAATTAAATCGGACGAGGATGAGGCAGGACTGCAAAGAGACCTGGAGAGGCTGGACATGTGGTCCAGTAACTGGCTTCTCGAATTCAATCCAGCCAAATGCAAAGTCATGAAGATTGGGGAGGGGCAAAGAAGACCGCAGACAAAGTATAGGCTAGGTGGACAAAGACTACAGACCTCACTCAGGGAGAAAGACCTTGGGGTGACCATAACACCGAGCACATCACCGGAGGCACACATCAAACAAATAACTGCTGCAGCATACGGGCGCCTGACAAACCTGAGAATAGCGTTCCGATACCTTAATAAGGAATCGTTCAAGACACTGTACACTGTGTATGTTAGGCCCATACTGGAGTATGCAGCACCAGTCTGGAACCCACACCTGGTCAAGCACGTCAAGAAGTTAGAGAAAGTACAAAGGTTTGCAACAAGGCTAGTCCCAGAGCTCAAGGGAATGTCGTACGAGGAAAGGTTAAGGGAAATCGGACTGACGACACTGGAGGACAGAAGGGTCAGGGGAGACACGATAACGACATACAAAATACTGCGGGGAATAGACAAGGTGGACAGAGATAGGATGTTCCAGAGAGGGGACACAGGGACAAGGGGTCACAACTGGAAGCTGAAGACTCAGACGAGTCACAGGGACGTTAGGAAGTATTTCTTCAGTCATAGAGTTGTCAGCAAGTGGAATAGCCTAGCAAGTGAAGTAGTGGAGGCAGGAACCATACATAGTTTTAAGAAGACGTATGACAAAGCTCAGGAAGCAGAGAGAGGACCCAGTAGCGATCAGTGAAGAGGCGGGGCCAGGAGCTGAATCTCGACCCCTGCAACCACAATTAGGTGAGTACAATTAGGTAAGTACACTCTAGGACACAATCACACATACACTCTCTCAGACACACTCACACAGACACACTCTCTCAAACACGCTCACACAGACACACTCTCTCAGACACACAGACACAAAATCTCAGGCACACACAGACACAAACTCTCAGACACACACACACACAAAACGCTCGGACACACACAGACACACACTCAGACACACACAGACACACACACTCAGACACACACAGACACACACACTCAGACACACAAAGACACAAACTCTCAGACACAAACTCTCAGACACACACAGACACAAACTCTCAGACACACACACTCAGACACACACACTCAGACACACACACTCAGACACACACCCAGACACAAACTCTCAGACACACACAGACACACATTCTCAGACACACACACAGACACAAACTCTCAGACACACACGGACACAAACTCTCAGACACACACAGACACAAACTCTCAGACACACACACAGACACACACAGACACACTCTCAGACACCCACAGACACAAACTCTCAGACACACACAGACACACACAGACACAAACTCTCAGACACACACAGACACACACTCTCAGACACACACAGACACACACACTCAGACACACACAGACACAAACTCTCAGACACACACAGACACAAACTCTCGGACACACACAGACACAAACTCTCAGACACACACAGACACAAACTCTCAGACACACACAGACACAAACTCTCAGACACACACAGACACACTCTCTCAGACACACACAGACACACACACTCAGACACACACAGACACACACACTCAGACACACTCTCTCAGACACACACATACACACACAGACACACTCTCTCAGACACACACAGACACACTTTCTCTGACACACACAGACACACTCTCAGACACACACAGACACAAACTCTCAGACACACACAGACAAACTCTCAGACACACACAGACACACACTCTCAGACACACACAGACACACACATTCAGACACACACAGACACAAACTCTCAGACACACACAGACACAAACTCTCAGACACACACAGACACAAACTCTCAGACACACACAGACACAAACTCTCAGACACACACAGACACAAACTCTCAGACACACACAGACACACTCTCTCAGACACACACAGACACACACACTCAGACACACACAGACACACACTCAGACACACGCAGACACACTCTCTCAGACACACACAGACGCACACACTCAGACACACACAGACGCACACACTCAGACACACACAGACACACACACTCAGACACACACACTCTGACACACACAGACACACACACTTAGACACACACAGACACACACACTCAGGCACACTCTCTCAGACACACACACTCACAGGCACAACAGCAGATGAAGAAAACAGTTCGCAGAAGACAGGTACTAGCAGCCTGTCAGTCTAGTGGTAGCTCATCTGCTCACAAACGAAGAATCCGTGTTCAACCCCGGGGCGTGTGGAGACGTTGAACAAGTCACCTTACATCTGTTGCCTCTCTGTTGAGGGGCCAGACTTGCCCACAGATATCGATCTAGAGGTCTAATTAGAGTGACATGTATCATGTGTACCTTTGTATACCTGGGGGGTGTTCCGGGGGTCAACGCCCCCGCGGCCCGGTCCATGACCAGGCCTTGAGGTGTATCATGACCTGATCAACCAGGCTGCTACTGTCGGCCGCACGCAAACCGGCATACGAACCACAGCCTGGCTGGTCAGGGGTTGCTCAGGTACCGGAGTATTTTTTTTCTATACATCTTTTGGCACTGTTTGCCTAGTAGTATATTTGGGGTTAACAGACTGTTGTGGGTGGCATCCTGGGAGTGGTAGTACACCTTAGGACTAGGATGCGAAATGAGGTGAGGTAGGATAACAGCTCTTGGCCCGTACACGGAACAGAATGAGCAAAATGAGCTGAGGTTGGATAACAGCTCCTGGCCCGTACACGGAACAGCGTGAGGATATGAGATGAGCAATCTATAGCTACCATTATCCCACGGGAAGCTCTAAACTCTAACGTGTCACAGAGTGGAGGAACGAGAATGTTTGTGCTGGCTGAGTCTCGAGATTTGGGAGATGAAAGGAAATTAGTGGAGGAGAGGAAGAGGGAAAGGGGAAGAGGGGGAGAGGAAAAAGGAAAAGGGGGAGGGGAGAGAAGGAGGGGGGGAAATGAGAGGTAATGAGTCACTATCTTTCTCGTCCGGCTGGGATAGTGCAGGAGGTATAACAACATAAGCAAGCTTGAAAGTTGCCAGCCAAGCTGTTAGAGAGACGACATTTCGCTCAGCGAAGAGCTGAGACAAAATTACGACTTGATCAAGCTCTACACTGGGCGAAAAGTCGTCTCAGGAAAAGCTTTATGTGCTAGCCGCGTCTGTTGCTGACTGTTGTTGAGAAGCTTCAGTGTAACAATGTAAACAAGACAGCTTCAAGGTAACAATGTAAACAAGACAGCTTCAAGGTAGCAATGTAAAAAAGACAGCTTCAAGGTAACAATGTAAACAAGACAGCTTCAAGGTAGCAATGTAAACAAGACAGCTTCAAGGTAGCAATGTAAACAAGACAGCTTCAAGGTAACAATGTAAACAAGACAGCTTCAAGGTAGCAATGTAAACAAGACAGCTTCAAGGTAGCAATGTAAACAAGACAGCTTCAAGGTAACAATGTAAACAAGACAGCTTCAAGGTAGCAATGTAAAAAAGACAGCTTCAAGGTAACAATGTAAACAAGACAGCTTCAAGGTAGCAATGTAAACAAGGCAGCTTCAAGGTAACAATGTAAACAAGACAGCTGCAAGGTAACAATGTAAACAAGACAGCTTCAAGGTAGCAATGTAAACAAGACAGCTTCAAGGTAGCAATGTAAAGAAGACAGCTTCAAGGTAGCAATGTAAACAAGACAGCTTCAAGGTAGCAATGTAAACAAGACAGCTTCCAGGTAGCAATGTAAACAAGACAGCTTCAAGGTAGCAATGTAAACAAGACAGCTTCAAGGTAGCAATGTAAACAAGACAGCTTCAAGGAAGCAATGTAAACAAGACAGCTTCAAGGTAGCAATGTAAACAAGACAGCTTCAAGGAAGCAATGTAAACAAGACAGCTTCAAGGTAGCAATGTAAACAAGACAGCTTCAAGGAAGCAATGTAAACAAGACAGCTTCAAGGTAGCAATGGAACAAGACAGCTTCAAGGTAGCAATGTAAACAAGACAGCTTCAAGGTAGCAATGTAAACAAGACAGCTTCAAGGTAGCAATGTAAACAAGACATCTTCAAGGTAGCAATGTAAACAAGACAGCTTCAAGGTAGCAATGTAACAAGACAGCTTCAAGGTAGCAATGTAAACAAGACAGCTTCAAGGAAGCAATGTAAACAAGACAGCTTCAAGGTAGCAATGTAAACAAGACAGCTTCAAGGTAGCAATGTAAACAAGACAGCTTCAAGGTAACAATGTAAACAAGACAGCTTCTATGTAGCAATGTAAATATGCAAGCACGGGGTCCAACAGATGGTTCAGCAAGAGGCCCAGCAGGTGGTCCAGCAGGTGGTCCAGTACGAGGTCTAGAAGGTGGTTTAGCACGTTGTTCAACAGGCGGTCCAGCACGTGGTCTGGCACGTGGTGTACAACGTTGTGTAGTACATGGTCTAACATCTTGTGTAATACGTGGTTCAGCACGTGGTCTAACACGTGGTCTAGCAGGTGGTCAAGCAGGTGCTCCAGCAGGTGCTCCAGCAGTTGGTCCAGGAGGTGGTCCAGCAGATGGTCAAGCAGGTGGCGTGGAGGTGGTCCACCAGGTGGTCCAGCATGTGATCCAGGAGGTGGTCCAACAGATGGTCAAGCAGGTGGCGTGAAGGTGGTCCAGCAAGTGGTCTAGCAGGTGGTCCAGCAGGTGGTCCAGCAGATGATCAAGCAGGTGGCGTGGAGGTGGTCGAGCAGGTGGTCGAGCAGGTGGTCGAGCAGGTTGTCCAGCAGGTGGTAGGGCAGGTGGTCGAGCAGGTGGTCTAGCAGGTGGTCCAGCAGGTGGTCCAACAGATGGTCAAGCAGGTGGTCCAGCAGGTGATCTAGCAGACGGTCCAGCAGGTGGTCCAGCAGGTGGTCTAGCAGGTGGTCCAGCAGGTGGTCCAACAGATGGTCAAGCA
>NC_069402.1:95136215-95138715 GCF_026875155.1 Cherax quadricarinatus
TTAATGAATAATTCCAACGGATTTAATGGCGCCATTAATGATGATATAATAATAATAATAATAATAATAATAATAATAATAATAATAATAATAATAATAATAATAACGATAATGATAATAATAATAATAATAGCAACAACAACAATAATAATAATAATAATAATAATAATAATAATAATAATAATAATAATAATAATAATAATAATAATAATAATGATAATAATAATAATAATAATAATAATAATAATAATAATAATAATAATAATAATAATAATAATAATATTAATAGCAACAACAAATATTTCCCATTTTACATCACTGCATTGTGTCGTGTTACTTCGTGTTACGTCATTATTGACTACGTTGCAAGACAGTTATGTTACGTCATTATTGACCACGTTGCAAGACAGTTATGTTACGTCATTATTGACCACGTTGCAAGACAGTTATGTTATGTCATTATTGACCACGTTTGCAAGACAGTTATGTTATGTCATTATTGACTACGTTGCAAGACAGTTATGTTACGTCATTATTGACTACGTTGCAAGACAGTTATGTTACGTCATTATTGACTACGTTGCAAGACAGTTATGTTACGTCATTATTGACCACGTTGCAAGACAGTTATGTTATGTCATTATTGACTACGTTGCAAGACAGTTATGTTACGTCATTATTGACTACGTTGCAAGACAGTTATGTTACGTCATTATTGACTACGTTGCAAGACAGTTTATGTTACGTCATTATTGACTACGTTGCAAGACAGTTATGTTACGTCATCATTGACTACGTTGCAAGACAGTTATGTTACGTCATTATTGACTACGTTGCAAGACAGTTATGTTACGTCATTATTGACTACGTTGCAAGACAGTTATGTTACGTCATTATTGACTACGTTGCAAGACAGTTATGTTAGTCATTATTGACCACGTTGCAAGACAGTTATGTTACGTCATTATTGACCACGTTGCAAGACAGTTATGTTACGTCATTTATTGACTACGTTGCAAGACAGTTATGTTACGTCATTATTGACTACGTTGCAAGACAGTTATGTTACGTCATTATTGACTACGTTGCAAGACAGTTATGTTACGTCATTATTGACCACGTTGCAAGACGTTATGTTACGTCATTATTGACCACGTTGCAAGACAGTTATGTTACGTCATTATTGACTACGTTGCAAGACAGTTATGTTACGTCATTATTGACTACGTTGCAAGACAGTTATGTTACGTCATTATTGACCACGTTGCAAGACAGTTATGTTACGTCATTATTGACCACGTTGCAAGACAGTTATGTTACGTCATTATTGACTACGTTGCAAGACAGTTATGTTTACGTCATTATTGACTACGTTGCAAGACAGTTATGTTACGTCATTATTGATCTACGTTGCAAGACAGTTATGTTACGTCATTATTGACCACGTTGCAAGACAGTTATGTTACGTCATTATTGACTACGTTGCAAGACAGTTATGTTACGTCATTATTGACTACGTTGCAAGACAGTTATGTTACGTCATTATTGACTACGTTGCAAGACAGTTATGTTACGTCATTATTGACTACGTTGCAAGACAGTTATGTTACGTCATCATTGACTACGTTGCAAGACAGTTATGTTACGTCATTATTGACTACGTTGCAAGACAGTTATGTTACGTCATTATTGACTACGTTGCAAGACAGTTATGTTACGTCATTATTGACCACGTTGCAAGACAGTTATGTTACGTCATTATTGACCACGTTGCAAGACAGTTATGTTACGTCATTATTGACTACGTTGCAAGACAGTTATGTTACGTCATTATTGACCACGTTGCAAGACAGTTATGTTACGGCTTTATTGACCACGTTGCAAGACAGTTATGTTACGTCATTATTGACCACGTTGCAAGACAGTTATGTTACGTCATTATTGACCACGTTGCAAGACAGTTATGTTACGTCATTATTGACTACGTTGCAAGACAGTTATGTTACGTCATTATTGACTACGTTGCAAGATAGTTATGTTACGTCATTATGACTACGTTGCAAGGACAGTTATGTTACGTCATTATTGACTACGTTGCAAGACAGTTATGTTACGTCATTATTGACTACGTTGCAAGACAGTTATGTTACGTCATTATTGACCACGTTGCAAGACAGTTATGTTACGTCATATTGACTACGTTGCAAGACAGTTATGTTACGTCATTATTGACTACGTTGCAAGACAGTTATGTTACGTCATTATTGACTACGTTGCAAGACATTTATGTTACGTCATTATTGACTACGTTGCAAGACAGTTATGTTACGTCATTATTGACTACGTTGCAAGACAGTTATGTTACGTCGTTATTGACCACGTTGCAAGACAGTTATGTTACGTCGTTATTGACTACGTTGCAGACAGTTATGTTACGTCATTATTGACTACGTTGCAAGACAGTTATGTTACGTCATTATTGACACGTTGCAAGACAGTT
>NC_069402.1:95143715-95158715 GCF_026875155.1 Cherax quadricarinatus
CGCATCTTCTTGACAGTAGGGGTTGCAAGATTCTGTACGAGGCACAAGTACGCTCACACCTCGAGTATGCTCCACTTTCTTGGTTTGCCTGCCCCCCTCTCATCTGCGACTGCTTGACAGAGTAGAGAACAGAGAAAGACGTCTCATCTCTCGCCTGGACCCATCCTGGATAGACCTGTCATTTCAGCAGAGCCTTCAACACAGGAGAGATGTGGGTGGCCTTACTGTTATGTACAAGGCCAATATTGTCAAAGTACCACACTTGGATCCACTTCGAGGACAGCGTGAAACAAGCTTTTATGCCACAAGACGGACAGAAAGCAGCAACTTCACTCTGGCTGTACCCTTCTCCAGAACATCACTCCATCTGAGATCATATATACCCAGGATGACTCGAGTATGGAACACATTCGTAGAGTCAGTTGATCAAATGAAAATGCTGGCCCACAGATGGCTCCATCTTCATCCTGTTCCCTACTTGTATGTCTCATAACAATAAAAATGCTTTCAAATGAGCTGATGTAGGTAACAGCTCTTAGCTTGCCAATAAAGTTAGGAATCCTTAACCTGTAAATAGCTTGTCAATGAAGCTAGGGATCCTTAACCTTGTCAAACCCTGTGTAAAGAGAGGAGAGAGAGAGAGAGAGAGAGAGAGGAGAGAGAGAGAGAGAGAGAGAGAGAGAGAGAGAGAGAGAGAGAGAGAGAGAGAGAGAGAGAGAGAGAGAGAGAGAGAGAGAGAGAGAGAGAGAGAGAGAGACTGACATACAGAGACGAGAATAGAAAAGAGAGAGATAGAAAAATAATATACAGGTGTGGTAAAGGCAGAATAAATAACAGTGTGCAACAGTATAGAAAGATAAATATGGAACCTAAAAATGTGCATAAATTGAAAGAAGAATGAAATAAACTTGAGAGAAGTCAGCGGGAAAGAAAAAATAAGAGATAAACCCCACCTTCTCTTTAATTACACAAACATAATGTCAGCAACACTGAACAAAAATTTGCGGTGCCTCAGTTAAATTAGTTCTTGTTCACAGTTTCAAAAATTATTTATTCCTTTTGGTATGACATCCGCAAAGTGTCAAGATAATTGTCATGCCATTTTTTTCAGTATATTCTTTTTCAGTTTTGTCCGAAATACTGCCGGTATCTAGATTTGGCGAGAAATATTGACCGCTTGAGGAAGGTGTGTTCAAGCTGGCGAAGGATTCTGGATGAGAGAGGGAGTGGAGTTGTCTCTACCTGGTTGAAATCTGCTTATCCATTCCCCTCTTCCCCCTATACCAAGAGTTGCATGAGCTTTATCATGTCTACAGTAGGGTTTATAAAGCTTAATCTCTGTTGGACACGACTTAAAGTCGTGTGCAAGAATCCTTTACTTTATACTAACATTAGGATCGAACTCTACAAGCGTGGGAGTCTCAGTACAGCCACAGGCTGAGTAAGGGGATCGGAAAGCTTCGCTATGTGGGCCGCAACCTTCTTTTGTTTGGTTTAAAGCCGCACCATTCATCAGTGACGGGTTGCTGGGTGTTGATCTAGCCGGCAGTGTTGTTGTGGTTCATTGCTGACTCACAACATTCATGAAAAGGAACTTAAATATCATCACTGGCCCCCCGTCATCTATGACGAGAAGGACCGTGAAGTTGTTGCTTCTCAGGTGGTTCACACAAGCACCGGGAAGAACTCTTGGCCATCATAGCAGTGTTTCATCTCGCAATTAGTGAACAAACGATCGAGGTTCAACTACAGGTAACTTTCGTCCGATGTCTTTGTCAAGTCGTTTCAATATTTTCCCTCCTACCAATCAATTTTTTTTACATACATATACATGCAAAACATCCACTGTGAGAAAATAGTGAACTTTCCAGCGCTTTCGTGACTTGTCACATTATCAAGGAACTGTAACAATAATAGAACAGCTGAAGGCTTACGTATAAGCCTTCAGCTGTTAGGTTATTCTTATACTTGATAATGTGAGAAATCACAAAAGCGCTTGGAAGTTCACTGCTTTTTTCACAGTAGATGTTTTGCATATTGTGATATATCATATATATACGTTATATATATATATATATTATATATATATATATATATATATATTATATATATATATATATATATATATATATATATATATATATATATATATATTATATATATATATATATATATATATATATATATATATATATATATATATATATATATATATATATATATATGGTCAGCCACTGTAAGTGCACCACGTGTGTTGATCAGTACCACCTACTGCCATCTGCCCAGGACTGCAAGGTAGTTCAAACTGAACGCTCTTAGCTACCATCAGGTGTGCATCATAGGGGAGGCTCCCTTATTGCCGGCCATCAAACTGTTGCAATGCTTCTCCTGCTATCTTTCTCTCATACATTCTGCCAACAAGACCATGGTATCTGAACTGGTCTGCCGACGCACTGCCGTAGGTACACCTGCTCTCGGATACGATAATGACAACAAAAGGCGAAGTACGATACCAGTACGAATGACTGAAGGGTCGATGTGCGTACCCTAAGATGAACTAGAGACAGCCAACAGAAAATCCCTTTCCTGGAGAGCTCTCACTGGCAGAAAGCAACATCTGTTCTCTGACACACTCATAAACATTGCCGGGCTATCTTCTTCACTGCTGGGATACCCTTGTGCGATTGTTTAACAGATGTTCAGGGGAACTGGTCTGGGTGAGGAACCTGTTATAGTGACGTTAAATGTTCAGTCCATTTGCCTTGATAGAAGGTCGCTTTGAAAGATAGTTTCACTCTCTCTTAGCCTTGATTGATGGTTAAGAAACTGATCACCCTCTTTCAATCAAGGTTGATGTAATATCCCAATGTCTCCCATGATGGGCTCTGTCTCCAGGGTCAAAGAAGTTAAGACAGGAAGGCCTCTTTCCTCTCAGCCTCATTACCGGCATCCTTTGAAACCTTCAATAGGTGGACACAGCCTCTGTCAGCAGCAGCAAGCCAGCGAGCGTGAACACAAGAGAGAGCAGACATAGCAGAGACAACCACTGTAGCAGCAGCAACGAAGCGACAACTACTGCAGCAGCAACAACAAAACGACAACTATTGCAGCAGCAGCAACAACAACAAAACGACAACTATTGCAGCAGCAGCAACAAAACGACAACTATTGCAGCAGCAGCAGCAACAAAACGACAACTACTGCAGCAGCAGCAACAAAACGACAACTATTGCAGCAGCAGCAGCAACAACAAAACGACAACTATTGCAGCAGCAGCAGCAACAAAACGACAACTATTGCAGCAGCAGCAACACCAGAAGAAACAATAGCTGCAGCAGGTGGGTGATGGGGGGTTATGGTGGCGCAAGACTCAGAGTTAATGTGTGGCTCAAGCTGCTGACAGTTACCTGAAGGTGGCGCTGAAGGAGACGATACAGTGGTGAGGCCACTCGTATGTACTGCTCGGTGGGGGGTAGATGTGAAGGGGAGGGGGATGACGGTAGGGGATGAGGGCACGGTGGGGAAGGGGTGTGGTTGAAGGGGTGAAGGCATGGCCTTAGCGAGGTGTAAACACACACTTATCCTGACCCCTCACTCCGTGAACAATATTGCTCCCCCACCAAGCCACTCTAATCTTTCTCACGCTCCGCGAGACTCTACGAGACGCCAGGAAACTCTACGAGACTACGAGACTCTACAAAGTTCTACGAGGCTATGAGACTCTACACGGCCCCTTAGCAAAGCTTCAACCTGACCTGAGAGCTACGAGGAAAAAAAGCTGAAGGATGTTGAACCAAACATCACTAATGACACGCATGTGTCAGGAGGAGACATGATCATGACGTACAAGATACACAAGGTTACGGAACGCTGTTGACAAGGGTTGAGGGGGGTTAGGGACAGCAGTCTGGCCGAGGATCGCGCCTCCACTCATTTGCTAGACGCCGGATGCGTTGGAAAACACACGCTTGTGGTATGTGGCCGAGAACCACGTCAATAGTGGAGCTTGTGGTGAGAAATTCAGCGCCGGGGTGAGCTTCGGGGACGGAGTTTCAAGCCCCATGGAGCCTCGGGCTTCTGTTATTTGTTTTTGCTTGTTTGTTGGGATGGTGAAGTGTGATGTTCTTGTTTGTGGAGAGAGAGAGAGAGAGAGAGAGAGAGAGAGAGAGAGAGAGAGAGAGAGAGAGAGAGAGATGAGAAAGAGAGAGAGAGAGAGAGAGAGAGAGAGAGAGAGAGAGAGAAGGGGAAATATGGTTAGAAAGGAAGAATGTAAGAAGGTTTGTCGAGCGCACGAATGGAAGCAGTGGGATGAGAGAGAGAAGAGCGGGAAGACAATAAGTGGTTGGAGAGGACAAGGGAGAGTCTGAAATGTAGCCCCAGCAGCAGCAGCAGTAGCAGCAGCAGCAGCAGCTGCAGTAGCAACAGCAACAGTAGCAGCAGCAGTAGCAACAACAACAACAACAACAACAACAACATCAGTAGCAGCCTCAGCAGCAGATGGCGCCGCAATAGCAGCAGTAGCAGCAACATAGTATTAGTAGAAGCAGAAGGAGCAGCAGCAGCAGCAGCAGCAGCATTTCATGAGACGAGAGAGGTCTGTTCAACAATGGTGGCTGTTGTGAGAAATAAATTTCTGTAAATACTCGCGTAACCTCTCAGATTATTGCAAATACCTCATAGGCCTCATACATAGCTCAAACGAAGACGTAATACATTACGTCACGCTGAGAGACATATACACCGGGAGGTGTATATGTCTCTCAGCGCGCATACACTGGAAGTCTAACCTCTATTTTAGGTATTAAGGTATTCTTAACTGGTGGTGAGCAGGTTACATGCAGCCTTCATGACCCTCGTGATGTCAACAGGCTTTAAACCCCATTAATCAACCATTACACTATAGTAATATACAAGCCTACAGGATTAATGATATGAATTATTCAATTATCAAACCCCCATTTACCGTCAACAGGGGGAATTATCCCCATAACCGATCCCCCCCATAGCTGAGTTTGAATCCAAATGACAGAACTGACAGAAGTGACAAAATGCAAGACACACTTTTGGTAAAATAAACTTACGTTGAAACAACGTTTCGCCCTTCGTAGAGCATGATAATTCGAAAGTTCTATACAGAGCGAAACGTTGCAGTCTCTTGCTTGCTCGGAGTCGAGTAGTTAGCGTCCTTTCCGGATTATTGGAGCCACTTCCGGGCCCGCTAATACAAACCGGAAATTGAAGGAAATGAGCGGTAGATAGACCTATTGTGCTCCTGAGGGATGATTGTTGCTACTTGATGTTCCTGAGATATGATTGTTGCTACTTGATGTTCCTGAGGGATGATTGTTGCTACTTGATGTTCCTGAGATATGATTGTTGCTACATGATGTTCCTGAGATATGATTGTTGCTACTTGATGTTCCTGAGATATGATTGTTGCTACTTGATGTTCCTGAGACATGATTGTTGCTACTTGATGTTCCTGAGATATGATTGTTGCTACATGATGTTCCTGAGATATGATTGTTGCTACATGATGTTCCTGAGATATGATTGTTGCTACTTGATGTTCCTGAGATATGATTGTTGCTACTTGATGTTCCTGAGATATGATTGTTGCTACTTGGTGTTCCTGAGATATGATTGTTGCTACTTGATGTTCCTGAGATATGATTGTTGCTACTTGATGTTCCTGAGATATGATGTTGCTACTATGATGTTCCTGAGATATGATTGTTGCTACTTGATGTTCCTGAGATATGATTGTTTCTACATGATGTTCCTGAGAGATGATTGTTGCTACTTGGTGTTCCTGAGATATGATTGTTGCTACTTGGTGTTTCTGAGATATGATTGTTGCTACATGATGTTCCTGAGATATGATTGTTGCTACTTGATGTTCCTGAGATATGATTGTTTGCTACTTGGTTCTGAGATATGATTGTTGCTACATGATGTTCCTGAGAATATGTGATTGGTTGCTACTTGTGTTTCCTGAGAGATGATTGTTGCTACTGATGTTCCTGAGAGTATGATTGTTTGCTACTTGATGTTCCTGAGATATGATTGTTGCTACTTGGTGTTTCTGAGATATGATTGTTGCTACTTGATGTTCCTGAGATATGATTGTTGCTACTTGATGTTCCTGAGAGATGATTGTTGCTACTTGATGTTCCTGAGATATGATTGTTGCTACATGATGTTCCTGAGATATGATTGTTGCTACATGATGTTCCTGAGATATGATTGTTGCTACTTGATGTTCCTGAGATATGATTGTTGCTACTTGGTGTTCCTGAGATATGATTGTTGCTACTTGATGTTCCTGAGACATGATTGTTGCTACATCATGTTCCTGAGAGATGATTGTTGCTACTTGATGTTCCTGAGATATGATTGTTGCTACTTGATGTTCCTGAGATATGATTGTTGCTACTTGATGTTCCTGAGAGATGATTGTTGCTACTTGATGTTTCTGAGATATGATTGTTGCTACATGATGTTCCTGAGATATGATTGTTGCTACTTGATGTTCCTGAGATATGATTGTTGCTACTTGGTGTTCCTGAGATATGATTGTTGCTACATGATGTTCCTGAGAGATGATTGTTGCTACTTGATGTTCCTGTGATATGATTGTTGCTACTTGATGTTCCTGAGATATGATTGTTTCTACATGATGTTCCTGAGAGATGATTGTTGCTACTTGATGTTCCTGAGATATGATTGTTGCTACTTGATGTTCCTGAGATATGATTGTTGCTACTTGATGTTCCTGAGAGATGATTGTTGCTACTTGATGTTCCTGAGATATGATTGTTGCTACATGATGTTCCTGAGATATGATTGTTGCTACTTGATGTTCCTGAATAATGATTGTTGTTACTTGATGTTCCTGAGATATGATTGTTGCTACATGATGTTCCTGAGAGATGATTATTGCTACTTGGTGTTCCTGAGATATGATTGTTGCTACTTGGTGTTTCTGAGATATGATTGTTGCTACATGATGTTCCTGAGATATGATTGTTGCTACTTGATGTTCCTGAGATATGATTGTTGCTACACGATGTTCCTGAGATATGATTGTTGCTACATGATGTTCCTGAGATATGATTGTTGCTACTTGATGTTCCTGAGATACGATTGTTGCTACTTGGTGTTCCTGAGATATGATTGTTGCTACTTGATGTTCCTAAGATATGATTCTTGCTACATGATGTTCCTGAGAGATGATTGTTGCTACTTGATGTTCCTGAGATATGATTGTTGCTACTTGATTTCCTGTAGATATGATTGTTGCTACTTGATGTTCCTGAGAGATGATTGTTGCTACTTGATGTTCCTGAGTATATGATTGTTGCTACATGTTGTTCCTGAGATATGATTGTTGCACATGATGTTCCTGAGATATGATTGTTGCTACTTGATGTTCACGAGATATGATTTGTTGCTACTTGATTTCCTGAGATATGATTGTTGCCTACTTGATGTTCCTGAGATATGATTGTTTCTCTACATGATGTTCCTGAGATATGATTGTTGCTACTTGATGTTCCTGAGAGATGATTGTTGCTACTTGATGTTCCTGAGAGATGATTGTTGCTACTTGATGTTCCTGAGATACGATTGTTGCTACTTGATGTTCCTGAGATATGATTGTTTCTACATGATGTTCCTGAGAGATGATTGTTGCTACTTGGTGTTCCTGAAATATGATTGTTGCTACTTGTGTTTCTGAGATATATTGTTTGCTACTTGATGTTCCTGAGATATGATTGTTGCTACATGATTGCTGAGTAGATGATTGTTGCTACTTGATGTTCCTGAGATATGATTGTTCTACTTGATGTTCCTGAGATATGATTGTTTCTAACTTGATGTTCCTGAGAGATGATTGTTGCTACTTGATGTTCCTAGATATGATTGTTTGCTACATGATGTTCCTGAGATATGATTGTTGCTGACTTGAGTTCCTGAGATATGATTGTTGCTACTTGATGTTCCTGAGAATATGATTGTTGCTACATGATGATTCCTGAGATGATGATTGTTTGCTACTTGGTGTTCCTGAGATATGATTGTTGCTACTTGTGTTCTGAGAATATGATTGTTGCTAACATGATGTTCCTGAATATGATTGTTTGCTACTTGATGTATCCGAGATATGATTGTTGCTACATGATGTTCCTGAGATATGATTGTTGCTACTTGGTGTTCCTGAGATATGTATTGTTGCTACTTGATGTTCCTGAGATATGATTGTTGCTACATGATTGTTCCTGAGAGATGATTGTTGCTACTTGATGTTCCTGGAGATGATTGATTGTTCTACAATGATGTTTCCTGAGAGATGATTGTTGCTTCTTGGTGTTCCTGAGATATGATTGTTGCTACTTGGTGTTTCTGAGATATGATTGTTGCTACTTGATGTCCTGAGATATGATTTTTTGCTACTTGATGTTCCTGAGAGATGATGGTTGCTACTTGATGTTCCTGAGATATGATTGTTGCTACATGATGTTCCTGAGATATGATTGTTGCTACTTGATGTTCCTGAGATATGATTGTTGCTACTTGATGTTCCTGAGATACGATTGTTGCTACATGATGTTCCTGAGAGATGATTGTTGCTACTTGGTGTTCCTGAGATATGATTGTTGCTACTTGGTGTTTCTGAGATATGATTGTTGCTACATGATGTTCCTGAGATATGATTGTTGCTACTTGATGTTCCTGAGATATGATTGTTGCTACATGATGTTCCTGAGATATGATTGTTGCTACACTGATGTTCCTGAGAATGATTGTTGCAACTTGATGTTCCTGAGATATGATTGTTGCTACTTGGTGTTCCTGAGATATGATTGTTGCTACTTGATGTTCCTGAGATATGATTGTTGCTACATGATGTTCCTGAGAGATGATTGTTGCTACTTGATGTTCCTGAGATATGATTGTTGCTACTTGATGTTCCTGAGATATGATTGTTGCTACTTGATGTTCCTGAGAGATGATTGTTGCTACTTGATGTTCCTGAGATATGATTGTTGCTACATGATGTTCCTGAGATATGATTGTTGCTACATGATGATCCTGAGATATGATGTGTTGCATACTTGATGTCCTGAGAGATGATTGTTGCTACTTGATGTTCCTGAGATATGATTGTTGCTACTTGATGTTCCTAGATATGATTGTTCCTTTTCTACATATGATGTTCTCTGAGAGTATGATTGTTGCTACTTGATGTTCCTGAGATATGATTGTTGCTACTTGGTGTTTCTGAGATATGATTGTTGCTACATGATGTTCCTGAGATATGATTGTTGCTACTTGATGTTCCTGAGAGATGATTGTTGCTACTTGATGTTCCTGAGATATGATTGTTGCTACTTGATGTTCCTAGAGATATGATTGTTGCTAACTGATGATGTTCCTGAATATGATTGTTGCTACATGATGTTCCTGAGATATGATTGTTGCTACATGATGTTTCCTGAGATATGATTGTTGCTACTTGATGTTCCTTGAGATATGATTGTTGCTAATCGATGTTCCTGAGAGATGATTGTTGCTACTTGATGTTCCTGAGATATGATTGTTGCTACTTGATGTTCCTGAGTATGATTGTTGCTACATGATGTTCCTGAGATATGATTGGTTGCTACTTGATGTTCCTGAGATATGATTGTTGCTACTTGATGTTCCTGAGATATGATTGTTGCTTAGACCTGAGAATGATGTTGCTACTTTTTCCTGAGATATGATTGTTCTACATGATGTCCTGAGAGTATGATTGTTGCTACTTGGTGTTCTGTGATATGATTGTTGCTACATGATGTTCCTGAGATATGATTGTTGCTACTGAGTTCCTGAGAGATGATTGTTGCTACTTGATGTTCCTGAGATATGATTGTTGCTACTTGATGTTCCTGAGATATGATTGTTGCTACTTGATGTTCCTGAGAATGATTGTTGCTAACTTGATGTTCATGAGATATGATTGTTTGCACTCGATGTTCCTGAGATATGATTGTTGGTACTATGGTGTCTGAGATATGATGTTGTACTTGATGTTCCTGAGATATGATTGTTGCTACATGATGTTCCTGAAGATGATTGTTGCTACTTGTGTTCCTGAGATATGATGTTGCTATAGTTTAGATATGTTGTGCTACTGAGTTCAGTTGTTGCTACTTGATGTTCCTGAGATGATGATTGTTGCTAACGATGTCTGAGAATGATCTGTTGCATGATGTCCTGAGATATGATTGTTGCTACATGATATTCCTGAGATATGATTGTTGCTACTTGGTGTTCCTGAGATATGAATGTTGCACTTGATGTTCCTAGATATGATTGTTGCACATGATGTTCCTGAGAATGATTGTTGCTACTTGATGTCCTGAGATATGATTGTTGCTACTTGATGTCCTGAGAGTTGATTGTGCTACTTGATGTTCCTGAGAATGATTGTTGCTACTTGTGTTCTGAGATATGATTGTTGCTACATAGATTTCCTGAGATGATTGTTGCTACATTGATGTTCCTGAGATATGATGTTGCTACATGATGTTCCTGAGATATGATTGTTGCTACTTGATGTTCTGAGATATGATTGTTGCTACTGATGTTCCTGAGAGATGATTGTTGCTACTGATGTTCCTGAGATATGATTGTTGCTACTTGATGTTCCTGAGATATGATTGTTGCTACTTGATGTTCCTGAGAGATGATTGTTGCTACTTGATGTTCCTGAGATATGATTGTTGCTACTTGATGTTCCTGAGATATGATTGTTTCTACATGATGTTCCTGAGATATGATTGTTGCTACTTGATGTTCCTGAAATAGTATTGTTGCTACTTGATGTTCCTGAGATATGATTGTTGCTACTTGATGTTCCTGAGATATGATTGTTGCTACTTGATGTTTCCTGAGATATGATTGTTGCTACTTGATGTTCCTGAGAATGATTGTTGCTACTTGATGTTCCTGAGATATGATTGTTGCTTACTTGATGTTCCTGAGAGATGATTGTTGCTACTTGATGTTCCTGAGATATGATTGTTGCTACTGATGTTCCTGAGATATGATTGTTGCTACTGATGTTCCTGAGAATGATTGTTGCTACTTGATGTTCCTGAGATATGATTGTTGCTACATGATGTTCCTGAGAGATGATTGTTGCTACTTGAGGGTTTCCCGAGATATGATTGGTGCTACTTGATGTTCCTGAGATGATTGTTGCTAACTTGATGTTCCTGAGATATGATTGTTGCTACTTGATGTTCCATGAGATATGATTGTGCTACATGATGTTCCTGAGATATGATTGTTGCTACTGTGTTCCTGAGATATGATTGTTGCTACTTGATGTTCCTGAGATATGATTGTGCTACATGATGTTCCTGAGAGATGATTGTTGCTACTTTGATGTTCCTGAGAATGATTGTTTGCTACATTATGTTCCTGAGAGTTGATTGTTGCTACTTGGTGTTTCTGTAGATATGATTGCTTGTACATGTGTTTAGTAATTGCTAGAAGATCCTGGATATGATTTTGCTACTTGATGTTCTGAGAATATGTGTATTGAGTTAGATGATGTTACTGATTCTGAATAGTTGTTGCTATTGATGTTCCTGAGGATGTTTGTTGCTACTTGATGTTCTGAAAGATTGTTGCTACATGATGTTCCTGAGAGTATGATTGTGCTACTCATGGTGTTACCTGAGATAATGATTGATTGCTCTTGTGTCTACGTAAGATGTTGTCTGTCTAGATATATGTCACTTGATGTCCTGATATTAGATTGTTGCTACATGATGTTCCTGAGATATGTTGTTGTACTTGTGTTCTGAGATATGAATTGTTGCTACTTGATGTTCCTGAGACATGATTGTTGCTACTGTGTTCTGAGATATGATTGTTGCTACTTGTGTTTAGATTATAGTGATTTTGCTACATGATTTCGAGAGATGATTGTTGCTACTTAGACGTCTCTGAGGATATGATTTTGCTTAATGATGTTCCTGGGGATACGATTGTTGCTATTGTGTTATGAGAGTCTAGATTGTTGCTACATGATGGTCCTGAGTGCTGATTGTTGCTACATTAGTTCCTGAGATATGATGTGCTAACATTACCTGAGATATGATTGTTGTACTTATGTTCAAAAGAGAGATGATTGTTGCTACTTGATGTTCCTGAGATATGATTGTTGCTACTGATGTTCCTGAGTATGATTGTTTGCTACATGATGTTCCTGAGAAAGCTACCTGTTGAATGTGCTACTTGTGTTTCTAGAATGATTGTTGTATGATGTTCCTCAGATATGATGTGTTGCTACTTGATTGTTCCTGAGATATGATTGTTGTATTATGATTTAATATATTTATTAATTATTTAAAGATATTTTTATTAGTTAGATATATATGTTCTACATGATGTATATAAATGTGTAATGATGTCACGGATAAATGGCTCTCTGATTTCCTGAATATGATTGTTGTCTTAGTGTAGAGTGATTGCTACGTGATGTTTGCTGAAATAGTGTCTTGCTAGCTCTGATGCCATGGGTATTTTCTCAGACAATGAAGTTGAAGTAGATGGTAACAACGAATAGGCATCTGGCGAACGATGCCTGTGCTACTCAAGGAGCTTGAGGTCTCTGACATATTTCCTAGATTGCACGTTCTAACTTGGTCGAATATGACAGTAATTCTGAGAAGATTGTTTACATTATTCTAGATAGATGTTGCACTGATTCTAGATATGTTTTGCACTTGTGTTCCGAAGTATATTTCTACTTGTTTTTCTAAATTTAGTTGGACTTTTCCTAATTATTGTTTAAATTAGTTTTGAGAAATTGTTTTCGAGTTTGAGGATGATTTTTCACGAGTTTTGGTAATTTGATTGAGCCTGGAATTATTTTTGCCTTAGTTTTTAGGTGATTATTTTTTTGAAAATTTTCCCGAGTTAGTTTTTAGAATTTTTCCGAGAAGGGAAGTTTTGTTTAGTAGGGCGGTTTCCCGGGGAAAAGTTCACTTGGTTCCAATTTATTGGAAAATTATGTTTAAAAATATTTTTAAATTATTTTAGAGATAGTGACTGTTTTGGAAGAGGCATTGGGGGTTTTTAGAAAATAGGCTAAATTTCCTGAGTGAACGGGTTTTTAGATTTTGTTTTGCTACTAAATTTTTGAGGTGTTGTTGTATTTTTTAATATATTTTTAATATTTAAATATTTTTTTTTTAATATATTTTTATTATTTTAATTAAATTTTCTACGTTTCCGGGAGAATTTTTTTCTCTTGACCTAATTGATTTTTCTATAGTTCCCGAAAAGATTTTTGGAAAAAAGGGGGGAATTATTGGTTTTCATGTTCCTGAGGAGATTGGACTTGATTTTTGGAAAAATTGGTAGTGTTCCAGATAGATTTTGCTCGATGCCTGAATTAGTTTCTTGAGTTTCCAGGTGAATTTTCTTTGTGCCTAAATATTTTTTACTTGGTTTTTGGATTTTTTGGTCTTATTTCCCAGAAGAGGGGCATTTGGGCAGTATTATGTTTGAAGTGTTTCCAAGAAAAATTGGACTTTTTTTCTGGTTTTGTGCTAATGGTTTTTGGGGAACTTACGTGCCTCTTAAAGACTCTCAGCAGTGATATAAATCTTTTGTTTAGAGAAACTTTCCATGACGTTTGTAAACAGTTTGATGAGAGTCTCACAGAGCAGCAGCAAGCAGGAGTCCTGGTCCAGGACCGGGCCGCGGGGGCGCTCCTCCCCGAACATTCAACAGTAACCTGTCATTATGCAGCTCTAACCAAACATTTCACTCTCGAACACGGAAAAATTATTGCTTATTTCAAAAAATAAAATATAATAAAATAAAATTAGAGATGGAGAGTGGAAATCTTTTGTATGGAGCGAGCGAACGAATGAGGTGTTTCGCACAGATAAATACCAGGCTAAGAAACTAACCTTTGAAGCTGCAACCAAACAAAGCTTTACCATGACCTCTTTGTTGACTCTCAGACTCCACCTACAAAAGATATGTATGTGTGTTAGTATGTATATATATATATATATAATATATATATATATATATATATATATATATATATATATATATATATATATATATATATATATATATATATATATATATATATAATTTATATATATATATAACATACACAGGTAATGACACGGGGACAGGAAATGGGTCTCATCCTGAATCCATCCAAATGTGAAATCATCTCAGTCAGTCAACAAGTGATAAATGCAGTGAGATCAAAACTACCAGGAGCAGCAGTCATTGCCCCTACAAATAGTGTCTTGCTAGGAGCACCTCTGGGAAGCAATGCCATTGACACAAT
The DNA here is from genome assembly GCF_026875155.1 of Cherax quadricarinatus. Taxonomy (NCBI): domain Eukaryota; kingdom Metazoa; phylum Arthropoda; class Malacostraca; order Decapoda; family Parastacidae; genus Cherax; species Cherax quadricarinatus. The sequence continues at coordinate 95,158,096 of NC_069402.1, forward strand.
TCTCAGGAAGAAATTGGAAGAATTAAGGAGAATGGAACAACGAATAGGCAATCTGGACACCCACGATGCCTTGTACCTTCTCACAAAGTGCTTGAGTCTGCCCAGGTTGACATATTTCCTAAGATGTGCACCTTCATATGATAACCCTATACTGCACGAATATGACAGTATTCTGAGGCAGATTTTTACGAAAGTACTTAACCTTACTCTAGAAGACGGGCAGTGGAACCAAGCTACACTTCCAGTCAGACTAGGAGGCATTGGTGTCCGCAAGTCATCACAGATTGCGTTACCTGCTTTTCTGTCCTCGTGTATTGCATCCAGAGAGCTTGTAGCAGCGATTCTCCCTGAACATCTTAGGGACAAGATTGGAGTCCAGGACCAAAAATTCATTGACGGAGCAATGATCTGGGATAATCTAACGGGCTCTGGAGCCAGACCTGCTCCCCCCAACAACTACAAACAATCGCACTGGGATGGTCCAATAGTGGAAAATATTGCCTCAACAATGCTTCAGAGTGTGTCAGGGAAGGATAGAGCCCGCCTCCTGGCAGTGAGAGCCCCTCATGCTGGGGACTTTCTGTTGGCTGTTCCCAACTCCAGCCTTGGCACACTTCTCG
>NC_069402.1:95163715-95170285 GCF_026875155.1 Cherax quadricarinatus
TAGCTCACAGCTGTGAAGACAGTGTAGCTCACAGCTGTTGAAGACAGTGTACTCAACGAGCTGTGAAGACCAGTGTAGCTCACAGCTGTGAAAACAGTGTAGCTTGCAGCTGTGAAGACAGGTACTCACACTTTTGAAGACAGTGTGCTCACAGCTGTGAAGATCAGTGTAGCTTGCAGCTGTGAAGGAAAGTGTAGCTTGCAGCTGTGAAGACAGTGTAGCTTGCAGCTGTGAAGACAGTGTAGCTCACAGCTGTGAAGACAGTGTAGCTTGCAGCTGTGAAGACAGTGTAGCTCACAGCTTGAAGACAGTGTAGCTCACAGCTTGAAGACATAGTAGCTTGTCAGCTTGTGAAGGCAGTGGTAGCTCACAGCTGTGAAGACATGTTACACACACTGTGAAGACATGTAGCTCACAGCTGTGTAAGTGACAGTGTAGCTTGCAGCTGTGAAGACAGTGTTAGCTCACAGCTGTAAAGACAGTGTAGCTTCACACTTGAAGACAGTGTAGCTTGCAGCTGTGAAGACAGTGTAGCTCACAGCTGTGAAGACAGTGTAGCTCACAGCTGTGAAGACAGTGTAGCTTACATCTGTGAAAGACAGTGTAGCTTTCAGCGTGAAGACATTGTATCTTGCAGCTGTTAAGACAGGTAGCTCACAGCTTGAAGACAGTCTAAGCTCACAGCTGTGAAGACAGTGTAGCTCAACAGCTCTGTGAAGACAGTGTAGCTCACAGCTGTGAAGACAGTGTAGCTCACAGCTGTGAAGACAGTGTAGCTTGCAGCTGTGAAGACAGTGTAGCTTGCAGCTGTGAAGACAGTGTAGCTTGTAGCTGTGAAGACAGTGTAGCTTGCAGCTGTGAAGACAGTGTAGCTCACAGCTGTGAAGACAGTGTAGCTCACCGCGATCAGAGAAGACAGTGGTAGCTCACAGCGTGTGAGATAACAGTGTAGCTACAGCTTGTGAAGACAGTGTAGCTTGCAGCTGTGAAGACAGTGTAGCTTGCAGCTGTGAAGACAGTGTAGCTCACAGCTGTGAAGACAGTGTAGCTTGCAGCTGTGAAGACAGTGTAGCTTGCAGCTGTGAAGACAGTGTAGCTGCAGCTGTGAAGACAGTGTAGCTCACAGCTGTAAGACAGTGTAGCTTTGCAGCTGTGAAGACAGTTGTATCTCACAGCTGTGACGACAGTGTAGTCATGCAGCTGGAAGAACAGTGTAGCTTGCATCTGTGAAGACAGTGTAGCAACCAGCAGTTAAGACAGTTAGCTCACACTGTGAAGACAGTGTAGCACACAGCTGTGAAGACGCGTAGCTCACAGCTGTGAAGACAGTGTAGCTTGCCGCTGTGAAGACAGTGTAGCTTGCAGCAGTGAAGACATGTGCTTGCAGCTGTGAAGACAGTGTAGCTTGCAGTCTGTGAAGACATGTAGCTTGCAGCTGTGAAACAGTAGTCTAGCTCACAGCTGAAGACAGTGTCGCTCACAGCTGTGACGACAGTGTAGCTTTCAGCTGTGAAAACAGTGTAGCATCACAGCTGTGAAGACAGTGTAGGCTCACAAGCTGTGAAGACAGGTCAGCTTGCAGCTGTGAAGACAGTGTAGCTCACAGCTGTGAAGACAGTGTAGCTCACAGCTGTGAAGACAGTGTAGCTCACAGCTGTGAAGACAGTGTAGCTTGCAGCTGTGAAGACAGTGTAGCTCACAGCTGTGAAGACAGTGTAGCTCACAGCGTGGATGAAAACAGTGTAGCTCACAGCTGTGAAGACAGTGTAGCTCACAGCTGTGAAGACAGTGTAGCTTGCAGCTGTGAAGACAGTGTAGCTCACAGCTGTGAAGACAGTGTAGCTCACAGCTGTGAAGACAGTGTAGCTCACAGCTGTGAAGACAGTGTAGCTCACAGCTGTGAAGACAGTGTAGCTCACAGCTGTGAAGACAGTGTAGCTCACAGCTGTGAAGACAGTGTAGCTCACAGCTGTGAAGACAGTGTAGCTCACAGCTGTTAAGACCAGTTTACTCCCAGATGTGAAGACAGTGTAGCCTTGCAGCTGTGAAGACAGTGTAGCTCACAGCTGATAATACGGTGTAGCTCACAGCTGTGGATAGACAGTGTAGCTCACAGCTGGGTGAAGACAGTGTAAGCTCCAGCTGTGAAGCCGTGTAGCTCCCGCTGTGAAAGAACAGTGTAAGGCTCACAGCGTGACGACAGTGTGCTCACAGCTGTGAAGACAGTGTAGCTCACAGCTGTGAAGACAGTGTAGCTTGCAGCTGTGAAGACAGTGTAGCTCACAGCTGAGAAGACAGTGTAGCTCACAGCTGTGAAGACAGTGTAGCTTGCAGCTGTGAAGACAGTGTAGGCCTCACAGCGAGAAGACATGATAGCTACCGCACTGTGAAGACATTGTAGCTCACACTGTGAAGAAGTAGTAGCTCACAGCTGTGAAGACAGTGTAGCCACAGCTGAGAAGACAGTGTAGCCTTGCAGCGTGAAGAATTGTAGCACCACAGCTGAGAAGACAGTGGTAAGCTCACAGCTGTGAAGACAGTGTAGCTTGCAGCTGTGAAGACAGTGTTATTCACTGCTGTGAACACACTGTTACTTACAGCTGTGAACACACTGTTACTTACAGCTGTGAACACACTAGCTCACAACTGTTAATACAGCTCTTCACAAGGCACTGTATTCAACAGGAATGGATGGTGCTACTGTTTACTTCAGGGAGAATAGCAATTGAAAGATGGAAGGAACATGAGATGTCATAAAATGTATCCAAATTACGACACAGTGGAAATATAAACATCATAGTGCAGTATAATGAATTCCTTTATTTGGGAACCAAACGTGTTACACCCCCCACAGTGGGCCTGTCTTTGTCAAGTCACATGCACCAGAATCTACCTGGGGGTGGAAGGTACGGAGTATTTTATAGTCATGTCAATGTTGAGGTCCAGGTGAGAATGCTGCATCAGATGATCTACCGGTGAGTTATAGAGTCCTTGGATAGCTTTGGCAGGTATTGACAAGTTTGTGAGTAGACCATCTGTAGTGATCTATGGTTCTAATGTGGGGATAGCGATGAAGAATTATCTTGGCAGTGGATTCATCTATGTTTATAGAAGCCGTTGATCTGGTTGAAATTGTTGGTTATAGAGATAACGATGCTTCCAGGATTCTTCGGTATTGAGTGTTGTCTCCTGTGGCGATAAGTCTTGAGTTTTCTGTAGTTAATTAGATGGTTTTGTGAATTGTGATGTTGTACTCAGGCATTCTTGTATCTGTCAGTCCTGCTTGCATATTGGTTGTTCTGAAATACGTGTTTGGAGGTCTCTTGATGTTTCGGCCACATATAATTTGTTGCAGTCATTACAAGGAGTATGTATAGCCCCCTGCAGAGGTGGAGGAATGTCCCCTGTCTACTTACTGTGATGTCCTTGGTGGTCGTGGTTGTGGAGGTAGATACTTGGAATGATGTATTGGAACAGAGTTGGAACATGTTTGGCAATGAGTTGGGGGAGACTATGTATCCTCTCTGTCTCGCCATGTCCTTCTTGGGTGAGTTGACAAGATGTTAATGCCCGCCGTCTGCAGTCTCTGATGAAGTGACGAGGATAGTAGGAGTTTAGAAAATACTTGTTCAATTATAGTGCATTCTTCCTCAAGGAACTCATTGCTGGCAGATCTGAGTGCACGCAGGAAGAAGCCTATAATTACACACAGTTTGGTTTGGTGTCGTGTGAGAGTAGAAGTGGATAAGATCGTTTTGTTGGTGGGTTTTCGATAGACTTTAAAACGAAGTTCGTGGTCAGATTGCGAGCAGAACATCAAGGAAAGGAGAGTGTTGTCTAACTTCTTTCTTCAAGTGATAAACTGGATTGAAGGCTCGACCTGGTTGAGCTTGTCTGGAGAGCTTTGAACATTGAAGCGTTTAGGGAGTATGAAGGAGAATGTCGTCAACATAACGGTGTCAGGGACAGACTAAGGAATAATTGGGTGGAGAAACGTTCGGCTTCTAGATGTTCCAAGTATAGTTCGCCAGGACCGCAACTGAGTTGGTCGAACCCATGGGTATTCCAAAAGTCTGCTGAAAGAGAAACACGTAAAGCCAACACATATTCAACAAGGTCGATGAATCGCTGGCTGGAATGGGAAGATCAAGTGAATCGTCAATTTTCCTGCGCAAGAGATCGATGGCTTGTGTAGTAGGTAATTTGGTGAATAGTATCACGTCAGCCAACTCATCAGCCCATCTCTCAACACGCAAGCTCCCCATGTCATACCACACGTTCCATTTCAATGCACACAAAGGTTTAGCAGAAGACACACACATGGTCACCCACCGCTGATAAAGGATGTGGTGTTGTTATCCAAGACACTGACGATTACAGGAACAAAATGCTCAATTACTTAATGACCACAGATAACCTACAAACCTCTCACAACTAACCAAGTGGACAACCTTACTAAAACTTTTCTTCAACGGACCTCGCCGTCATTCTGAGGGGCTCAGAACAAAGGGAAGAAACTTCTGTACACCACCCAAGCAACCCCAGACTGCCAGAATGTACGGCTGCCAAAAACTCACAAGCTGGTATCCCACTGAGCCATATCCTCGGGAATAGGCCAGTGCTCCCCACCAGCCTCTCAGTAATTCTCGCAAAAACACCTCTCTCTAAAAAAAACTCATGGGCTACTATCATCCAGCACAACTCAAACACTCGGGTGATCTTCACAATGCGCAATTCGCAACATCAACATCAGGAACAAGAAAACTTTCCACCTTTGACGTGACTTCCTATTTCACCAAAGTACCTACTACACAAGCCATCGATCTCTGCGCAGGAAAATTGTACGATTCACTTGATCTTCCATCCAGCCAGCGATTTCAATCTACCTTGTTGAACTATGTGTTGGCTTTACGTGTTTCTCTTTCGAAAATCTCCTCTTTCAGCAGGCCTTTTGGACTACCCTGGGTTCGCCACTCAGTGCGTCCGGGCGAACCTATACATGGAACATCTAGAAGCCGAACGTTTCTCCACCATTATTCCGTCTCTTGTCACCTGGCTCCGTTATGTTGACGACATTCTCCACATAACTCCTAAACGCTTCACTTAAAGCTCTCCAAGACAGCTCAACCAGGTCGAGCCTACAATCCTAGTTCACTACTTGAAGAAGAAGTTCCGACAACGACTCTTCCTTTCCTTGTGTTCTTGCTCTGCAAAGGCTGACTCACGAACTTCGTTATTAAAAAGTCTATCGAAAACCCTCCAACCAAAACGGATCTTCTCCACTTCTACTCTCACCACGGACACCAAAACTCAAACGTGGTGTAATTAATAGGCTTCTTTCATCCTGCGTGCACTCAGAATCTGCAGCAATGAGTTCCTTGATGAAGAATGCACTATAATTGAACAAGTATTTCCCTAAACTCACTCCACTATCCTCGTCACTTCATCATAGAAAACTGCAGACGGCGGGGCAATTAAACATCTTCAACACACCCAGAGAAAGACACTGCCGAGAAGAGATACATAGTCCTCCCCACCACTCCATTGCCAAACATGTTTCCAACATCTTTTCCAATTACATCAATCCAAGTAATCTACCTCCACAACCACGACCATCCAAGGACATCACCATTAGTAGACAGTACAAGCCTCCATCCTCTGCAGGGGTATACATAATCCCTTGTAATGACTGCAAACAAATTATTGTCCGAAACATCAAGAGACCTCCAAACAACGTATTTTCAGAACACCATATGCAAGCAGGACTGACGATACAAGGAATGCCTGTGAACAACATCACAATTCAACAAAACCGTGACTAATTAACTACAGAAAACTCAAGACTTATCGCCACAGAAGACAACACTCAATACCGAAGAATCCTGGAAATCATCGCTTATCTCTAAAACCAACAATTTACAACCAGAACAACGGCCTTCTATAAACAAGTGAAACCACTTCGCCAAGAACTTCTTCATCGCTATCCCACATAAGAACATAGAACACTACAGAAGGTCAACTCACAACTTGTCCAATACCCCTGCCAAAGCTAACCCAAGACTCTATAACTCCAAACCCCCCCCCCCGGTAGATCATCAGATGCAGCATTCTTCACCTGACCTTCAACATCTGAACATGACTAAGAAATACTCCCGTACCTTCCAACCCAGGTTAAAGATCTGTGTGTGACTTGAAAAGCCCACTGTGAGGGGTGAAACGTTGTCAATTAAGTGGATCACATTATCTGCATATGTTGTTTTATATTTCCACGAACATAGATGGCGATGTAGGAGAGGGATGCAGAGTGAAGAATGTACAACAAGGCAATACAAACAGTGAGAAGAATCAGCATGTTAAGATTATTATTATTAATTATAATATTATTATTATTATTATTATTATTATTATATTATTATATTATTATGATTATTGTATTAATATTAATATTAATATTCAAATATTATTAATATTAATAGTTGATATTAATTATTAATATTAATATTAAATATTATTATTATTATTATTATTAATATTTATTATTAGTATTATTAATATTATTATTATTATTAT
>NC_069402.1:95170785-95203285 GCF_026875155.1 Cherax quadricarinatus
CCAAAGGGAAAATTTTTGAGAAAATGTGCAGACCAGAGCAGCACCCCTAACTCGCATCTTTCAGCCTGCCTAGACAGTGTAAATGGCCCTTCTGTGGAAAGAGGAAATGTATCCCGTTCACAAAAAAAGAGCAGGCAGAAAATCACAACTACAGCCCGTGTCACCCTGTCAATCACTGGTAAGACCCTTAGACAAGACCAAGCAAAAAACAGAGTTTTTTGACTACCACTCACTACTTTGTGACCCTCAATATGGCTTCAGGGAAAAATTTTCCTGCCGTATCTGTTGTTAAAATTCTCCACAAGGGCACCCGTCACTGGGTGAACCAAAGTCAGCTGTGTGGGAGCATGGACATTGCTGGTGCTTTCGATTGGGTGGCACCCGGGCCTCTTACAAACTGCAAGCTTGGGAATTGCAAACTATATGCAAAATTTCCCCTCAGTGATTACCTTTATGGCAAACTCTAAGGGTAGTTCTCAAAGGAAAAATCAGCAAGACATCCTATAGGGGTAGGTTCCACAAGGAAGCTTTCTGGGACCATTGTTTGGGTGTCTACTTCAAGACCTTCTTCATCCTCCCCGAATCCCATGCATATCAGACGACTGTACACTGACATCACTTATCCAAAGAAAAAATCCAACTGCTCTAAGTACTCAAACACCGTGAGGCTATATCAGCTTGGGGAAAAAAGATGGCAAGTAACATTTGCTTCAAAAAACAAATGATGAGATCTCTGGGACCATGGAGGTAATGCTGTGCAAATGTAAAGGGTGAATGGAGGTGTTTGGGACCCGGAGAATTGATACCGGGGTGAAATTTGACTCCAACTGACTATGAAAAAACCCCGTTGAAATCTTCAAAAAGGCAGCCAGAAGTTCAGCACTTTGCAGTAAACCGCACGCTTGACAAAAGGGGGTTTCAAGATTTTGTACGAGGCAAAAGTACCTCACACCTTGATATGCTCCACTTTCTTGGGTTTGCCCGCCCCCTTCCCCCTCACTGCGGGGTTTTTAGAGTAGAGAAAAAGCAAGACCCATCTCTCGCCTGGGCCCAAACCCGGATAATTTATTATTTCGCAAACCTTCAAAACAGGAGAGCGAGGGGGCCTTACTGATGTACAAGGCCAAAATTTTTCAAAGTCCAACATGGATCCACCGAGGACACGGAAACAAGCTTTTTTAAACCCAAAAGACGGGCGAAAACAGCAACCTCACCTTGGTGTACCCTTTTTCCCGAAAATTATTCATTTGGTAATTTTTCCCAAGGGTGACCGAGTTGGAAACATTCGTACAGCATAATGTTCAACGAATAAAGTCAAATTTTCAGTTGAAAAAAGTTTGGGCCCCCAGATGGGTCCACTTTACACTTCCATACATGTATGTTTCATAACAAAAAAATGCTTTCAAATGAGCTGATTAGGGGACGCTCTTTTTTTGTCAATAATGTTTTGGGAACCTTAACCTGAAAAAGCTGCCAATAAAACTAGGGGTCCTTAAATTAAACTTTCAAACCCTTTGTTAAAAAAATTAAAAAGAAGAAAAGAGAGAGAGAGAGAAGAGAGAGAGAGAGAGAGAGAGAGAGAAGAGAAGAGAGTAGAGAGAGGAAAAAGAGAAAAGAGAAGAGAGAGAGAAGAGAGAGAGAGAGAGAGAGAATAAGAGAGAGAGAAGAAGAGAGAGAGAGAAGGGGAGAGAAAAGAGGAGAGAGAGAGAAGAAGAGAGAGAGAGAAGAGGAGAGAGAGGGAGAGAAGAGAAGAGAGAGAGAGGGGAGAGAAAAGGGGGAGGAGATTAAAAAGGGGAGAGGGAGGGCCCGGGGGAAGGGCGGGGGGGGGGGGGGGGGGGGGGGGGTGGGGGAAAAAGGAGGGCTTTAGCTGTCATTCCCGGGAAATCTTTGATTACCCCCGCTTAAATGTACCTAACAGACCGTATTCTCTACTTAAGAGTAGAATAAAGGATGGTTCAAAATACACTGGATTGAAAATGTGGGTAGACAACAACCGCCACGAGGTCTACCACCAGGGGGGTGTACCATCCAGGGAGGTGCACCCTCCAGGGGGGTCTACCCTCCCGGGGGGGTACCATCCAGGGGATGCTACCATCCAGGGAAATGCAACCCTCCGGAGGTGCTACCATCCAGGGAGGTGCTACCATCCAGGGAGGTGCTACCATCCAGGGAGGTGCTACCATCCCGGGGAAATAAAGGGGGGGGGGGGTTTGGGGGGAAACAAATGCCCCAGGGGGGTGCTACCATCCAGGGGGGTGCACCATCCAGGGAGGTGCTACCGGGGGGAAACCAAAAGGGGGGTGCTACCATCCAGGGGGCTACCATCCAGGGAGGGGTACCTCCAGGGAGGGCAAAAATAAGGGAAGTGCAACCATCCGGGAGGGCTACCCAGGGGGGTGCTACCATCCAGGGAGGTGGGTACCCCTCAGGAGGGGCTACCACCAGGGAGGTGCTACCACCAGGGAGGTGCTACATAGGGGGGTGCTACCATCCAGGGAATGCACCATCCGAAGGTCTAACCAGGGAGGTGCACCATCCGGGAGGGGGCTACCATCAGAAGTGACCATCCCGGGGGGTGCTACCATCTGGGGGACCACCGGGAGTGCTTTCCATCAGGGGGGTGTACCCTCTAGGGGGGGGCTACCCTCTAAAGGTGTACCATCCAGGGAGGTTTTCTACCACTAGGGAGGGGTCCATCTAGGGAGGGCACCCCCAGGGAGGGGGCCCACCATTAGGGGGTGCTACCATCAGGGATTGGGGGGTCCATCCCAGGGAGGTCACCTCAGGGAGGTGCAACCATCCAGGGGGTGCTACCACAGGGAGGTGCACCCCCCAGGGAGGGCACCACCAGGGGGGGTGCACCACCCCCGGGAAAATGCAAACCCCAGGGAGGGGCACCATCCGGGGGGTGCTACCACCCAGGAAAATGCCACCATCCAGGGGGGTCAACCAAAATAGGGGCACCCTCAGGGAGTGTACCATCCAGGAGGTGCTCCATCAGGGGGGCTACCATTTTAGGGAGGTGGGTACCTCAGGGAGGTGCTACCCCCCCCAGGGGTGCAAACCCTCAGGGGGTGCTACAAGGGGGGTGCTACCATCCAAAGGGGGGTGCCCCTCCCGGGAGGTCCACCATCCAGGGAAAAAGCAAACCCTCCCGGGAAGTGAAAAATCCAGGGGGGGCACCTCTAGGGGGTTCCCTATCCCTCCAGGGAGTCCCTTCCAGGGAGGGAAACATCCAGGGAGGGGTAATCAAAAGGGGCTACCATTAGGGAGGTGTACCTCGGGAGGTGCTCCATCCAGGGGGGTGCACCATCAGGGAGGTGCTACCACAGGGGGGTGCTACCATTTGGGAGGTTCCATCAGGAGGTGCCCTCCAGGGAAAGCAAACCCGGGAGGTGCAAAAATTCCAGGGGGTGCACAAAAAGGAGGTGTTTCCATCCAGAAGGTGCAACCCCCGGGAAATGCAACCTCCAAGGAGGGGGCAACCTCAAGAGGTGCTACCATCCAAGGGGTGTTTTAAAAGGGCCCTCCAGGGGGGGGCCCATCCAGGGGGGAGCACCCTCCAAGGAGGGGCAACAAACAAAAAAGGGCTTAAACCCCATCAAAACCCAGGGGTGTAAAACCCTTCCCATCCGGGAGGTCAACCATTTCCGGGATGCAACCCTCCCGGGAGGGGCCCATCCAAGGAGGTGCAACAACCCCCGGGGGGGCTACCCTCCAGGAGGTGCCAACCATCAGGGGGTTACCCTCCAGGGGGGTGCTACCATCAGGGAGGGCAACCATCCAGGGAGGTTCACCACCCGGAGGTGAACCATCCAAGGAGGGGCACCCCCAGGAGGTTTTTTACCCTCCGGGGGGTGCAACCTTCAGGGGGGGCAAACATCCAGGGATTGCCAAAATCCAAGGAGGTGCAACCACCCGGGAGGCTCCATCCGGGGGTGCAACCATCCAGGGAGGTGCAAACCCTCCCGGGAAGTGAAACCATCAGGGAGGGGCAACCATCAGGGAGGGCAACCACCAGGGAGGGGCAACATCAAGGGGGGGCAACCATCCAGGGAGGTGCACCATCCAGGGGGGGCACCCCCCAGGGAGGTGCAAACCCTCCGGGGGTGCAACCTTCCGGGGGGTTCACCATCCAGGGAGTGCAACCATCCAGGGAAATTTTGGGGGGCAACATCCAGGGAGTCAACCTCCAGGAGGGGCACCACCGGGAGGTGCTACCATTTTGGGGGGGCAACCATCCAGGGTTGCCCCCAAGGGACCATCCGGGAGGGGCTAACCCTCCGGGGTTCACCACCCGGGGTGCTACCATCCGGGAGGGGCAACCATCCAGGGGGGTGCCCCCTCCAGGGAGGGGCTACCCTCAGGAGGGCTACCATCTAGGGGGGGCACCATCGGGAGGGTTTGGGGGGGCAACCCCAGGGGGTGCTACCATCCAGGAGGTGCTTTCCCCAGGGATGCAACCATCCAGGGAGGTGCACATCCAGGGGGGTCACCCTCCAGGGAGGTCACCATCCAGGGAGGTGCAACCTTAGGGGGGCTAGCATCCGGGAGGTTACCATCCAGGGGGGGAACCCCAGGGATGTGCAACCATCCAGGGAGGTGCTTTCCCCCAGGGGGGGGTTTTCCATCCAGGGGGGTGCAAAACCATTTCCCCTCCAGGGGGGGTGAAACCATCCAGGGGGGTCACCATCAGGGGGGTGCAACATCCAGGGGGGTGGGGGGCTTACAGGAGGTGCTACCCTTTAAAAGGGGGGGCACCTCCAGGGAGGTGACCATCCAGGGAGTGCACCATCCCAAAAGGGGTGCTACATCCAGGGGGGTGCCCTCCAGGGGGTCAACCCAGGGGGGTGCCCACTAGGGGGGTGACCATCAGGGAGGGCTCCAAGGAGGGGGGACTTCCCCGGGGGGGCAACCATCCCGGGGGGTCAAAAATCCCGGGGGGTGCTTCCTTAGGAGGTGACCATTAGGGGGGTGCTACCATCAGGAGGTGCTACCCCCAGGAGGTCTCCCTCCAGGAGGGTACCCTCCGGGGGGGCAAACCCTCCAGGGATGGCACCTCCAGGAGGTGCAACCATCAGGGAGGTCTACCCTAGGGAGGGGCTACTCTCCAGGGAGGTGCAACCATCCAGGGGGGTGTCCCTCCGGGAGGTGCTTCCCTCTGGGAGGTGTAAATTAGGGAGGGGCTACCATCAGGGAGGGCACCCTCCGGGAGGTGCTACCATCCAGGGAGGCGCACCATCCCGGGGGGTGCAACCCTCCAGGGGTGTGCAACCATCCATGGGGGTGCAAACCTCCAGGGAGGTATACCACTAGGAGGGGCTACATTCCCGGGAGGTGCACCATCAGGGGGTGCAAAAAATCCAGGAGGTCTCCATCCCCGGGAGGTGGGGGTACCATCAGGAGGTGCAAACCCTCCAGGAGGGCAAAACCCTCCAGGAGGTGCAACCATCCCGGGAGGGCTACCCCGGGAGGGCACCCCAGGGAGGGGCAACCATCCAGGGGGGGTGCACCACCCGGGGGGTCTTCCCTCTAAGGTGCACCATCGGGAGGGGACCTCAGAGGGGCCCATCCGGGAGGTGCTCCATCCCAAAGAGGGCACCACCAGGGAGGGGCAACCCCTCCGGGATGTGCAACCATCCATGGAGGGCAAAAACCTCCGGGAGGTACTACCATCTAGGAGGGCACCTCCAGGGAGGACCATCCCCGGGGGGTGCTCCAAGGGAGGTGCCCATCAGGAGGTCTACCCTCAGGGAGGTGCTACCATCCCGGAGGTGCTACCCTCCAGGGAGGTGCAAAAATCCAGGGGGTGAAAGGGGCTTCCTCGGGGGGGGATTTTGGGGGCAAACCCTCCCGGGAGGGGCAACACCAGGGGGGCACCATCAGGGGGGTCTACCCCTAGGGAGGTGCAAACCTCCGGGAGGGCCCAACCATCCCCAGGGGGGGCTACCATCTAGGAGGGGCACCCCGGAGGTTTACACAAATCCCCCCGGAGGTCACCAACCAGGGGGGGGCTCCATCCAAGGGGGTGCAACCTTTCCCCGGGGGGTGACCCCCGGGGGGGTGGCCCCCTTCCCTTTTGGGGGGTGCTACCATCAGGGGGGTGCTACCACCAGGGAGGTGCTACCATCCAGGGAGGTTCTCTAACCGGGAGTGTAAACATCCAGGGAGTGCACCATCCAGGGGGGTGCAACCATCCAGAGAAACCATAAGGGGGGTGCACCAAATTTGGGGGGGCTACTTAATCTCCCGGGGGCCCCCGGGAGGTGCTACCATCGGAGGTGCCCCCCAACAACCATGGAGTGCTACCCTCAGGGGGGTCACCATCAAGGGGGGTGCAACCCTCCAGGGAAAAAGGGGGCAAAACCTCCCGGGAGGTGCTACCCCTCCAGGGATGCAAATGGGGGTTTTAACCATCCCGGGGGGTCAAACCCTCCCGGGGGGTCTACCATCGGGGAGGTGCAAAAAACCCCCCGGGAGGTCTACACCCGCGGGTGTACAAACAGGGAGGTGCTACCATCCAGGGAGGTGCAACCATCGGGGGGCACCTGGGGGGTGACCAAAAGGGAGGTGTACCATTAGGGGGGTGCTCCATCTAGGGAGGGTTTTAATAACATCCAGGGAGGGGTTTTGGGGGGCTTCCATCAGGGAGGTGCTCCATTGGGGGGGTTCTCCACCAGGGGGTGCCCCCCAGGGACCATCCAGGGGGGTGCTACCAACAGGAGGTCACCATAGGGGGGTGCACCCTCCGGGGGGGCAACCATCAGGGGGGGTGCACCATAAAGGGGGGTGCACCCTCAGGGAGGTGCAACCATCCAGGGAGGTGCAACCATCGGAGGTAACCATTCCAGGGGGGGTCTCCATTGGGGGGGCACCTCCAGGGGGGTCTTACCATCCAGGGGTGCTACCAATCAGGGGGGGGGCCCATCCGGAGGTCACCATTTCAGGGAGGTTTTCCCCCGGGAAAACCCTTCAGGGGGTGCTCCCTGGGGGGTGCTACCATTAGGGAGGTGCAAAATCATGGGGGGGGCTACTCCAGGGGGGTGCAACCACCAGGAGGGGGCTACCCTCCAGGGAGGTCCCATCAGGGAGGTGCAACATCCAGGAGGGCTAAACCCTAAACCCTCCAGGGGGGTGCACCATCCCGGGGGTGCAAAAAATCCCGGGAGGGGGCTACCAAACAAAGGGGGTGGCAACATCCAGGGGTGCTACCTCCAAAGGGGTGGGAACCATCCCCGGGAGGTGGGTACCTCCAGGAGGTGAAAACCTCCAGGGGGGTGAAACCCTCCAGGGAAGTGCAACCATCCCAAAAGTGACCCTTCGGGGGGGTCCCCATCCAGGGGGGGGGCTACCTCCAAGGGGGGTGCAAACCTCCAGGGGGGTGCTACCATCAGGGGGGTGGGAACCTCCGGAGGGGCAAATCCAGGGGGGGCTACCATCCAAGGGGGTGCAACCCTCCCCGGGAGGTGCACCCCAGGAGGGCAAACCCTCCCAAGGAGGTGAAACCTTCGGGGGGGTGTACCATCCAGGAGGGGCCACCATAAAAGGGGGGTGCAACCCTCCGGGGGGGGGGGGAAAAAGGGGTGCAAATAAGGGGCACCCAAAAGGGGGTGCACCTCCAGGAGGTCAACCATCCAAGGAGGGGCAACCCCTCCAGGGAGGTGCTACCATCCAAGGGGTGCACCATCCAAGGGGGGTGCAAAAATTCAGGGGGGTGCAACCTCCAAGGAGGTGCTACCATCCAAGGAGGTGCAACCATCCAGGGGGTGCAACCCTCCAAAAGGGGGGCACCACCAAAAAGGTCCTAAGGGTAAAAATCCTGGAGGTGCAACCCTCCAAGGTGTTTAACATCCAAGGGGGTGCAACCATCAAGGAGGTGCTACCATCCAAAAGGGGGTGAACCCTCCCGGGAGGTGCAACCATCAAGGAGGTGCACCATCCAAAGGGGGGGAATTTAAGGAGTGCAACCCTCCGGGGGGTGAACCATCCAAGGAGGTGCTACCATCCAAGGAGGGAACCATCCCAAGGGGGTGGGGGGCAACCATCCAGGGAGGTGCAAACCTTTCCCAAGGAGGTGCACCATCCAAGGAGGGGGCAACCTCCGGGAGGGGCACCATCCAAGGAGGTGCAACCACCAAGGGGGGTGCAACCCTCCAAAAGGGGGTTTCCTAACCTCCAGGAGGGGGCAACCTCCCAAAGGGGGTGCAAACCCTCCAGGGAGGTGCAACCCTCCAAGGAGGTGCTAACCAAATTTCCAAGGAGTGCAACCATCCCGGGGGGTGCAAAAACCTCCAAGGAGGGGCACATCCAAGGGGTCAAAACCCTCCAGGAGGGCACCACCAAGGGGGGAGCTACCATCCAAGGGGGTGCAAACCATCAGGGGGCAACCATCCAGGAGGTCCCCCAAGGAGGGGCTACCATCCAAGGAGGTGCAACCATCCAGGGGGGTGCAAACCCTCCAGGGGTGCAACCTCCGGAGGGGCAAATCCAAGGAGGTGAAAACCCCCAAGGGGGTTTGGGGGCAACCATCAGGGAAATCAACCATCCGGAGTGCACCCTCCAGGGGTGCTACCCTCCAAGGGGGGTGCAAACCCTCCAAGGGTTTCAACCATCCCAAAGGGGGTAACCCTCCAAGGAGGTGCAACCCTCAAGGAGGTGCAACCATCCCAAAGGGGGTGCAAAAACCCCAAGAAGGGCAACCATCCCAAGGGGGTGCACCACCAAGGAGGGCAACCATCCAAGGAGGGCTACCATCCAGGAGGTGCAACCATCGGGGGGTGCAACCATCCAAGGAGGGGCCCACCAAGGATTTGGGGAACCATCCAGGGAGGGCTACCACCCAAGGAGGTGCAAACCCCAGGAGGGGCAAACCCTCCAAGGAGGTGCACCACCAAGAGGTGCAAACCCCCAGGGGGGGCAAACCTCCAGGGGGGGCAAACCCTCCGGAAAGGGGGGCCCATCCAGGGGGTGCAACCCTTGGAGGTGCAACCTCCAGGAAAGGGGCAAAAATCCGGGGTGCACCACCAGGAGGTGCAACCCTCCAGGGAGGTGGGCAACCATCCAGGGAGGTGCAAACCATCCAGGAAGGTGGCAACCATCCAGGAAGGTGCAACCATCCAGGGGAGGTGCAACCATCCAGGGAGGTGCAACCACCAGAAGGTGCAACCATCCTGAAGGTTGCAAAACAACCATCCAGGAAGTGGCATACCATCCAGGAAAGGTGCAACGCATCCAGGAAGTGCAAACCATCGTCCAGGAAGGTGTGCAACCATCAAGGAGGTGGGCAACCATCCAGGGAGGTGGCTACCATCTCAATCTTACACTTACTTCCAGGCACACGTCGACCTCTATTGGTCTTTTCTCTCTCTCTGCTCTTTATATATATATTATATATAATATATATAATATATATATATATATATACGGGCTATATCTATCTATACTATATAGATATATATAATATATAAATATAGTATATATATATATATATATATATATAAAATATATTCTGCCGAATATGTAATACTGGGTCAAATTAGCAAGAACTCATTTAAATTTAAGTCATTTCTACAATTTTCTCTATAGCATTTAAATATATATTTTTTTCCATTAATGTTGATGTAAAAAATTTAATTTTGCAACCAAAAGATTCTTAGAAAACTTAACGCTAACCTTATTATAACAAGAACATTTTATTTTAGGGCCTAACCCAACTAAATATATTTTAGATTTGGTTTACAATAATTTAATACTAAACAAACTCATAAATATATTATTTCGGTTAGCGTCAGCAATGATTTTGGGGCGAAATTATGCATACACAAATTTTCACTTGTGCATATGGCAAGATGAGCGTTGCGATTTAAGCCAAGATCGCAAGTTCTGCTGCCTATTCCGGCACGACATATAGATAGATATATATTTATATTATATATATATATATTATATATATATATACTAGATAATATTTAGTAGATATATATGATATAATGATAATATATATATATATATATAATAGACTATATATTATAATAGTTAATATTATTTATTTAAGATAGAAGCTTTTATATGCATCAATCCGCCATATCGCCACCCAGACATGGTGACCCAAAAAGAAAATCGAAAGTTTCTTCTCCTTTTAAGTTTGAGTAATATATAGAGGAGGAGTTACTAGCCCTCTTGCGACAGCATGACTATGGATAAGAATTTCTGTGCCACGTCCTATGGGATATATAAAGCTATTTTGGCAAGAGGAAGCGTTTTGGGCTCGAGAAGAAAGGTTCGGCTTCAGAAAAGGCCTTCTTCAAACGGCGAAACGTTGGCTCTCCAGTCAATTACTTATGTTTTGTTTTTCCTACTTGTCGCAAAATGAAATTTTAAACTCAAAACTGACTGGTCTGTATTATTAATGTTCGAATAAAACTAATATTAATAATAATAATAATAATAACAATAATAATAATAATAATAATAATAAATAATAATAATAATAATAATAATAATAATAAGAATAATGATAATAATAATAATAATAATAATAATAATAATAGCAACATCTACAATTATTATTATTACAACTACTACTATTATTACATATTTTTTTACTATATTCGGGAAGAGGTAAACCCGTAGGGAGTTACAGAGTGGCGCAGGCTCAAAAGGGCCGACTGCTTCTGACGGCAGTTGACTGAGAACGTCAGAAGCCCGATCGGACGTCTGAGGGGCCATCTTTAAGGACACTGTTTGTGGGCTGTTCCCGGGAAGGGGGAATATCGCGACCGCGATCTCCACCGATATTCGCGACGCTCGAATCGCCGCCGCCGCCGGCAATCTCCGGAATGTCGCTCGGAGTATCTGAGTGGAATGTTGAAATACGCGAGGCGTGAAGGGCAGTGGCACGAACCTTCGTTGCCTGGAGTGTCAAGCAGGCGGTCAACCGGTTGTAGGTAGTCATAGTTGCGGTGTCTCAATCGGTCGGCCATGGGGATGATTGGTCAGGACACCCACGCCTGGTTCAACCGGTTGGATGGCTTTCAGGTCATCCTCACCCTGTCTCAGCCTGTGGGACAGTTGCCAGGTCATCGCCTCCCTAACCCAACCGGTTGGACAGTAGTAAGAGAGTCTCCGAGATGCCTGTCTGATCAGTTAGACAGTAAGGGGTCACGCGAGAAATGCCCTTCTTCCTTTCACACCCCCTCCCCTGACAGGTCACCATTTCCCACCAATCACCCAGTTATGGTCGGAACGGCACGAGGGTCCCCTCTGTTACTTAGCTGCCCCTGAATGAGAAAAGTTGGCTGGGGGAAAAGTGTCCCCTCTTGGCAAGGGATGGGTACGTTGCCGTCCCTACGTCGTTCTCACTCTCTTTCACTCTAGGCAACCACGGGCGAGGAACTAGGGAGAACGCTGGTCGATTCAGTGGGTGGGGCCACCAACACTGAGTTTGTAACTGACGACAGTATTGTTTCTCAGAAGATTTGTGGGAAGGGTGATGGCGGTGAGCAAACCTCACTTCTCAGCTTCATGTGTGGCTGCTAAACGGCCACAGCACCCACGATCTACAAGAACCCAGGATCCCAACAAGAAGACCGCACGACTCAAGAGCACCCACAACCTCCAGAGGACTCCACAACCTCCACAATCACAGTCCCCACAATAATAGATCAAATTGTGGAAAAATTTCAAACGTTTGACTTGTTTTGATGATTGATGATTTACAACACACACACACACACACACACACACCCACACACTCACAATACCTCAGAAGATAGAGGGGAGAGAAGGGGAGGAGGATTGCACTGGCTCATTAAAAAACCGGTGGGGATTTGCGAAATGGTAGGAATGATGGGCATAGGGGCGAAAGGGATTACTTATAGAGAAGCAATGCAGTCCTGAGCTGAGAGGCCATAAGGGGGTAATTGCAGTAATGTACAACCCACCACAGAATGCAGGAGGCCAAGAGAAGAATACGACGAGAGCAACAGAGCAATGGTCGACATACTAGCCAAGGTGGCCAGAAGAGTTCACATGGGGGGAGCAAAGTTACTAGTTATGGGTGATTTCAATCACAAGGAGATTGACTGGGAAAGCCTGGAGCCCCATGGGGGTCCCGAAACATGGAGAGCCAAGATGATGGATGTGGTACTGGTAAACCTCATGCATCAACATGTTAAAAACACTACCAGAGAGAGAGAGGTGAGGATGATCCAGCAAGACTGGACTTTGTATTCACCTTGAGTAGTTCGGACATCGAGGATATCATGTATGAAAGGCCCCTGGGAGCTAGTGATCATGTGGTTCTGTGCTTTGACTACATAGTTGAGCTTCAAGTGGAGAGAGTAGCAGGAATAGAATGGGAAAAACCAAACTACAAAAGGGGGGACTACTCAGGCATGAGGAACTTCCTGCAAGACATTCAGAGGGAGAGAGAACTGACAGGAAAACCAGTACAAGAAATGATGGACTATGTGACAACAAAATGCAAGGAGGCAGAGGAGAGGTTTGTTCCCAAGGGAAACAGAAATAGTGGGAAGACCAGAACGAGTCCTTGGTTCACCCAAAGGTGTAGGGAGGCAAAAACTAGGTGTACTAGAGAATGAAAAAGGTACAGAAGACAAAGGACCCAGGAGAATAAAGATATCAGCCGAAGAGCCAGAAACGAATATGCACAAATAAGAAGGGAGGCTCAGCGACAATACGAAAATGACATAGCATCGAAAGTCAGATCTGACCTGAAGCTGTTGTATAGCCACATCAGGAGGAAAACAACAGTCAAGGACCAGATAATCAGATTGAGGAAGGATGATGGGGAGTTCACAAGAAACGACCGAGAGTTACATGTACGTGAGGAGCTCAACAGAAGAGGGGGGTACACCAACAAGTGCTGGATGAGGTACACATAACCGAGGAGGAGATGAAGAAGCTGCTATGTGACTTGATACCTCAAAGGCGGTGGGACGAAACATCTCACCGTGGGTCCTTAGAGAGGGAGCAGAGATTCTGTGTGTGCCACTAACAAAGATCTTCAACACATCCATTGAAAACAGGCAACTCCCTGAGGTATGGAAGATGGCAAATGTAGTCTCAATTTTTAAAAAAAAGGAGACAGACACGGGGCATTAAACTACAAACCTGTGTCACTAACGTGTATAGTATGCAAAGTCATGGAGAAGATCATCAGGAGGAGAGTGGTGGAGCACATGGAAAGAAACAAGTGTATAATCGACAACCAGCACGGTTTCCGGGAAGGAAAATCCTGTGTCATAAACCTACTGGAGTTTTATGACAGGGTGACAGAAGATAGACTGCATTTTCTTGGGCTGCAAGAAGGCCTTTGACACAGTTCCTCACAGAAGGTTACAAAAGCTAGAGGATCAGGCACACATAACAGGAAAGGCACTGCAGTGGATCAAAGAATACTTGACAGGGAGGCAACAACGAGTCATGGTACGTGACGAGGTGTCAGAGTGGGTGTCCGTGACAAGCGGAGTTCCACAGGGGTCAGTCCTAGGACCTGTACTGTTTTTGGTATATGTGAATGACATAACGGAAGAGATAGACTCAGAAGTGTCTTTGTTTGCAGATGATGTGAAGTTAATGAAGAGAATTAAATAGGTCAAGGATCAGGCAGGACTACAAAGAGACCTGGACAGGCTACAAGCCTGGTCCAGCAACTGGCTCCTTGAATTTAACCCTGCCAAGTGCAAAGTCATGAAGATCGGGGAAGGGCAAAGAAGACCGCAGACACAGTATAATATAAGTGGCCAAAGACTGGAAACAACACTCAAGAAAAAAGATCTCGGGGTGAGCATAACACGAGCATATCTCCTGAGGCGCACGTCAGTCAGATAACTGCTGCAGCGTACGGGCGCCTGGCAAACCTAAGGATAGCGTTCCGATACCTCAGTAAGAAATCGTTCAAGACTCTGTACACCATATATGTCAGGCCCATACTAGAGTATGCAGCACCAGTTTGGAATCCACACCTGGTCAAGCACGTCAAGAAATTAGAGAAATTGCGAAGGTTTGCAACAAGACTAGTCCCAGAGCTAAGGCGATTGTCCTACGAAGAAAGGTTAAGGGAAATTGGCCTGACGACAGGAGGGTCAGGGGAGACATGATAACGACATATAAAATACTGCGTGCATAGACAAGGTGGACAAAGACAGGATGTTCCAGAGATGGGACACAGAAACAAGGGGTCACACTTGGAAGTTGAAGACTCATATGGGTCAAAGGGATGTTAGGAAGTATTTCTTCAGTCATAGAGATGTCAGGCAGTGGAATAGCCTAGAAGGTGGCGTAGTGGAGGCGGGAACCATACATAGTTTTAAGACGAGGTTTGATAAAGCTCATGGAGCAGAGAGAGAGGTCCCAGTAGCAACCAATGAAGAGGAGGGGCCAGGAGCTATGAATCGACCCCTGCAACGACAAATAGGTGAGTACAAATAGGTGAGTACACACACACACAAGCACAATGTGCGATGATTCTCATTCAGTTTTCCATACAGTACAAATGCTTCATAAATGCTTCATGAATGTAAGATTCATTAGTCACAGGTACAAGTATAATTATCATACATAGCGTAAATCACCAACAAAACTGAACAACACATACTATGGAAGCCTGGTCATGCGCTATCCAATTTCGCATGCGCTTGTTGAAGCTCATCTGCATAACCTGCACTGTGTGGAAGACCTTTGTGAGATGAGACAGTAGCAGGGAGACCAAGAAGCTACTCTCAACTGCTGGTACTGGCAGGTATCAATCACCTGGAGAATGACTGGGAAAACTGGGACATCCCATGGTGAACTGGGATCACCGTGGTGAACTGGGATCCCCATGGTAAACTGGGATCCCCGTGGTGAACTGGAATCCCCATGAAGAACTGGGATCCCCATGGTGAACTGGGATCCCCGTGGTGAACTGGGATCACCATGGTGAACTGGCATCCCCGTGGTGAACTGGGATCACCATGGTGAACTGGGATCCCCATGGTGAACTGGGATCACCATGGTGAACTGGGATCCCCATGGTGAACTGGGATCCCCATGGTGAACTGGGATCACCATGATGAACTGGGATCCCCATGGTGAACTGGGATCCCCATGGTGAACTGGGACCCCCATGGTGAACTGGGATCCCCATGGTGAACTGGGATCCCCGTGGTGAACTGGGATCCCCGTGGTGAACTGGGATCCCCATGGTCAACTGGGACCCCCGTGGTGAACTGGGATCCCCGTGGTGAACTGGGATCCCCGTGGTGAACTGGGACCCCGTGGTGAACTGGGATCCCCATGGTGAACGGGACTCCCCGTGGTGAACTGGGACCGGAACTGGGACCCCGTGGTGAACTGGGATCCCCGTGGTGAACTGGGATCCCCGTGGTGAACTGGATTCCCCATGGTGAACTGGATCCCCATGGTGAACTGGGATCCCCGTGGTGAACTGGGACCCCCGTGGTGAACTGGGATCCCCATGGTGAACTGGGACCCCCGTGGTGAACTGGGATCCCCGTGGTGAACTGGGATCCCCATGGTGAACTGGGATCCCCGTGGTGAACTGGGACCCCCATGGTGAACTGGGACCCCCGTGGTGAACTGGGACCCCCGTGGTGAACTGGGACCCCCGTGGTGAACTCGGACCCCCATGGGGAACTGGGACCCCCGTGGTGAACTCGGACCCCCATGGGGAACTGGGACCCCCGTGGTGAACTGGGACCCCCGTGGTGAACTGGGACCCCCATGGTGAACTGGGACCCCCGTGGTGGACAAGAAACATGGAGAACGATGTTTATAGAAGCTGTAGCGAACAGTTTCCACAGTTGTTGTTCACAATGAACACGACACACCACTGTTGTTCACAACGAACACGACACATCACTGTTGTACACAATGAACACGACACACCACTGTTGTTCACAACGAACACGACACACCACTGTTGTTCACAACGAACACGACACATCACTGTTGTACACAATGAACACGACACACCACTGTTGTTCACAATGAACACGACACACCACTGTTGTTCACAATGAACACGACACACCACTGTTGTTCACAATGAACACGACACACCGCTGTTGTTCACAATGAACACGACATACCGCTGTTGTTCACAATGAACACGACACACCGCTGTTGTTCACAATGAACACGACACACCGCTGTTGTTCACAATGAACACGACACACCACTGTTGTACACAGTGAACACGACACACCGCTGTTGTTCACAATGAACACGACACACCGCTGTTGTACACAGTGAACACGACACACCGCTGTTGTTCACAATGAACACGACACACCGCTGTTGTTCACAATGAACACGACACACCACTGTTGTACACAGTGAACACGACACACCGCTGTTGTTCACAATGAACACGACACACCGCTGTTGTTCACAATGAACACGACACACCGCTGTTGTACACAGTGAACACGACACACCGCTGTTGTTCACAAATGAACACGACACACCGCTGTTGTTCACAATGAACACGACACAAACCCTGTTGTTCACAATGAACACGACACACCGCTGTTGTTCACAATGAACCACAACACCGCTGTTGTACACAGTGAACACGACACACCACTGTTGTACACAATGAACACGACACACCACTGTTGTTCACAATGAACACGACACACCACTGTTGTTCACAATGAACACGACACACCACTGTTGTTCACAATGAACACGACACACCACTGTTGTACACAGTGAACACGACACACCGCTGTTGTTCACAATGAACACGACACACCGCTGTTGTTCACAATGAACACGACACACCGCTGTTGTACACAGTGAACACGACACACCACTGTTGTACACAATGAACACGACACACCACTGTTGTACACAATGAACACGACACACCGCTGTTGTACACAATGAACACGACACATCACTGTTGTACACAATGAACACGACACACCGCTGTTGTACACAATGAACACGACACACCACTGTTGTACACAATGAACACGACACATCACTGTTGTACACAATGAACACGACACATCATTGTTGTACACAATGAACACGACACACCGCTGTTGTACACAATGAACACGACACACCACTGTTGTACACAATGAACACGACACATCACTGTTGTACACAATGAACACGACACACCGCTGTTGTACACAATGAACACGACACACCGCTGTTGTACACAGTGAACACGACACACCACTGTTGTACACAATGAACACGACACACCACTGTTGTACACAATGAACACGACACACCGCTGTTGTACACAATGAACACGACACACCACTGTTGTACACAATGAACACGACACACCACTGTTGTACACAATGAACACGACACACCGCTGTTGTTCACAATGAACACGACACACCGCTGTTGTACACAATGAACACGACACACCACTGTTGTACACAATGAACACGACACACCACTGTTGTACACAATGAACACGACACACCGCTGTTGTACACAATGAACACGACACACCGCTGTTGTTCACAATGAAAAACGACCCACCCCTTTTTTGTACACAATGAACACACACACCGCTGTTGTAAAACAATGAAAACGACACAAACCCCTGTTTGTACACAATGACCACGACACACCGCTGTTGTACACAAGAACAAAAAACACCCCTGTTGTAAAACCCCAAGAAAACGACACACACCCCTGTGTCACAATGAACACGACACACCGCGTTTTACACAGTGAACCCCACACACACCCGTTGTAAAACAGTGAAAACGAACAACCGTGTTGTACACAGTGAACACGACAAAACACAGTGAACACACACATCACTGTTTTCCCCAGTGAACCCCGACACAAAACCGCTGTTAACACAGTGAACACGACACACACAGTGAAAACCCGACACAAAACCCGTTTGTAAAACAGGAACACGACCCACACAGTGAACCCCGACACACCACTGTTGTACATAATGGGAAAACCCCACAAAACAACAGTGGGAAAACACCCCACCACTTTGTACACAAAGAACACAACAAACCCTGTTTAAAACGGGAAAACGACAAAACCACTGTTGTACACAGTGAACACGACACACACAGTGAACACGACACACCGCTGTTGTACACAGTGAACACGACACACACAGTGAACACGACACACCGCTGTTGTACACAGTGAACACGACACACACAGTGAACACGACACAAACCGCTGTTTTTACAAAATGAACACGACACACACAGTGAAAACGACACACCACTGTTTTTTACACAATGAACACGACACACACAGTGAACACGACACACACAGTGAACACGACACACCACTGTTGTACACAATGAACACGACACACACAGTGAACACGACACACCACTGTTGTACACAATGAACACGACACACCACTGTTGTACACAGTGAACACGACACACCGCTGTTTTAAACCGTGAACACGAAAACACACAGTGAACACGACACACCGCTGTTGTACACAGTGAACACGACACACACAGTGAACACGACACACCGCTGTTGTACACAGTGAACACGACACACACAGTGAACACGACACACCGCTGTTGTACACAGTGAACACGACACACACAGTGAACACGAACAAACCCACTGTTTGTACACAATAACACGAAACACACAGGAACCCCGAAAAAACAAAAACAGTGAAACACGACACACCAAAGTTGACACAATGAAAACGACAACCAGTGAACACGACCACCCCCCGTTTTTACACAATGAACACGACACACACAGTGAAAAACGACACCCCCCATGTTGTACACAAAGGGAACACAAAACACCCCCTGTTTTACAAAAATGAAAACGAAAACACCACGTTGTACACAATTAACACGACACACCCCTGTTGTTCACAAAGAAAACGACACCCACTGGGGTTTTACACAATGGGAAAAACACACACACATTTAACACGACACACCACTGTTGTACAAAAGTGAAAAACGACACACCCTTTTTACCAATGAACACGACACCACCCGGAAAAACGACACCCCCGCTGTTGTACACAATGGGAAAACGACACAAACCCCTGTTGTACACAGTGAAAACGACACACCACTGTTTTTAAAACAATGAACAAAGCCCCACCCCTGTTGTACACAGTAAAAACGACACAAACCCCTGTTTTTCACAATGAACAAAACACACCGCTTTTTGTACACAAAGAACAAAGAAAACACCGCTGTTTTTCACAAAAACAAGACACACCGCTGGTTTTTACACAATGAACACACCCCAACCCCCAGTTTTTACACAAAGAAAAACGACAAAACCGCTGTTGTACACAATAACAAAAGACACACCACTGTTTTACACTGAAAACGACACAAACCCCTGTTGTACACAGTGAACAAAGAAAAAAACACAGTGAACAAAAGACCAAACCGCTGTTTTACACAGTGAACACGACACACACAATGAAAAACGGGCACCCCACTGTTTTTTACACAAAAGAACCCCGACCACCCAGGGAAAAACGACACACACAAATGAACACGACACAACCACGTTTTACACAAAAGAACACGACACACCCAGTGAACACACACAACCCAAATGTTGTACAAATGAACACGACACACCACGTTGTACACAGTGAACACACACACCGGGTGTTGTAAAACAGTGAAAAACGACAAAAAAACCCGTGAAAAACACACAAACCCCTTTGTTTCACAGTGAACACGACACACAAGTGAACACGACACACCGGGTTTTTTGTACACATGGGCACGACACACACAGGGAAAAACGACACACCGCTGTTTTACACAGTGAAACACGACACACACAGTGAACAAAACACACCACTGTTGTAAAACCCCCTGAAAACGACACACCCCATAAACACACACACAGTGAACACGACACAAACCCCGTTGTACACAATGGAAAACGACCCCACAAAAGTGAACACGACACAACCCCCCTGTTGTACACAAGAACACGACCCCCACTGTTTTACACAATTTAACACACCACCACTGTTTTACACAATGAACACGGGCCACCACTTGTACACAATGAACACACACACACGAACACGACCAAAAAACCACTGTTGTACACAGTGAACACGACACACCACTTTTTGTACACAATGAAAAACGACACACACGTGAACAAACAAAACACCGCCCGTTGTACACAATGAACAAGACCCCACCACTGTTGAAAACAGTGAACACGAAAACCCCCACTGTTTTTACACAATGAACCGAAAACACCACTGTTGTACCCAGTGGGAAAACGGAAAACACCACTGTTTTCAAAAATGAACAAAGACACACACAGTGAACACGACACACCGCTGTTGTACACAATGAAACAAAACACAAACCCCTGTTTTACACAATGAACACGACACACCGCTGTTTACCCAATAACCGACACACACTGTTGAAAACATGAACACACACACACCCGGGTTTGTACACAAAAGAACAAAGACACACCACTGTTGTCCAAGAACACGACAACCGCGTTGTAAAACAAAAGAACACGACACATCACTGTTTACTCAATGAACACGACACACCGCTTTTGGAAAACAAGAACACGACACAACCACGTTGTACACAATGAACACACACATCACTGTTGTTTCACAAAGAACACGACACAAACCGCTGTTTTTACACAATGAACACGACACACCGCTGTTGTACCCAGTGAACACGACACAAACCAAATGTTGTACACCAAAGAAAACAAAACAACCCCCACTGTTGTTTCACAAGAACAAACACACCCCGGGTTTTACCCCAAAGAACAAAAACACACCACTGTTTTTAAACAATGAAAAACGACCCCAAAACCCCTGTTGTACACAATGAACAAAGACAACACCGCTGTTGGGTTTACAATGAACACGACACCCCCGCTGTTTTACACAAGAACACGAACACACCACGTTGTACACAATGAAACACGACACAACACGTTGTACACAAGAAACACACACCCCTGTTTTACCCCAATAAAAAAAACGGAAAAAAACCCCCGCTGTTGTTCACAATGAACCCCGACCCCACCCGCTGTTGAAAAACAATGAACACGACACAAAACCCCTGTTGTTTTTACAATGAACACGACACACCCTGTTTTTACACAATGAACACGAAAAACACCACTGTTGTACCAAAAAAATGAACACGACACACCGCTGTTGTAAAACAAAAACACGACACACCGCGTTTTTTCACAATGAACACGACACACCCCTGTTGTTTCCCAAGGGAAAACGACACACCACTGTTTTTTCACAAGAACACGACAAAACCCCCGTTTGTACACAATTTAACACGACAAACCACTGTTGTAAAACAATGAACAAAACACACCCCTGTTGTTTAAAAAGAACCCCGACACACCCCCGTTTTTAAAAAATGAACACGACCCACCACGGTTTACACAATGAACACGACACACCGCTGTTGTTTTACAATGAAAACGAAAACCACTGGGTTTTAAAAACAGTGAACAAGACACACCACTGTTTTTTACACAAAAAGAAACACGACACACCACTGTTTACCCCAAAAACACACACACCCAAATGTTGTTCACAAGAAAAACGACACACCCTGTTGTACACAGTGAACCAACAACCCCTGTTGATCAAAAATGAACAAAGACAAAACCCGCTGTTGTTCCCCAATGAAAACGACACACCGCTGTTGTACCAGTGAAAAACCCACACACCCCTTTTTAAAACAATGAACACGACAAAACCACGTTGTACCAATGAACCCCGAAAACACCACTGTTTTTTCCCCAATGAAAAACGACACACCACTGTTTACACATTTAACACGAAAACACCACGGGTTTTACACAATGAACACGACCACCACGTTGTTCAAAAATGAAAACGACACAACACTGTTTTACACAGTGAACAAGACCACCCCTTTTTGGTACACAAAGAACACGACACCCCCCTTTTTTTAACACAATTAACACGACACACCACGTTGTACACAAATGAAAACCACACAAACCCCTGTTGTCACAGTGGGAAAACGAAAACACACAGTGAAAACACACACCCTGTTGTACACAGTGAACACGACACACACATGAACAAAAACCCCACTGTTTTTTTCACAATGAACACGACACACCCAGTAACACGACACCCACAGTGAACACGACACACCACTGTTGAAACCAAAAGAACACGACAAAACACATGAACAAAGACACACCAAATGTTGTACACAATTTAACACGACAAAACCACTGTTGTACACAGTGAACACGACACACCCGGGTGTTGTACACAGGGAAAACCAACACACAGTGAAAACCACACCCCGGGTGTTTGTACACAGTGAACAAAGAAACCACACAGTGAAAACGACACAAACCCCTGTTTTACACAGTGAACAAAGACACACACCGTGAACCCACACAAACCCCCGTTGTACACAGTGAACAAAGACACCACATGAAAAACGACACAACCCCGTTGTACACAATGAAAAACGACACAAAACAGGAAACACGACACACACAGTGGGAAAACGACCACCAAATGTTTTACACCAAAGAACACGACACACACAAAGGAAAACACCACCCTTTTTGACACAAGAACCACACACCCCCTGTTGTACACAATGAACCCCGAACAAAACCCCTGTTGTACACAATGAAAAACGAAAACACCATGTTGTACACAATGAAAAACGGGCAAAACACATGAACACGACACACCACGGGTTTTCACAGTGAACAGACACACCAAATGTTTAAAAACAATGGGAAAACGACACACAAAAGTGGGAAAACGACACACCCTGTTGTACACAATTTAAACACGACACACCACTGTTTTTTACACAGTGGAAAACACACACACCACTGTTTTTACACAATGAACACGACAACAACCCCTGTTGTACCAGTGAACACCAAAACACCACTGTTGTTCACAATGAAAACGAACCCCACAAAGGAAAAACACAAAACCGCTGTTTAACACAATGAACCAAAGAAACACCACTGTTTTACACAAAGAACACGACACCCCCGCTTTGTACACAATAACACGACACATCAAATGTTTTTTAAAAAATGAACACACACACCGCTGTTTTTACACAATGAACACAAAACACCACTGGTTTTACACAATGAACCGACACACCCCTGTTTTTACAAAAAATGAACACGACCCATCACTGTTTTACCCCAATGAACACGACAAACCGCTGTTTTACCAATGAACACGACACACCCCTGTTGTACACAAAGAACACACACATCCTGTTGTACACAAAGGGCACCGGGCACACCGCTTTTTGGGGGACACAATGAACACGACTCAAACCCCTGTTTAACAGTGAACACACACAAAACCCCTGTTGTACACAATGAAAAACGACACAAAACCCCTGTTTACACAATGAACACGAAAACACCGCCCGTTTTTACAAAAAAAAACACGACACACCACTGTTGTACACAAAGAACACGAAAACACCACTTTTTTTAAAACAAAGAACACGACCACCGTTTTTTTCACAAAAGAACACGACCACCCGTTTACACAAAGAACACGACACAACCCCTGTTGTAAACAATGAAAAACGACACATCACTGTTTTAACACAAGGAAAACGACACACCCCTGTTGTACACAATTTAACACGACACACCGCTGTTTTTTCACAATGAAAAACACACACCGCTGTTGTACACAATGAACACGACCCCCGGTGGGTTTTCACAATGAACACACACACCGCGTTGTAAAACAAAAGAAAAACGACACACCCTTTTTTTACACAAAGAACACGACACAAACCCCTGTTTTTAAAACAATGAACCGACCACCGCTGTTGTTTACAATGAACACGACAAAACCGCTGTTTTCACAATGAACACGAACCCACTGTTGTTCACAATGAACACACACACCACGTTTTTACACAATAAAACGAAAAAACCACTGTTTTCACAAAGAACACGAAAAAACACCACTGTTTTTCACAAAAGAAAACGACACACCACTTTTTTTTTACACATTTAACACGACCACCAGTGCCCCGGGCACACCGCGTTGTACAAAAGTAAAAACCCACACAAACAGTGAACACGAAAAACACCACGTTTTTACACAATGAACACGACACACACATTTAACACGAAAACACACAGTGAACACGACAACACCGTTGCCAAAAATGGAAAACGAAAACACACAGTGAACACACCACACCACGTTGTACACAATTTAACACGACACACCACGTTTTTACCCAATGAACACGACACACCGCTGTTGTAAAACAGTGAAAACACACACACAGTGAAAACGACACACCGCTGTTTTTACCGTGAACACGACACACACAGTGAAAACGACACACCGCTTTTTGTACAAAATTTAACACGACACACCCCATGAACAACGACACCCGCTGTTTGGGCACAGTGAACACACACACACAGTGGGAAAACGACACACCACTGTTTACACAATGAACACGCACACACAGTGAACACACACACAAAAGTGAACAAAGACACACCAATGTTTTTACACAATGAAAAACGACCACACATTTAACACGACCACCACTGTTGTACACAATAACACAAAACACCACGTTGTACACAAAGAACACACACACCACTGTTGTACACAATGAACCGAACACCACTGTTTTACACAAAAGAACCCCGACACACCAGTGAAACAAAGACACCCCCACTGGTACACAGTGAACACGAAAACACCACTGTTGTACCCCAATAACACGACACAAAACAGTGAACACGAAAACAAACCCCTGTTTTACACAATAACACGACACAAACCCCTGTTGTACAAAAGTGAACACGAAAACCCACTGTTGAAAAACAATGAACACGACACACCACTGTTGTACCCAGTGGGAAAACGACACACCACGTTGTTTTTCAAAAGAACACGACACACACAGTTAACACACACACCCCTGTTGTACACAATGAACACCCCACACAACCCACTGTTGACCCCAAGAACACGACACACCGCGGTTGTAACCAATGAACACGACACATCACTGTTGTACACAAAGAAAAACGGGCAAAAACCGCGTTGACACAAAGGGGAAAACACAAAACCACTGTTGTACACAATGAACAACGAAAAACACCGCTTTTGTAAAACCCAAAGAAAAACGAAAACACACTGTTTTTTCACAATGAAACAGACACACCGCTGTTTTTACACAATTAACACGAAAACACCCCCTGTTGTACAAAAAATAACACGACCCATCAAATGTTTTACACAATGAACACGAAAAACACCGCTGTTGTACACAATGAACACGAAAAACCCCGGTTGTACACAGGAAAAACACACACCACTGTTGTACACAATGAACACACACACCACTGTTTGTACAAAAATTTAACACGACACACCGCTGTTGTACACAATGAACACGACACACCACGTTGTACACAAGAACACGAAAAACACCCCGTTTTTACCAAAAACACGACCACCGCTTTTTTTCACAATGAAAACGACACACCCCGTTGTACACAATGAACAAAGACAAACCACTGTTTTACACCCAAAAAAAAAAAACGACACATCACTTGGGTTTTAAAACAAAAAACACCAAAACACCGCTGTTGTAAAACAATGAACACGACACACCGCGTTGTTCACAATGAACACGACACACCCCCTGTTGTACACAAAGAAAACGAAAACACCCTGTTTTCACAATTTAACCCGAAAACAAACCGGGTGTTTTTACACAATGAAAACGACACAACCACTGTTGTACCAAAAACACACACAAACCCCTGTTTTTACACAATGAACACGAACACAACCGCTGTTTTTCACAAGAAAACGAACCCCACGCGTTGTTCACAATGAACACGACACACCACGTTGTTCACAATGAACACACACACCACTGTTTTTACACAAGAACAAGACAAACCAAATTTTTGTACACAATGAACACGAACACACCCCTGTTTTTTTCACAAAAGAAAAACGACACACCACTGTTTTTTACACAATGAACACGACACCCACGTTGTACACAAAAGGGAAAACAAAACACCGTTTTTGTTTTACAATGAACCCGAACTCACCACTGTTGTACACAGTGAACCGACAAAAAACCCCCTGTTGTACCCAATGAAAACACACACAAACCCCTGTTTTTCACAATGAACACGACACACCACCCGTTTTTCACAATGAACCACAACCACTGTTGTAAAACAGTGAACACGACACACCGGGGTGTTTACACAATGAACACGACACACCCTGTTGTTCACAAGGAAACGACACACCCTGTTGTACACAGTGGAAACCACGGACCCAAACCCCTTGTACACAATGAACACACACACCCCTGTTTTTACACAATGAACACGACACACCACTGTTTTTTCAAATGAACACGCACCCACTGTTTTTACACGTGAACACGACACACCACTGTTTTACACAATGAACACGACACAAAAACGTTGTTCAAAATGAAAAACGACACACCACGTTGTACACAGTGAACCGACACACCGCTGTTTTTTACCAAAGAACACAAAACAAAACCCCGTTTACACAATAAAAACGACACATCACTGTTTTTACAAAAATGAAAAACGAAAACACCACTGGGGTTTTTACAAGAACACGACACAAACCCCCGTTGAAAAAGTGAACACGAAAACATCACGTTTAAAACAAAAGAAAAACGACACACCACTGTTGTCACAATGAACAGACAACACCACTGTTTGGGACACCAAAGAACACCGACACACCACTGTTGTTCACAATGAACATGAACAAAACCGTTGTTTTAAAACAATGAACACGACACAACCGCGTTGTACACAATGAACAAAGGGCACAAAAACTGTTTTACACAATACAAAGGGCACACCGCGGGGGTAAAACAATGAACCCGACAAAAAACCACTGTTTTTAAAACAATGACCAAAACACAACCGCTTTTTTGTTTCACAATTTAACACGAAAACCCCCCGCTGTTTAAAACAGTGAAAAAAACGACACACCACTGTTGTACCCCATGAACCGAAAAAAACACCGCTGTTTTACACAGTGAAAACCGACAAAACACGTGAACACGACAGATCACTGTTGTACACAGTGAACACGACACAAACCGGGGGTTCTACAAAAGTGAACACGACACACACAGGAAACCCCGAAAACAAACCCCTGTTTGTAAAGTTTAACACGACACACACAGTGAACACCCACACACCACGTTGGGACACAATGAACACGACACACACATGAACCCCGACACACACAGTGAACACGACACCCACTGTTTTTACACAATGAACACGACACACAACCCGTAACACACCAACACCCACCCGTTGTCAAAAATGAAACGACACACCACTGTTTTTACACAGTGAACACGACACACCACTGTTGTCAAAAGTGAACACACACCAAAAAACCCGGGGAAAAAAACGACACACCCGCGTTGTACCCCAGTGAACACGACACACACAGTGAACACGACACAAAACCCCTGTTGTACACATGAACACGATACACCAGTGGAACAAAGACACAAACCGCTTTTTGTAAACAGTGAAAACGACACACACAGTGAACACACAAAAACCACGTTTACACAATGAAAAACGACACAAAACAGTGAACACACACACACATTTAACACGACCAAAACCCCCTGTTGTACACAAAAGAACACGACAAACACAGTTTAACCCCGAACAGCCACTTTTTGTACACAAAGAACACGACACAACCCCTGTTGTAAAACAGTGAACACGACCCCACCCCTGTTGTACACAGTGAACACGACAACACACGTGAAAACGACACACCGGTTGTACACATGAACACGACACAAAACCGTGAACACGACACACCGCTGTTTTACACAGTGAACACGAAAACACACAGTGAACACGACACACCGCTGTTGTACCCAGTGAACCCGGGGCACCCCACAGGTTTAACACGACACAAACCCCTGTTGAAACAATGAACACGACACACCCCCTTTAACAAAACACACCCCCAGTGAACAAAAACACACCACTGTTTAACCCCAATGAACACGACACACCAGGAACCGACACAAAACCAAAGGGTTTTACACAATGAAAAAACGACACACCACTGTTTACCCCAATGAACACACAACCACTGTTTTTAACAATGAAAAACGACACACCCTGTTGAAAACAAATTTAAAACGACACACACATGAAAAACGACACACCCCTGTTGTCCACAAAAGTGGGAAAACGACACACCACTGTTGTACACCAAAGAAAACGAAACACCCCAGGGAACCCCGACACACCGTGTTTTTACACAATAAAAACGACACACCCCTGTTGTAAAAACAGTGAACACACACACCACTGTTTTTACACAATGAACACGACACACCACTGTTGGACACAGTGAACACGACCCCCCCACGTTGTTTTACAAATGAAAACGAAAACACACAGTGAACCCCGACACAACCGCTGTTGTACACAATGAACACGACACACCACTGGTACACAATGAAAACGACACACCACCCGTTGTAAAAACAATGAACAAAGAACAACCACGTTGTACACAATGAACACACACACCACTGTTGTTTCGCAATGAACACGACACACCACTGTTTTTTACCCAAAGAACACACACAAACCCCTGTTGTACACAATTAACACGACACACCACTGTTTTTTAAAACAGTGAACACGAAAACACCACGTTTTTACACAATTTAACCCCGACACCACAGTGAAAACGGGCACACCCCCTGTTTTTACACTTTTAAACACGACACAAAACCGCTTTTTGTACACAGTGAACACGACACACCACTGTTGTCCCCAATGAACACGACACACCACTGTTTTTAAAACAATAACAAAGACACCCCACAGTGAACACGACACACCACGTTGTACACAAAGAACACGACACACCCCTGTTGAAAAACAATGAACCCGACACACCACGTTGTACACAATGAACACACACACACGTAAAAACGACACAAACCCCTGTTGGTTTCACAATGAACACAACACACCACTGTTGTACACAATTTAACAAAGACAAAATCACTGTTTTTACACAATGAACAAAGACACAAACCCCGGGTTTTACACATAACCCCGAAAAACAACCACTGGGTTTTTACACAATGGGAAAACACACCCCCCGCTGTTGTAAAACCCCTGAACACGAAAATCACCACGTTTTACAAAAATGAACACGACAAAACCACTGTTTGTACACAATGAAAAAACGACACACCACGTTGTACCAAAGAAAAACGACAAAACCGTGTTTGTTTCACAATGAAAAACGACACACCCCCTTTGAACACAATGAACACGACAAAACCCCTGTTGTACAAAAATGAACACGACACACCACTGTTTTACACAAAGAACCCACCCCAACCACGTTGTTTCACAATGAACACGACACACCACGTTGCACAATGAAAACCAACCAAATGTTGTACACAGTGAACACGACACACCACTGTTGTACACAATGAACACGACACAAATACGTTGTACACAATGAAAAAGACAAAACCACTGTTGTACCAATTAAAAACGACACCCACTGTTGTACACAATGAAAACGAACACCCCTGTTGTAACACAGTGGGAAAACGACACACCACTGTTGTACACAATGAACACGACACACCCCCTGGTTTTACACAGTAACACGACAAAACCGCTTTTTGTACACAGTGGGAAAACGACCCCAAAAACAGTGAACACGAAAACCCCCACTGTTTTTACACAATGAACAACGACAACACAGTGAACCGACACACCACTGGGTTTTACACAAAAAAACACGACACACCACTGTTGTAAACAATGAAAACGACCACCACTTTTTTAACCCCAGTGAACACGCACACCAATGATGTACAAAAAAATGAAAACAACAACCACTGTTTACAAAAGTGAACACGAAAACACCACTGTTGTACACATGAACAAAGACCCCACCACTGTTTTTACACATGAAAACGACCCCACCACTGTTGTACACAGTGAACACGAAAACCCCGTTTTTTTACACAATAACCAAAGACAACCCCCACTGTTGTACACAGTGAACACGACACACCGTTTTGGGACACAATGAACAGACCCAAAAATGTTTTTAATGACCGAGAATTCCCAGGGGCAGCACGCCCCTGGGCGCTAAGTACCTGGGTTTAAAGGGGGGGGGGGGTCAGTTACAGCTTTCCCGGGGCCCCACTTCAAAAGTAAACTAATTTTAACAGGGATTTGTTTTTCCCCGTGGGCCCTGTCCCTACCTGTTTTTTCAAGCTGAGCAAATGCCCCCTCCACTTTCTTTTTCCCCTCCAGAGGGTTCTACTTCCCGAGAATGTGTACTTTACCTAAATTGGGGGGGGCAAGGTCGAAAAAAACACAGCTCGTGTGTTACAAAACGTGTATGTGCGCGCCGCACACATAAAACTCCCTCTTTAATTTTGGGGTAGGCCCAAAGTTTAGGCCCACTAAATTCCCTATAAATTTGGGAAATTTGAAACTTAAAAATTTTTTTTATTAAAACCATAAAAATATCAGGGAAAGACGAGGGGGGGGAGGCTTAGGGGGGGGGGGGCTGGGGGGGAGAGGGGGGAGGGGAAGGGGGAAAAGGGTGAAAGGGGTTTTGGGGGAGGGGTTGCCTGGCCCCCTTTTTTTTCTTAAAGCAACTTAAAAGTCGCTTTTTTTAAAACCCTTTTCTGTCAGATTACTTTCCCTTGTGGTGTTTTGTGGGGGGGGGGGGGGGGGGTGGGGGGGGTGTGTGTGTGTGTGTGTGTGTGTGTGTGTGTGGGTTTTTTGTGTGTTGTGTGTGGTGTGTGTGTGTGGGGTGTGTGTGTGTGTGTGTGGTGTGAGTTGTTTTGTGGTGTGTGGTGTTGGGGTGTTTTGTGTGTGTGTGGTGTGTTGTGTGTGTGGTTTTGTTGTTGTGGGTGTGGTGTGTGTGTGAGTGTTTGTGGTGTGTGTGTGGGGGGGGGGGGGGGGGGGGGTGTGGGGTTTTGGGGTGTTTGTGTGGTTTGTGTGTGTGTGTGGTGGGGGGGGGGGGGGGGGGGGTGCGTGTGTGTGTGTGTGGTGTGGTGTGTGTGTGTGGGTGTTTTGTGATGTTTTTTGTGTTGTGCTGGTTGTGTATTCCCATTTGGGTGTCACTTATACAGATTCTAGTATCATCTGAAAGGATGATACAGTGCTGTAGTTTATATCCCGTCTGTGTCTTGGGCGACGTAACTTTTCACTGTACCAGTCCCTCATTTCACTGTAGCAGTCCCTCATTTCACTGTACCAGTCCCTCATTTCACTGTACCAGTCCCTCATTTCACTGTACCAGTCCCTCATTTCACTGTACCAGTCCCTCATTTCCACTGTACCAGTCCCTCATTTCACTGTACCAGTCCCTCATTTCACTGTACCAGTCCTTCATTTCACTGTACCAGTCCCTCATTTCACTGTACCAGTCCCTCATTTCACTGTACCAGTCCTTCATTTCACTGTACCAGTCCCTCATTCACTATAGCAGTCCCTCATTTCACTGTACCAGTCCCTCATTTCACTGTACCAGTCCTTCATTTCACTGTACCAGTCCCTCATTTCACTGTAGCAGTCCTGATTTCACTGCAACAGTCCCTCCATTTCACTGTACCAGTCCTCATATTCACTGTACCAGTCCCTGATTTCACTGCAACAGTCCCTCATTTCACTGTACCAGTCCCTCATTTCACTGTACCAGTCCCTCATTTCACTGCAACAGTCCCTCATTTCACTGTACCAGTCCCTCATTTCACTGTACCAGTCCTTCATTTCACTGTATCAGGGCCTTATTTCACTGTTTACAATGACTCTTCGTGTTCTATTTGTTATTAAGTTAAATGTCCATGACTCACGAAATCGTAATGACAGGATTGCAAACAAACCATACCACGGGCGGGGATAGAACCCGCGATCAGAGTCTCAAAACTCCAGAGAGTCGCGTTAGCCACTGGACCTGTTAGCTGGTCCAGTGGCTAACGCGACGGTCTGGAGTTTTGAGACTCTCTGATCGCGGGTTCTATCCCCGCTGTGGTATGGTTTAAATGTCCATCTTCCACCTTCCTAGTTATTCCCTCTGGAAAGATATCTGGAAGATATCTGGAAAGAGTTCCGGGGGTCAACGCCCCCGCGGCCCGGTCTGTGACCAGGCCTCCTTAGGTCATTGTCCCAGGATGCGACCCACACCAGTCGACTAACACCCAGGTACCCTACTGATGGGGAACATAGACAACAGGTGGAAAGAAACACGTCCAATGTTTCTACTCTGGCTGGGAATCGAACCCAGGCCCTCACCGTGTGAAGCGAGAGCGTTAACCACCAGGCCACATTTCCAGGCGGACATTTCTTGCAC
>NC_069402.1:95206476-95238976 GCF_026875155.1 Cherax quadricarinatus
GGAAAAGTGGGTTGTAGTACAGGTTGCTCAGTTGCGTTGGGAATGTCGCGGGTGGAGTCTTTTGGTGGGAGATTCTGTGGGGTGTGTTTGCCCTTCCTCCTGTGTCTGGGTCCTGCTCATTTTCACTGCTTCTCGTTTCTCCTTGCGTCTCTGTACCCTCTCTTTCACTGTAGTCCTTTCTTCTTGTGTTCTGTCGCGGTCGAGGTATACTCTCTGGTACCCCTCTTTGTCCCTCAGTCTTGCTTTCTCTTGCAGAATCCTGGTTCGAACTGATTCTTCCTTGAAAGTTACTCTGACAGGCCGTATCCTTCCACTCGCAAACCACCCAATTCTCTGAAAATTTGTCACTTGGGTCATATTGCCCTCCCCTATTGTTTTCATGATGCCTTCAAATCATTTTTTCTCCTCCTGTTTTATTTCTTCAAAGTTGGCCCCCTTGGCTTCTTGGAGCCCGTACACAAAAACGACCTCGCCCTTTCCTCCTCCCACTGAGTCTCCATCTGCTTCCTCTGAGGCATTTTATTTCCTTCCATTGACATGTTCTTGCCTTCAGTCCCTGTCATATCTGAAACTTCTATTCTCAGTAAACTGTCTTTCCTGACCAGCTGTCCCTTGCTACTGCAGTTGGCTGTTAGAATCTCTGCATATAACAAACCTTCATTGTCTTCGGACCTGTCGCTTGATCTTAGTGTGCTCATCGTCTTTTCCCTGGCCCCACGTGGGTCTGATAGGGCCTTCGTGTACGGCATGTCT
The DNA here is from genome assembly GCF_026875155.1 of Cherax quadricarinatus. Taxonomy (NCBI): domain Eukaryota; kingdom Metazoa; phylum Arthropoda; class Malacostraca; order Decapoda; family Parastacidae; genus Cherax; species Cherax quadricarinatus. The sequence goes on from NC_069402.1 coordinate 95,207,230, forward strand.
CCGTTGTTGCTTACCATCCCCTTGTCTGCGCCTGACTTTGAATTTCCTGATGTCACATCTGAATTGTCATTTGTCTCTCTAATCTGTTTCAGGCTTTGCAGTTTCTTTTCTAAGCACTGTATCCTAGCTTCTGCTGCTAAGACCTGTACTTCCCACTTCCTGCACTCTTCAGCTATCCGCTCCTCCATTTTCTTACCAAGCTCTACTATCTTCCTTCCCCACTCTTCCTCCCTTTTTTGGAGCTCTAACTCCCAGTCTTTCCTCCCTGGTTCGTCTACCAGATCTCTGGTTTTCCGTCCTCTAAGGCCACCCATATTTTTTTTTTTTTTTTTTTTTTTTTATTTTATTACCACAGACAGAAGGCTAGAGGAGGGAGGGGGTGTGGGGGGGAGAGAGAAGGGTAGAAAGAGGGAGAGAGAGGAGAGAGAAAGGGTAGAAAGAGGGAGAGAGAGGAGAGAGAAAGGGTAGAAAGAGGGAGAGAGAGGAGAGAGTATGGGGGTGAGGGATAAGACCAAGGGGGAGAGAGAGAAATGTGAGGGGGAGAGAAAGGGTAGAGAGAGGGAGAAAGAGAGGGGAGAGGGAGAGGGAGAGAAAGAGAGAGTGAGGGAGAAAGGAGGGCGAGGGAAAAGGCTATGAGAGAGAGAAATGAGAGATGGAGAGAGAAGCCTATAGAGAGTAGAGGAGGGTGAGAGATTGGGTTATGGGAGTGAGGGAGAGAGGGAGAGAGAGAGGGAGAGAGAGAGGGAGAGAGAGAGGGAGAGAGAGAGGGAGAGAGAGGAAGAGAGAGAGGGAGAGAGAGAGGGAGAGAGAAAGGGACTCTGGTAAACTGATACAGGCCATCACTAGCCTGAAACGCTGTGTATGGTTTATCTTCATTCCTTATAGGGACTTGATGATAGGCACTCTGTAGATCAATTGTGCTAAACACATAGTACTGAGCAATTTTGTTCACTGTATCGTCAATTCGAGGTAGAGGGTACCCATCAAGAAGTGTAAATTTGTTGATTGTCTCAGAGTAATCGATAGCCAGTCTCCGTTTCCTATAACCATCTTTAACAACAACAACCTGTGTTTCTATCACAACAATTTATTGAACATAGAATCCTGGGCTACCTGGTGGTGATCCTGCGCTAGACTACATCACAACATGGAGCGTTTACTGAAACCTGAGAGGCTAGACTGTGACCCCAGCTTATCAACGGCTGCTCAGGAATGGAAGCACTGGTTTAAGACTTTCGAAAATTTCTTTGGAGCCCTTCCTAAAGAAGATCTAGATAAACTAAGTCTGCTTATCAATTTTGTGTCACCTAAGATATATGAGGCTATTTCTGAGTGTAATACCTACGAAGATGCTATCAAAACCCTCAAGTCTCAGTATATTAAACCTACAAATGAAATCTTTGCACGCTATCGCCTTGCAACTCGCCGCCAGCAGATTGATGAATCCTTAGAGGAATACTTTCAAGCACTGAAAATTTTAGGTAAGGACTGTCACTTCCAAGCAGTGACAGCTGCTCAGTATTGTGAAGAGTCCATCAGGATGCTTTTATCAGTGCCTGCAATCACCAATAATAAGGCAGCGATTTATTGGAGAATAAAACTCTCGACTTAGCCGCTGCCTTTGACCAGGCAAGAGCTCTAGATTCAGCCCAGAAGAATTCTGAAGTATACAGTACCACTCATCTTCTCGAGTGTAAGTGCTGCAATTCCTGACCAAGACTCTTGCAATGAAGTTTACTGTGGAACCTGCCTCAGTGACAGCAGCAGCAGGTACGGTGTGTTTCTTTGTGGTTTTTCAAGACATCCACGTCCAAAGTGTCCTGCTCGTGAAGCAATGTGCCATAAATGCCACAAGAAAGGTCACTTTGCTAAAGTATGTCGTGCTAATGCATCAACAAGAGCTAGGCCTCCACACATTCCAGTGATCATACGACTCTAGCAACAGTGACTTCTGCGGCTACTCCAAATTCACTGTCAAAGGCAGTTGTGAAAGTATTCATCAAAGGAACAGAAGTAGATGGTCTTATTGATAGTGGCAGCTCAGAGAGTTTCATCAACCTTGACTTAGTTAAACGGCTCTCCTTGACTCTACATCACTCATCAGGTACCGTTTCCATGGCATCAACATCTCTCTCTATTCAGACCTTAGGGTTTTGTAAGGTAAATCTCAGAGTTAATGGAAAGGATTATCAAGATGTACATTTAGCTATTCTGCCACAACTGTGCTATGAAGATTCTATGTTCAATAAATTGTTGTGATAGAAACACAGGCCTTATCTCTAGGCTGATGAAAGTTTGGCTTGCACTCTGCACATACTCTGCATGCTCTGATCACTTGTCGCACATCTTCCACTGAGTAGGGCATGTTCTTTGATTTGACAAAATGGTACAGGCGTGTAACTCCTGGCAAATCATGACATGCTGCTCCACAGTGGGACCTAGAGAATGCATCAGGTGAGATGTTCTCTTGACCCGGTCGGTACAGAATATCAAAGTCATAACACGATAGTTCCATCCTCCAGCGTAATATCTTGTCATTCTTTATCCTACTTTTGTGCCTCTTGTCGAACATATACATCACGGACCGTTGGTCAGTCCTTATGGTGAAATGCCTACCAGTTAAATAATGCCTCCAGTGGCGAACTGCTTCTATGATGGCCTGGGCTTCCTTTTCTACAGCAGCATAACATCACGGACCGTTGGTCAGTCCTTATGGTGAAATGCCACCCACGACATCACCACCCACCCTCTCTCTCTCCTGCGAACTTCAAACCTACAAGCCTCCTCTGGGATGACTTCACACCGCAAAATAGCAAGATTATCTACGCTATCTGGCTATTGTCCCAGTAGATACTGCAGTGTTTGTGGGTATACCACAAGGGACAAAGATCTTCTTGGATGTAAGGAGCCTACTTGCTCCAACTACTGCCACACAGATTGCATTCCAGAAGGAGAATTTTGTTGCAGCCAGGTTGGAAATTTCAGAAAATTTAAGGATATCCATAATCCTGTGGTATATGTGGATACAAGCCTGGAGCTACAGGAGGAAGGTTCAGAAGTCCTACCTCAGGGACTCCTGTCCAAAGATCAAGACTGCCCTCTTGGGCTGTGTTGTAAAGTTGCAGCTAAGATAATCCATCACAGGGAAGCACTTCATGAGCTCCTCAAATCATTAGATAATCTACAAGCTATTGTAGAAGGCCAGTGCAAGCCTGCATCAAGTGACGTAAGCTGCTCAGCTGATGGCGACACTATTGACAAAGACTGGAAGTCCCACACTGAGCTTAACTCAGGGGTAAACGACTGGTGGAATTCTGTCATCGCTAAGGTCCCACAGTCTGACAGAGTTCAAAACACTACCTTTGGGAATTCTAACACAATTCCTCTGACCACCACAGAGGGAACAAATCCTCTTCCCAGCAACGTGGGAAGCCTTGGATCTGTTAATTCTCCTACACCTGACATCTCTGCTTCAGCCACTGCCAGTTTACTTGACAGTGCACATACCATCTCTGATCCTACACCTGTCAGCACACCTGCCGATACTATTCTAGAATCTGGTAGTAGTGTTTCGACAGCAAGTTCTGAGCCAGGAGCTTCTCCACCAGAGAACGGTGCACTTAGTGATCAGGGAACTATCACTGCACCTGATCACCTACTGCGCCGAAGTACAAACAGCAGGGACACATCTGTCAGAACTGGTAGAGGGCGGGGTAGAGGACGTGGAGGAGGACGTGGAGGAGGAAGACATCTACAGCCGTCTCACCCTCCACTAACACAGTTCCAGCGGCAGAATCTGAGGACAAATCTGCGAAACACAGGAGGTGCAACAAACCCTAGTCCACCCTCCCAGGCACCTAGGCTGTGCTCTCGCTGTCACCGGAAGGGGCACTCTGCCAACAACTGCCTGCGAGATACCAGGTGTAACTACTGCTACAAGAAAGGACATAAGGAGAACCAGTGTCGGAAGAAAAAGGAACTTGACAGACAGGGCCACCTGTTTAGAGACCTGTTCTCAGAACAAACCAGCAGGATCTCTGAATTGGTGAACACTCTCACACGTCACGCACTTAGCTACTCCTATCCCAGCCCAGCAGGTGGGATTGGGCCTTATACACGACCACAGACCTACATCCCTGCAGCTGCCTCAGTACCCTACCTCTCTCAAGGGCAGGCACCTTACATTCCCTACACACCCACCACCTCAAGCTGACCACTTCATCATGAGGAGCCAGTCTATCAGCATCCTGTCGGCCAACATTAGAGGTTTCATTACTAATGTTGGAGAGCTCACACATAGCTTTGTGAACACTCGACGTCCGGACATGATAGCTGTTGTTGAAACATTTTTGGATGACAGGACTCCAGAAAATTTTGCAAGAATTGCTGGCTACACCTCATGGATGAGAAGAGACAGGCAAGGGCAAGGAGTGGTGTTGCTGTGTGCTTCTCTAAAAGTGTTCATGCCCAGCACATAGATGTTGCCACCCCTACATATCTTGAAATGATGTTCTTCAAGCTCTGTATAAACACTAGTACCTCTGTACTAGCATGTGCAATGTACAGACCTCAGTGGCAACACGCAGACCCTATCAACTTCCTAATGGAAAATATTGACTCCCTTCTGCTACAACACAACTGTTCAACATATTATAATTGTTGGTGACCTCAACAGCACCTTAATAGAGGGACTTTGATGACCTTCTTGCAGTATTTGACATGAGAAACTTTGTGATTTTCCTACTCATATCTCTGCTCCTCCCCTTGACCCGGTAGTGAGTGATCTGGCAGAAGCATAGTCACTTGGTCAACCCTGGCTACGTTGGATCGTCTGACCACAGGGCTGTTTTTACCACACTTAAGATCCACAGAACGAGGTGAGGAGTAACACGCACTACATGGCTATGGGAAGAGGTAAATTGGCCAGCCCTTTGCTCTGAGCTCGCACACCACCGACTGGAATGCTCTTCTCCAGGGGGATGTTGACAAAAGTGAATGCCTTCACTGGACCACATCCTTAATCTGGCAACAGAACACATTCTTCACGGCAATATGTGACAAAGCCTACAGACAGCCTTGGTTTTGCTTTCGGTGTAGAGAGCTGCTACTGCTAAGTACAAGCTGGCGAAGGTATAAGAGACTCCTAACCACCTATAAACAGGAAACTTTGCACATGCAAGGCCTGGTAGGCATATGGTGATGTTCAAAAGTGGGCCATTACTAAATGGGAGGTGGACAACTAAAGAAAGTTAGCATCAAGGGTAGGGTAGGGCTCCAAAACCTGGTGGTCCCTGGTCAAGGACAGACAAGGTTATCTGCCTGATGAAATTATTCCAACTCTAAACTCGACCAAGGACTGGACCACCTTCTACTAGTAGTCAAGAGAAGGGCTGCAGAACTCTTTGCTGAACCACATTGCTACCAAATTGCAAGTTCCGATCCAGCAAGGGACCCCTTGGCTAGCTGCAGAACTGTGTCAAAAACTGTCAGTGGTGACAATAGGCAGGAGGAGGTGCATTCCTTCTTAAATCACTTGACAGAAAAGGCTGTGGGCCCGACAGTTGAGCCCATGATTGTGAGAAGTTGTGCAGACCAGCTAGCAGCACCTCTAACTCGCATCTTTTCAGCACTGCCTAGTACAGTTGTAAATGGCCCTCTCATGGATCGAGGCAAATGAAGTCCCTGTTCACAAAAAGAAGAGCAGAGCAGAAATCAGACAACTACAGACCAGTGTCACTCCTGTCAATCACTAGTAAGATCCTTGAGAACAATAATCTCAAGACAAATGACAGATTTTTTGAACTACCACTCACTACTTTGTGATCGTCAATATGGCTTCAGGAAAGGTTACTCTGCTGCTGATCTGTTGTTAAACCTCTCCACTAAGTTGCACCAGTCACTGGATGAATCCAAAGTCAGCTGTGTGGTACATGGACATTGCTGGCGCTTTCGACGGGTGTGGCACCAGAGCCTCTTAGCAAAAACTTCAAGCACTGGGAATTGCGGCTCTCGACTATGTCCTCCCAGTGATTACCTTCTGGTAGGATCTATAAGTGTAGTCCTCAAATGGAACGGAATCAGCCAAGGCATCTTTTGGGGCAAGCGTTCCACAAGGAAGTGTTGCTGGTTCCATGTTATGGAATGTCTCTTTCAACGACCTTCTTCATCTCATCATCCCAGAATCACATGCATGATGCAGACGACTGTACACTGACATTCAACTTATCCAAGAGAAAGAATGCCAGCTCGTGCTCTAAGTACATTCCAACACCAGCTGAGAGCTATATCAGCTTGGGGAATAGATGGACAACGTAAACATTTGCACCTGAAAAACGCAAATGATGTTCGTCTCTAGGCACCAGTGGTAATGCGGCGCAGTAAGTAAGGATGAATGGGACGATGTTTGCACCTGGAGAAGAAGTTGATATCCTTGGGGTGAAATTTGACTCCAAACTAACCATGAGAACCATGTTTTAAATCTTGAAAACAGGCAGGCCAGGAAGCTTACAGACTTCCGCCGTATCTCGCATCTGCTTGACAGTAGGGGATTGCAAGATCCTGGACGAGGCCACAGTACGCTCACACCTTGAGTCTGCTCCACTTTCTTGGTTTTGCCTGCCCCCCTCTCATCTGCGACTGCTTCGACAGATTAGAGAACAGAGCAAGGACGTTCTCATCTCTCGCCTGGGACCCATCCTGGATAGATCTTGTCATTTCCAGCAGAGCCTTCAAACCATAGGGGGATGTGGGTGCCTTATGTTAAGTACAAGGCAATATTGTCAAAATCACACTTGGATCACTTCGAGGACAGCAGTTGAAACAAGCTTTTATGCCCACAAGACGGGCAGAAAGCAGCAAACTTCACTCTGGCTGTACCCTTCTCCAGAACATCACTCCATCTGAGATCATACATACCCAGGATGAATCGAGTATGGCAACACATTCGTCCAGTCAACCACCCCCCCCCCGCAGTCAACGAGATAACGTCATTGATCAAATGAAAATGTGGCCCACAGATGGCTCCAAACTTCATCCTGTTCCTACTTGTATGTCTCAAACAAGATGCTTTCAAATGAGCTGATGTAGGTAACAGCTCATAGCTTGCCAATATAAAGTTAGGAATCTTAACCTGTAAATAGCTGTCAAATAAAGCTAGGGATCCTTAACCTTGGTCAAACCCTGTGTAAAAAAAAAAAAAAAAAAGAAAAAAAAAGAGAGAGAGAGAGAGAGAGAGAGAGAGAGAGAGAGAGAAGAGAGATGAGAGAGAGAGAGGAGAGTTGAGGGGAGGAGAGAGATGAGAGGAGATAGAGAGAGAGAGAGAGAGGGTACGAAGAGGGAGAGAGAGGGAGAGGAGAGAGGGAGAGAGAGAGGGAGGAGAGAGAGGGAGAGAGCGAGGAGAGAGAGAGAGAGAGGGAGAGAGAGAGGGGGAGAAGAGAGAGAGAGGGACGAGAGAGAGAGGGAGAGAGTGAGGGCGCCTACGTGAGAGAGAGAGAGAGGGATGAGAGAGAGAGAGGGAGGTGGAGGAGAGAGAGAGGGAGAGATGAGGGAGGGAGAGAGAGCGGAGGGAGAGAGAGAGAGAGGAGGAGAGAGAGGAGGAGAGGAGATGGAGAGAGGGAGAGAGCGGAGAGAGAGAGAGAGAGAGGAAGAAGAGAGAGAGAGAGAGAGAAGTGAGAGAGAGACGAGAGGAGAGAGACGAGAGAGAGATGAGAGAGGGATGAGAGAGAGAGAGAGAGAGATGATAGATGGGAGAGAGAGGAGAGAGGAGAGGAGAGAGAGAAGAGAGAGAGAGAGAGAGAGAGAGAGAGGGAGAGAGAGAGAGGGAAGAGAGAGAGAGGTCAGCGTGACCGGAGAGAGAGAGGGCGAGAGAGAGAGGGGAGGGAGAGAGGAGAGAGCGTGAGAGAGGGAAGAGAGGGAGAGAGAGAGAGGGAGAGAGAGATAGAGGTGAGAGAGAGAGAGGGAGAGAGGGGAGAGAGGGACGAGAGGGAAGAGAGAGAGAGAGGAGGGCGGGGTTAGAGGACGTGGAGGAGGAACGTGGTGGAGGAAGACACTACAGCCGTCTCACCCTCCAACTAACACAGTTCCAGCGGCAGAATGAGGACAAATCTGCGAAACACAGGGGTACAAACAAATCCTAGTCACCCTCCAGGCACTAGGCTGTGCTCTCGCTGTCACCGGAAGGGGGCACTCTGCCAACAACTGCATGCGAGCATACCATGTGTAAACTACTGCTACAGAAAGGACATAAGGAGGACCAGTCGGAAAAGAAAAAAGGAACTTGACAGACAGGGCCACCTGTTTAGGAGACCTGTTCTCAGAAACAAACCAGCAGGAATCTCTGATTGGTAAACACTCTCACACGTCACCCACTTAGCTACTCCATATCCCAGCCCATCAGGTGGGGATTGGGCCTTATACAAGACCACAGACTACATCCCTGCAGCTGCCTCAGTTTCCCTACCTCTTCAAGGGGCAGGCACCGTACATTCCCTACACACCCACCACCTCAAGCTGACACTTCATCATGAGGGAGCCAGTCTATCAGCAAGCCTGTCGGCCAAACCAATAGAGGTTTCATTACTAATGTTGGGAGCTCCACACATAGCTTTGTGAACACTCGACGTCCGACATGATAAGCTGTTGTTGAAACATTTTTGGATGACAGGGGGGGGGGGGGGGCCTTTTTATTTTTCAGAAAATTTTGCGAGAATTGCTGGCTAAACCTCATGGATGAAGAAGAGGACAGGCAAAGGGCAAGGAGTGGTGTTGCTGTTTGTCTCTAAAAGTTGTCATGCCCGCACTTAGAGGTTGCCACCCCTACACATCTTGAAATGATGTTCTTCAAGCTCTGTATAAAGCACTAGTACCTCTGTATCTAGCAGTGCAATGGTCAGGACCTCAGTGGGCAACATGCAGACCCTATCAACTTCCTATGGAAAATATTGACTCCCTTCTGTACAAACACAACTGTCAACATATATTACAATTTTTGGTGGGACATCAACCTGCACCTTATACAGAGGGACTTGATGACCTTTCTTGCAGTGTTGACATGAGAACACTTTGTTGATTCTCCCTACTCATAATCTCTGGATCCTCCTTGACCCAGTAGTGGGTGATCTGGCAGAAGGCATAGTTCACTTGTCAACCCCCTCGGCTACGTTGGATCGTCTGACGCACACAAGGGCTGTTTTTACCACAACTTAAGATCCCTACAGAACGAAGGTGAGGAGTCCACACGCACAACCTGGCTATGGGAAAGAGGTAATGGCCAGCCCTTTTGCTCTGAGCTCGCACCACCGACTGGAATGCTCTTCTCCAGGGGGATGTTGACAACCAGTGAAAGCCTTCACTGGAAATCCTTAGATCTGCAACAAGAAACAACATTCCTCACCGGCAATATGTGAAAAGCCTAAAGATCAGCCGTGGTTTGGCTTCTCGTTGTAGAGAGGGGCTGCTACTGCTAAGTACATAGCATGGCGAAGGTTAAGAGATCATCCTACCACCTATAACAGGAACTTGCACATGGCAAGCCTGTAGGCATATGGGTGATGTTCAAAAGTGGGCCATCTACTAAATGGAGTGAGGGTGGACACTAAAAGGAAAGTTAGCATCAGGTAGGGTAGGCTCCCAAAACTGGTGGTCCTGGTCAAGGACAGACAAGGTTATCTGCCTGTGACTTATTCCACCTATAATCGTCTGGATGGGAACCACCGCTACTAGTAGTCAAGAGAAGGCGGACCTCTTTGCTGAACACTTTGGCTACCAAAATGCAAGTTCATGATCCAGCAAGGACCCTCTGGATTAGCTGCACGAACTGTGTCAAAATCTGTCAGTGGTGACAATAAGGCAGGAGGAGGATGCAAATTTTTTTTTCCTTCTTAAATCACTTGACCAAGAAAAGGCTGTGGGCCCAGACAGTGTGAGGCCCAAGATTGTTGAGCGAAGATGTGCAGACCAGCTAGCCGCACCTCTAACTGCATCTTTTCTGCACTGCTGTGCAGGTGTAAATGGCCACCTCCCTCTCCATGGAAAGGAGGCAAATGTAGTCTGTTCACAAAAAGAAGAGCTGAGCAGAAATCAGCAAAACTACGGACCAGTGTCACTTCCTGTCAATCACTGGTAAGATCCTTGAGACAATAATCTCATGAAATGCAGATTTTTTTGACTACCACTCACTACTTTGTGATCGTCAATATGGCTTCAGGAAAGGTTACTCTGCTGTGATCTGATGTTAAACTCCACTAAGTGGCACCAGTCACTGGATGGAATCCAAAGTCAGCTGTGTGTAGCACTGGACATTGCTGGGCGCTTTCGGACCGGGTGTTGCATCCAGGGCCTCTTAGCAAACTTCAAGCCACTGGGAATTGAAGGCTTCTACGCTATGTCTCCTCAGTGATTACTTCATTGGGTAGGATCTCTAAGTGTAGTCCTCAATGGAACGGATCGCCAAGGCATCCTTTGGGGCAAGCGTTCCACAAGGAAGTGTTGCTGGTCCCACTGTTATGGAATGTCTACTTCAAAACGACCTTCTTATCTCAATCCAGGAATCACATGCATATGCAGGACGACGTTACACTGTCATTCACTTATCCAAGAGAAGAATGCCAGCTGCCTCTAAGCTACATCAATCACCAGCTGAGAGCTATATCAGCTTGGGGAATTAGATGGCAAGTAACATTTGCCCCCACCAGAAAAAAACGCAAATGATGTTCGTCTCTAGGCTCCATGATGGTAATGCTGGCGCAGTAGTAAGCGATGAATGGGACGATGTGGACCTGGAGAGAGAAGTTATATCCTTGGGAGCGAATTTTGACTCCAAACGAACTTGAAGAAACATGTAGTAAATCTTGCAAACAAGGCAGCCACGAAGCTTACAGCACTTCGCCCGTATCTCGCATCTGCTGGACAGTAGGGGTTGCAAGATCTGTACGAGGCACAAGTACGCTCACACATTGAGTATGCTCCACTTTCTTGGTTTGCCTGCCCCCCCTCTCATTCATGACGACTGCTTGAAAGAGTAGAGAACGAGCAAGACGTCTCATCATCTCCCTGGACCCATCTGATAGATCTGTCATTTCAGCAGAGCCTTCAACATAGGAGGGATGTGGGTGGCCTCTTACTTTATTGTACAGGCCAGTTTTGTCAAAATACCAACTTGGATCCACTTCGAGGACAGCGTGTGAAACAAGATTTTATGCCACAGACGGGCGAAAAGCAGCAACTTCACTCTGGCTGGACCCTTCTCAGAATCATCCTTATCTGAGATATACATACCAGGATGACTCGAGTATGGAACACATTTTCGCTATCAGCATAATGATGTCTTCGAGATAACGTCAGTTGATCATATGAAAATGATGGCCCTCACAGATGGCTCCAACTTCATCCTGTTCCCTAATTGTATGTCTCATAACAAAAATGCTGTCATTTGAGCTGATGTTTGGTACATCTTTGCTGGCCAATTAGTTTGTTCCTTTTCCTGTAAATAGCTGTCAATAAAGCTAGGGTTCAATAACTTGTCAATTCAAGGTGGAAAAAATTTTTTTTTTTTTTTTTTATTTTTTTTTTTTTTTTTGGTTGTGTGTGTGTGTGTGTGTGTGTGTTGTGTGTGTGTTGAGTGTGTGTGTTAGGAGTGTGGTTGGGTGCTTGTGTGATGTGTAGTGTGTGTGTTGTTGTGTGGTAGTGTGGGTCGTGTGTGTAGTGGTGGGGTCCGTGTGTGTGTGTGTGTGTGGGCTGGGTGGGATGTGTGGGTGTGTGGGCGTGTGGGTGTGTGTGGTGTGTGTTGTGCTGTGTGTGTGGTGTGGTGGGTGTGGGGGTGTTGTGTTGGTGGTGTATGTGTGTGTGTGGTGTGTGTGTGTGTGTGTGTGTGGTGGGGAGTGGGGGTGGGGTAGTGGGGGGGGGGGGGGGGGGGGGTGTGGGGGGGGGAGGTGTGTGGGGGTGTGGGGGGGTGTGGGGTGGGGGTGGGGGGTGGGGGGGGGGGTGGGGGTGGGTGGGTGGGTGGGGGGGTGTGGGTGTGGTGGGGGGGGGTGGGGGGGGGGTGGGGTGGGGGGGTGGGGGGTGTGTGGGTTGGGTGTGGTGTGGGTGGGTGTGTGTGTGTGTGTGGGTGGGGTGTGTGGGTGGGTGTGGTGTGTGGTGTGGGTGTGGGGGTGTGGGTGGGTGTGTGGTGTGTGGGTGTGTTGTGTTGTGGGGGGGTGTGTGTGTGGTGGGTGTGGTGGGTGTGTGGGTGTGTGTGGTGTGTGGGTGTGTGGTGTGGGTGGGTGTGTGTGGGGTGGTGTGGTGTGGGTGTGTGTGTGTGGTGTGTGTGTGTGGGTGTGTGTGTGTGTGTGGGGAGTGTGTGTGGGTGTGTGTGTGGTGTGGGTGTGTGTGTGTGTGGGTGTTGTGGAGTGGGGGTGTGTGTGTGTGTGTGTGGGGTGTGTGTGTGTGGGTGTGTGGTGTGAGGGTGTGGGGATGTGAGGGAGGTTGAGAGTGAGAGAGTGAGTGTTGTGTGGGAGAGAGTGAGAGAGAGGAGAGAGAGATGAGAGGGAGAGAGAGGAGAGAGAGTAGAGAGAGAGAGAGGGATGAGATTGAGAGAGAGAGAGAGGAGAGGGAGAGAGGGAGGGAAGGAGTTCTCTCTTCTCTCTCTCTCTATCTATTAATCTCTTCTTTTCTTCTCTCTCTTCTCTTCTCTCTCTCTCTCTCTCTCTCTTCTCTCTCTTTTCTCTCTTCTCTTTTCTCTTCTCTTCTTTTTTTTTTCAAAAAACAAACACAAAACACACAAAAAAAAACAAAAAAACAAAAACAAAAAAACTAAAAAAAAAAAAAAACAAAAAAAAAAAAAAAAAAAACAACCAAAAAAAAACCAAAAATATATTTTAAACCCCCCTTCAATAAAAATTTTTTGTTTTTTAATTTTTTCCTGTTCGTCATAGAGTGGGGGAGGGGAGAGAGAGGGAGAGAGAGGGAGAGAGAGGGAGATCGAGGAGAGAGAGAGGTGAGAGAGAAGGGAGAGAGAGGAGAGAGTGGAGAGAGGGAGGAGGGAGAGATGAGGAGAGAGAGGGAGAGAGAGGGAGGAGAGGGAAGAGAGAGAGAAGAGAGAAGCGAGAGAGAGAGAGGAGAGGAGAGAGGAGAAGAGAGAGAGAGAGAGTGAGAGAGACGAGAGAGGAGATGAGAGAGAGAGAGAGAGTGAGAGATGAGAGGAGAGAGAGAGAGAAGAGAGGATGGAGAGAGAGAGAGAGAGAGAGGGAGAGAGAGAGAGAGAGAGAGGCGAGGAGAGAGGAGAGGGAGAGAGAGAGGCGAGAGAGAGAGGAGAGGGGAGAGAGAGAGGGAGAGGGAGAGAGAGGAGAGAGAGAGAGAGAGATTGAGACTGTGAGAGAGGAGACGATGATGAGAGAGCGAGAGAGAGAGAGAGTGAGTGAGTGAAGTGATGTGGAGTGAGTGACGTGAGAAGAGTTCTGGGGAGGAAAACGGTTTATGGAGAGCGAGAAACGCGAGGGATGAAAAGGTAGGAGTGAGGGTCTGTGGAGGGGGGTCCTGTGGGGGAGGCCCCCCCCCCCCGGTCCCAAATTCCAAGGTATCAGCTGTTCTGTGTACTAACCTAGTTATGTGGTTTCAGGGGTCGAGACCAGCTCCCCGACCCCCCAGTGTGTATGTGTGTGCGCGCACGTTCGTGTGTTATGAGCACGTCAGGTTGTTTATATGTCCCAGAAATACAATTCAATTCTGTGTACCCGTAAATACTAATGAGATACCTATTACACTGAGAGTTGTTTCTCAATAATTTATAATACTGAGCGTGTGTTACAAGTCATTCTTTTCAACCAGTTATGCCTTCTTTTACTACATGTGTACCAATACTTGCTTCTCAGATAGTACTGTTTTGTGTCCTAAAACATTATCTCTCGAAACTGTTGTCAGGGCTGTAGTCCCATTAGTCTTGCTCCTACAATTTATCTTCCTAATACTGCTAGGTGTTGTGTGTATGATAATCGCTCTGGAGCAGGGTTAGATAGCGAGTACCAGTATCCGCAGGGCCCGGCTCTACCCTCAGACTTTCCCGCCAACCACAACACAGGTGTTTGTACGGTTTTACTCAGAGGGGACGTCCATCCAGATGCTGATGTAGATGCCGCTGTACGATGCATCGCTGTACGGATGACTCGTACACCTCGCCAATTCCGCCGCTGACTTCTTCGGCTATTCTTTTCTCTTGCCCTTTTGAGTCCTCATTTACAAAATTATCACTAGTATACTGCTTACTTTTATAATTTACCACTTTACTTTTGGGTAAGTACACTACTTATTTGTGATGACACACCAACGTTATGGCGGGGCTACTCCCTCGGGCCTACTGCTGCCACCACCTCGCTTATTATTATTTATTATAATTATATATTCCCTTTCTGGCTGCTTGTTCACGCTGTGTGCATCACAATTGTCGTTCCCACCCTCTCTTAATTCTACTTGGTCTTTTCTCTTTAGTCACTCCGCTTTGTACTTTGATATGTGTAAAAATTGTGGCAACGGGCCAACTAGGCTAAACGAACTGCACTTTGAAATTTTGTTGTATAATTTCAGGCTTTCTCTGGGCCTTTACTTTATTTATTTTTTTAATACATTGGTTATCACTTGTAGGGTTGTTCACTGACGTTTGTCACTAACACTGGTTGCTTCTAGCTGCTAAAAAAACACGCCCTTTAAAAAGCATTTTAGATCCTCGGAGCCTGGCGTTGTGACCCACTACACTGTCTCCACTTGTGTGTGTGTTTGTGTGTGTTTGTTTGTTGTGTGTGTGTGTGTGTATGTGCGTGTGGGGTGTGTGTGTTTGTGTGTTGTGTTGTGTGTTTGTTTTTGTGTGTGTGTGTTGTGTTGTGTGTGTGTTGTGTTGTGGTTGTGGGTGTGTGTGTGTGTGTGTTTGTGTGTGGTGTGTTGTGTGTGGGGTGTGTGTGTTGTGTTTGTGTGTTGTGTGTGTTTTGGGGGTGTGTGTGTGTGTGTGTGTGTTGTGTTTTTTGTGTGTGTGTGTGGTGTTTTGTGTGTGTGTGTGTGTGTGTGTGTGTGTTGTGTGTGTGTGTGGTGTGTGTGTGTTTTGGTGTGTTTTGTGTGTTGGGTTTTTGTGTTTTGTGTGTGTGTGTGTTTTGTGTTGTGTGAGGGTGTGTGTGTGGGGTTGTGGTGTGTGGTGTGTTTGTGTGTGTGTGTGTGTGTGTGGTGTGTGTGTTGTGTGTGTTTTTTGTGTGTGGGGTGTGTGTGTGTTGTGTGTGTTTTTGTGGTGTGTGTGTGTTGTGTGTGTGTGTGTGTGTGTTGTGTTTTTGGGGTATGTGTGTTTGTGTGTGGGGTGTGTGTGTGTTTGTGTGTGTGTGTTGTGTGTGTGTGTGTGTTTGTGTGTGTGGGGTGTTTGTGTTGTGTGTGTGTGTTTTTTTGTGTGTGTGTGTTTGGGGTGTGTGTGCGTTGTGTGTTTTTGTGGTGTGTTTGTGTGTGTTGTGTGTTGTGTGTGTTGTGTGTGTGTGTGTTTGGGGTGGGGGTGTGTGTTTGTGTGTTGTGTGTGTTGTGTGTGGTGTGTTTGTTTTTGTGTTTGTTGTTGTGTTGTGTGTGTTTGTGTGTGTGGTTGTTGGGGTGTGTGTGTGTGTGGTGTGTGTGTGTGTGTTGTGTGTGTACCCACCTACTCAACTATTGTGGTTGCATGGGTCGAGTCACAGCTCCTGGCCCGCCTCTTCGCTGATTGCTACTAGGTCCTCTCTCTCCCGCCCATGAGCTTTATCATCCCTCCCCTTAAAACTCTGTATGGTTCCTGCCTCCACTACACCCCTTTCTAGGCTATTCCATGGCCTGACTACTCTATGACTGAAAAATACTCCTAACATCCCTTTGATTCATCTGAGTCTTCAACTTCAATTGTGACCTCTTGTGTCTGTGTCCCCTCTCTGGAAACATCCCCTCTTTGTCCCTTTGTCTATTTCCCGGGAGTATTTTATATGTCGTTATCATATCTCCCCTGACCTCCTGTCCTCCAGTGTCGTCAGGCCCATTTCCCTCAACCTTTCTTCGTAGGACAATCCCCGTAGCTCTTGGGACTGTCTTGTTGCAAACCTTTTCACTTTCTCTAATTCTTGACGTGCTTGACTAGGTGTGGATTCCAAATGGTGCTGCATACTCCAGTATGGGCCTGAGTAGATGGTATACAGAGTTTTAAACGAATCCTTACTGAGGTATCGGAACGGCTATCCGTAGTTTGCCAGGCGCCGTATGCTGCAGCAGTTATCTGAAATTTATTGTGCCTCAGGAGATATGCTCGGTGTTATCTCACCCCAGATCTTTTTCCTTGAGTAGGTTTGCATCTTTGGCCATCAAAACTATATTGTGTCTGCGGTCTTCTTTGCCTTCCCCAATCTTCATGATTTGCATTTGGGGGGGTTTAAAAATTCAAGGAGCAGTTGCTGGACCGGGTTGTAGCCTGCCAGGTCTCTTTGTAGCCCGCGACCTCGCCCGATTTGTTTTCTCATTAACTTGGCTATCTGCAAAAAAGGACACTTCGGGTTACCCTTCCGTTATGTCGTTCACATTACCAAAACAAAAAGGTCCTGGACTGACCCCTGGGAACCCCGCTTGTCAAGGGGCCCCTCACACTCGTCGCTACTTGATCGTTGTTGCCCCGCCTGTCAGATATCTCTGATCCATTGCAGGCCCCCTTTTCCTTTTTTGTTGCCCGTCCCCTAGCTTTTTCAGTACCTCTTGTGGGAACTGTTGAAGGCCTTCTTGATCCCAAAAAAATGCAGTCGATCCAACCCCCCTCTCTCTTGCTTACTTCTTCACCTTGTCTAAAACTCTAGTAGGTTTGTGACAAAGGATTTTCCCCCCCTGAAACCGTGCTGGTTGTCAAATTTTACCCTTGTTTCTTTCCAGGTGCCCCACCACTCCCTCCTGATGATTCTCCATTTACCTTGCATCTAACATGTTAGTGATACGGTCGTAGTTTAGGCCTCATGTCTGTCTCCTTTTTTAAAAAAAGGGACTAAAAATTTTCCCTTTTCCATACCTAGGGTTTTTCCAGTTTCAAAAAGATGTGTTTTAAGATCTTTGTTAAGCTCACCAAAATTTTCTGCTCCCTCTTTAAGGACCATGGGGGAAAATGTTGCGGGCCCACCGCCTTTGGGGGTGTAAAGTTCGCATAGCACTTTTCACCTCCTCCTTGGGGTTTTATGTACCTATCCAGCATTGTGGTGGGCCCCAGTTTGATTTCTTGGAGTCTACTGGTTTCCCCCGTAAATACCTCTTTAAAACTTGTGTTGAGCTCCTGACAACCTCTCGGTCGTTTCTTGTGAATTCCCCATCACCCTTCCTCAGTCTGATTACCTGGTCCATGACTGTTGTTTTCCTCCTGATGTGGCTGTACAACAGCTTCTGGTCAGTCTTTACTTTTGATGCTATGTCATTTTCACATTGTCTCTGAGCCTCCCTTCTTATCTGTGCATTATCGTTTCTGGCTCTTCGGCCTGATTTCTTTATTTTCCTAAGTTCTCTGTCTTCTGTACCTTTTCCATTCTCTAGTACACCTAGTGTTTGCCTCCCTACAATTTGGGTGAACCAAGGACTCGTTCTGTTCTTCCCATTATTTCTGTTTCCCTTGGGATCAAACCTCTCCTCTGCCTCCTTGCATTTTGTTGCTACATAGTCCATCATTTGTTGTACTGGTTTTCCTGTCAGTTCCATCTCCCACTGAATGTCTTGAAGGAAGTTCCTCATGCCTGAGTAGTTCCCCCTTTTGTAGTTTGGGTTTTCCCAGCCTATTCCTGCTACTCTCTCCACTTGGAGCTCAACTATGTAGTCGAAGCACAGAACCACATGATCACTAGCTCCCAGGGGCCTTTCATACATGATACCCTCGATGTCCGAACTACTCGTGGTGAATACAAGGTCCAGCCTTGCTGGTTCATCCTCTCCTCTCTCTCTGGTAGTGTCTCTAACATGTTGATGCATGAGGTTTTCCAGTACCACATCCATCATCTTGGCTCTCCATGTTTCGGGACCCCCATGGGGCTCCAGGTTTTCCCAGTCAATCTCCTTGTGATTGAAATCACCCATAACTAGTAACTTTGCTCCCCCCATGTGTGCTCTCCTGGCCACTCGGCTAGTGTGTCGATCATTGCTCTGTTGCTCTCATCGTATTCTTCTCTTGGCCTCCTGCAGTTCTGTGGTGGGTTGTACATTACTGCAATTATCACCTTATGTCCCTCAGACTGGATTGTTCCTACTAAGTAGTCGCTTTCGCCCGTGCCATCCATTCCTTCCATTTTCTCAAAACCCCACTGGTTTTTAATGAGCAGTGCAACTCCTCCTCCCCCTCTCCTCCCTCTGTCTTTCCTGAGGATTTGATATCCGGATGGAAAGATTGAATCTGTTATTATTCTGGTGAGTTTTGTTTCTGTGAGTGCTATTATGTCTTGGGATGTCTCTTTGATTCTTTCGTGCCACTCCTCATACTTGTTTGTTATTCCATCAGCATTTGTATACCACACCTTCAACTTCTTTTCTAAGACTGTGGTCTGGGAGGTATATTGGGGTTGGGGAAGTGGGAGACCTGGTAAGGATCTATGGGTTGTTGCTGTGGGGGTGGAGTTTGTAATGTAGTGGGTGGGGGAATTGGATGTGGCATGGGTGTTTTGATTTAGAGTGTTTGGTTGCACTGGGGTTGACCTGGTTGGGAGGCTTCTATAGGAAGTTGTGAGGGAGGCTGTATTTGATCTTCTTCCTGGGTCTGGGATCTCCTGTCTGTCTTCTCCATCCCCTCTCTTTCCTCCTTTCGCCTTTGTACCATCTCTCTCAGTTTCTGCCTTTCTTCTTATGTTCTGTCGCGGTCGAGATACACCTTCCTGTATGCCGGCATGTCCCTTAATCGTGCTTTCTCCTGCAGGATCCTGGTCCGAGTCGCTTCTGCCTTGAAGGTCACTCTCACTGGCCGGGTTCTTTTTTATACAAACTCCCCTATTCTCCGAAAATTTTCCAGCTGGGTCATGTCGTCTTCTCCTATAGCTTTCATGATGCTCTCAATTGCTTTTTTTTCCCCTTGTTTTCTTGCTTCATATGTTTCCCCTTCAACTTCCTGTAGCCCATACACAAAGACTGACCTCACCCTTTCATTCTCCCACTGCATATCCCTGTGTATCCCCTCATTTGATTTGGTTTCCTCCACTGCAGCTTTCCTTTCATCAGTTTCACTGGCTAATGTACTTGGGCTCAGTGGCCTGTCATTTTCCCTTCTCGGCTTTCCTAGGGCTCTGTTGTTGTCTGTTTGGGCCTCCACATAAAGCTTAGCACTTTCATTTGCTACAGTCTCCTCTGATAGAGCTTCTCCATGCAGTTGTGCCCCTTCTTTCCCTACAGTCCCCTTATTTGTGGCTGAGGTAGCAGTCTCTGTTGTCAATCCCAAAATGTTATTTAGTTCTTTAGGCTGTTTCAGATTTTTCAATTCCTCTTCTAAACTCTGTATCCTAGCTTCTGCTGCTTTGACATGCACCTCCCACTTCCTGCTTTCCATATCTATCCTCTCTTCCATTCTCATGCTAAGTTCTTCTAGTTTCTTTTCCCATTCATGATCCCTTTTTATGAGCTCTGCTGCCCAATCTTCCTTTGCAGTTTCCTCCTCCTGTCCCTTGGTTTTTCTTGTTGCTCTCTGGCAACCCATTTTTGTTTTATCCTGATTGCCTCAGAGTGGGAAACCTATGTAGTTCTGTATGTTAGGTTAGTAGTGTGTATGTCAGAGTGTGGGGGGGGAAGTAGTGGAGGAACTGTGGCTATGTGGGAGAGGAGTGGGGAGGGGTGGGGAGGGTTTAGGGTGATCGAGGGAGGGGAGGGATCAGGGGAAGTGTTTTTTTTTTTTTTTTTTTTTTTTTTTTTTTTTTTTTTTTTTTTTTTGTGTGTGTGTGTGTGTGTGTGTGTGTGTGTGTGTGTGTGTTGCTTTGTGGTGAGCATATACGACTTAAGTTTACTTTACAAGGATGACATATATTCTCATACCATAATCTTATAGGGTTAGGTTAGGTTAGGTTAGGTTAGGTTAGGTTAGGTCAGGTTAGGTTAGGTTAGGTTAGGTTAGGTTAGGTTAGGTTAGGTTAGGTTAGGTTAGGTCAGGTTAGGTTAGGTCAGGTTAGGTTAGGTTAGGTTAGGTTAGGTTAGGTTAGGTTAGGTCAGGTTAGGTTAGGTTAGGTTAGGTTAGGTTAGGTTAGGTTAGGTTAGGTCAGGTTAGGTTAGGTTAGGTTAGGTTAGGTTAGGTCAGGTTAGGTTAGGTTAGGTTAGGTTAGGTTAGGTCAGGTTAGGTTAGGTCAGGTTAGGTTAGGTTAGGTTAGGTTAGGTTAGGTTAGGTCAGGTTAGGTTAGGTCAGGTTAGGTTAGGTTAGGTTAGGTTAGGTTAGGTCAGGTTAGGTTAGGTTAGGTTAGGTTAGGTTAGGTCAGGTTAGGTTAGGTTAGGTTAGGTTAGGTTAGGTCAGGTTAGGTTAGGTTAGGTTAGGTTAGGTTAGGTTAGGTTAGGTTAGGTCAGGTTAGGTTAGGTTAGGTTAGGTTAGGTTAGGTTAGGTAAGATTTCTCAGGAACAGGACAAGTGTTTCCTGACGCAGAACTTAGTCGTATCATCACCCGCAGCTGGATCGTTTGGTCATACGACCGAGACCTTCCCCTGGCTTACGGGTCCACTCCTGTAAAACTCATGTTTATTATTACAACCATTTCTTTCATAGGGAAGAAATATATACGAAGCCTGGTCTCAGACCGGGCTGCGGGGTCGTCGACCCCCCAAAACCCTCTCCAGGTATACCCCTCTCCCAATTACCACCTGAGTAGGCTTCCCCGCCTCGCTACTTGACTCTCAACGATCACCAACTCACGTTAGTTAACTAAAATTTGGATCCATATCTTTTTTTGTAAAGAAGAAACCAGAAGTATTTGTTCCCCGAGTAAGTGATATTTAAGAGCAGATGTCCACACTGTTGGTCACCAACTGAACAACAACACAAATCTAATATGGAATTATATTTTCCCCAACAGTGTGGGAGAGGGATAGACTCTCCCTCTTTTTTTTTTTTAACTGTGTTGCAAAATGTTATCATTTTTTTGGAATTTTTTTTTTTTGAATTTGTTTAAAATTTTTTTTTTTTTATTGTTTTTAATTGTCTCGTATTTTTCTTTTTTCTTTCGTTTTTTTTTTTTTTAATTTTCTTGATTTTTTTTTCTTTTTTATTATTTTAGTTTTTTTATTTTATTTTCTAAGTTTTTCATTTGATCTTCCCAAAAAGAAATTTTGTTAAACGGGGAGAAAAAAAAAATGTGTTGGGGCCCATATACACGGAAAGTGTATATGTGTCATTGTATATACACCGGGGTTTTTGTAAATCCAGTAATAAAAATTATAATTATAATAACATTATTTCTAAAAAAGTACATTTTATTAAATTGAATTAGTTGCCTTATAGGCCTACTTTTTAGAAAGCCCCTGCTTTTTCAACTTTTTGATCACCAAAAATTAAATTTTTAATATAGTGATTATTTAAGTTGGTTTTCAAAAACGTCAAAGTCTCTTATTTTTTAATAAGATGAATTACCGACAAAATGTTAGGTAAAAGGAGACGAGTAACTAATGTGATAAAAAATCCTGGAGAGCGAAACGTTGCCACAATAAAAAGCACATTAGTTGCAACTGTGTCTTTTACCCCAACATTCCCTGTGAAGTTAATATGAATGATAGAAAGAGTTGTTGGCAAAATTTAAGCTTTTGTTATTCGCGAAGGAGGTGCTTCTTAGCTTTATGTTTGAAACAGTTGGAGACTAGAAACATTTTTTCTTTCTGGAAGGGATTTTTAGTTTTAGGGCCCTTTATTTGGCATGGGGTTCTTTTACTGGTTGATTCAAAGGCGACGTGTTTAAAGAGGGATGCGGAGGCCGGATTCGACTCCACGACACATTTTCCCTCCTCAGAACCACAAACTACAGTCACCCTCACCCGGAAATCCTAGAGGGAAGTACGAACTTGCACACGAAAACACTCACTACGAAAGCAAAAGACGGCAGCGAGCACCCTCCCCCCAAAGAAAAGAGGGGTGTCACTAGCAGTTAAGAGACCATACAATAAGTGTCGGGGCCGAGTGTTCAACTGCCTTCCCAACATAAGGGGATTAAAGATGTTTTAAAAGTGGTGGCAAATAAAGTCATTCCCGACATGGGGGGGCTCGTACTTGGTTTGCGTGCAGCGCAGCACGCCTGGGTTTTTTTCAGGCTCTGATCCAAGGGCGGGGTCAAAGGGGCGGGGGGGGTTGACCCCGGGAACTTCTCCAGGAAACCCAAAAAAGGTTCCATCTGGGCCTCGATCCTACAAAAACATGAGCCAAAACGAATTGGGCTTTTTTTATATTGCGGGCATCGTGGCAGATGTTGCTCGAGTATTAATTTCAGCTCCGTTTAATCCCCCGCCTCCACAAGCAATGATTTAAAAAACCATTGTTTGTGGTTTCGTTGCTATATAGACTGCTATAGTGCGATCTTATATTTCTTGGGGTGATTTAAATTCTAAATTTTTCCTTTACACAAGTTTTTTGAATAAAATACAAATTAATGATAAAAAAAAAGTAAATTTTTTTAAAATTTTTTAATTTATTAAAATTAGAAGTAATCAGGGAAAAACACATTCTTTTTGTTTTATTAAGAACATATGAATTTCAACAACATGAATCAAATCAAAAAGATTGCATTAAAAAAATATGTTCCTAATTGTTAGCCTACATATTGAAACAAAGGAAGAGGACCCCTTTGATTTTCGATTTTGCTGTTCACGGACCATTATGTTTTAAAGCCGCATAATCCCTATCATGTGACATTCCCTTTGCCATGGTATCGAGTTTCCATGGTGCAAATACCCGAGGGAAACGCTCTCCTTGTTTCCCCACGTAGTTCCACATTTTTTTTGGGAAAATATCAACTGTGATGCAAAAAAGGCTCTTCACATCATTCTAGACCCCAAATTGTTAGAAACTTGAAATTAGGTCTTGGGTCATTTTTTTCATTTCATGGGCGCTGTTTTTCCAAGAAGTTGTGGACAAACTGCTTGAAAGAAAACAAAACGTTCACCTCGATACCTGCTAATGCTTCATCAAAATGCTTGTCTGTCACCAGTTCCTGAATCTGAGGCTCAACAAAGGTTCCTGCCCTTAGTTTGCCTTCACTCATACGAGGAAACTTTGACTCCACGTACTTGAAAGCAGTTCCATTCTTGTTCAAGGCCTTCACAAAATTTTTCATAAGCCTTAATTTGATGTGGAGTGGTGGCAGCAGAATTTTCTTGGGATCAACAAGTGGCACAGTTTTCCGGGTAAGAACCTGTTTCTGGTGGCCAGTATTTTTGTTCATAGTGCTGGCTGTCTGCCCTACTATCCCAAAAACACAGGAAACAGGGATACTTGGTATATCCGCCTTGAAGACCTAGTAGAAGTGCAATAACTTTCAAATCACCACAAATAACAAAATTGTAATTCTAGTACTTGATTGCAGATATTAGTATCGTCATATCTGCATAATTTTCTGACATTTGGACACTGTGGCCAACTGGCACAAATGCAGCTTTGTTGCCATTGTACAGAAGTACAGCCTTTAAACTTCTTTTAGAAGAATTAATGAGAGTCTCCATTTTTCTGCTTGGTATTACATCCCCATGTGTTCAATAAGGCCAGAAATATTTGAACAGAAAACTAAAGATTCATCTTTGTCAAAGAACTGAGTGAATTAAAAGCTTCACGATGACGGTACAAAGCGAATGTTGTTCCAGGAGCTAGAAACCTGTGTTCCTTCAGTTTAGAGCCAAGTAACTGTGCACTTTCATTTGGAAGGTCAAGGTCTCTCACCAAGTCATTGAGCTCAACTTGGTTGAAGGGTTTAGGATCGTCATTTGTTGGTGGTTCATAGTCTACTTCCATCGCCTTAGAATCACTGGTATCAGACTCTGATGAAATTTGCCATGTCTCAGGTGACACAGATGCAGGAATATCTTCAGAGAGTGGAACAGGCCTTATTGCTGAAGGAGTATTTGGGTATATTATGCGATCTTTAGTCTTCTTGTTGAGTCAAGTTACTTTAGTCATACAAAAGTAGCAGTCATCATGGTGGTTCATCTGCTCCCGCCATACCATTGGTACTCCAAGGGGCATACATTTACGTTTTCCAACTGACCACATTTGGAGCTTACTGATACAACTCTTCCAAGTTTTGTGTGGTGCAAATGGTTTGTCCTGGTCTCCAAGTTTGCAGCCAAAATAAGCAAAGTAGCAGCAAAATATGTCTGGTGAATTTATGCAGCCACTAGACATATTAATAATCTGAAAATAAAGAAAAATATATTAGATTTAATATTTAAGTCAATATAAGGTAAGCATTTTAATTGGTAATAAACCACTTTCTCATTTACTTATGTTATACGAAAAGAGAAAATTAACGTCAGAACCTCGCCACTACTGCTACATACAATCTGTTCTCTGTATCTGACTGATGAAGCCAACTGCGTAAACGAATCGTTTCAGCAATAAAGATAACTGATGCACATGTTTCTTAGTCATTATTAACGACAATGACGTAATAAATGATATTTTTGGACCAAACATGCAAGCCGTCAGAGGAAATAGTGGAACCCTACCTAAATAAACATACGTACAGTGGAAATATAAACATCAATGAATGTACTTTAAAACAAAAAATAAAAATACACATAACGTACCAAGATACACCAAATAAAAAAAAACTCCTTTTTATTTTATTTGGATTATTCTGGGATAAAATCAAATAATAAAAACAGTTAATAAGGTAGAATTACATCAAATGATGAATCATATTTTCTTAGATGCATCACAATACATCAATGAGATCCACGATCCTCGTGGATCGAGGAACGTGCGACAAATTGGCAGCCAAATGTCTGCATATATGGGGTGAAATCCGAGTGGGAACCTGTCACCCGAGGGATCCCTCAAGCGTCGGTTTGAACCCCTTGTTGTATATGATTTATATTACTATATGAGACACTTGTGCAACACAGAGAATAAAGATGTTGCAAGAGTGTCTCATTTATCAGCTTGTCAGTTTTATAAACATTTATCCAAATCTACATAAATAAACTTGATGAGAGAATAAAAACTGAAATGAATAAAATCAGCAACGACATCAAAAAAATTATTAAATTCAGAGGAAAATACCATTGAACTTTAGAAAGATTCAGACACTTTAATATCGAGTTCCTGAAAGTGACTGATGTAGTTCATTGAAGACAAGTGTAAAGTAACTAATGCAGTTCATTGAAGACAAGTGTAAAGTAACTAATGCAGTTCATTGAAGACAAGTGTAAAGTAACTAATGCAGTTCATTGAAGACAAGTGTAAAGTAACTAATGCAGTTCATTGAAGATAAGTGTAAAGTAACTGATGTAGTTCATTGAAGACAAGTGTAAAGTAACTGATGTAGTTCATTGAAGACAAGTGTAAAGTAACTGATGTAGTTCACTGAAGACAAGTGTAAAGTAACTGATGTAGTTCACTGAAGACAAGTGTAAAGTAACTGATGTAGTTCACTGAAGACAAGTGTAAAGTAACTGATGTAGTTCACTGAAGACAAGTGTAAGTAACTGATGTAGTTCACTGAAGACAAGTGTAAAGTAACTGATGCAGTTCACTGAAGACAAGTGTAAAGTAACTGATGTAGTTCACTGAAGACAAGTGTAAAGTAACTGATGCAGTTCACTGAAGACAAGTGTAAGGTAACTGATGTAGTTCACTGAAGACAAGTGTAAAGTAACTGATGTAGTTCACTGAAGACAAGTGTAAAGTGACTGATGTAGTTCACTGAAGACAAGTGTAAAGTAACTGATGTAGTTCACTGAAGACAAGTGTAAAGTAACTGATGTAGTTCACTGAAGACAAGTGTAAAGTAACTGATGTAGTTCACTGAAGACAAGTGTAAAGTAAACTGATGTAGTTCACTGAAGACAAGTGTAAAGTAACTGATGTAGTTCACTGAAGACAAATGTAAAATCTATTTCTGGCATGTAAATAACTGGTATTTATAACAATGAAATACTTGGTCTCTAAGCATGTGAAAGAACTTGAGAAAAAGTTGAATAATATTGTAGTTCACTAAACATGTAATAATGAAAGTTTTGGACTGAAAACTATGTCTGGTAAATAAAAGTAATATAACATGCCGAATGCTTCCTTAATAAGCTAACAGATGATAATTTATATCAAATATTACGGGATACGTGGTATTACAATTAGTTATATTTTAATACAGTTGGCTATGGGGCGCAAAGTTCTTGGTCCTCGCTAACGACTGCATATTTATATCAACTAATTAAGGAGTCGCTATTTTTTATCAATTATATCATTAGTTTAGCATTATTATTATGGACAAGTTCTTTCTCCAGTATTACGGAATGGGTATAATCCCCATGTGTAAGGATCGATACAAAGTTAATTATGATTAAATAATTATTATTTGATTAGTTATTAATCTCTGGGGAGGTGTTAAAAATCAATAGGCTTTGTATAGGGGGGATGGAAGTTAAATAGACTTAATTGGAATTAGAACAGTATTGTGGATAAGAGCCCTACCAATCAATGGAACCTCTCTTTAGGGATATTATGTTAAAAATCTGAAATTGGTTTAAGACACAGAATGAGGAAATTAGTGAATTAACAGTTTGGACGACAAGATATGAATGTTTGGAAGATTAACTAGATGGAATGGTGTATATTCTAACCTACAATGAAATAATGGAATACAAGTTGGATAATTTATTTAAAAAAGGATGTTTAAAAATTTTTGGTAATAGAGATTAGGGAGTAAGCAAATGCCATTAGTGTCATCCATATAACAGCCCTTGGTAGCTTTTAAAATAATGGGTTTTGAGTGTATATGTGAATTGGTCGTGTTTGAGAAGGATCTACCTAGGATGGGCTAATGGGCCTGCTACAGTGCTCTCCTCTTCTTATGTTTTTATGTTCAAATATGCACTGAGTATATACAGCAAGAGGTGTATATCTCTCAGCATATATACACCGAGAGGTTTAAATCATAGGATATACACACCGTAAGGGGTACTGTGAGGGAAGATACGAGCAAGATGTTGCCTGGTACACTCGCTACCTCACTCAACCACTCACTAAACCCACACGGACACCCAGAGAAATGCTGGTACATTAAACTTATGCTGGAAGGACAGAAAATACATCACATACGTATCATAGCCAAGTGAACTCAGCGTCAACTGTAGGCAAGTGTGTGTTCTCAGAGTATATATCCACTGAACTGTGTTCTGTCGTGTTGGATCACATGCTTGGCTTCTGTCACAGTGTTGGATCACATGCTTGGCTTCTGTCACAGTGTTGGATCACATGCTTGGCTTCTGTCAGTGTTGGATCACATGCTTGGCTTCTGTCACAGTGTTGGATCACATGTTTGGCTTCTGTCACAGTGTTGGATCCCTTGCGGCTACAGTTTGTGTTGGATTCCTTGTAGGTACAGTCATAATGTTGGATCCCTTATGTGGCTATAATCACAGTGTTGGATCCCTTGTGTGGCTATGGTCACAGTGTTGGATCCCTGGTAGCTACAGTCACAGTGTTGGATCCCTTGTGTGGCTATAGTCACAGTGTTTGATCCCTGGTAGCTACAGTCACAGTGTTGGATCCCTTGTGTGGCTAGTCATTGTTGGATTCTTTGTAGCTACAGTCACAGTGTTGGATCCCTTGAGTGGCTATAGTCACAGTGTTGGATCCTTTGTAGCTACAGTCGCAGTGTTGGATCCCTTGTGTGGCTATAGTCACAGTGTTTGATCCCTTGTGTGGCTATAGTCACAGTGTTGGATCCTTTGTAGCTACAGTCACAGTGTTGGATCCCTTGTGTGGCTATAGTCACAGTGTTTGATCCCTGGTAGCTACAGTCACAGTGTTGGATCCCTTGTGTGGCTAGTCATTGTTGGATTCTTTGTAGCTACAGTCACAGTGTTGGATCCCTTGAGTGGCTATAGTCACAGTGTTGGATCCTTTGTAGCTACAGTCGCAGTGTTGGATCCCTTGTGTGGCTATAGTCACAGTGTTTGATCCCTTGTGTGGCTATAGTCACAGTGTTGGATCCTTTGTAGCTACAGTCACAGTGTTGGATCCCTTGTGTGGCTATAGTCACAGTGTTGGATTCCTTGTAGCTACAGCCACAGTGTTGGATCCCTTGTGTGGCTATAGTCACAGTGTTGGATCCTTTGTAGCTACAGTCACAGTGTTGGATCCCTTGTGTGGCTATAGTCACAGTGTTGGATCCCTTGTAGCTACAGTTACATTGTTGGATCCCTTGTGTGGCTAGAGTCACAGCGTTGGATCCCTTGTAGCTACAGGCACAATGTTGGATCCTTTGTAGCCACAGTCACAGTGTTGGATACCTTACGTAGCTACAGTCACAGTGTTGGATCCCCTGTGTGGCTGTAGGTAGTGTTAGATCCCATGTGTAGCTACAATAAGTGTTGGATCCATTGTATGGCTGTAGGCAGTGATAGATCCGTTGTGTAACTACAGTAACATTGCTGACTCCCTTGTGTGGCTGTAGGAAGTGTTGGATCCCTTATGTAGCTACAGCCACTGTGTTGGATCCCTTGTGTGACATAGTCACAATGTTAGATCCCTTTTGTGGCTATAGTCAAAATGTTGGATCCTTTGTGTGGATAGTCAAAATGTTGGATCCGTTTTGTGGCTACAGTCACAATGTTGGATCCCTTGTGTGGTAGAATTAGTTTTGGATCCTTTGTGTGGTTACAGTCACAGTGTTGGATCCCTTGCGAGTCTACAGTTTCAGTGCTGGTTGGATCCCCTGTGTGGAAACAGTCGCAGTGTTGGATCTCGTGTATCTACAGTCAAAGTGTTGGATCCTTTGTGTAGATACAGTCATAGTGTTCGACCTCCTGTGTTGTTATAGCCCGTGTTGGATCCCTTGTAGATACAGACACAGTATTGGATCCTTGTAACTATACAGTGCCGGATCCCTTGTGTAGCCACAGTCACAGTGTCAGATCCCTTTTATCTACCGTCACAGTGTTGATTCCCTTGTGTAGCTACGGTAACAGTGTTGGATCCTTTGTGTAATTACAGTTACAGTGTTGGATCCCTTGTGTAGCTTCGGTCACGGCGCTGGACTCCTTGTGTGGCTACATTCATAGTGTTAGATTCCTTTTGGGGCTAAAGTCACATTGTTGGATCTCTTATAGCTACAGTGAAAGTGTTGGATCCTTGTGTGGCTACAGTCAGTGTTGGATTCCTTGCAACTATATTCACAGTGTAGGATCTTTTGTAGCTATCGTCAAAGTATTGGATCCATTGTAGCTACATTCGCAGTGTAACTACAGTCATAGTGTTGGATCCATTGTAGATACAGTCACAGTGTTGGATCCCTTGTATAGATACAGAGTGTTGGATCCCTTGTGTGGCTATAGTCACAGTGTTGCAGCCCTTGAGTGGTATAGCTAGTGGTGGATCCCTTTTGTATCTCTAGTCACAGTGTTGGATCCCTTGCGCAGCTACACAGTGTTGGATTTCTTGTATAACTACAATCGCAGTGTTGGATCCCTTCAGTGGCTGTATTCATAGTGATGGATCCCTTGTGTGGCTACTGTCACAGTGTTGGTTGGAACCCTTGTGTGGTTACAGTCACAGTGATGGATCTCTTGTTATAGATACAGTCATACTGTTAGATCTCTTGTGCGGCTATAGTCAGCGCTGCAGCCCTTGTGTGGCTAAAGTCAATATTGGATCCCTCGTAGTTACAGTCACAGTGTTGGATCTCTAGTGTGGCTATAGTCAGTTTTGGATCTTCTGTGTGGCTATAGTCACAATGTTGGATCTCTTGTCAATCTACACAGTGTTGGGTCCCATGTAGCTACAATCACAGTGTTGGATCACTTATGTTGCTGTAGTCACGGTGTTGGATCCCTTCTGTGGCTGTAGTCAGATAAGATAAGATAAGATTTCGTTCGGATTTTTAACCCTGGAGGGTTAGCTACCCAGGGTAACCCAAGAATGTCAGTGCGTCATCGAGGACTGTCTAACTTATTTCCATTGTGGTCCTCAATCTTGTCCCCCAGGATGCGACCCACACCAGTCGACTAACACCCAGGTACCTATTTGCTGCTAGGTGAACAGGCCAACAGGTGTAAGGAAACGTGTCGAAATGTTTCCACCCGCCGGGAATCGAACCCGGGCCCTCCGTGTGTGAAGCGGGAGCTTGAGCCACCAGGCCACCAGACCACAGTGTGTAGTTACAGTCATAATGTACTATATCTGTCTGTTGTTGCTATTGTATTAGTGTACGATTCCTTGTGTTGCTACCATCAGCTTAAATAATCCTTTGCGTTTCTCCCGTCACAGTACGTTATCCTTTGTGACTGTCGTAACAGTGTACGATTCCTTTTTTAGCTTCCGTCACAGTAGTCGATCCCTTGTGTCTCTTACACAATGTGCTACTGTCGTCCATGCTGCTACTATCACCCAGAACTTGGAAGGTCATGATCCACACAACTACAAACCCCAACATCTGGAGAGATGTTCAGTTTATCAACCTTGAGAAACCAAGGTTAAAGGACTCAACATCTTAAGTCAAGGCTAAGGGCCTTAAGAACTCAAATTTACTTCAGTTTAAAGAACCTACAAGCTGAAGATTGAGACACTTTAGCAACATTTTGGAATCTTTATCGTTGAAACGTTTCGACATCCAGTGGCTTCTTCAGTCCAATACGGAGAAGAACGGTAGAAGATGAGGAGGAGTTTGAGTAAATCAGTCCCTCAGCCTGACGTTGACTCCATGCTGAGGGACTGATTACCTCAAACTCTTCATCTTTAACACCATTCTTCTCTGTATTGGACTGAAGAAGCCACTGAATGTCGAAACGTTTCAACGATAAAAAATAATCCTCAAGTGCTGGACAAGTGACTCGATTTCCAAATTTACCTCACCACTCATTTAATTGTTTCTAGTATTCTCTGTATTGGACCGGGAAAACCACTGGTTGGCGAAGCGTCTTTAAGACACCCACGTGTTGCCCATGTATCTTATTCATCAACTTATCGGAATTATAAATCATCACTTCACTACTAGAGACAATATCATAATGACAAGCCCAGGCCATTAGATGTCAACCTCCCATATCGCTGATAATTACAGCTAGCAACTATTTATCGTGGATAAATCGAAATATAATGGAAATATAATGGAAATATAATGGAAATATGATGGAAATATAAACATATAAGCAGTATAATGTAATCCTTTATTGACAACGTGGGCGATAAGTTGTCAATAAAGAATCGCATTATACTGCTTATGTGTTTATATTTCCATGAACAGAGACTACACCTCGATAAGTATTCTCATGTACTTTTATTCAAAGGCATTTACTTATATTAAGAAGGTTAAGCAGAATTATCTATTCTCTGATAAGGTCAAGTTTTGTAACTTTTCTCGGCTTTTTAAACCATTTATCGCAACTATCAGACACAGGATCTTGATACAAAGAATTCTTCAACCTTGTCCAACCTTTAGAGTTTAGACGAAGACCTACTTCGACTAGTGGATGATACCACTATGACCCCACCACCTCCTGCTTCACCTCACCTCACTACAGTATATAAGCCACGTCTACGGCCCTATGATGTACATTCTACAAGACTGATGGACTGAACACATCGACTCCAGGCTGAGGGACTGATTACCTCAAACTC
>NC_069402.1:95243976-95261477 GCF_026875155.1 Cherax quadricarinatus
ACAGAATGTGAAAAAGACTTGGGAGTCATGGTGAGCAGAAACCTTAATCCAAGACAACAGTGTGTTAGGTAAGACACATATGCAACAGTTAGGTATCTTTATTATGAAACGTTTCGCCTACACAGTAGGCTTCTTCAGTCAAGTACAGAAAAGTTGATAGAAGCAGAAGATACTTGAAGACGATGTAATCAGTCCATCACCCTTAAAGTTTTGAGGTGGTCAGTCCCTCAGTCTGGAGAAGAGCATTGTTCCATAGTATGAAACAATATTGTTTCACACTATGAAACAATGCTCTTCTCCAGACTGAGGGACTGACCACCTCAAAACTTTAAGGGTGATGGACTGATTACATCGTCTTCAAGTATCTTCTGCTTCTATCAACTTTTCTGTACTTGACTGAAGAAGCCTACTGTGTAGGCGAAACGTTTCATAATAAAGATACCTAACTGTTGCATATGTGTCTTACCTAACAACCACCTTGTGGACGCGTAGAACAATCTTCCCAGTAGGGTGATCGAGGCTAGGACCTTGTGGACGCGTAGAACAATCTTCCCAGTAGGGTGATCGAGGCTAGGACCTTGTGGACGCGTAGAACAATCTTCCCAGTAGGGTGATCGAGGCTAGGACCTTGTGGACGCGTAGAACAATCTTCCCAGTAGGGTGATCGAGGCTAGGACCTTGGGTAGCTTTAAGAGATTGGACAAATATAGGAGTGGTAGGGGCTGGATTTGATTGGTGTGGTGGGTACGGGACTAAATTCTTGGGTAGCTTTGGGTAGCAGTGATTTTGATAAGGACCTGCTTTGTATGGGCCAGTAGGCCTTCTGCAGTGTTCCTCTATTCTTAAGTTCTTAGTAGTTGCAGTACTACAGTGGTATTGATAGTCACTTTATTTCACTGTTTGTCAACCATGAATGAATCAATCTACTTTGAACCTCTACAATGCGCCTGTATATCTCTCTTGTTTAACTGCGTCTAGCTGTCTAGCTGCATCTGTGGACAGTATTAACAGAGACACGACGTTTCGCCCACAGTGATGCTATATAACTCATTTAAAATTAAGTCCTTTCTAAAATTTTCTATTGTACGTTTAAACATATATTTTTCATTTATGTTAATGTAAAAACTAATAATTTTGCACCAAAAGAACCTTAGGAAACTTACCTAACCTAATTATAACAAGCGCAATTCAATTTAGCCTAACCCAACTAAATATATTTTAGATAAGTTTACAGTAATTTAATAATAAACAAACACAATGAAATATTTTTTCCGTTCGATTCAGAATGATTTTTGAGAAATTATTTCATAGGCAAATTTTCGCTTGCCTTATTCGGCAAGAAGACACATATTTCAATAAAAGAAAATACAATTATTATTGGGAATTGAAATTAAGATCAGTTAGTTAGGAACGAACTGAAACACTTAGGACAGATGCTGGTGTGACGGTAACAATGGTGAGAAGATACTGGTGTGACGGTAACAATGGTGAGAAGACACTGGTGTGACGGTAACAATGGTGAGAAGATACTGGTGTGACGGTAACAATGGTGAGAAGAAAACTGGTGTGACGGTAACAATGGTGAGAAGATACTGGTGTGACGGTAACAATGGCGAGAAGATACTGGTGTGACGGTAACAATGGTGAGAAGATACTGGTGTGACGGTAACAATGGTGAGAAGATACTGGTGTGACGGTAACAATGGTGAGAAGATACTGGTGTGACGGTAACAATGGTGAGAAGATACTGGTGTGACGGTAACAATGGTGAGAAGATACTGGTGTGACGGTAACAATGGCGAGAAGATACTGGTGTGACGGTAACAATGGTGAGAAGATACTGGTGTGACGGTAACAATGGTGAGAAGATACTGGTGTGACGGTAACAATGGTGAGAAGATACTGGTGTGACGGTAACAATGGTGAGAAGATACTGGTGTGACGGTAACAATGGTGAGAAGATACTGGTGTGACGGTAACAATGGTGAGAAGATACTGGTGTGACGGTAACAATGGTGAGAAGATACTGGTGTGACGGTAACAATGGTGAGAAGAAACTGGTGTGACGGTAACAATGGTGAGAAGATACTGGTGTGACGGTAACAATGGTGAGAAGATACTGGTGTGACGGTAACAATGGTGAGAAGATACTGGTGTGACGGTAACAATGGTGAGAAGAAACTGGTGTGACGGTAACAATGGTGAGAAGATACTGGTGTGACGGTAACAATGGTGAGAAGATACTGGTGTGACGGTAACAATGGTGAGAAGATACTGGTGTGACGGTAACAATGGTGAGAAGATACTGGTGTGACGGTAACAATGATGAGAAGATACTGGTGTGACGGTAGCAATGGTGAGAAGATACTGGTGTGACGGTAACAATGGTGAGAAGATACTGGTGTGACGGTAACAATGGTGAGAAGATACTGGTGTGACGGTAACAATGGTGAGAAGATACTGGTGTGACAGTATCAATGGCGAGAAGATACTGGTGTGAAGGTAACAATGGTGAGAAGATACTGGTGTGACGGTAACAATGGTGAGAAGATACTGGTGTGACGGTAACAATGGTAAGAAAATACTGGTGTGACGGTAACAATGGTGAGAAGATACTGGTGTGACGGTAACATTGGTGAGATGCTGGTGTGACGGTAACAATGGTAAGAAGATGCTGGTGTGACGGTAACAATGGTAAGAAGATGCTGGTGTGACGGTAACAATGGTATAAAGATGCTGATGTAACGGTAGCAATGGTAAAGAGACGCTGATGAGACAGTAACAATGGTAAAGAGAGGCTAGTGTTACGGTAACAATGGTAAAGAGAGGCTGGTGTTACGGTAACAATGGTAAAGAGAGGCTGATGTTACGGTAACAATGTTGTTGTTGTTGTTGTTGTTGTTGTTGTTGCTGATGTTGTTGTTGTTGTTGTTGTTGTTGTTGTTGTTGTTGTTGTTGTTGTTGTTGTTGTTGTTGTTGTTGCTGATGTTGTTGTTGTTGTTGTTGTTGTTGTTGTTGTTGTTGTTGCTGTTGTTGTTGTTGTTGTTGTTGTTGTTGTTGTTGTTGTTGTTGTTGTTGTTGTTGCTGATGTTGTTGTTGTTGTTGTTGTTGTTGTTGTTGTGCTGATGTTGTTGGTTGTTGTTGTTGTTGTTGTTGCTGTTGTTGTTGTTGTTGTTGTTGTTGTTGTTGTTGTTGCTGATGTTGTTGTTGTTGTTGTTGTGTTGTTGCTGATGTTGTTGTTGTTGTTGTTGTTGTTGTTGTTGCTGTTGTTGTTGTTGTTGCTGTTGTTGTTGTTGTTGTTGTTGTTGTTGTTGTTGTTGTTGCTGTTGTTGTTGTTGCTGATGTTGTTGTTGTTGTTGTTGTTGTTGTTGTTGTTGTTGTTGTTGTTGTTGTTGCTGTTGTTGTTGTTGTTGCTGTTGTTGTTGTTGTTGTTGTTGCTGATGTTGTTGTTGTTGTTGTTGTTGTTGTTGTTGTTGTTGTTGCTGATGTTGTTGTTGTTGTTGTTGTTGTTGTTGTTGTTGTTGTTGCTGATGTTGTTGCTGATGTTGTTGTTGTTGTTGTTGTTGCTGTTGTTGCTGATGTTGTTGTTGTTGTTGTTGTTGTTGCTGCTGTTGTTGTTGTTGTTGCTGTTGTTGTTGTTGTTGCTGTTGTTGTTGTTGTTGTTGTTGTTGTTGTTGTTGTTGTTGTTGTTGTTGTTGCTGCTGTTGTTGTTGTTGTTGTTGTTGTTGTTGTTGCTGATGTTGTTGTTGTTGTTGTTGTTGTTGCTGCTGTTGTTGTTGTTGTTGCTGTTGCTGTTGTTGTTGTTGTTGTTGTTGTTGTTGTTGTTGTTGTTGCTGTTGTTGTTGTTGTTGTTGTTGTTGTTGTTGTTGTTGTTGTTGTTGTTGTTGCTGATGTTGTTGTTGTTGTTGTTGTTGTTGTTGTTGTTGTTGTTGTTGTTGTTGCTAATACTACTACTACTGCTATTAAATAATAATAACAATAATGATAATAAATAAATAATAATATCTTTATATTAATTTTAGCTGTGTTTGTGGAGGGGTCAAGACTCAGCTCCTGGCCCCCCTCCTTCATTACTATGATCAGCAGCACTGACTTCTATCCTCTTGGGCTTTATTATATCTATTCTTGAAACTGTGTACTGAGTTTGCTTCCATTCCTTTGTCTCATCTGTGTTTCTGCGTTCACCTGCGTCCCTTTGATCATGGTACTCTTAATGCAGTCTCTGCAAATCAGTCCTATCAATTCCACTTAAGATTTTGTATGTCGTAATCAAGTCCCCCTTGTGTCCACTGAGGTCTTTAGATTGACTTCCCTATATCACTCTTTATAGAGCATTCTTCTCATTTCTGGTTCTAGTTTGGTTGTAAACCTCTGAATCTTTTCGGGTTTCTTTACGTGCTTGCCCAGGAGGGTCAACCCTCCAGGTAGTGTGTGTGTGTACTCACCTATTCGTGGTTGCAGGGGTCGATTCATAGCTCCTGGCCCCGCCTCTTCACTGATTGCTACTGGGTCCTCTCTCTCCCTGCTCTATGAGCTTTATCAAACTTCGTCTTAAAACTATGTATGGTTCCCGCCTCCACTACTTCACTTTCTAGGCTGTTCCACTGCCTGACAACTCTATGACTAAAGAAATACTTCCTAACATCCCTTTGACTCATTTGAGTCTTCAACTTCCAATTGTGACCCCTTGTTTCTGTGTCCCATCTCTAGAACATCCTGTCTTTGTCTACCTTTTCTATTACTTGCAGGAAATTCCTCATGCCTGTGTAGTCCCCCCTTTTGTAGTTTGTTTTTCCATCCTATTCCTGCTACTCTCTCCACTGTCTCTCAACTATGTAGTCAAAGCACAGAACCACATGATCACTAGCTCCCAGGGGCCTTTCATACATGATATCCTCGATGTCCGAACTGCTCAGGATGAATACAAGGTCTAGTCTTGCTGGATCGTCCTCGCCTCTCTCTCTGGTAGTGTCTCTAACATGTTGAAGCATGAGGTTTTCAAGTACCACATCCATCATCTTGGCTTTCCATGTTTCGGGACCCCCATGGGACTCCAGGTTTTCCCAGTCAATCTCCTTGTGATTGAAATCACCAATGACTAGTAACTTCGCTCCCCCCATGTGAGCTCTTCTGGCCACCTCTGCTAGTGTGTCGACCATTGCTCTGTTGCTCTCGTCGTGTTCTTCTCTTGGCCTCCTGCAGTTCTGTGGTAGGTTGTACATTACGGCTATTACGACCTTAAGGCCCTCAGACTGGATTGTTCCTACTAAGTAGTCCCTTTCGCCTGTGCCATCCATTCCTTCCATTTTCTCAAATCCCCACCGGTTTTTAATGAGTAGTGTGTGTGTGTGTGTCTGTGTGTGTGTGTGGTGTGTGTGTGTGTGTGTGTGTGTGTGTGTGTGTGTGTGGTGTGTGTGGTGTGTGTGTGTGTGTGTGTGTGTGTATGTGTGTGTGTGTGTGTATGTGTGTGTGTGTGTGTGTGTGTGTGTGTGTGTGTGTGTGTGTGTGTGTGTGTGTGTGTGTGTGTGTGTGTATGTTTCAGAGCTGGTAAGTAAATTTGACGGAAGTTGTAGAAGCCGTCTCACAACTCCTGACTGGTGGACGTTTAAAAGTAGTAACTTAAAATTGTTTGTATTTCTTCATATCATCACCGAGAAGACGCAATGTTACTGGTATCGTGCACTCTGCGACGAGACACGGCATCACTCAACACTTCAGTCATCATGTACTCAACGAAGGTTTGTACATAAAGCGTCATTTTATTACGAATATTCCAATTTCATAGTTATTACTTGTAATTTCAAAGAAAAGACAAACGCATATCCCCAATGTAATGCCAAATAATTAAAATAATTAACCCATATTAAGAATATAATACTCATATAACCGGCAAATAGCAGACTGAAATGTATGACGACGCTTCGGTCCGTCTTGGACCAAATAGGACCGAAACCTGGTTTGCCTCTGACGTGAGGGTTATTTGTGTTGTTCCAGCCACGGTACTGTGCCGTTTTATCCAAGAATATGTTACATTTCTCTTAATCCTCATCGTGCAACGGTACGTACCCGGCAGAACTACCAAACAAAGAGATGGTTCCTAATTTCCTCTTCCACTGTTCTGATGGATTGTGGAAGTGATTTAAAACTTTTACCTCAGATTCCGAGATGGAATCCACTAATGGCATTATCACAGAGCTGCTAGCACACTATTCCACTGCAGCAAAGAGCTTAGTAAGGCTAAACTTAGCTGCAGCAATAGTTTGCTTACGTATACTTGTAGTTACAATCCTTATTAGGCTTTGTTGTTGATCAGCTAAGAAGGTTAGGCACACTAAAAAATTTAGGCATGGACTCTTCACCCATAAAGTCTGCAGAAAAAAAATATTGCTAGTCGCTATAAATTTCCTCGATGCTGTGATCCCGATCATTTTTCTTACAACTGTTTTCAAGCGGCCTGGAATCAACACTAGGCCTCCTATGTACAAACTTCTTTCTTCTGTTAGAGATGTTGCAACTTACATGAAATTATTACCATTAACTTATTATCAATATTATGGAGAGTTAGTTAACCGAGCTAGTTCTTTTGGGGAATAAAAATCACATTACCGTTGCTGGAACAAGTAACACCTAACCCACGAGATAACAATACCGTGGCTGGAACAATTCACAACTAACCCACGAAGTCACATTGCCCTTACTTTAACAAGTCACAACTAACCCACTATACCGGATACCCCACACAAACATCCCAAACTTCAGTGAGAATCTAAAGTCACTAAAAACAAACAGACAAATGAACAAGCACCACCTTCTCTTAGCTGGAGACTTCAATATCAACCTTGGCCTACCAGATGATCAGACTGTAACTGATTTCATCAACAATATGAACAACACACTTCTCATACCAACAATAACTAAACCAACCAGGTTGACTGAGACAAGTGCAACCATAATAAACCACATATGGACCAATATACTAGCCCCCCTTAAATCAGGGATAATCACAGACAGCACTACTGACCACTACCCAATCTTCCTCTTAACAAACAATAGTAAGCCCCACTCGATACAAAAAAATTTTTCATTTAGACCCCATGACGGGCCTCAAAAAGGAATTTCACACCCAAGACCTAGGACTTTTTACGGGCCCTTTACGAATTCTCCCAATGCCGATGGTTTGACGATTGGACAGACTTTTTTTTAGAAAAATACTTAGAATACAAAAAACATTGTCCCCTTAAAAACGAAAACAGATCACGAAAAAACGGTTTGGGTTGCCATGGCTAACCAGCAGCTTCTGAATCCTTGTGAAACACCAATATAAAAGCAATATGACGGGTTAATCCCCCAAAGAATTCTTAAAAATATTAACATTCTCCCCAAAATTAAAAAAAGAACCCAAAAACACTGTATCCCCAGCAGTTCACTGCAAAGAGGAGATATAAAAAAGACCTGGTAAAATTTTCCCCAAATTTCTGGGGCCCAAAAAACGAAAAAAAAAAGAATTTGTTCTAACAAAACCTATGAAACACCACTGCAACCCACTGAAAGCAAAAAAGATAAACGATTCTTCTCAAACGGATCTAATTCGCCAGAAAAATCCCAGCCCCAAATGCCCGTGCCAGGGGTACTAGATGGAATTTTCCAAAATTCCCTTTATCTTGTACCAACGAGCCCCGGGAAGTCACCGAGTTAAAAAGTATTTAAAAATAACTGGGGAATCTCCCTACTCCCACCATTATTGTAAAGCGGCAGCCCTGTTCTTTTGCATGCTATTACATTATTTTTTAACAAGTACTAGAAACTGCACTTTCCCCGAACTACTAAAGACAGCAAGGGTTACACCAATACAAAAGGTGGTGACCTAAAGTAAACAACTTGGGCCAATATCAAACTTACCTTGCTATCCAAAATCTTCGAGAAATCGTGCACGGAGACTATTTTCATTTTAACGTCACAAAAATACTCAACCACTGCCATTTGGTTTCAGGAAAAATAAAAGCACTGATGATACAATTTAAAAATGCTAGACCTGCTTTACACGCATTGAAAAATAAGGAATCCCCTGGGGAATTTTTATTGACCTAAAAAAAGCGTTTTGACACAGAGCCCAGGGCATCCTACTCCACAAATTGACCACTAGGGTTAAGAGGCCGGCGCTTCCCTTTTTTAAAAACCCTCCCTTTCTAATGGGGTTCAGTTGTAAACTTTAAAAGAAAAAGCCTTCAGTACGGCCACTTGATACTGACTTCCACGGAAAGTGCCCTTTGGCCCCTGCTTTTCCCATTACACCAATTATTTCCCAAAAATACCCCCAACACCAAAAAACCCATTCTTTTGTGGCGACACGACTTAGTATCCCCACCCTAATCTTGCCCCCCTCAACCCATTTTTAAACGAGGAGCTGCTAAAAATATGATGGAGACAGCAATAAACTTACATAACACTGGAAAAACCTATATATTTGTTTGGTAGCAGAGCAGGTGTTGGCAATTAACTTTAAGATCGACAACACCCCTTTTTTGAGACTAATGAGGGAAAAATTCCTTCCCCTACCCTCGACAACCTAAATTTAGCCCCCATATCCAACACATAAGAAAAGAAACCAAAACGGTTGGGGACCCTCTCCAAGTACGAATTACGTGCTGCAAACTGCCGTCTACACATACCATTCATTTATTACCCAACCTCACTATGTACTGTGCTTGGGTTCAACTGCAGCAAACACATAAACCCAAATAATAACCCAACAAAAAGTCGCAGAAAGAAAAATCACTAAACCCAATCCCGGCAACACACCCCCTCACTCTTCATAGATCTAAACTTACCCCCGTTCAGATACCCACACTTACTACTTTTGCAATCGTATCTACGGCCCTTAAAATTCAATTTACCTTGACCTAAACGCTTTCTTGATAGTTGTGAAGAAATCCACAGCATAAAAAACCAGCACAAAATCTCATGACATTCCCTGTGTTCGACAAACCCTTCAAAAAAAACAATGTATTTCCAAGGACCAAAATTTTGGGAACCCCCAACCTGAAAACTCTAAACTGCAGAACATTATCGTTTTCAAACACAGTTAGAAAAATCTTATCTCCCTGATCCCCCGACAACTAATACATGATAACCACCTGATGGTTCACAATTAATCATCACCCACTGTTAAAAAAAACCCCAGAAATATAATTTTAATTTAAAAAAATAAATCCTAACTGTATAATTTGCCTAGATACCCCAAATAGACACTTTGTATTGTGCCAAAAAAAAGCATTCACATGCTAAATCACAAATTATGAGTGTCCATAGCCTAATCTGTAAGGATTTTAAAATTTTAAAAATTAATCTAAAACGCCCGAAATCCCTACCAGGGTAGGTGTCCTAGTGGCCCCATTAATGAGTATTTTATAACATGTAAACCACACAAAACTCAAAAACCTTTTAGAGATAAACTTTAATTGAATTGATTGAAAATTTTAGGGCTCGAGACCAAAAAAGAGAGACGAAACGGAAAAAAAAAACCCGGGGTTGACGATGTAAAACAAGTATAGGGAAGTACAATTGGTTATTTTCAAACTTTCCTAAACACAGCAAACTATTAAAAAAATTCGTAGGAGAAAAACGAACGGACTGAGGTTTCTTGATTTAACAAATATTGTACTGAGAAGCAGAGGGGAAAGTACAACACACATAAGCAAAAGTAAGGTCAAAACAACAATAAGGTCACAAACAGTAAAGGGCACAAAAACGTAAGGTCAACACAACATAAGGGCAACACAAAAAGTAAGGTCACACAACAATAAGGTCAACAAAAAGTAGGGTAACACAACAAAAGGTCAAAACAACAGTAAGGTTTTAACAAACAGTAAAGGGCAACACAACGTAAAGTTAACAAAACAGTAGGCAAACAACAGAAGGTCAAAACAAGAGTAAGGTCAACACAACAGAAAATCAACACAACAATAAAGGGCAACACAACAGAAGGTAAACAACAATAAGCCAAAACAACAGAAGGTCAAAACAAAGAAAAATTAAACCCCAAAAGTAAGGTCAAAACAAAAGTAGGGCAAAACAATAGTAAAAAATAACACAACAGTAAAGGGCAAAACAACAGTAAGGTAAAACCCAAAAGTAAGGTAAAGCAAGTTAAATTTAACGCAACAGTAAAGGGCAAACAACAGTAAAGGGCAACACAAAAGTAAAGTTTTAAAACAACAGTAAGGTCAACATAACAGTAAGGTCAACACAACAGTAAGGTCAAAAATAAAGTAAGGTCAACACAAAAGGGAAAGGTCAAACAATAGTAAAATTAACAAACAGTAGGTCAAAACCCAAAAATAAGGGCAAAACAACAGTAAGGTAAACAACAGGAAAATCACACAACAGTAGGGTCAAACAAAAAGAAAAGGTCAACTCAAACGTAAGGTCAAACATAGTAGGGTCAAACAACAGTAAGGTCAAAACAATAGTAAAGTTAACACAACAGTAGGTCAACACAACAGTAAGGTCAAATCAATAAAAGGTAAACCAAAGTAAGCTCAACAAACATAAAAGGCAAAAAAACAAAAACTCAAACAAAAGTAAATCAACACAACAGTAAGCTCAAAAACAACATAAGGCCAACACAACATAAATAACACAACAGTAAAGGGCAATACAAAATTAAGGCCTCAATAATAAAGGGCAACATAATATAAAAATTAAACACAACAGTAAGGGGCCCACAATAGTAAAGTTAACACAAATAAAAGGGCAAACAACGTAAGATCAAACCCAAAAGTAAAGGGCAACCAACAGTAAGGTCAACACAATAGTAAAGTTAAAAAAACGTAAGGTAAAAAACATCAGTAAAGTTAAAAACAACAGTAAAAGGGAAAAACCCCGTAAGGTCAAAACAACAATAAGTCGCACAACGTAAAGGGCAACACAAAAAGTAAAATTAACACAACGTAATTTCAACACCGTAATTTCAACACAACGTAAAAGGTTTTAAACAAAAGTAAGGTCAACACAACAGTAAGGTCAACATCTAAGGTAACCAACAGTAAGGTCAACACAACAGTAAAGTCAACACAACAGTAAAATCAACAAAACAGTAAGGTCAAAACAACGTAAAAATCAACACAACTGTAAGGTCAACACAACATAAGGTCAACACAACGTAAGGGCAAACAATAGAAAGTTAACACAACAGAAGGTCAAACAAAGTAAGATCAACACAACAGTAAAGGGCAACACAACAGTAAGGTCAACACAACAGTAAGGTCAAACAACAGTAAAATTAACCAACAGTAAGGTCACAATGTAAGTTAAAACAACTTTTAAAGGAACAAAACGAAAATTTAAAACCAAAAGTAATTTTTAAAAACAAAGTAAGGTTAAACAAAAGTAAAATTTAAAAAACAGTAATTTCAAAAAAACGTAAAGGGTTTAAAACAACATAAAGGGCAACACAACAGTAAAGGGCAACATAACAGTAAGGGGCAACAAACAGTAAGGGCAACACAAAAGTTAAAAATCAACAAACAGTAAGGTCAACACAACAGTAAGGGCAACCAAAATAAGGGAACACAACGTAAGGGCAAACAACAGTAAAGTCAAACAAAGTAAAGGGCAACACAACAGTAAGGTTAATACAAAAGTAAGGTCAAACAACATAAGGTCAAAACAAAAAGTAAGGGAACACAACAGTAAGGTCAACAAACATAAAAATAAAAAAAACATAAAGTCAACACAACAGTAAGGTCAACAAACAGAAGGTCAACAAACAGTAAGTAACACAACAGTAAGGGCAACACAACAGTAAAGGTTTAAAACAACATAAGGGCAAACACAAAAAAGGTCAAAACAAAAAGTAAAGTCAAAACCCAAAAGTAAGGGCAGCACAACAGTAAGGGCAAAAACAACGGTAAAGGGCAACACAAAAGAAAAGTTAAAAGAACAGTACGGTTTAAAAAACAACAGTAAAATCAACACAACGTAGGGCAACCAACAGTAAGGTCAAAATAACTAAGGTCAAAACCAAAAAAGGCAAAAACAATAAAAAAGTTAAAACAACTTAAGGTTATTCAACCTAGGGTTTCAAAAAGGCCTTTACCCAGGTGTAATGGGAGCAAATAAAACAGAGAAAAAGTTTAGACTTATTTATCCTTCACCCAAATTTTAACAGCAATATGTACCCTTGTAAATGTAAAATAGTGCACTCCCGGGAAACCCCAAACAGAAATAGAACCACAAGATAGCAGACCGTGTTCAACCACTCTGGTGGGAATGACAAGGGCAACAGGGAGGGTATCCAATAACCTCTGCGATTGTAACCCCCCTTCTTATTGGCTAGAACCTGGTCTATTGAAAGTGGGCCCCCTATCAATCTTAGCAACCTGGTTCGCTGGTTGGGGGAGTAGCCCGTAATTAGGGTGTGTCCCTGCCGAATAAAGGTTACGTACTCTTTGATGCCCCACCCCCCCCCCCGAGAAGGCCCCGGATTAGGTGCCCCCCCCAGTGGTAACCGTGCCCCAGGCACAAAATAATGGGACCCCCTATCCTTTCCACCATCCCCCTCTTAGATGAGCTCCTTTTTTAGTGACCAAAAGCCAAACCCTAAATCAGGTGAGAAGCAGGATAGGCCAAAATAGGCCAAAATACAAGCGGAGGTAGCCCTATCCCCCCACTTAAAAAAAAAAACCCCCTCAGGGGGTATAAAAAAAAAAACTTGAAAGGGGGGTTTCCCCAAATCACCTAAACCCAAATAAAATATTAAACTAGCTCTTGACAAAGAGTCTGCCAACACATTTTCTTTTCCGGCAATGTACGAATTTTAAATTTTGGGCTCAGCCTAGCGTCCAAAAGAAAAAGCCCTTGTGTTGTGATTCTTCATGGCTTGGAGATAGACTAAGGTTTTTGATCACTGTAGACTGTG
Source organism: Cherax quadricarinatus (assembly GCF_026875155.1). Lineage (NCBI taxonomy): Eukaryota > Metazoa > Arthropoda > Malacostraca > Decapoda > Parastacidae > Cherax > Cherax quadricarinatus. The sequence continues at coordinate 95,256,896 of NC_069402.1, forward strand.
ACCACCTCGAGTTGGGCCCCCACATAACATCGAATTTCCAAAGCCAGTACCAGCGCGAGGGCTTCTTTTTCAATGGTAGAGTAAGCTCTTTTGATGTGGCTGGAACTTGGCGAAAAGTATGCTACAGGCTGCAACTCCTTTTTTCCCGATTTTGCTCCAGCGTGATTTTTGCCAGCTCAAGTGCCAAACGACGCTGATTTCACCCTGAGACAACCCAGCTGCACTATACTGACCATTTTGCTCCGTAGGTGTATCATCTTCCTCCTGCGAGAACATAGTAGTTTTTTTCCCTAGCTCCCGTAAAGGGAGGAGTTGATGTGCCATCTCTTCTTCAATAAGTATTTTCACCCAATAAGTGAACGCAGTTGCGCAGCTGTGAGAGTGCGTTTTATAGGGAATGCCAATGGAACGAGCAATTTGCCAACAACGCTGTAGGGACAATTTAGGTAGGTTATGCAAAGTATATGCCGACACCAGGCGTCTGACTCGTCTAGGTGGCATAAGTTATTCGCTATGCACAGTACGAATACCCCAACGTAACACGTTAATTTGCAGAACACGCTTAGCTATGCACAGTACGATTGCAGAAAAACGCATACAAGCAAAGCCGACTGCACACAAGATTGGCCGTAGCGAAGCGAGCACACTGAACAAGCTAGTAGCGAGCTGTTGAACGATCACACAATAGCAAGGCTGATCATAAGCAACTGACACGCAAAATTTGTAAGCGAAGCGAAACAGCAAGCTACACAATGTTCCTGCTACAAGCTTCACCCTAAGCTCAACCGTTTCTCTAAGTCCAGCTCTCGGACAGGTTTCCCCATATTACAACCTAGGATTTCAAATGGCCTTTTTATCCCAGGTGTAAATGGGAGCAAATAAAACACAGTAGAAAAAGTTTAGACTTATATTATCCTTCACCAATTATAACAGCAATATGTACACTATGTACAGTGATAAATATAGTGCACTCCACGGTAAGCAAAGCAGAAATAGAAGCCACAAGATAGCAGACCGTGCTTCAACCAGCTCTAGAGTGGGAATGACAAGGGCAGACAGGAGAGCGGTATCCACATAACCTCTGCGATTGTCAATCCCACCTTCTTATTGGCTAGAACCTGGTCACTAGTTGAACGATGGGGCCCCATCATCAACTCTTAGCAACCTGGTTCGCTGGTTGGGGGAGACAGCCTGTAAATGAGGGTGTGTCCATGCGCCGAATAAAGGTTACGTACTCTTTGCATGCCACAAAGGTCAACACAACAGTAAGGTCAACACAATAGTAAAGTTAACACAACAGTAAGGACAACACAACAGTAAGGTCAACACAATAGTAAAGTTAACACAACAGTTAGGTCAACAGAACAGTAAGGTCAACACAACAGTAAGGTCTACACAATAGTAAAGTTAACTCAACAGTAAGGTCAACACAACAGAAAGATCAACACAACAGTAAGGTCAACACAACAGTAAGGTAAACACAACAGTAAGGTCAACACAACAGTAAGGTCAACACAACAGTAAGGTCAACACAACAGTAAGGTCAACACAATAGTAAAGTTAGCGCAACAGTAAGGTCAACACAACAGTAAGGTCAACACAATAGTAAAGTCAACACAACAGTAAGGTCAACACAACAGTAAATTCAACACAACAGTAAGGTCAACACAGCAGTAAGGTCAACACAACAGTAAGGTCAACACAACAGTAAGGTCAACACAACAATAAGGTCAACACAACAGTAAGGTCAACACAGCAGTAAGGTCAACACAACAGTAAATTCAACACAACAGTAAGGTCAACACAGCAGTAAGGTCAACACAACAGTAAGGTCAACACAACAGTAAGGTCAACACAACAGTAAGGTCAACACAACAGTAAGGTCAACACAACAGTAAGGTCAACACAGCAGTAAGGTCAACACAACAGTAAGGTCAACACAACAGTAAGGTCAACACAACAGTAAGGTCAACACAACAGTAAGGTCATCACAACAAAAACAAAAGCATTCACATTGCTAAACTCACAAATTATGATGTAGTCACTTAGCCTTAATACCATAATCTGTAAGGATTTAATGTTAAGAATTAATCTAAGTCTGCCCGAAATCCCTAGCCAGGATAGGTGTCCTAGTGGCCCCTATGTAATTAGTATTTTATAACATGTAAACCACACTATACCCAAAACCTTATAGAGAATAAACTTGAACTGAATTGAATTGAATATCTAGAGGACTCGAGACACAACACCGAGAGACAGAAAACGGAAAAAAAACCTTGAGGGTTGACGACTGTAAAGACAAGTATCAGGGAAGTACAATTAGGTTATTATCAAACTCTTCCTATCAACACAGCTAAACTATTAAAAATATTTCGCTAGGAGAAAGCGAACGTGACTGAGGTTTCTTGATTATAAACGAAATATTCGTACTGAGAAGCAGAGGAGAATGATACAACACACATAAGACAACAGTAAGGTCAACACAACAATAAGGTCAAAACAACAGTAAGGTCAACACAACAGTAAGGTCAACACAACAGTAAAGTCAACACAACAGTAAGGTCAACACAACAGTAAGGTTAATACAACAGTAACGTCAACACAACAGTAAGGACAACACAAAAGTAAAGTCAACACAACAGTAAGGTCAACACAACAGTAAGGTTAACGGAACGGTAAAGTAAACACAATAGTAAAGTTTCGCAACAGTAAGGTCAACACAACAGTAAGGTCAACACAACAGTAGGTCAACACAACAGTAAGGTCAACACAACAGTAAGGTCAACACAATAGTAAAGTTAACACAACAGTAAGGTCAACACAACAGTAAGGTCAACACAATAGTAAAGTTAACACAACAGTAAGGTCAACACAACAGTAAGGTCAACACAATAGTAAAGTTAACACAACAGTTAGGTCAACAGAACAGTAAGGTCAACACAACAGTAAGGTCAACACAATAGTAAAGTTAACGCAACAGTAAGGTCAACACAACAGAAAGGTCAACACAACATAAGGTCAAACAAACAGTAAGGTCAACACAACAGTAAGGGGCAACACAGCAGTAAGGTCAACACAACAGTAAGGTCAACACAACAGTAAGGTCAACACAATAGTAAGTTAGCGCAACAGTAAGGTCAACACAAAAGTAAGGCAAAAACAATAGTAAAGTCAAACACAACAGTAAGGTCAACACAACAGTTTAAAGGGCAACACAACAGTAAGGTCAACACAGCAGTAAGGTCAGCACAACAGTAAGGTCAACACAACAGTAAGGTCAACACAGCAGTAAGGTCAACACAACAGTAAGGTCAACACAACAGTAAGGTCAACACAATAGTAAGTTAGCGCAACAGTAAGGTCAACACAACAGTAAGGTCAACACAATAGTAAAGTCAACACAACAGTAAGGTCAACACAACAGTAAGGTCAACACAACAGTAAGGTCAACACAGCAGTAAGGTCAGCACAACAGTAAGGTCAACACAACAGTAAGGTCAAAAACAACAAATAAGGGCAACACAGCAGTAAGGTCAACACAGCAGTAAGGTCAACACAACAGTAAGGTCAACACAACATTAAAGTCAACATAACAGTAAGGTCAACACAGCAATAAGGTCAACACAACAGTAAGGTCAACACAACAGTAAGGTCAACACTGCAGTAACGTCATCACAACAGTAAGGTCAACACAACGGTAAAGCCAACACAACAGTAAGGTCAACACAATAGTAAAGTTAACACAACAGTAAGGACAACACAACAGTAAAGTCAACACAACAGTAAGGTCAACACAACAGTAAGCTCAACACAATAGTAAAGTCAACACAACAGTAAGGTCAACACAACGGTAAAGTCAACACAACAGTAAGGCCAACACAACAGTAAGGTCAACACAACAGTAGGGTCAACACAACAGTAAGGTCAACCTAACGGGGAAAATCCACATCTGAAGCAGGAAAAAATATTGTCGATATACGTTTGAAAATAATGACCTTTTACTTGACCTTCTTTATAAAGCAACAACGGTGAGGAACCTTTGGAAAATGTGAGGTGACAAGGATGGTCCAGAGGTGAGAGAAAAGGTGTCTGGAAAAAATGTGCAGCGAAGAGTATTTTAAAGGATTAATGGGGAGAGAGGATACGAGAGAGAGGGAGTTGAGAGACAAGTATTGACAGGACGCTGTAGACTAGCCGTAGACAGGAAGGAGAACCAAGGGAGATATGATCACGACGTGCAAGATACTGGGGAGTTTAGAAGCATTTTAAGTATAGATAGGCAGTTGTGGAATGAGCAGGGCACCTGCTAGAGCTATGGCAGAGGAAACGAGGTTGCTGATATAGCTGTATTAGGAGAGGCAAAGTAGGAGAGATGTGATCACGACGTGCAAGGTTTTCTGAGAACCTGCCGGTACAGACAGAAGGAAACAAGAGACAAGAGGACAGAGATGGACGCTAAAGGGAGGTCATTACCTAGAAGCACCTTGATGACGATGAAGTAGCATATTTTCTACACAGTTCAAGGAGTAGGTATGAAAAGATCCAAGAAGTCCGTAAATTGTCTCCTGTTGTTAGGAAATTT
>NC_069402.1:95264477-95274477 GCF_026875155.1 Cherax quadricarinatus
GTTGGTTTTGTGTTGTTGTTTGTGTTTGTTTGCTTTTGTTGTGTTACCATTTTTTTCCTTTACCTGTGTTGCCACTCCCTTTTGTTGTTTTGGGTTTTTGTTGTTGTTGGTTGTTTGTTTTTGCTGTTTGGGGTGTGTTGTTTTTTGTTTTGTGGGGTTGTTTTCCCTCTTTTTTTATTTTCCCTATTGGGGTTTTCGGGTTTTGCCAACTTTGCCCAACCACTTTTTTCCCCTTTCCTTTTTTCCCAACGGGGCCCACGTTTTGGCCCTTTTTGGTTGTTTGATTCTTTTCTCCCAAACTTTTGGGGGAAACTGTTTTTAGAAAATTTTTTTTTCCCTTATGTTGGTTTGTTTTAAGGTTGACCTTCTTTTTTCCTTCTTTTTCCTTTACTTTGTTTCCTTTTATGTTTTTTACCGGGTTTAAAAACCTTACGCGTGTTCCCCTTCTTTTTTGCCTTTCTTTTTTCCATTTTTTTTTCCCCTTTTCGTTTCCCCTTTCGGGCCTTAAGTTCTAGGGCCAGGGGGCCCCTGTTCTTTCCCAACTTTGTTTAAAATTTTAAAAGGGGTTTTTTTCCCCTTTATGGTTTTGGACCTTCCCCTTTTGGGTTTTTTCCTTTGTTCCCTTTAGTTTGGGACCTTAATTTGTTTTAATTTCCCTTTTGTAACCTTTTTTTGGGCCTTAAATTTTTTAAAAACCGGGTGTTGCCAATTTTTTTGACCCTTTTTTCCAAATTTTCCCATTTTTTTACCTTCCCCTTTTCCAAAGGTTTACCTTCTGTTTTTTAAAAATTTCGTGGCCTTATTTTTTAAACGTTTTTTGGAAAAAATTTTGTTTTTGGGGCCTTCGTTGGGGGAAGTTTTTCCCCGTTGGTTGCCCTTTAAACTTTTGTTTTGACCTTATTTTTTGTGTTGACCTTACTGTTGTTTTGGGGGCCTATTTTTTGTTTGGACTTTTCCGTTTTTAAAAAAACCTATGTTGTTTCTTACTATTTTTTAGTTTACTGTGGGGGTTTAAAAACCTTTTACTTTGTATTGCTTTCCCGTTGTTTTTTTTTCCTTTCTGGTTGTGTTTTTTAATTTAAAACCCTTTTGGTTTTTCCTTTTAAAAGGTTTTGGGGTTTTAGTTGGGGTTCCCTTTAAAAATTTTGGGGGATGGACCTTCCTGGCGGGGGTTTGGGCCAATTTGTTTTTTCCCTTAAAATTTTGTTTGGTTTGGTTGCCCTTACTCTTTTGGGATTACTTTTTGTGTTACTTTTTTTTTGTTTTGACCTTACTGTTGGGGTTGCCCTTTAAACGTTGTGTTACCTTACTGTTGTGTTACCCTTAAACTGTTGTGTTGCCCTTTACTGTTGTTTTGGGACCTTACGTTGGTTGACCTTACGTTGTTTTGACCTTACTGTTGTTTTTGGACCTTACGGGTTGTGTTAAACCTTTTACTGTTGGGGGTTGGGCCCCTTTACTGTTGTGTGACCTTACTGTTTTTTTTTAAATTTTATTTTTGTGTTGATTTTTACTTTGTGTTGACCTTTACTTTTTGTGTTGACCTTATTTTTTCCGTAATTTACTTTGTGTTGCCCCCTTACGTTGTGTTCCCTTTAATTGTTTGTTGACCTTACTGTTGTTTTAAATTTACTTTTGTTTTTGCCCTTTACTTTTGGGGTTTTTGACTTTACAAAGGTTTTGACCTTACTGTTTTTTGGTTGCCCTTACGGGTTCCCGTTTAATTTTACTATTGTGTTGCCCTTTTATGTTTTTTTTTTTTTGACCTTATGTTTTGGTTTTTTACCTTCTTTGTTCCAAAACTTTTTTTTAAAACCTTACGTTGTTTCCTTCCTTTGGAAAAAATTTTTTAATTGTTTGATTTTGTTGAAAAAAGTTTTAATTTTAAAAACCTAATTGAAACCCCCCTTTTTTTTTCTTGTTCTTTACATTCCCCCAAAATTTTTTTTTTATTTTTTCCCTTTTTTAATCCTTGAATTAAAAAAAACCCCAAAAAAAAAAACTTAATTGTTCCCAAATTTTTTTACCCCCTTTTTTACCCTTCCCCCCCTTTTTCCCTTTAAACTATTTTTCCCCCTTAAAACCCCCCCCTTTTCCCCCCTTTTTAACCGTTTTTTTGAATTTTTTTTTGTTCCTTCCGGGGGGTTGGGGCTTTACTAGGGTTTTTGGAACCCCTTTCTTTTTTTTCCCCCCTTTTCTTTCCCAACTTTAATTGGTTAAAACCACGGTTTGCTTATTTGTGGCCTTTTTTTGTTTCCTTCCCGTGGGGGGTTTGCCTTATTTTGTTAAAATTACTTTGTTTTTAAAATTTAAGGTTTGTTCCAAAACTTTTTACTTTTTTTTTGCCCTTCCCCTGGGATCCCCTTTAAAACTATTTGAAATTATGGGTTTTGCCTTCCGGGCTGGCTTGAAACTTGGTTGGGGTGTTAACTTTACAAATTGTTTTGCCTTCTGTTTTTGCCTTTACTTTGGTTTTTGTTAAACCCCTTTCTATTGTTTTGACCTTAATTTTTTTGGTTCCCTTACTTTTTGTGTTCCTTTCCCCAATTTTTTTGACCTTTTGCTTTTTGGGTTTTTTGAACCTTACTTTTTATGTTAACCTCTTTTTGGAAAGTGTTCCCTTGGGGTTTTGCCCTTTACGTTTTTGTTGCCCTTAACCCGGGGTTGGCTTTAACTTTCAAAATTATTTTGCCCTTCCCGGTTGTTCCCCTTCTGTTTTGGCTTCCCTTTAAAAACGTTTGTGGAACTTTACTTTTGTTGCCCTTACTTTTGGGAATGGCCAAAAAACCTTTTACAGGGGGAAAAAACCCTTTGTTTTTTACCCTTGGGGGTTGGGTTTTGATTGCTTTTGGGTTTCCTTATGCCCGTTTTTGGGCCTTAGGGGTTGTGGAAAAAAGGGGGTTTGGTTTACCTTACTTTTGGTTACCAAATTACGGGTTATCTTTTTTTGGGGAAAAAACCCTTCCTGTTTTGGTTTAACTTTTTTTTTATTGTGAGACCCTTACGTTGGGTTAACCCCTACTTTTCCCCGTTAAAATAAAACCGGGTTAAACTTTCCCTTAGGTTGACCCTTACTTTTTATTTACTTTGGGAAAGAAATTGTTTTGGGCGGTTTCTTTGTAATGAAAGTTAGTTTAATTATTTTTTTATTGGGTGTTTTTTTGGCCCCCCTTTTAACTTTTTTTAATCCCCTGAGGGGGGGTTTTTTTTTTTTAATTGGGGGATCCTTTTACCGGTTGTTTTGGCCCTTTATGTTGGGCCTATTTTACGGGTTGTTTACTTGATTTGGGGTTTTTTGGTTTTTTACTGGGGGTTGACCTACTGTGGGGGGTAAAACCCATTATTTTGTGGGGCCCTTCCCCATTGGGGGGGACCTTTGACTTTTGGGGGGGGTTTTGGGCCTTACTGTTTTTTGCCTTCCCCTTTTTTTTTGCTTTAACCGGGGTTGCCTTATTTTGGGTGTTCCCCTGTTTGGACCAGTTTTTGCCAATGGGGGGGTTGACTTTCCCGGGGTTTTTTGGATTTCCCCTTTTGTTTGCCCTTTTGTTTTCCCACTTTAAAGGGGGTTTGAACCTTGGGCTTTTGGGGTTTCCTTTACGATTGTTAAACCGTAATTTGTTTTTAATACTGTTTTTTCCCTTCTGTTTTGTTAAAATTTATGTTTTTTTTTACTGTTTTTTTGCCCCTTCCCTGGGTGGTTTAAAACCCAAAGGTTGTTCCCTTTTTTTGTGTTCCCTTTACTTTTGGTTCCCCCCTTTCTGTTGTTTGCCCTTTACTTTTAGTTCCCTTTACTTTGTTTTGGACCAAACCGGTTGTGTTAAACCTTACTGTTTTGTTGACCTATTTTTGGGTTTTAAACTTTTTATTGTGTTGACCTTCCCGTTTTTTTTTGACCTTATGTTGTTTTAATTTTACTTTGGGGTTGCCCTTCCCGTTGTTTTTGACCTTACTTTGTGTTCCCTTTACTTTGTATTAACCTTACTTTTGTGTTGACCTTCTGTTTTTTTGGCCCTTTACTGTTGTGTTGCCCTTTTACTGTTGTGTTGCCCCTTTACTGTTGTGTTTTTTTACTGTTTTTTTTAATTTACTTTGTGTTGACCTTCCCGTTGGTTACCTTACTTTTGGGTGTACCTTTATTTGTTGTTTGCCCTTTTAATGTTGTTTAACCCTTACTGTTGTTTGACCTTACTGTTTTGTTTTTTTTACTGTTTGTTGACCTTACTGTTGTGTTGATTTTAACTGTTGTGTTGACCTTACTTTTTGTGTTGCCCTTAACTGTTTTTTTTGGGCCCCAAACTGTTGTGTTGACCTTATTTGTTTGTTGATTTTACTTTATTTTGCCCTTACTGTTTTTTTTTGACCTTACTTTGTTTTTAACCTTACTGTTGTTTTTAAAATTACTTTTTGTTTAATTTTACTGTTTTTTTAAACCTTACTGTTGTTTTAAAATTTTTTTTAATTTTTGTTGTGTTGACCTTACGTTGTGTTTTTCCCTTATGTTGTGTTCCCTTTACTGTTGTGTTGCCCCTTACTGTTTTTTTTGCCCCCTTTACTGTTGTTTTGCCCTTTACTGTTGTGTTGACCTTACTGTTGTTTGCCCTTACTGTTTTTTAATTTTACTTTGTGGACCTTACTTTTGTTTTTAACCTTACTGTTGGTTGCCCTTTACGTTGTGTTCCCTTTACTTTTTGTTTAACCTTACTTTTTGTGTTAAAATTTAAAACCGTTGTGTTAATTTTATGTTGGGGTTGACCTTACGTTGTGTTGACCTTATTGTTTTGTTGACCTACTGTTGTGTTGCCCTTACTGTTGTTTTTTAACCCTTACTGTTGTGTTAAAATTACTTTTGGGGAAATTTGGTTTAATTTTACTTTGTGTTGCCCCTTACGTTGTTTTGGATTTATTGTTGTGTTGACCTTACTGTTGTTTCCCTTTTAATTTTTTAAAATTTTTTAACCCTTATTTTTTGTGTTCCCTTTATTTTGGGTTTTTGCCCTTTAAATGTTGTTTTGGGACCTTACTTTTGGGTGTTGATTTTACTGTTGTTTGGCCTTACTGTTTTTTTAAAACTTACATTGTTTTGACCTTACGGTTGTTTTTAAACCCTTTACTATTTGTTGCCCTTATTTTTGATTTGGGAACCTTTAATGTTGTTTTTGATCTTACTGTTGTTTTGGGCCCTTTTCTGTTTTGTTGACTTACTTTTGTTTTTGCCCTTACTGTTGTGTTGAGCTTTTTGGGTTGTTTTGACCTTACTGTTGTTTTTGGGGCTTCTGTTTTTTACCTTTCAAATTGAGTTGCCCCTTACTGTTTTTTGACCCTTACTGTTGTGTTAACTTTACTTTTGTGTTGCCCTTACTTTTGTGTTGCCCCCCACTATTGTTTTTGACCTTACTTTTTGAGTTGCCCTTACTGTTGTTTTTACCCACTGTTGTTTTTGATTTTCCCCTGTTGTATTGCCCTTTTCTGTTGTGTTGCCCTTTAAACTGTTGTTTGCCTTATGTTGTTTTAACTTTACTTTTGGGGTTAACCCCCCCTTTTTGTTTTTCCCTTACTGTTATGTTGCCCTTTACTGTTGTGTTGTTTTTTACTGTTATTTTGCCCTTTAAATGTTGTTTTTAACTTTACTAGTTTTGGCCCTTTACTGTTTTTGGTTGCCCCCTTACTGTTGCGTTAATTTTAATTTGCGTTGACCTTATTTGTTGTGTTGACCTTTTTTTCCCACTGTTGTTTTATTTTTCCCTATTGTGTTGCCTTACTGTTGTGTTGCCCTTTTATTTTGGGTTTTAAAATTTTTCTGTTGTGTTGCCCTTTACGGGTTGTTTTTGGCTTTTTGTTGGTTGCCCTTTTCTGTTGTTTTTGACCTTATTGTTGTGTTGACTTTATGTTGTTTTGGGAACCTTCCCTTTTGTGTTGCCTTACTGTTGTGTTGGACCTATTTTTGGGGTTAAAATTTATTTGTTGTGTTGCCTTACTTTTGGGGGTTGGGCCCCTTACGTTGTGTTAAACCTTTTTGTTGTTTTGCCCCTTACTGTTGGGGGACCTTTTTTTGTGTTGACCTTACTGTTGTGTTGCCCTTTACTGTTGTGTTAAACCTTTAAAGTGTTGTGTTGCCCTTTTACGTTGGTTACCTTTTTGTTGGGGTTGACCTTCCCTTTTTGTTTTAAATGTGTTTTGTATTTTTTTTTTCCTCGTTCTCAGTACGAATATTTCGTTTATAATCAAAAAACCTCAGTCACTTTTCCTTTTCCCTTTTAAGCAAAAAATATTTTTAAAGTTTAGCTGTTTTTGATAGGAAAAGTTTGATAATAACCTAATTGTATTTTCCCTGATACTTGTTTTTTAAAAGTCGAAAAACCCCTAAAGGGTTTTTTTTTCCCTTTTTCTGTCTCTCGGTGTTGTGTCTCGAGTCCCCTCAGATATTCAATTCAATTCAATTCAGTTTATTTTCCTAAAAAAGGTTTTTGAGATTGTGGGGTTTTTACATTTTTTAAAAAATACTCTTTTACAAGGGGCCCACTAGGACACCTACCCTGGCTGGGATTTGGGGCAGATTTAGTTTAAATTTCCCTTAACATTAAACCCTTACAGTTTATTTTTGGCTAATTGACTACATCATAATTTTTTTGAGTTTTGCAATGTAATGCCCTTTTTTTTTGGCACAATACAAAATTTCAAAATTGGAGTATCAAAAAGGCAAAATTATGACTATTTGGGGGTTTATTATTTTAAGATTAAAAATTGTATTTCCCGGGTTTTAAAAATAGGGGGGAGGGGAGTGTAATTGTGAACCAAAGGGGGTTTCATGTAGTTAGTTGTCGGGGTGGGGTCAGGGGGATAAAAATGTTTTCCCAACTGTAGTTTTTGAAAGGATTTAAAAGTTCTGCAGTTTTAAGTTTTCAGGTAGGGTGTTTCCCGATTTTAGGGCCTTGAAATACATTGAATTTTTTTGGGAAGGGTTAGGGCCCCAACAAAGGGAATGGGCATAGAGATGTTTGTTTCTGGTGTTTTGCCTGTGGATTCTGTCACAACTATTTAAGGAAAACGTTTTTAGGGCAAGGGTTTAAAATTGGAATTTTTAAAGGGCCTGTAGATACAGATTTCCCCAGTAGTTTTTGTTGGGGTGATCTGGGAAAAGGGGGTAAAATTTTTTGATCTATGAAGAGGAGGGGGGTGTGTTTTCCAAGGGGTTGGGGTTTTTTTGGGTTATTTTTTACTGCGACTTTTTTTTGGGGTTTTTATTGGCTTTATTTGTGTTGCTGCAGTTTTAACCCCAAAACACGATGCATGGGGAGGTAAAGGGTATATAAGGGAATGGTATTGTGTGAGATCGGCAGTTTTTCAGCACGTAAAATCGTATCTTGGGGAGGATCCCAAACCCTTTTTTATACTTTTCTTATGTGTTGGATTTTGGGTGCTGAAATTTTAAAGGGTTTTTCGAGGTGTAGGCCAAGGGAAATTTTCCCTCATTATTTTGGCAAATTTGAGTGTTGTCGACTTAATTTTTAAGTTGCGCAAACACCCTGCTCTGCTACCAAACATAATAATAGGTTTTTCCAGTGTTAAGTGTAAATTTATGGTTTTCTCCAGTCGATATTTTGAGCCCCTCCTCGTTTAAAAAAAATTGGGGTTTAGGGTGGGAAAATTAGGGTGGGAGAGACATAAGTCGTGTCGCCAGCAAAAAGAAAAAGGGTTTTTAGGTGTTGGATATGTTTTGGAAAAATAATTGGTGTTTTAAAGAGGAAGGCGGGGCCAAGGACACTTTTCCCGTGGGGAATTTCCAAATATCAAGTGGCCGTACTGATGAGGGTGTGTCTTTAATGGGGAAAATACTGAACCTATTAGAAAAAGGTTTGGATTTAAAATATGCAAACGCCCTGGCCTCTTTTTACCATAGTGGTCAAGTTTGTGGGTAGGATGCCTGGTCTACTGTGTTTAAACGCTTTTTTTTTAGGTCAATAAAAAATTCCTGCGGATATTCCTTATTTTTCAAAGCGTGTAAAGCAGGGCTAGCAATTTTTTTTAAATTTTATCCTCAGTGCTTTTAATTTTTTCCCGAATCCAAATTGGGAGGGTTGATTTTGTTTTGTGACGTTATAAATGAATAAGTCTCCTGTGCAAAGAGTTTTTTTCGAAGGGTTTTTTGGGTAAACAAAGGTAAGTTTGTTTTTTGGGCCTTTTTGTTTCAAACTTTAGGGCACCAAACCCTTTTTGTATTGGTTAACCCTTGCGTCTTGAGTATGTCGGGAAAGTGCTGTTTCTAGTGACTTTTTAAAAAGTAATGGAAAAGCATGCGAAAGAACATGGGCTCCCTCGCTTGTACAATAATGGTGGGACGTGAGGCAGATTCCCCCGAGTTATTTTTAAATGACTTTATGATCTCGGGGGACTTCCGGGGGGCCCTTCTGTTGGTACAAGATAGAAGGAATTTGGGAAATTCCCATCTAGGTACCCCTGGCACGGGCTTTGGGTTTGCGTGGGATTTTACTGGCGAGTTTAGACCCTTTGTTTGAGAAGAAGTCGTTTATCTTGTTAGCTGTGTCAGTGGGTTGCAGTGGTGTTTCATGAGGTTTATTTTAGAACAATAATCTTGTTTTTTTCAGTTTGTGGGTCCCCAGAATCTGGGAAAGTGTTTACCAGGTCTTTTTTTATATCTCCTCTTGTGTCAGTGAATCTGCGGGAGTGGGTACAGTTGTTTGGCTTTCTTTATTAATTTTGGTGAGAACTGTTGAATTTTGTTTAAAAATATCTTTGTGTATTAAGCCCTGTCTATATTGCTTTTCATATTGGTGTTTCTTATCAATGGATTTCAGAATGCTGCTGGTTAGCCATGGGCAACCCCAAGCCGTTTATTCGTGATCTGTTTCGTTTTTAGGACAATGTTTTTTGGGTATAGTCTAAGTATTTTGCTAAGAAAAATTTTCTGTCCCAATCGTCAATACCATCGGCATTGGAGAATTCTGTAGGCCAGTCAACAGCCCTCTAGGTCTGCTGTGAAATTCCTTATTGGGGCCCTCGTCATGGAGTCTAAATGAAACTTTGTTTGTATTCGAGTGGTGGCTTACTATTGTTTGTTAAGAGGAAGATTGGGTAGTGGTCAGTAGTGCTGTCTGTGATTATCCCTGATTTTAAAGGGGGGGTAGTATATTGGTCCATATGTGGTTTATTATGGTTGCACTTGTCTCAGTCAACCCGGTTGGTTTTTTGTTATTGTTGGTAAAAGAAGTGTGTTGTTCATATTGTTGATGAAATCAGTTACAGTCTGATCCCTCTGGTAGGCCAAGGTTGATATTGAAGTCTCCAGCTAAGAGAAGGTGGGTGCTTGTTCATTTGTCTGTTTGTTTTTAGTGACTTTAGATTTTTCACTGAAGTTTGGGATGTTTGTGTGGGGTATCCGGTATAGTGGGTTATTTGTGACTTGTTAAAGTAAGGGGAATGTGACTTCGTGGGTTAGTTGTGAATTGTTCCAGCCACGGTATTGTTATCTCGTGGGTTAGGTGTTACTTGTTCCAGCAACGGTAATGGGGATTTTTATTCCCCAAAAGAATAGCTCGGTTAACTAACTCTCCAAAAATATTGATAATAATTAATGGTAATAATTTCATGTAAGTTGCAACATCTCTAACAGAAGAAAGAAGTTTGTACATAGGAGGCCTAGTGTTGATTCCAGGCCGCTTGAAAACAGTTGTAAGAAAAATGATCGGGATCACAGCATCGAGGAAATTTATAGCGACTAGCAATATTTTTTTTTCTGCAGACTTTATGGGTGAAGAGTCCATGCCTAAATTTTTAGTGTGCCTAACCTTCTTAGCTGATCAACAACAAAGCCTAATAAGGATTGTAACTACAAGTATACGTAAGACAACTATTGCTGCAGCTAAGTTTAGCCTTACTAAGCTCTTTGCTGCAGTGGAATAGTGTGCTAGCAGCTCTGTGATAATGCCATTAGTGGATTCCATCTCGGAATCTGAGGTAAAAGTTTTAAATCACTTCCACAATC
>NC_069402.1:95276977-95281977 GCF_026875155.1 Cherax quadricarinatus
AACAACAACAACAACAGCAGCAACAACAACAACAACAACAACAACATCAGCAACAACAGCAACAACAACAACAACAACAACATCAGCAACAACATCAGCAACAACAACAACAACAACAACAACAACAACAACAACAACATCAGCAACAACAACACAACAACAACAAAAACAACAACAACAACATCAGCACAACAACAACAACAACCAACAGCAACAACAACAACAACAGCAACAACAACAACAACAACAACAACAACAACAACAACAACAACAACAACAACATCAGCAACAACAACAACAGCAACAACAACAACAACAACAACCCACAACAACAACAACAGCAACACAACAACAACAGCAACAACACAACAACAACAACAACAACAACATCAGCAACAACAACAACAACAACAACAACATCAGCAACAACAACAACAACAACAACAACAACAACAACAACAGCAACAACAACAACAACAACAACAACAACATCAGCAACAACAACAACAACAACAACAACAACAACATCAGCAACAACAACAACAACAACAACAACAACAACAACAACAACAACAACAACAACAACAGCAACAACAACAACAACAACAACAACAACAACAACAACAACATCAGCAACAACACAACAACAACAACAACAACAACAACAACAACAACAACAACAACAACAACAACAACAACATCAGCCAACAACAACAACAACAACAACAACAAAAACATTGTTACCGTAACATCAGCCTCTCTTTACCATTGTTACCGTAACACCAGCCTCTCTTTACCATTGTTACCGTAACACTAGCCTCTCTTTACCATTGTTACTGTCTCATCAGCGTCTCTTTAACCATTGCTACCGTTACATCAGCATCTTTATACCATTGTTACCGTCACACCAGCATCTTTCTTACCATTGTTACCGTCAAAACCAGCATCTTCTTACCTTTTGTTACCGTCACACCACATCTCACCAATGTTACCGTCACACCAGTATCTTCTCACCATTGTTACCGTCACACCAGTATTTTCTTACCATTGTTACCGTCACACCCAGTATCTTCTCACCATTGTTACCGTCACACCCAGTATCTTCTCACCATTGTTACCTTCACACCAGTATCTTCTCGCCATTGATACTGTCACACCAGTATCTTCTCACCATTGTTACCGTCACACCAGTATCTTCTCACCATTGTTACCGTCACACCAGTATCTTCTCACCATTGTTACCGTCACAACCAGTATCTTCTCACCATTGCTACCGTCACACCAGTATCTTCTCATCTTTGTTACCGTCACACCAGTATCTTCTCACCATTGTTACCGTCACACCAGTATCTTCTCACCATTGTTACCGTCACACCAGTATCTTCTCACCATTGTTACCGTCACACCAGTATCTTCTCACCATTGTTACCGTCACAAAACCAGTTTCTTCTCACCATTGTTACCGTCACACCAGTATCTTCTCACCATTGTTACCGTCACACCAGTATCTTCTCACCATTGTTACCGTCACACCAGTATCTTCTCACCATTGTTACCGTCACACCAGTTTCTTCTCACCATTGTTACCGTCACACCAGTATCTTCCCACCATTGTTACCGTCACACCAGTATCTTCTCACCATTGTAACCGTCACACCAGTATCTTCTCACCATTGTTACCGTCACACCAGTATCTTCTCACCATTGTTTACCGTCACACCAGTATCTTCTCACCATTGTTACCGTCACACCAGTATCTTCTCACCATTGTTACCGTCACACCAGTATCTTCTCACCATTGTTACCGCCCACACCAGTATCTTCTCGCCATTGTTACCGTCACACCAGTACCCTTCTCACCATTGTACCGTCACACCAGTATCTTCTCACCATTGTTACCGTCACAACCAGTATCTTCTCACCATTGTTACCGTCACACCAGTACCCTTCTCACCATTGTTACCGTCACACCAGTATCTTCTCACCATTGTTACCGTCACACCAGTATCTTCTCGCCATTGTTACCGTCAAAACCAGTATCTTCTCACCATTGTTACCGTCACACCAGTTTCTTCTCACCATTGTTACCGTCACACCAGTATCTTCTCACCATTGTTACCGTCACAACCAGTGTCTTCTCACCATTGTTACCGTCACACCATATCTTCTCACCATTGTTACCGTCACACCAGCATCTGTCCTAAGTGTTTCAGTTCGTTCCTAACTAACTGATCTTAATTTCAATTCCCAATAATAATTGTATTTTCTTTTATTGAAATATGTGTCTTCTTGCCGAATAAGGCAAGCGAAAATTTGCCTATGAAATAATTTCTCAAAAATCATTCTGAATCGAACGGAAAAAAAAATATTTCATTGTGTTTGTTTATTATAAATTACTGTAAACTTATCTAAAATATATTTAGTTGGGTTAGGCTAAATTGAATTGCGCTTGTTATAATTAGGTTAGGTAAGTTTCCTAAGGTTCTTTTGGTGCAAAAATTATTAGTTTTTACATTAACATAAATGAAAAATATATGTTTAAACGTACAATAGAAAATTTTAGAAAGGACTTAATTTTAAATGAGTTATATAGCATCACTGTGGGCGAAACGTCGTGTCTCTGTTAATACTGTCCACAGATGCAGCTAGACAGCTAGACGCAGTTAAACAAGAGAGATATACAGGGCCATTGTAGAGGTTCAAAGTAGATTGATTCATTCATGGTTGACAAACAGTGAAATAAAGTGACTATCAATACCACTGTAGTACTGCAACTACTAAGAACATAAGAATGGAGGAACACTGCAGAAGGCCTACTGGCCCATACAAAGCAGGTCCTTATCAAAATCACTGCTACCCAAAGCTACCCAAGAATTTAGTCCCGTACCCACGACACCAATCAAATCCAGCCCCTCCCACTCCTATATTTGTCCAATCTCTTAAAGCTACCCAAGGTCCTAGCCTCGATCACCCTACTGGGAAGATTGTTCTAACGCGTCCACAAGGTCCTAGCCTCGATCACCCTACTGGGAAGATTGTTCTACGCGTCCACAAGGTCCTAGCCTCGATCACCCTACTGGGAAGATTGTTTCTAACGCGTCCACAAGGTCCTAGCCTCGATCACCCTACTGGGAAGATTGTTCTACGCGTCCACAAGTGGTTGTTAGGTAAGACACATATGCAACAGTTAGGTATCTTTATTATGAAACGTTTCGCCTACACAGTAGGCTTCTTCAGTCAAGTACAGAAAAGTTGATAGAAGCAGAAGATACTTGAAGACGATGTAATCAGTCCATCACCCTTAAAGTTTTGAGGTGGTCAGTCCCTCAGTCTGGAGAAGAGCATTGTTTCATAGTGTGAAACAAAATTGTTTCATACTATGGAACAATGCTCTTCTCCAGACTGAGGGACTGACCACCTCAAAACTTTAAGGGTGATGGACTGATTACATCGTCTTCAAGTATCTTCTGCTTCTATCAACTTTTCTGTACTTGACTGAAGAAGCCTACTGTGTAGGCGAAACGTTTCATAATAAAGATACCTAACTGTTGCATATGTGTCTTACCTAACACACTGTTGTCTTGGATTAAGGTTTCTGCTCACCATGACTCCCAAGTCTTTTTCACATTCTGTATGATCAAGTTCTTATGAATGGTTTGAAAAACCGACAAGTTCTACTTCTTACATTTTTACTTCTCTTTTAAACAACATATTAGTCAATAATGTTAATCTCTCTTCTTTTGATGCGCCTATAAATTCCTCTTTTCTCTCCTAATAGATGCTTTAGCCTCCTGTTAACCCATTTGGGATCATTATTATTTGACCTAATTTCGCTCTGGGGAATACATATATTCTGAGCACGGTGTACGTTTCTAAGAAACAAATCATAAACGCAAATCCCTTAGTAATCTTAAGTATGATCATCATCAATAATATATTAGCTTAAATTACCCCATTCGAGATTAGACAGATGTTCCCTAAGTCCATTATAATCGGCAGAACGAAAATAGGGCTATTTACCGTATTATCCTTATTCTGGTACTCCAGGTAATATTAAAAGTAATGGATTTGTGATCACTTGCGCCAAGCTCTTCATGATTCCCAGATTATTTACGAAGGTTTCTTAATTTGACAAGACTAGGTCGAGCAAATTATTACTTGTGGCAGGCTCTGTTACACACTGCTTCAGAAAACAGTCCTGAACTACTTCCATAAAGTCACTGGACTCCAGATTACCGGTCAAAGAAGTCCAATCAATTTGACTAAAGTTAAAATCCCCTACTATCACTACGTTATTGTGTTTAGAAGCCCTAACAATTTCGTCCCAAAGAAGTCTCCCTGAATCACTATCCACGTCAGGAGGTAGGTAAATTACACCTAGAATTAGTTTTTCTTGACCCACTAGAAACTCTACCTAAACAGATTTTGTTACTGATCCAACTATTTTTATACCTACTACGACTACAACAGCTACAACTATTACAATCACCAATGCAGTTACAACAATCACATTGCCACACTGCAAAAACGCAGGAAAAAAAAAATTGATGTATGTATTTTTGTGGTGTGGTGTGTGCAATTAAGAAGCGCTGATGAAGATTCCAGACTTGGCAAGATAACTGTGAGTTTAACGAAGTGTTTCGCTCACTCAGGAACTTTGTTTCCAAATCCACTTTTAGTGCCAGTCAGTCGTGCTGATGCTGGGGGGAGTAGGGTGAGGGGAGAGGGGAGAGGGGAGAGGGGAGAAGAAAAGGGATGGGGATTGAAATGGAGAGGGGAGGCTAGGGAATGGAAGACAGAAGGGAAGGGAAAGAAGACGCTAGAGATGGATTGGAAGAAGATGGGAGTGAATGAAAGAGGAAAGGAGGGGAATGG
This sequence comes from Cherax quadricarinatus, assembly GCF_026875155.1. Classification (NCBI taxonomy): domain Eukaryota; kingdom Metazoa; phylum Arthropoda; class Malacostraca; order Decapoda; family Parastacidae; genus Cherax; species Cherax quadricarinatus. Next base: position 95,281,853 of record NC_069402.1, read on the forward strand.
AGGAGACTGTGAGAAAAGGAAACAATGTGAGATAAAGGGAAGGTTGGAGAGTGAGACTGGAGGCTCACTAAACAATGTGAGATAAAGGGAAGGTTGGAGAGTGAGACTGGAGGCTCACTAAACCA
>NC_069402.1:95284477-95298638 GCF_026875155.1 Cherax quadricarinatus
CGCAAACTTACGGAGATGTTTACCTGGAGTTTACCTGGAGAGAGTTCCGGGGGTCAACGCCCCCGCGGCCCGGTCTGTGACCAGGCCTCCTGGTGGCATTCTTGACAGTCTGTTCAAATATCCAAAGAGACCAGTACAGCCCGCTAAGATGGTCAGAACAATGGGGAATGAATATCATTGAGGATAAATGCAAGGCAACACACCTTGAATATAATAATACAGAATACGAGAGACAAAGGAAGAGAAAGACCTTAGAGTAGTCATGATCAATTATCTTAAATATTCCGAGATCAATATTAAAATAGCGCAATCCTCTCTTGAATGTGTTGTCCGGTTTTGGTCTCGTAATTACATAAATGACTTACATAAATTTGAGAGAATACGTAGAACAACACGACCCACAGTAGATAGGCTTCGGGGGAAAACTTAATTAATACGTTAAAGATACTGAACAAGTTAGAGATGATCTAGCACGGAGATCTTTCTGAAGTAGAATGTTATTATCTTACCTGTAAGAGCGATACATTGCAGTACAATCTTTAACTGTAGTTAACTGGTTCAGAAAACCGACAAGTTGATAAATTAGTCTAATTTATTAACTTATACAACATCTGGGTATCTCTATTGTGGAAACGTTCCCTCACAAACTCCTGATCTTTAAACATTCTTCTCTGTATTGGAAAGAAGCCACTGTGGGTCGAAACGTTGCCACTATAAAGGTATCCAAGCGTTGCACATGTATCTAATTTATCAAGCTTAACTGGAAGAAGTTCGCACTGTGTAGAGCTTTATTAAGTACGTGGAAATGCTGGGGTAAAGCGAGAGCAAGGCTCTAGACTCCACGTTGAAAACTCTGCTGAGGAAGACTTTCTGCTTCTAACTTCATTAGGCTCTATCACAGATTTTAACTTATTTACATGTCTAGAATATTTGTTGCAATATGCCTGTACATATTTGTATCACTAGGCCTGTATTTGTTTCAGTGAAATCTCCTTTTGAAGATTGAGACACTTATGAAACATATGGAATCTTTATTGAGGAAACGTTTCGCCACACAGGGGCTTCATCAGTCTAATAAAAACCAGAAGATGTAAGGAGGGGAGTTTGAGGTAATCATCCTCAGCCTGGAGTCGATGTTTTTCCCAGTCCATCATCTTGTAGAATGTACATCATAGGGCCGAAGACGTGGCTTATATACTGTAGTGAGGTGAGGTGAAGCAGGAGGTGGGGGGGTCATAGTGTATCATCCACTAGTCGAAGTAGGTCTTCGTCTAAACTCAAAAAGGTTGGACAAGGTTTGAAGAATTCTTTGTATCAAGATCCTGTGTCTGATAGTTGCGATAAATGGTTAAAAGCCGAGAAAATTACAAAACTTGACCTTATCAGAGAATAGATTTTCTGCTTAACCTTCTTAAATAAGTAAATGCCTTTGAATAAAAGTACATGAGAATACTTATCGAGGTGTAGTCTCTGTTCAGGGAAATATAAACACATAAGCAGTATAATGCGATTCTTTATTGACAACTTATCGCCCACGTTGTCAATAAAGGATTACATTATACTGCTTATATGTTTATATTTCCATCATATTTCCATATATTTCATTAATTTCCATTATATTTCATTTATCCACGATAAATAGTTGCTAGCTGTAATTATCAGCGATATGGAGGTTGACATCTAATGGCCTGGGCTTGTCCATTATGATATTGCCCTCTAGTAGTGAAGTGATGATTTATAATTCCGATAAGTGATGAATAAGATAATGGCAACACGGGTGTCTTAAAGACGCTTCGCCAACCAGTGGTTTTCCCGGGTCCAATACAGAGAATACTAGAAACAATTAAATGATGGTGAGGTAAATTTGGAAATCGAGTCACTTGTCCAGCACTTGAGGATTATTTTTTATCGTTGAAACGTTTCGACATTCAGTGGCTTCTTCGGTCCAATACAGAGAAGAAGGGTGTTTAAAGATGAAGAGTTTGAGGTAATCAGTCCCTCAGAATGGAGTCAACGTCGGGCTGAGGGACTGTTTTACTCAAACTCCTCCTCATCTTCTACCGTTCTTCCCCGTATTGGACTGAAGAAGCCACTGGATGTCGAAACGTTTTCAACGATAAAGTTTCCCCAAAATGTTGCTAAAGTGTCTCAATCTTCAGCTTGTAGGTTCTTTAAAACTGAAGTAAATTTGAGTTCTTAAGGCCCTTAGCCTTGACTTAAGATTTGAGTCCTTTAACCTTGGTTTTTCTCAAGGTTGATAAACTGAACATCTCTCCAGATGTTAGGGTTTGTAGTCGTGTGGATCATGACCTTTTCCAAGTTTCTGGTGATAGTAGCAGCATGGACGACAGTAGCACATTGTGTAAGAGACACAAGGGATCGACTACTGACGGAAGCTAAAAAAGGAATCGTACACTTTTACGACAGTCACAAAGGATAACGACTGTGACGGGAGAAACACAAAGGATTTTTTAAAAGCTGATGGTAGCAACACAAGGAATCGTACACTAATAAATAGCAACAACAGACAGATATAGTACATTATGACTGTAACTACACCCCTGTGGTCCGGTGGCCTGGTGGCTCAAGCTCCCGCTTCACACACGGAGGGCCCGGTTTCGATTCCCGGCGAGTGGAAACATTTCGACACTTTTCCTTACACCTGTTATCCTGTTCACCTAGCAGCAAATAGGTACCTGGATGTTAGTCGACTGGTGTGGGTCGCATCCGGGGGGACAAGATTGAGGACCACAATGGAAATAATTTAGACAGTCCTCGATGACGCACTGACTTTCCCTTGGGTTACCCTGGGAAAGCTAACCCTCCAGGTTAAAAAATCCGAACAAAAATCTTATCTTATCTTATCTGACTACAGCCACAGAAGGGATCCAACACCGTGACTACAGCAACATAATGATCCAACACTGTGATTGTAGCTACATGGGACCCAACACTGTGTAGATTGACAAGAGACCAACATTGTGACTATAGCCACACAGAAGACCCAAAACTGACTATAGCCACACTAGGGGATCCAACACTGTGACTGTACTACGAGGGATCAATATTGACTTTAGCCACACAAGGGCTGCAGCGCTGACTATAGCCGCACAAGAGATCTAACATATGACTTATCTATAACAAGAGATCCATCACTGTGACTGTAACCACACAAGGTTTCCAACCAACACTGTGACAGTAGCCACACAAGGGATCCATCACTATAAATATAGCCACTGAAGGGATCCAACACGGGCGATTGTAGTTATACAAGAAATCCAACCCCTGTGTAGCTGCGCAAGGATCCAACACTGTGACTAGAGATACAAAAGGGATCCACCCACTAGCTATACCACTCAAAGGGGGCAACACGTGACTATAGCCACACAAGGGATCCAACACTCGTATCTATACAAGGGATCCAACACTGTGACTGTATCTACAATGGATCCAACACTATGACTGTAGTTACACTGTGAAAGTAGCTACAATGGATCCAATACTTTGACGATAGCTACAAAAAATCCTACACTGTGAATATAGTTGCAAGGAATCCAACACTGACTGTAGCCACAAAAAGGATCCAACACTTTCACTGTAGCTATAAGAGATCCAACAATGTGACTTTAGCCCCAAAAGGAATCTAACACTATGAATGTAGCCACACAAGGAGTCCAGCGCCGTGACCGAAGCTACACAAGGGATCCAACACTGTAACTGTAATTACACAAAGGATCCAACACTGTTACCGTAGCTACACAAGGGAATCAACACTGTGGGCGGAGATAAAAGGGATCTGACACTGGACTGTGCTACACAAGGGATCCGGCACTGTATAGTTACAAGGATCCAATACTGTGCCTGTTCTACAAGGGGTCCAACACGGGCTATAACAACCAGGAGGTCGAACACTATGACTGTATCTACACAAAGGATCCAACACTTTGACTGTAGATACACGAGATCCAACACTACGACTGTTTCCCCCACAGGGGATCCAACCAAACACTGAAACTGTAGACTCGCAAGGGATCCAACACTGTGACTGAACCACACAAAGGATCCAAAACTATTCTACCACACAAGGGATCCAACACTGTGACTGTAGCCACAAAACGGATCCAACATTTTGACTATCCACACAAAGGATCCAACATTTTGACTATAGCCACAAAAGGGAAACTAACATTGTGACTATGTCACACAAGGGATCCAACACAGTGACTGTAGCTACATAAGGGATCCAACACTTCCTACAGCCACACAAGGGAGTCAGCACTGTTATTGTAGTTACACAACGGATCTATCACTGCCTACAGCCATACAATGGATCCAACACTTTTGTAGCTACACCCTGGGATCTAACACTACCTACAGCCACACAGGGGATCCAACACTGTGACTGTAGCTACGCAAGGTATCCAACACTGTGACTGTGGCTACAAAGGATCCAACATTGTGCCTGTAGCTACAAGGGATCCAACGCTGTGACTCTAGCGACACAAGGGATCCAACAATGTAACGTAGCTACAAGGGATCCAACACTGTGACTATAGCCACACAAGGGATCCAACACTGTGACTGTAGCTACAAAGGATCCAACACTGTGACTATAGCCACACAAGGGATCCAACACTGTGGCTGTAGCTACAAGGGATCCAACACTGTGACTATAGCCCCACAAGGGATCCAACACTGTGACTGTAGCTCACAAAGGATCCAACACTGTGACTATAGCCACACAAGGGATCAAACACTGTGAACTAAGCCACAAAAAGGGATCCAACACTGCGACTGTAACTACAAAGGATCCAACACTGTGACTATAGCCACACAAGGGATCCAACACTGTGACTGTAGCTACAAAGGATCCAACAATGACTAGCCACACAAGGGATCCAACACTGTGACAGTAGCTACAAAGGATCCAACACTGTGACTATAGCCACACAAGGGATCAAACACTGTGACTATAGCCACACAAGGACCAACACTGCGACTGTAACACAAAGGATCCAAAAACTGTGACTATAGCCACACAAGGGGTCCAACACTGGACTGTACTACAAAGGATCCAACAATGACTAGCCACACAAGGGGTCCAACACTGTGACTGTAGCTACAAAGGATCCAACAGTGACTATAGCCACACAAGGGATCAAACACTGTGACTATACCACACAAGGATCCCCAACCCCCTGTGACTGTACTACCAGGGATCCAACACTGTGACTAAAAGCCACACAAGGATCCAACACTGTGATTATAGCCACATAAGGGATCCAACATTATGACTGTACCTACAAGGAATCCAACACAAACTGTAGCCACAAGGGATCCGACACTGTGACAGAACCAAACATGTGATCCAACACTGTACAGAAGCCAAGCATGTGATCCAACACTGTACAGAAGCCAAGCATGTGATCCAACACTGTGACAGAAGCCCAAACATGTGATCCAACACTGTGACAGAAAACCAAAACATGTGATCCAACACACAGAACACAGTTCAGTGGGTAATACTCTGAGAACACACACTTGCCTACAGTTGAAAGCTGAGTTCACTTGGCTATGATACGTATGTGATGTATTTTCTGTCCCTTCCACATAATTTAATGTACCAGCATTTCTCTGGGTGTCCGTGTGGGTTTAGTGAGTGGTTGAGTGAGGTAGCGAGTGTACCAGGCAACATCTTGCTCGTATCTTCCCTCACAGTACCCCTTACGGTGTGTATATCCTATGATTTAAACCTCTCGGTGTATATATGCTGAGAGATATACACCTCTTGCTGTATATACTCAGTGCATATTTGAACATAAAAACATAAGAAGAGGAGAGCACTGTAGCAGGCCCATTAGCCCATCCTAGGTAGATCCTTCTCAAACACGACCAATCACATATACACGTCAAACCCATTTTTTTAAAAGCTACCAAAGCTGTTATCATGGATGACACTAATTGGCAGTTTGCTTCACTCCTCTGTATCTCTATTACCAAACCAATTTTTTCAACATCCTTTTTTAAATCTATAATTATCCAACTTGTATCCATTATTTCATTGTTTGGTTAGATATCACTATCAATCTGTTTATATCTTCCACATTTATATCTGTCGTCCACTTGTTAACTTCAGTCATATTTCCCCTCATTCTGTGTCTTGAAAGCCTAATTTCAGGATTTTTAACATAACCTCCCTAAAGAGAGGTTCCTTGATGCTGGTAAGGGGCTCTTGATCCAGGGCAATTGGATCTGTTCTCCAATTCCCTGAATTAAGTCTTTATACCTTCCATCCCCCCTACTACACACAGGCGCTGTGTGACCCCTGCTGGTTTAACACTCCCCAGGATAATAATAATAATAATAATTATTATAATAATAATATAACTTTGTATGCGACTCCTTACACAGTGGATTAATATCCATTCCGTAATCTGGAGACCAGAACTGTGTCGCATAATCCAACTGTTGCCTAACTAATGATAGGTAATGCTGTAAAATAGCCCGTTTACTCCTGTTAATTATGCTTCTTGATATAAATTCATGCAGTCTGTTAGCGTTATTAAGGAAGCTTCGGCAATGTTGTATTGGCTTCAGATTTCTATTTACCATGACTCACAAGTCCTGCCCTCAGTGTAGGCCAAACCTTGTCAATAAAGGATCACATTATACTGTATTTGTGCATTTTCTCACCGTATCGGTATTTTATATCATTTATCTTTGTTCTCAAGTCCTTTTCACATGCTGAGAGAACAAGTTCTGGGATCTATAGTTTATAAATACCTGTGTTATTTACATGCCAGAGAATTAGGATTTTACATTTGTCTTCAATGAACTGTATCAGTTACTTTACACTTGTCTTCAGTGAACTACATCAGTTACTTTACACTTGTCTTCAGTGAACTACATCAGTTACTTTACACTTGTCTTCAGTGAACTACATCAGTTACTTTTACACTTGTCTTCAGGAACTAAAATCAGTTACTTACACTTGTCTTCAGTGAACTACATCAGTTACTTTACACTTGTCTTCAGTGAACTACATCAGTTACTTTACACTTGTCTTCAGTGAACTACATCAGTTACTTTACACTTGTCTTCAGTGAACTACATCAGTTTACTTTACACTTGTCTTCAGTGAACTACATCAGTTTTCTTTAAAACTTGTCTTCAGTGAACTACATCAGTTACTTTACACTTGTCTTCAGTGAACTACATCAGTTACTTTACACTTGTCTTCAGTGAACTACATCAGTTACTTTACACTTGCTTCAGTGAACTACATCAGTCACTTTACACTTGTCTTCAGTGAACTACATCAGTTACTTTACACTTGTCTTCAGTGAACTACATCAGTTACTTTACACTTGTCTTCAGTGAACTACATCATTACTTTACACTTGTCTTCAGTGAACTACATCATTTTCTTACACTTGTCTTCAGTGAACTACATCAGTTACTTTACACTTGTCTTCAGTGAACTGCATCAGTTACTTTACACTTGTCTTCAGTGAACTACATCAGTTACTTTACACTTGTCTTCAGTGAACTACATCAGTTACTTTACACTTGTCTTCAGTGAACTGCATCAGTTACTTTACACTTGTCTTCAGTGAACTGCATCAGTTACTTTACACTTGTCTTCAGTGAACTGCATCAGTTACTTTACAATTGTCTTCAGTGAACTACATCAGTTACTTTACACTTGTCTTCAGTGAACTGCATCAGTTACTTTACACTTGTCTTCAGTGAACTGCATCAGTTACTTTACACTTGTCTTCAATGAACTACATCAGTCACTTTCAGGAACTCGATATTAAAGTGTCTGAATCTTTCTAAAGTTCAATGGTATTTTCCTCTGAATTTACAAATTTTTTTATGTCGTTGCTGATTTTATTCATTTCAGTTTTTATTCTCTCATCAAGTTTATTTATGTAGATTTGGATAAATGTTTATAAAACTGACAAGCTGATAAATGAGACACTCTTCAACATCTTTATTCTCTGTGTTGCACAAGTGTCTCATATAGTAATATAAATCATATACAACAAGGGGTTCAAACCGACCCTTGAGGGATCCCTCGGGTGACAGGTTCCCACTCTGATTTCACCCCATATATGCAGACATTTGGCTGCCAATTTGTCGCACGTTCCTCGATCCACGAGGATCGTGGATCTCGTTGATGTATTGTGATGCATCTAAGAAAATATGATTCATCATTTGATGTAATTCTACCTTATTAAATGTTTTTATTATTTGATTTTATCCCAGAATAATCCAAATAAAATAAAAAGGAGTTTTTTTTATTTGGTGTATCTTGGTACGTTATGTGTATTTTTATTTTTTGTTTTAAAGTACATTCACTGATGTTTATATTTCCTCTGTACGTATGTTTATTTAGGTAGGGTTCCACTATTTCCTCTGACGGCTTGCATGTTTGGTCCAAAAATATTATTTATTACATCATTGTCGTTAATAATAAGTAAGAAACATGTGCATCAGTTATCTTTATTGCTGAAACGATTCGTTTACGCAGTTGGCTTCATCAGTCAGATACAGAGAACAGATTGTATGTAGCAGTAGTGGCGAGGTTCTGACGTTAATTTTCTCTTTTCGTGTAACATAAGTAAATGAGAAAGTGGTTTATTACCAATTAAAATGCTTACCTTATATTGACTTAAATATTAAATCTAATATATTTTTCTTTATTTTCAGATTATTAATATGTCTAGTGGCTGCATAAATTCACCAGACATATTTTGCTGCTACTTTGCTTATTTTGGCTGCAAACTTGGAGACCAGGACAACCCATTTGCACCACACAAAACTTGGAAGAGTTGTATCAGTAAGCTCCAAATGTGGTCAGTTGGAAAACGTAAATGTATGCCCCTTGGAGTACCAATGGTATGGCGGGAGCAGATGAACCACCATGATGACTGCTACTTTTGTATGACTAAAGTAACTTGACTCAACAAGAAGACTAAAGATCGCATAATATACCCAAATACTCCTTCAGCAATAAGGCCTGTTCCACTCTCTGAAGATATTCCTGCACCTGTGTCACCTGAGACATGATTCTAAGGCGATGGAAGTAGACTATGAACCACCAACAAATGACGATCCTAAACCCTTCAACCAAGTTGAGCTCAATGACTTGGTGAGAGACCTTGACCTTCCAAATGAAAGTGCACAGTTACTTGGCTCTAAACTGAAGGAACACAGGTTTCTAGCTCCTGGAACAACATTCGCTTTGTACCGTCATCGTGAAGCTTTTAATTCACTCAGTTCTTTGACAAAGATGAATCTTTAGTTTTCTGTTCAAATATTTCTGGCCTTATTGAACACATGGGGATGTAATACCAAGCAGAAAAATGGAGACTCTCATTAATTCTTCTAAAAGAAGTTTAAAGGTTGTACTTCTGTACAATGGCAACAAAGCTGCATTTGTGCCAGTTGGCCACAGTGTCCAAATGTCAGAAAATTATGCAGATATGACGATACTAATATCTGCAATCAAGTACTAGAATTACAATTTTGTTATTTGTGGTGATTTGAAAGTTATTGCACTTCTACTAGGTCTTCAAGGCGGATATACCAAGTATCCCTGTTTCCTGTGTTTTTGGGATAGTAGGGCAGACAGCCAGCACTATGAACAAAAATACTGGCCACCAAGAACCAGCTTCTTACCCGGAAAACTGTGCCACTTGTTGATCCCAAGAAAATTCTGCTGCCACCACTCCACATCAAATTAAGGCTTATGAAAAATTTTGTGAAGACCTTGAACATGAATGGAACTGCTTTCAAGTACCTGGAGTCAAAGTTTCCTCGTATGAGTGAAGGCAAACTAAGGGCAGGAACCTTTGTTGAGCCTCAGATTCAGGAACTGGTGACAGACAAGCATTTTGATGAAGCATTAGCAGGTATCGAGGTGAACGTCTTGTTTTCATTCAAGCAGATTGTCCACAACTTCTTGGGAAACAGGCGCTCCTCTGAATATGAAAAAAAATGATCCAAGACCTAATTTCAAGTTTCTAACAACTTGGGTCTAGAATGAGTGTGAAGATGCACTTTTTTGCACTCACATGTTGACTATTTTCCCAACAATTGTGGGAACTACAGTGAGGAACAAGGAGAGCGATTCCATCAGGATATTTGCACCATGGAAACTCGATACCATGGCAAATGGAATGTCAGCATGATGACGGATTACTGCTGGTCATTGAAACATAATGGTCTCGATGAACAGCACAATCGAAAATCAAAGCGGTCCTCCTTCCTTTGATTCAATATGTAGGCTAACAATTAGGAACATATTTTTTTTAATGCAATCATTTGATTTGATTCATGTTGATTTGAAATTCATATGTTCTTAATAAAACTAACAGAATGTGTTTTTCCATGATTACTTGCCTAATTTTAATAAATTAACAATTTAAAAATTCACTTTTTTTATTATCATTAATTTGTATTTTATTCAAAATCCTTACGTGATAAAGGAAAATAGTTTAGATATTTATAATCAGCAGCCCAAGAATATATAAGATCGCACTATAGCAGTCTATATAGCAACGAAACCACGAAACAAGTGGTTTTAAATCATTGCTTGTGGAGGCGGGTATTTAAACAGGAGGCTGAAATTAATACTCGAGCATACATCTGCCACGAATGGCCTCGCAATATGAAACAAGCCTAATTCGCTAGGCTCATGTTGTTTGTAGGATCGATGGCTCAGATGGTAAGGTTGACATGTATGTTTGTGTGGTCTCTCGAGGAGGGACAATGTGTCGTGGAGTCGAATCCTGGCCTGCCGCATACCTCTTTGAACACGTCGCCTTTGAATCAACCAGTCTAAGAACTCCATGCCAAATAAAGGGCCCTAAAATTTAGAAATCCCTTCCAGAAATGCAAAATGTTTCTAGTCTGCCAACTGCTTCAAACATAATAGCTAAGAAGCACCTCCTTCGTCTGAATAGACTAAAGCTTAATTTGCCAACAACTCTTTCTATCTATATCATATTAGCATTCACACTGTGAATGTTAGGTAAAAGGACACAGTTGCAACTAATGTGACATTTTATTGTGGCAACGTTTCGCTCTCCAGGAGTTTTATCACATTAGTTACATCTGTCTCCTTTTACCTAACATTTTGTCGGTAATTCTATCATTATTATAAAAATATTAGAGACTTTGACGTTCTTGTAAACCAACTTAAATAATCGACTAGTAGTTATAAATTAATTTTTAGGCTGATCAAAATGGTGTGTATAAGCAGAGGCTTTCTATAAAGTAGGCCTATAATGGCAACTAATTCTATATTAATAACAATGTACTTTTTAGAAATATTGTTATTATAATTATAATTATTATTACTGGATTTACATAAACCCTGGTGTATATACAATGGCACATATACACATTCCGTGTATATAGGCCCAGCCAGACACATTTCTCGCCGTTTAGACAAAATTTCTATTTGGAAGATGCTGAATGAAAAACTTAGAATACAATGAAAAACAAAAAAACTATCAAAATATAAAAAAGAAAACGCAAAGAAAAATAAAAAAAAAAATAACGAAAGAAAAAAGAAAAATACGAGACAATTAAAAACAATAAAAAAAGAAAATTGAAACAATTCAAAATAAAAAATTCCAAAAAAATGAATAACATTTTGTCAACACAGTTAAAAAAAAAAGAGGGAGAGGTCTATCCTCTCCCACACTGTTGGGGAAAATATAATTCCATATTAGATTTGTGTTGTTGTTCAGTTGGTGACCAACAGTGTGGACATCTGCTCTTAAATATCACTTACTCGGGGAACAAATACTTCTGGTTTCTTCTTTATAAAAAAAGATATGGATCCAAATTTTAGTTAACTAACGTGAGTTGGTGATCGTTGAGAGTCAAGTAGCGAGGCAGGGAACCTACTCAGTGGTAATTGGGAGAGGGGTAATACCTGGAGAGGGTTTTGGGGGGTCGACGCCCCCGCAGCCCGGTCTGAGACCAGGCTTTGTATATATTTCTTCCATATGAAAGAAATGGTTGTAATAATAAACACGAGTTTTACAGGAGTGGACCCGTAAGCCAGCGGAAGGTCTCGGTCGTATGACCAAACGATCCAGCTGCGGGTGATGAACGACTAAGTTCTGCGTCAGGAAACACTTGTCCTGTTCCTGAGAAATCTTACCTAACCTAACCTTACCTAACCTAACCTAACCTAACCTAACCCTATAAGATTATTTTATGAGAATATATGTCATCCTTGTAAAGTAAACATTAAGTCGTATATGCTCACCACAAAGCAACACCCACACACACACACACACACACACACACAAAAAAAAAAAAAAAAAAAAAAAAAAACAAAAACACACACACTTCCCCTGATCCCTCCCCTCCCTCCGATCACCCTCCCCTCCCCCATTCACCCTAAACCCTCCCCACCCCTCCCGACTCCTCTCCCACATAGCCACAGTTCCTCCACTACTTCCCCCTCCACACTCTGACATACACACTACTAACCTAACATACAGAACTACATAGGTTTCCCACTCTGAGGCAATCAGGATAAAACAAAAATGGGTTGCCAGAGAGCAACAAGAAAAACCAAGGGACAGGAGGAGGAAACTGCAAAGGAAGATTGGGCAGCAGAGCTCACAAAAAGGGATCATGAATGGGAAAAGAAACTAGAAGAACTTAGCATGAGAATGGAAGAGAGGATAGATATGGAAAGCAGGAAGTGGGAGGTGCATGTCAAAGCAGCAGAAGCTAGGATACAGAGTTTAGAAGAGGAATTGAAAAATCTGAAACAGCCTAAAGAACTAAAGAACATTTTGGGATTGACAACAGAGACTGCTACCTCAGCCACAAATAAGGGGACTGTAGGGAAAGAAGGGGCACAACTGCATGGAGAAGCTCTATCAGAGGAGACTGTAGCAAATGAAAGAGCTAAGCTTTATGTGGAGGTCCTAACAGACAACAACAGAGCCCAAGGAAAGCCGAGAAGGGAAAATGACAGGCCACTGAGCCCAGAAAACTGAGAGAGATGGTACAAAGGCGAAAGGAGGAAAGAGAGGGGATGGAGAAGACAGACAGGAGATCCCAGAACCCAGGAAGAAGATCAAATACAGCCTCCCTCACAACTCCCTATAGAAGCCTCCCAACCAGGTCAACCCCAGTGCAACCAAACACTCTAAATCAAAACACCCATGCCACATCCAATTCCCCCACCCACTACATTACAAACTCCACCCCCACAGCCACATAAAAAAGCAACACAGTAGGATAGAAACCTTACCAGGTCCTTCAGGTCCCACTTCCCCAACCCCAATATACCTCCCAGACCACAGTCTAGAAAAGAAGTTGAAGGTGTGGTATACAAATGCTGATGGAATAACAAACAAGTATAGGAGTGGCACGAAAGAATCAAAGAGACATCCCAAGACATAAATAGCACTCACAGAAACAAAACTCACCAGAATAATAACAGATTCCAATCTTTCCATCCGATATCAAATCCTCAGGAAAGACAGAGGGAGGAGAGGGGGAGGAGAGTTGCACTGCTCATTAAAAACCAGTGGGGGTTTTGAGAAAATGGAAGGAATGGATGGCACGGCGAAGCGACAACTTAGTAGAACAATCCAGTCTGAGTACATAAGTGATAATTGCAGTAATGTACAACCCACACAGAACTGCAGGAGGCCAAGAGAAGAATACGATGAGAGCAACAGAGCAAGATCGACACACTAGCCCGAGGTGGCCAGAGAGCACACAGGGGGGAAAGAAGTTACTCAGTTATGGGTGATTTCAATCACAAGGAGATTGACTGGGAAAACCTGGAGCCCCATGGGGGTCCCGAAACATGGAGAGCCAAGATGATGGATGTGGTACTGGAAAACCTCATGCATCAACATGTTTAGAGACACTACCAGAGAGAGAGGAGAGGATGAACCAGCAAGGCTGGACCTTGTATTCACCACGAGTAGTTCGGACATCGAGGGTATCATGTATGAAAGGCCCCTGGGAGCTAGTGATCATGTGGTTCTGTGCTTCGACTACATAGTTGAGCTCCAAGTGGAGAGAGTAGCAGGAAAAAGGCTGGGAAAACCAAACTACAAAAGGGGAACTACTCAGGCATAGGAACTTTCCCTTTAAGACATTTAGT
>NC_069402.1:95299138-95314138 GCF_026875155.1 Cherax quadricarinatus
TGTGTGTGAGTGTGTGTGTGTGTGTGTGTGTGTGTGTGTGTGTGTGTGTGTGTGTGTGTGTGTGTGTGTGTGTGTGTGTGTGTGTGTGTGTGTGTGTGTGTGTGAGTGTGTGTGCGTGTGTGTGTATGAGTTTGTGTATGAGTGTGTGTGTGTTAGTTACCATTTTGTCCTAGGCACATGTCGATTAGACACTAGGCCTGTTGTATATGAGTATGTGTGTGTGTACTCACCTATTTGTACTCACCTATTTGTGGTTGCAGGGGTCGAGTCCTAGCTCCTGGCCCCGCCTCTTCACCGGTTGCTACTAGACCCTCTCTCTCCCCGCTCCATGAGCTTTATCAAACCTCGTCTTAAAACTGTGTATGGTTCCTGCCTCCACTACGTCATTTTCTAGGCTATTCCACTGCCTTACAACTCTATGACTGAAGAAATACTTCCTACTATCTCTCTGACTCATTTGTGTCTTCAACTTCCAATTGTGGCCTCTTGTTTCTGTGTCCCCTCCCTGGAACATCCTGTCCTTGTCCACCTTGTCTATTCCACGCAGTATTTTATATGTCGTTATCATGTCTCCCCTGACCCTCCTGTCCTCCAGTGTCGTCAGGTGTGTGAATATATGTGTGTGTGTGTGTACTCACCTATTTGTAATCACCTATTTGTGGTTGCAGGGGTCGAGTCACAGCTCCTGGCCCCGCCTCTTCGCTGATTCATATTTCGCGCCATGCTGGTGCTGCCACCTATGGACCTTGCCACTTCAGTATGCCCAGACTTGCCTCTCCCTCACTCACACAGCGGCCTAGCAGTAACACACAAGGCTACTCCAAACTCTCTCTCGTGGGATGGCCCTCCCGGGCCATGGGCACAACACACAAGCCTGTGTACCCACCACGACATTAACAATAAAGTAAGACGCCTCCGAAGAGACGTATCATTTACTACCCGCTTACAGCTCTACCAAACAAATTCGTTATACTAGGACCGCTACTATTTCCTGTATATATCAATGACTTGGCAGAAGGGATAGCGCCAGAGTGACTCTGTTCGCAGATATTTTCTATATTATGCAAAATTCTTGTTTCAGCTAAATGAGAGAGAGAGAGAGAGAGAGAGAGAGACAGAGAGAGAGAGAGAGAGAGAGAGAGAGAGAGAGAGAGAGAGAGAGAGAGAGAGAGAGAGGAGAGAGAGAGAGAGAGATGAGGAGAGGAGAGAGAGAGGGAGAGAGAGAGAGAGAGAGAGAGAGAGAGAGAGAGAGAGAGAGGGAGAGAGAGAGAGAGAGAGAGAGAGAGAGAGAGAGAGAGAGAGAGAGAGAGAGAGAGAGAGAGAGAGAGAGAGAGAGAGAGAGAGAAAGAGAAAAAGAACACTCTTTCACCTTTATTTACCCATTTTGCATTGCAGTATAACTGAACATTCAAGTTTCGAATAATAACAAGATTTATTTATATTAAACAATGACACTAAATTAAAAAAACACATCTATTATAGTATAAATTTATGTGGTTCAGTGATTTGGCTGCTGTTATAATTTAGTTGACACAGGAGGAGTTGCGAGTGCACACTGAATGAGGGTATCCACATTCAAAACTGTGTTCCTCTTCTTCGACTTGACAAAACTGAAGATGAGAGATCTGACTCACAAAGATCTGACGTCGACATCTGCACGAACATGGCTGCTGCTTGCTCGGCCAACTCCTTGTAGTCTGGGATGTCCAACAGAGTAACCTAGAAATTCACGGTGTGGGTTCATTATGTGTATATTATGTGTATAATTACGTGTATGTTATGCTTGGATCTCAGACAGAACTTCAGAAGTTATGAATCCCATTAACAACAAATGGAATAAGAATTACGAAGAAAATATTATGTAAATGGACACAGATCCAACCAATGTGATATTTTATTGTGGCAACGTTTCGCTCTCCAGAAACTTTGTCAAATCGTTTAACGGAGAAACGTTGCCACAATAAAATGTCACATTAGATGCATCCGCGTCCATTTGCCTAACAAGAATTCACTCGTTGGAATTAAGGCCAAATCACTTACAACAAAGTGGAAGAGTGTTTCAAGCAAGACACTTGACCATCATGGGTCTTGCTTGGCTGGGTAGAAAACAAGCAGTGAGTGTCCGTAGAAATAAGCAGTGTCCGTGGTTTGGTCCCTGACCTGAGATTGGGTTCGTTTCCTGAAACCTGATGTCCCTGTTCATCTAGCAAGCAAATGGGTACCTGGGTGTTACTTAACTGGTGTGGGTCGCATCCAGGGGGACAAGATTGAAGGATTACAGTGGAAATAAGGCAGTCTTAGATGACGCACTAATTTTCTTGGATTATCCAGGGTGGCTAATCCTCAAGGGTTAAAAATCAGAACAAAATCTTAAAATTCACACTGGAAAGTTAATGCAATTAAGTATGTAAAAAGCATTTTAGTGAAGTTGGATTCCACATCGTTGCGGGTTAATTCTCTTGTATTACATATTTATTAACCTTATAATTAATATTGATATATAACCCGCCAATTTATGTATATAACTCTGCTAATTTATTTTAAGTATAATGTTCAGCCAATTTATATTACACTGATACTTAGAAAAATATATAATGTGAAGAAAGAAGAAATATTATTATTATAAGTCTTGATTACGATAACAATACAATAGTCTTTAATGGTGCTTTTAATATTATTGTGTTATTATATAAAGTAATATTGGCAAGTATTACTTTAAATGGTAATTTATATTCCTCTTCAGGGCGCCTGGGATATTGTATAATTAGAAGCGTTATTGTATAACCATATAATTAGAAACAGAGGCGCTATTATACGTGTGTATGATGATAAATACATTATACGTGTGTATAATGATAAATACAGTAATCCAAAGTCGATTTTTTTTTCTTTCTTTCTTTTGGCTCTGATCAGTCACTGTGGGAAAAACGAGAAGCTGGTTAGACCTAAAAATGAAATAGGGTTTTAGGTCTTGTAAAGCTAGCTCACACATTACACGGTAACGAAACTCTCTCTCTCTGTCTCTCTCTGTCTCTTTCTGTCTCTCTCTGTCTCTATCTGTCTGTCTGTCTGTCTGTCTGTCTGCCTGTCTGTCTGTCTGTCTGTCTGTCTGTCTCTCTCTCTCTCTCTCTCTCTCTCTCTCTCTCTCTCTCTCTCTCTCTCTCTCTCTCTCTCTCTCTCTCTCTCTCTCTCTCTCTCACTCTCTCTCTCTTTCTTTCTTTCTCTCTCTTTCTTTCTATCTATCTATCTATTTATCTATCTATCTATCTATCTATCTATCTATCTATCTATCTATCTATCTATCTATCTATCTATCTCTCTTTCTCTCGCTCTCTCTCTCTCTCTCCCACAAATATTATTTTCCATTCTGCCATTTACCGATGGAGAAATAGTTGCTTATTGTTCACAAATGGTACAATATTTTTGGAACAAGCATTGTTGTTTTTCTTTGCTTATCACTATTTTGTTTATAAGTGTTGTAAATGCGTATTGCGTATTAGAGCTTCACACTCTGGCGTCTAACACGGCTTGTAAATAATTTCTTATAAATACAGTAAGCTACTAATGCTTTTCTCCATCCGGCGATTTTTTTTGTTTCAATATTTGCACTAAGGTTCTCCTTGTTTGAAGTATATTGCTTTTGTCTCTCTCAATTGTATTCTCCGTCTCGGGAGATCTTGCTAGTTTCCAGGTTTACACAGCCTTGTACTTGTAAACATTTGTCTGATCATATTTCTTCAGTTTTAGATTTTAGTTTTGGATCATCTGTGAAGACCACAACACTGCTCTCTATCCCTTTTATGTCGTTTGTGTATATAAGAAATATTAGCGATGTGTCGTAGGTAATGAGCCTTATGTGACCTTACCCGGCAGGTACTGACCCTTATGTGACCTTACCCGGCAGGTACTGACCCTTGTGTGACCTCACTCGGCAGGTACTGACCCTTGTGTGACCTCACTCGGCAGGTACTGACCCTTGTGTGACCTCACTAGGCAGGTACTGACCCTTGTGTGACCTCACTCGGCACTTCTGTCTGTCTTTATGCTTTCTAACTGTCTCTTTTCTGCGATTTGTTTCCGTGCCTTTCCCGCTATCTTCGTCTTCTCTTCTAATTTATGAACTTCTCTATGATGGGATACATTATCAAATGCCTCTTTCTCTCCAGAACTTGGCAGTCAAGCCACCTCTCCATTTTTCTGCTTGATCTCTAGGTAGCTTCGTAAGACAGGACTTTCCTTCCATAAATCCTTACTTGTTGTCTCATGAGGTCTCTTTACTTTCTGAAGAGCTTTTCACCGCCATTTTTTCCTCTCTGTCGTCCCACTTCCTAACCACTTTCAGAAAGAAGTATTTTCTAATGTTTATCAGGATTTTTTTTAGTTATCATTTACGTCCTCTCGACCCTGATCCTCGCCTCTCAGTCCCTCTCCTCCTCATCAATATCTTCGAGTATCTAGTACGTCGTAGTCATGTCGCCTCTCATTCTGTTATAAAGATGTCATAGCTTTCACAACCCTGCATCCCCTACATTCTTCTTACTGTGATGGTGCTCCGAGCCTCTGCTTGAACTCTCATGGACAAAAAATATGCTCAAGACTTCTTTCTGAAAATGTTTCTTTATTATATTTTCCTTGGGGGTCTTCTTAATCGCGGAATTCTTACTTGTGGCTTTCTAATTTGTGGTCATCTTATCTGTGGTCTTCTTAGTCGTGGTCTTTTTAGTTGTAAAAGTCTGGGAGTACTTAGCTGAAGTTTTTTGCCGTAGCTTTCATTTTGCTGATGGTGTCGCCTTTCGCTAGCTCCTCTTAACATCTTCCGTCTTAAAACGAGTAAAAACTGACGAGGAACGTATCACTGAACGAGAGTGAAGATGACAGCTTTTACCAACGTTTTTCTGTACCTTTTTTTCAATAAAGTCAATATTGGTTACTCTTATCGCGTTGGTTAGTGAACTGCAGATTACCCTTTCAGGGGAGTCACCCTTTCAGGGGAAATTGTAAATTGAGCCCTGAAGAAAAATTCTGCTCTCTGGTGCATGAAACATTCAGAAGGTACAGTTCCTGACCAAAGAGGTCTGTTGACACGTTGTTAATCTCGAGTGGAAAACCACAGCAAATATTTGCGCCACAAAAGCGATACATTATCACCAGTTGACGTTTCTGGATATTTGTGCGAATGTACAAGTTTATCGCTGGTCGTGGTGCGGAGCTCTTACAGATAGCATTGTACAGCCTTCCAGTGGGGGTGGAGGCAGCACAAAGGAGGGATTGTTGAACTAACCCCCCCCCCACACCCATTGCTCTCCTGGGGACTGGGGTTGCTAAAGCCGTCCCCAGTAGAGCAACGGGGCTTAGCGGATGTGGCGGAGAGGCTCTCACCAGCGCTGGGTACTGAAACCTTTATGTTGAGTTATTTATCAACGAGTTACAGTTATTACAAGGTAAAATGTATTTATATAACTGAATGGTATAATGTGGTCATACACAGACAGCTCTTTAATTAAGGCACACATATTCAGTTATCTAAAATTCTGTGCTGATAAAGAATCGAGATTTTCTTTAGATTAATAGTATTATGAATATTTTGTTGCAAAAGTACTGGGTATTTTGAAGCTGAGTGTGCAGGTTCGAATCCTGCTCACTCAGTTCCCAAACTGAGGTCCGGCGGTCGTTCCCCGGTACGGGTGAAAACATTAGGGTGTGTTTCCTTAAGCCACCTACTGTGCCTGTTCACCTAGCAGTAAATAGGTACTTGGGTGTTAGTTGACTGGCGTGGGCCGCATCCTGGAACAATACTGACCAAATTTGCCCGAAATGCTCTGTATAGCCAGGGGCTTTCTACGTAGTAGTACGTCACTGATGTCAGCTCGGCCTGTATACCTTATACATGTACTTGCAGAAATAAAGATTATTATTATTATTATTATTATTATTATTATTATTATTATTATTATTATTATTATTAGTTGAAGACTATAGAAATATATACAGAAGACAGTGGAAGACGAGGTATTTAGTCCTTCAGTTTAGCAGCAGGTGATAAGCACTGTAGTCTTGAGGAATCAGATTTTTCAAGACTACCTGCTTCTAGACTGAGGGACTGATTACCCCGAATTCCACTGTCTTCTGCATATATTTCTACAGTTTTCATATCATATCAATGTATTTATTGTATTGATAAAGCCACTAGATGGAGAAACGTCTGCAAAATAAAGATAACCAGCTATTGCAATATGCGTCTAATTCATCCTATATATACAGTATAACATATCTGCACGCTAAGGTATCTCAAAATGATAGGCATTTATTTTCTTCATATTCAGTTTAATGGATGCTGGAAGGACAGCAGATACATCATCAACGTATCGTAACCAAATGAACTAACAATCAACGCTAGCCAAGTGTATGGAAGGACAATGGGTTCACCACTGACTGTGGGTTACTCGACTGTATTACCCATACGGTCAGTGTATGGTTCCCTCTCTCTTATGGTGGGCTTAAAGAATTTTCCCATAAGCCATGAGTGAAGTAAAAGTCGACTAAAATGCCGGGAGCAAGGAGCTAGTAACCCTTTCTCCTGTATTTAATTGTTAAAAAGTCAAAGAATGTTTTGAAACTTTGTCTGAATGTGCGTGCATGTAGGACAAGATGGTCAGGAACAGCTGACTGTAAATGTTATGTATGAAAAGAAACTGGATGTTGTAGCACCAAGTGAAACAAAGATAAAAGAGGTGGAGGAATTTACACGGGGAGAGGTAAACGGGATTAAACCGGGTGTATTTGAGAGAATCAGAGCGAAGGTGTAGTGGTAATATTAAATGATCAATTATGGAAAGAAAAGATTATATGTGTTTAAACTCAAGAATTATGAATGTTAGAATAAAGGTGGGATGCGAGAAATGGGTTATAGAAAGGTTGTGTAGTAAGGTGTGTAGGAGAAAGAGAGAGAAATTCTGGGAGGTGTTAAGTGAATGTTTAAGGAGTTTTGAGCAAAGTGAGAGAATCATTGCTCTGGGAAACTTAATTCTATAGCCGGTAAGACAGCTGTAGATAGTGTAGAAGGTAATTATGAAGTGTCAGGGGTAAATGAAAGTGGGAACCATTTGTTAAATTGTGTTTACCAAGTGTTTACATTGAAGAATATGCGTTAACAGTGCTTAGTTAAGAGCAAAGAGCTGTTTGTTGCACTTATGGAATTAAAAAAGGCATATGATATAATAATTAATAATAATAATAATAATAATAATAATAATAATAATAATAATAATAATAATAACAATAATAATAATAATAATAATAATAATAATAATAATAATAATAATAATAATAATAATAATAATAAATCTTTATTTCTACAAGTACATGTACAAGGTATACAGACCTAGCTGACGTCAATGACATACTACTATATAGAAAGCCGCTTGTTATGCTGAGCATTTCGGGCAAATTAAGTCAGTTTTGTCCCAGGATGCGACCCACACCAGTCGACTAACACCCAGTTACCTATTTTACTGATAGGTGAACAAGGACAGCAGGTGTGTTAAGAAAACAACGTCCTAATGTTTCCACCCGTACCAGGGATCGACCCCCCGAACCTCAGTGTGTGAGTTGAGTGGGCTAGTAACCAAACTATGGGACACTGGATAGGAGAGCCATGTGACCGATGTTGCAAATATATGGAATAGAAGATACGTTACTAAAAGCAGTTAAGAGCATTCATGCAGAGTGAGGCTCAGGTTAGGGCATGTAGGAGGGTGGGAACCTATTTTCCAGTAAAAGTAGGACTTCGACCATGAAGTTACCATGCTCGTTTAGCATAGTTATAGATGGGGTTGTGCAAGCAGTAGATGCTAAGGCGTCGGAAAAAGATGAGGGACTGAAAGATGTTGGATCTGACACACTGAGAGTTATCACAGTTGTTCTTTGCTGATGACAGAGTTCTTTCAGGAGATTCTGAAGACAAATAAAAAAAGTTGGAGTATGAATCTGAGTGGGTACGTAAGAGAAGGTAATTAATAGGAGCATAGTAAAATGCAAGGGAATGAGGGAAATAAAAAGTCATGCCAATAATAAATTGAAAACAGACTGGAGGGAAGAAGAATGGAAGTGAGTTCAATGAAAGATAGGTGAATCATGGAATAAATGAGGGAAAAAATGATGGGTTGATGCATCCCTGGAGAGAAAGAAAAGCATATCCACGGTGACAAAAAAAAAATGCAACGGAGTACAGTGGTTCCAACACTTTTATGTAAGACTTTTTCCAGTTTGACCGTAATGAACTGTATTGCACGTTTTACAGGGACTCTTACAGATACAGCTATCAACATTTGGGGGGGGAGGAATTCTTAATCAAAATTTTTTCTGCTGTATCAAGACTTAAAAAAACTTAGATTTTAAAACTCCTAAGTGGAGAAGGTTTACAGGAAGATAAATACAGATACAGTGCGTCTGCTCCCTCTCTCTCAGGACCCATGGAGAGATGTTATCTGCGCCCACCACCTTTGAGGTATCTAGTTCACCTAACATTTTCTTCACCTCCTCTTCGGTTGTGTGTAGTGTGTCCAGAACTTGTTAGTGTACCCTACCACCTTGGTTTGCTGGAAGTTTCTCTGTCTCCACTGTGAATACCTCCCTGAATCTTGAGCTGAGTTCCTCACATACTTCCTCGTCGCTCCCTGTGAGCTCTCCTCCTTCCTTCTGCAACCTGATAACCTGAGCCTTGACTGTTTTTTTCTCCTGATGTTGCTGCATAACAACTTTGGGTAACATTTGGCTTTTGATGCTATGTTAGTCTCGTATTGCTGCTGGGCTTCACCCCTTTTCCATGCGTATTTGTTTCTGGTTCATCTGCTCAACTCCTTGTTTTTTTTGAGTCCTTTGCCTTCTATACTTTTTCCATGCTTTGGCCTCTCCTCACCTCCTGGTAAACAATGGGCTCACTCTGGTCTTTCCATTGCTTCTGCTGCCCCTTGGTACGAACTTCTCCTCTACCTCCCTGCACTTTGTGGTCACTTGTTCCATCATTCCTTTTTCTGTTCTCTTCCCCACTGGACCTCATGCAAGAATTGCGCAATACCTGTGTAGTTCCCTGTTTTGAAATTAGGCTTCTCCCGCCCTTCTCGTGTTGCTTTACTATCCACTGTTAACTCTACTATGTATTCAAAACTCACGACCGCATGATCGCTAGCACTGAGGGGAATTTCATGTGTAATATCTCTATGTCTGAGCTATTCAAAGAGAATATAAGGTTCAGCCTTGCTGGTTCATCCACTTCTCCCTCTTTCTGATTGTGTCCCTAACTTGGTGGTGCATGAAGCTTTCCAACACCTCTTCCAGCATCTTAGCCCTCCACGTCTCTGGTCCCCCATGTGGCTCCAGGTTTTCCCAATCAGTCACATTGTGGTAGAAATCCCCCATGGCGAGTAACTTTGCCCTGCCACTGGCCACCTCGGCTAGTGTGTCCACCATCGCTCTGTTGCTCTCATTGTACTCTTGTCTACATTTCCAGCTGTTCGGTGTTGGGTTGTACATAACCACTATCATCACTTTAGGACCCCCTGTCTGAAGTGTTCCTACTATGTTGACATCTGCTTCACCTTTGACTAGTCCTCAAAACTCCATTTTCTGATGATCAGTGCAACTTCTCCTCCCCCTCCGTTTCACTTGTCCTTCCTCAGGATCTGATATCCAGTCGGAAGATCACATTGGTTATCACACTTGTGATCATCGTCTCTGTGAATGCTATGATGTCCGGGGATGCCGCAGTGATTCTTTCTTGCTACTCACTCTTATTTGTTATTCCAGCTGCATTGTTGTACGATATCTTCAGCTTCCTTTCAAGTACTGTATTTTCTTCTCACCTATTTACACTCACCTAATTGTGGTTGCAGGGGTCGATTCAGAGCTCCTAGCCTCACCTCATCACTGGTCGCTACTGTGTGTTTGTACTCACCTATTTGTGGTTGCAGGGGTCGAGTCATAGTTCCTGGCCCCGCCTCTTCGTTGGTCGCTACTAGGTCCACTATGTGTGTTAGTTATCATTTTGTCATAGGTATTGTCGATTAGTCACTTGGCCTGTTGTGTGTGTGTGTGTTTGTGTGTACTAACCTATTTGTATTCACCTATTTCTGGTTGGAGGGGTCGATTCATAGCTCCTGGCCCCATCTCTTCACTGATTGCTACTGGGTCCTCTCTCTCCCTGCTCCATGAGCTTTATGAAACCTCGTCTTAAAACTATGTATGGTTCCTGCCTCCACTACATCACTTGCCAGACTATTCCACTTCCTGACAACTCTGTGACTACAGAAACACTTCCTAACATCCCTTTAACTCATTTGAGTCTTCATCTTCCAATTGTGACCCCCTTGTTTCTGTGTCCCATCTGGAATATCCTGTCTCTGTCCATCTTGTCAATTCCTCGCAGTATTTTCTACGTCGTTATTATGTGTCCCCTAACCCCATCCCTGTCCTCCAGTGTCGTCAGGCCGATTTCCCTTAACCTTTCTTTGTAGGACATTTCCCTTAGTTGTGGAACTAGTTTTGTTGCAAACCTTTACACTTTCTCTAATTTCTTGACGTGCTTGACCAGGTGTGCGTTCCAGACTGGTGCTGCATACTCCAGTATGGGTTTGAAGTACATGGTGTACGTAGTCTTGAATGATTCCTTACTGAGGTATCGGAACGCTGTTCTCAAGTTTGTCAGGCGCTCATATGCTGCAGCAGTTATCTGGTTGATGTGTGCTTCATTAGAAGTGATCGGTATTATACTCACCCCAAGATCCTTTTCCTTGAGTGAGGTTTACAGTCTTTGGCAACCTAGCCTATACTCTGTCTGTGGTCTTCTTTGCCCTTCCCCGATTTTCATGACTTTGCATTTGGCGGGGTTAAATTCGAGTAGATAGTTGCTGGACCAGGTGTCCAGCCTGTCCAGGTCTCTTTGTAGTCCTGCCTGATCCTCATCCGATTTAATTTTTTTCGTTAACTTCACATCATCTGCAAACAGGGAAACTTCTTAGTCTATCCCTTCCGTCATGTCATTCACATATATTAAAAATAGCACTGATCCTAGGACTGACCCCTGTGGAACCCCGCTCGTCACAGGCGCCCACTCTGATACCTTGCCACGTTGTTGCCTCCTCGACTCGTTGTTGCCTCCCTGTCAGATATTCTCTGATCCATTGCAGTGCCCTTCCTGTTATGGGTGCATGATCCTCTACCTTTTGCACTAATCTCTTGTGGGGATCTGTATCTAAGGCCTTCTTGCAGTCCAAGAAAATGCAGTCTACCCACCCCTGTTTCTCTCTCGTGCCTTATTTCCGTTACCTTGTCATAAAACTCCAGTCGATTCGTGACACAGGATTTTCCTTCCCTGAATCCGTGCTGGTTATCGTTTATAATCTTGTTCTGTTCTAGGTGCTCTCTCACTCTGCTCTTGATAATCTTCTCAATGACTTTGCATATTATACATGCCAGTGACATTGGTCTGTGGTTTAGTGCCTCGTGTCCGTCTCCCTTCCTAAAAATTGGGACTATATTTGCCGTTTTCCATACTTCAGGTATGGATGTGTTGAAAATTGTGGTTAGTGGTACTCACGGCGTCTCTGCTCCCTCTCTAAGGACCCACGGAGAGATGTTGTCCGGTCCCACGACCTTTGAGGTATTAAGTTCACATATCAGCTTCTTCACCTCCTCCTCGGTTGTGTGTAATTCATACAACTCTTATTGGTATATCCCTTGTTGGTGTACCCCCTTATTCTGACTTCCCAGTGTCCTTTCTGCCTCCACTGTAATTACTTCCTTAAATCTCATGTTGAGCTACTCACATACTTCTTGGTCGTTTCTTGTGAGTTCTCCACCTTCTTTCCTCAGCCTGATTACCTGGTCCTTGACTGTTGTCTTCCTCCTGATGTGGGTATATAACAGCTTCGGATCAGACTTGAGTTTCAATGCTATATCGTTTTCGTACTGTCGCTGGGCCTCCCTTCTTATATGAGCATACTCGTTTCTGGCTCTTCGACTAATCTCTATATTTTTTGGATCCTTCTGCACTTTTCCATTCTCTAGTGCACTTAGTTGTTGCCTCCCTACACCTTTGAGTGAGCCAAGGGCTCATTCTGGTCTTCCCATTATTTCTGTTGCTCTTGAGAGCAAACCTTTCCTCTGCCTCCTTGCATTTTGTTATCACATAGTTCATTTCGTTTACTGATTTTCCTACCAATTCTCTTTCGCAATGAACTTTCTGCAGGAAGTTCTTCATGCCTGTGTAGTCTCCATTTTGTAGTTTGGCTTTTCCCATCCTACTCCTGTTACTCTCTACACTTGTAACTCTACTATGTATTCAAAGCTGAGAACCACGTGATCACTAGCTCCGAGGGGCCTCTCATGTGCGATGTACTCGATGTGTGTGTGCATGTGTGTGTGTGTGTGTGTGTGTGTGTGTGTGTGTGTGTGTGTGTGTGTGTGTGTGTGTGTGTGTGTGTGTGTGTGTGTGTGTGTGTGTGCGTGTGTGTGTGTGTGTGTGTGCGTGTGTTTTGCTTAGTGGGGACTTAAGGTTTACTTTACAAGGATGAGATATATTCTCATACCATAATCTTATAGGGTTAGGTTAGGTTAGGTAAGATTTCTCAGGAAACAGGACAAGTGTTTCCTGACGCAGAACTTAGTCGTATCATCACTCGCAGCTGGATCGTTTGATCATACGACCGAGACCTTCCGCTGGCTTACGGGTCCACTCCTGTAAAACTCATGTTTATTATTACAACCATTTCTTTCATAGGGAAGAAATATATACAAAGCCTGGTCTCAGACCGGGCTGCGGGGGCGTCGACCCCCCAAAACCCTCTCCAGGTATACCCCTCTCCCAATTACCACCTGAGTAGGCTTCCCCGCCTCGCTACTTGACTCTCAACGATCACCAACTCACGTTAGTTGACTAAAATTTGGATCCATATCTTTTTTTGTAAAGAAGAAAACAGAAGTATTTGTTCCCCCGAGTAATTGATATTTAAGAGCAGATGTCCACACTGTTGGTCACCAACTGAACAACAACACAAATATAATATGCAATTATATTTTCCCCCAACAGTGTTGGAGAGGGATAGACTCTCCCTCTTTTTTTTTTTAACTGTGTTGCAAAATGTTTTCATTTTTTTGGAATTTTTTATTTTGAATTGTTTCAATTTTCTTTTTTTATTGTTTTTAATTGTCTCGTATTTTTCTTTTTTCTTTTGATATTTTTTTTCATTTTTCTTTGCGTTTTCTTTTTTATATTTTGATAGTTTTTTTTTTTGTTTTTCATTGTATTCTAAGTTTTTCATTCAGCATCTTCCAAATAGAAATTTTGTCTAAACGGCGAGAAATGTGTCTGGCTAGGCCTATATACACGGAATGTGTATATGTGCCATTGTATATACACCAGGGTGTATGTAAATCCAGTAATAATAATAATAATTATAATAACAATATTTCTAAAAAGTACATTGTTATTATTATAGAATTAGTTGCCATTATAGGCCTACTTTATAGAAAGCCCCTGGTTATACACAGCATTTTGATCAGCCTAAAACTTAATTTATAACTACTAGTCGATTATTTAAGTTGGTTTACAAGAATATCAAAGTCTCTAATATTTTTATAATAAGGATAGAATTACCGACAAAATGTTAGGTAAAAGGAGACAGATGTAACTAATGTGATAAAACTCCTGGAGAGCGAAACGTTGCCACAATAAAATGTCACATTAGTTGCAACTGTGTCCTTTTACCTAACATTCACAGTGTGAATGCTAATATGATATGGATAGAAATAGTTGTTGGCAAATTAAGCTTTAATCTATTCAGACGAAGGAGGTGCTTCTTAGCTATTATGTTTGAAGCAGTTGGCAGACTAGAAACATTTTGCATTTCTGGAAGGGATTTCTAGATTTTAGGGCCCTTTATTTGGCATGGAGTTCTTAGACTGGTTGATTCAAAGGCGACGTGTTCAAAGAGGTATGCGGCAGGCCAGGATTCGACTCCACGACACATTGTCCCTCCTCGAGAGACCACACAACATACATGTCACCTTACCATCTGAGCCATCGATCCTACAAACAACATGAGCCTAGCGAATTAGGCTTGTTTCATATTGCGAGGGCACTCGTGGCAGATGTATGCTCGAGTATTAATTTCAGCCTCCTGTTTGAATACCCGCCTCCACAAGCAATGATTTAAAACCACTTGTTTCGTGGTTTCGTTGCTATATAGATTGCTATTGAGCGATCTTATATATTCTTGGGATGCTAATTGTAAATATCTTAGTTCATAAACCTTCACCTCTCTCTTCCCTGATGCTTCTATTCTCCTTGTATCCCATCTACCTTTTACTCTCAGTGTAGCTACAACTAAAAAGTGATCTGATATATCTGTGGCCCCTCTATAAACATGTACATCCAGAAGTCTACTCAACAGTCTTTTATCTACCAATACATAATCCAACAAACTACTGTCATTTCGCCCTACATCATATCTTGTATACTTATTTATCCTCTTTTTCTTAAAATATGTATTACCTATAACTAAACCCCTTTCTATACAAAGTTCAATCAAAGGGCTCCCATTATCATTTACACCTGGCACCCCAAACTTACCTACCACACCCTCTCTAAAAGTTTCTCCTACTTTAGCATTCATGTCCCCTACCACAATTACTCTTTCACTTGGTTCAAAGGTTCCTATACATTCACTTAACATCTCCCAAAATCTCTCTGTCTCCTCTGCATTCCTCTCTTCTCCAGGTGCATACACGCTTATTATGACCCACTATTCGCATCCAACCTTTACTTTAATCCACATAATTCTTGAATTTACACATTCATATTCTCTTTTCTTCTTCCATAACTGATCCTTCAACATTATTGCTACCCCTTCCTTTGCTCTAACTCTCTCAGATACTCCAGATTTAATCCCATTTATTTCCCCCCACCGAAACTCCCCTACCCCCTTCAGTTTTGTTTCGCTTAGG
>NC_069402.1:95321638-95358121 GCF_026875155.1 Cherax quadricarinatus
GGTGAACAGAACCATCAGCGTAAATAATTTACGAGAGTGTGTGCTGTGTGACTAAGTTATCAATACAGCTTAAGGCCTCATGTTTGGCTTCAAGGCGAAGTTTTGGTTGTGATTTAAGAAGTAGTTTGGGGGGAAATGGAGGAATGGTAGTTTGGAATAGGGTAAAATTCCATAGAGCGGAGAAGTGCCGCTGTTGCCTTACTTGACATAGATCATGTATCTGATTCATGCGGAGGTCGGTTCCAGTTTTTTCGATCCATCTAGAGGAGTGTTCACCGGTGCTGAGGAAAGTTTGGAGGGCTTCTGTGCAGGGGTTTGAATGAGCTTGCCTGAGCATATTAACCCCAATTAGGATATTTCTTTCAGTAACACGATCTCTGATGCTTGGAATATCAAGTTCTTTTTGCATATTTAAAATTTTGGCAGTACGAGGGCATCATAAAATGATCCTCATTGCTTCGTTCTGCAGTTTTTCCAGCCCTCCAAGTTTCCAGTCAGACACAAGAGCAAGTAGTGGCGCAGTGGCCTGCTATATTCAGGGTCGAGTGGCCCGCTAAATTTTTTTTTTTCAGGGGCTAGTGGCCTGCTATATTCAGGGTAATGAGTTCCAATTTACAAGGTAAGAACTCCAGTAGGTCTAGTCACAATCAGACAAGTAAAAAGGGATTAACAATTACAGAGGTACACAATGGTCCAGGACTGGCCCAAAGTTTTTGAGGGCTAAACTGGGTACAAGGTAATGAACTCACAAGTTACAAAGTAATAATACTGTAA
Organism: Cherax quadricarinatus; assembly: GCF_026875155.1. Lineage (NCBI taxonomy): Eukaryota > Metazoa > Arthropoda > Malacostraca > Decapoda > Parastacidae > Cherax > Cherax quadricarinatus. The sequence continues at coordinate 95,322,413 of NC_069402.1, forward strand.
ATGCTTACTTAGCATTTAAATAACATGGCTAGCAATCATGAACCAAATTTAGAGTAATGAGCAATTCACTCTACTCCACACCACGTCACCAACTGTAGTTGAGTTCTGGTGCAAATATTATTGTTGAGTTAACACACAACAGAACACACACAATTACAACCAATCACACAAACATTTCACACACCACCAAACCACGCTCACACACCCAATATCAACACCACAACCTCTAAGCATACACATCACTCACACGACACACAGCACACAACCACACACGACCACAGGAGCTTGGACTCGAACCCCTGCAAATCAAACAGGTGTGCGACACACATACACTTAAACACCACACACACACACAACACACAAACAACAAACACACAAACACACAAAAATTCCAAGACAACAGCACCATCACACACACACATCAGTAATCATCACAGGCACCAGTTTCGATCCACAAACACCACATAGGAAATTATGGATTAATGCAGGTTTAATTACAGCTAGAAAGTCAGGGTATTACTCCAGAAGAATGTTCTGTAAGTATACCACTGTGGATAAAATACTTATTGCAATTAATTTGAACGGGCATCTGAGATGATTTTTTTTAAATTCATTATTTTCGCACTCCAGTACATAGTGATTCAGGTGTGACAATAGTGTCCAGTCTGCAAAGTTACATTCGTTGGTCTACAACTGGTGGTTGATTTAAGGGCCTAAGATGGCTTGTAACCCAGGCTAGTGAGCCGGGCAGTATATATTAAAGGGCAGTCTGCTTATTCGGTTGGATGCCCGTATACAGGGCCCCTCTGCCTGATAGAGATATAAGGACTATGGCTGCAATTCCGGGCCTAGGGGTCCTAATAATTCGGGGTTTGAAGTCCTTCTATATTGTTCCTCTATATTACTACCTGCAATTCAAGTATTGTAATTACTCCATCTATGAAGGCATACAGCTTAGGGCCAATTATCGGGTTCTATGTGCATCTGGACAATCTAGATGCAATCCAAGGCTGTGCCTCTACTCGCACTGTCCCTCCTAACGGGATAGGCCTGTGTACTGGCTATCTGACACAGCTAGGGCCGCAATATTAGGGGCCTTAATGAGGGGCAGTTATGTATATCAGAGATAAAGTTACCTTAAATGTAAAGTCTTTGCTATTTTAATGGCTTTAGTGTTAATCAGGTTATGGCCAACAGGTGCTGTGCCTGAAAGGGTAGGGCCCAATTTATTAGGTGTGGCTGCTATTTCAGTTAAGTGGCCCAATTGGGCTAGTGGCCGCAACAGCTAGGGCCTCTTACCGGGCTGCTTTTCAGGGATTGTTGAACAGCAATGCCTGCTATATTCAGGGTCTAGTGCTGCTTGATTCAGGTCTAGTTGCCTGCTATATTCAGGGTCTAGTGCCTGCTGTATTCAGGGTTCTAGTGGCTGCATTTCTGGTTAGTGTCATGCTTATCAGGGTCTTAGTGGCACTAATTCAGGTCTAGTGGCTGCTATATTCAGGGTCTATGCCTGCAATATTCAGTCTAGGGCCGCTAATTAGGGCTAGTGGCCCGCTATATTCAGGTCTAGTTCTGCTATATTCAGGCTAGTACGCTGCCATATTTCGGTTAGTGCTGCTATATCAGGTCTAGGGGCCTGCTATTTCAGGGTCAGTGCCTGGCTATATTCGGGCAGGGCCTCTAATTCAGGGTCTAGTGGTCTGCATATTCAGGCTATGGCCTGCTATATAGGTCTAGTGCCTGCTATATTCAGGGTATGGCCTGCTAATTCAGGCCTATGGCCTGCATACTCAGGGCTATGGCTGCATATTCAGGGGCTATGCCTGCATATTCATCTAGTGCCTGCTATATCAGGTCTAGTGGCCTGCTATATTCAGGCTAGTGCCTGCTATATTCAGGTCTAGTGCCTGCTATATCAGGGCTAGTGGCCTGCTATATCAAGGTCTAGTGGTCTGATAATTCAGGGCTAGTGGCCTGCATATCAGGGTCTAGGCCTGCTATATTCAGAGTCTAGTGGCCTGCTATATCAGGTCAAGGGCTCTAATTCAGGCTATGCCTGCTATATCAGGGTCTAGTGGCCTGCTCTAGTCAGGGTCTAGTGGCCTGCTATATTCAGGGACTAGTGGCCTGCTATATTCAGGGTCTAGTGGCCTGCTACATTCAGGGTCTACTCGCCTGCTATATTCAGGGTCTAGTGGCCTGCTATATTCAGGGTCTAGTGGCCTGCTATATTCAGGGTCTAGTGGCCTGCTATATTCAGGGTCTAGTTGCCTGCTATATTCAGGGGCTAGTGTCCTGCTATATTCAGGGGCTAGTGGCCTGCTATATTCAGGGTCTAGTGGCCTGCTATATTCAGGGTCTAGTGGCCAGCTATATTCAGGGTCTAGTGGCCTGCTGTATTCAGGGTCTAGTGGCCTGCTATATTCAGGGTCTAGTGGCCTGCTATATTCAGGGTCTTGTGGTCTGCTATATTCAGGGTCTAGTGGTCTGCTATATTCAGGGGCTAGTGGCCTGCTATATTCAGGGTCTAGTGGCCTGCTATATTCAGGGTCTAGTGGCCTGCTATATTCAGGGTCTAGTGGCCTGCTATATTCAGGGTCTAGTGGCCTGCTATATTCAGGTCTAGTGGCCTGCTATATTCAGGGTCTAGTGGCCTGCTATATTCAGAGTCTAGTGGCCTGCTATATTCAGGGGTCTAGTGGCCTGCTATATTCAGGGGCTAGTGGCCTGCTATATTCAGGGGCTAGTGGCCTGCTATATTCAGGGGCTAGTGGCCTGCTATATTCAGGGGCTAGTGGCCTGCGATATTCAGGGTCTAGTGGCCTGCTATATTCAGGGGCTAGTGGCCTGCTATATTCAGGGTCTAGTGGTCTGATATATTCAGGGTCTAGTGGCCTGCTATATTCAGGGTCTAGTGGTCTGATATATTCAGGGTCTAGTGGCCTGCTATATTCAGGGTCTAGTGGCCTGCTATATTCAGGGTCTAGTGGCCTGCTATATTCAGGGTCTAGTGGCCTACTATATTCAGGGGCTAGTGGTTAGTTAGTTAGTTTAATATGTTTATTATGCACCCCATACCCATCCTGTGGGAGGTAGTCAAAAGATTACAGAGGTACATAATGGGTCCAGGGACTGGGCCTCAAAGTTTTGATGGCTGAGCAAGTTACAGAGGTAATGAGTTCACAATTTACAAAGGTAATGAACTCCAGGTAGGTCTAGTCACAATCATGACAAGTTACAAAGGTATTAACAGATTACAGAGGTACACAATGGGTCCAGGGACTGGGCCCCAAAGTTTTGATGGCTGAACTAGGTACAAGGTAATGAACTCACAAGTTACAAAGGTAATGAATACTGTAAATGATTACTTGCGTTTATACATGCTACAATCATGAACAAATTTTAGAGTAATAGAGGCAATTCACACTTCCACACCCGGTCACAACTGTAGTGATTATTGGGCAAATATTGATGTTGGAGTCACACACACAACAAACAACACACACACAACACACACACACACACACACACACACACACACCACACCCACACACACACACACACACACACACCACACTCATACACATACCACACTCACACACAAGCACAACACGCACACACACGCACACACACACACAGGAGCTTGGACTCGACCCCTGCAATCTCAACTAGGTGAGTGCACCACACATACACAACACACACACACACACACCCACAAACACACATCACAACAAACACACAAAAAAAACCACACACACATCACACACACACACACACACACACACACACACACACACACACACACTACACACCATATGCACATATGTGATATGCTTTATTTACAGCTAGCAAAGTCAGGTATTACTCCAGAATGTTCTGTAATATACCACTGTGGATAAAATACTTAGCCATTTCTTGAACACATCTGAGTGAGTTGTTTCTAAATTCATTAATTTTATCGCACTCCATTACATAATGATGCAGGTGTGACAATATTCCATCTGGCAAAGTTTACATTTCGTTTGGTCTACAACTGGTGGTGGTGATTTAACCTGCCAAAGTACTTGTAACCACAGCCGGAGCCGGGCATGGGATAGTGACATCCAAGAGTCTGCTTATTTTGTTGATGCACCGTAGACATGTGGCTCCTCCTGCATGATAGAATGATGATAGAGGACTCACTGGTGTCAATCTCCCTGAGCCTTAAGTCCATAAAATTCAGTTGAAGTTCTTTTCGTATTATTGTCTCAAACTACTACCTGAAAGCCAAGATTGTAATCTACTCCCTCTTTGAAAGCATACAGCTTAGCCAATTTATCAGTTCTATTCATCTGAAACCAATGTGAGATGGAATCCACAGCATGTGCACTCTGACTCCATCTATCCACAGTCCTACCATACCTGTGCTGGCTTCTGACACAAGCATGCACAATTTATGCTTAATGAGTGAGAGCATTTATGGATACAGAGAATCAATTACAATTAAACTGCAATCTTTGATACATAATGCTTTCAGTGTAAGGAGTATGGCAAACAGTATTTCTGTCTGAAGGGTAGAGGCCCAATTATTGATCGTGCTCCAATTTCTTAAGAGAGCCATAACTCTACGACAACAGTCAGCACTACCAGCTGCACCAGTGGATTGTAACGAACAATCAGCGTATTAATTTACGAGAGTGTGTGCTGTGTACTAAGTTATCAATACAGCTTAAGGCCTCATGTTTGGCTTCAAGGCTAAGTTTTGGTTGTGATTTAAGAAGTAGTTTGGGGGAAATGAGGAATGGTGTTTTGGAATAGGGTATAAATTTCCCAGGCGAGAAGGCCGCTTTTGCCTTACTTGACATAGATCATGTATCTATTCTTTGCGGGGGTCGGTTCCGTTTTTTCGATCCATCTGAAGTGTTCACAGTGCTGAGGAAAGTTTGAGGGCTTTCGTGCAGGGGTTGAATAGGCTTGGCCTGCATATTAACTCCAATTAGGATATTTCTTCAGTAACACATCCTGATGGCTTGAATATTCAAGTCCTTTTGGCTATTTAAATTTTGGCAGTACGAGGGCATCATAAAATGATCCTCATTGCTTCGTTCTGCAGTTTTTCCAGCCCTCCAAGCTTCCAGTCAGACACAAGAGCAAGTAGTGGCGCAGTGGCCTGCTATATTCAGGGTCTAGTGGCCTGCTATATTCAGGGTCTAGTGGCCTGCTATATTCAGGGTCTAGTGGCCTGCTATATTCAGGGTCTAGTGGCCTGCTATATTCAGAGGCTAGTGGCCTGCTATCTATATCAGGGCTAGTGGCCTGCTATTATTTCAGGGTCTAGATGGGCCTGCTATATTCAGGGGTCTAGTGGCCTGCTATATTCAGGGTCTAGTGGCCTGCTATATTCAGGGTCTAGTGGCCTGCTATATTCAGGGTCTAGTGGCCTGCTATATTCAGGGTCTAGTGGCCTGCTATATTCAGGGTCTAGTGGCCTGCTATATTCAGGGTCTAGTGGCCTGCTATATTCAGGGTCTAGTGGCCTGCTATATTCAGGGTCTAGTGGCCTGCTATATTCAGGGTCTAGTGGCCTGCTGCTATGTACTCAGAGAACAAGCAAAAAAATGACTGAATACTTTCAAACTAATAAAATTGAGATAAATGGTCCAAAGAACCAACAAGTTGATAAATCAGACACATTTACAACACTCGGGTATTTGTTGCGGAAATGTTTCACCACACGGTAGCTTTGTCAGTCCAATACAAAGAATGGTGAAGATCAGGAGGAGTAGTTGGAGTTTGAGGTAATGAGTCCTTCAGTCTGGATTCAATGTAATCAGTCCATTATAGCAACTCAGACCCAGGGACTAATTAACTCTTTTCTCTACTCTATTCTCTGTACTGGACTGATGAAGCCACTGTGTGGTGAAACATTTCCACAATAAACATACACAAGTATTGTACATGTGTCTAATTTATCTGCCAAGAATGTTTCACATAACAAAGGTGTTTTCTTCACAACATACAATGTGTTGTAGTCTTGGGAGGGACTTGTAGGTATGTGATATTAAATGAACACATCTTCCATGGAGGGGTGAAATGCTCTTGTTGCCTACAGTGATACAGTTCATGCAGGTTATAAAACTTAATGCAATTGCACGTTTTCACAATCCATTTAGATCTGTGTGTATTTACCTCTAGACACTTGGTAAGATTCACTGTGACAGTGTCTGGTTCGTTTCTCAACATTCTAATACCGAGTACAGTGTTAATTTCAACAATCCTATCACTGATACTAGAAATACCAAGCTCCTTCCTCATGTTAAGAACTTTTGTAGATCTGGGACAGCCAAGAATAATCCTGAGAGCTTCATTTTGCATTAACTCCAAGGGTCGGAGAGAACTTTCTCTAGCTAATATCAACATGGGAGCAGCATAATCAGTTAAGGACTAAATAACAAGGACACTGGAAAGATATAAATATATACAATTATAAGAAGATCTTCCAACGAAGGAGTGAGTGAAAATCAAAGAATTTATAAATACTACTAAGAGGTTAATGAGGACAGAAGAGGGAAAGATTTTGTTTTTCCCAGAGAAACAGGACCGCTCACACCTATCAAATAGTTTCTCAAACAAAGGAGCACATGAGAGAGAATGCAGTAAACAAGAAATATAGCACAATATAACTGAGAAAAAGCTTTGTTTAATCTGTTTAACTGCAGCTAAAGTGGAAAACTTATTTTAAATGAGGCTGTATATGACGCAAGTTATTCTGTGTTTTCAAGCTGATATAAACCTAGTCTTCAAATGGGTTGCAGAAAACAATATGAAGTGCAATGAAGACGACAAAATTCATTTACTCCGTTATAAAAAACCTGAGGAAATTAAAGCTAAATTGGAGTATATAACAGATTTTATTCCCACAATATAACAAAAAACTAATGTGAAGGAGCTAGGAGTGATAATAACAGAGGATCTCACTCTCAAATATCACAAGTATCATTATCACAATCGAGAAGAAGATAATAGGATGGATAACGAGAACTTTCAAAACAAGGGATGCCAAGCCAATGATCCTCTTTAAGTCACTTGTTCTCTCTAGGCTAGAATATTGCTATATAGTATCCCCTTTCAAAACAGGCTAAATTGCATATCTAGAGAACTTTCACCGCACAAGTACCTCAATTACTAGGAGCATTTGAAGTCCTTTGATCTGTGCTCCTTGGAACGCAGGCAAGAAAGATGCATCATAAATTACACCTGGAAAATTTTAGAGATTGGTCCCAGCTCTGCACAAAAAAAAATACTCAGTGAGAGTAAAAGACTGGAAACATGGTGCAACATTCCCCTATGAACAAGAATGGTGCCGTGAGTACACTAAAAGTAAATAATATAGTAGTATGCAAAGTAATTGCAACAGGAGTAATTTTGTGATTATTTAATATGTCTTAGTCTCCAGCTTAATTAATGTAGTCTGAGTTCTTTTCAGAAGAGTTTGCTACTGAATTCTGGCAACCATACAGCTGTGGTGTTGCAATGCAACTTTCGTCAGTACTACAACAGCTGTTATTCTATAAGGCATATTCCATGAGTGAATGTAATTTCACTTAATTCCCCCCTTTAATTCATCATTACTGCTGAAATTCATGATAGATGTTACACCCAGGAAGCGTGAAAGTAGTGTAGCTCTAAGAAAACTTGCTGATTTAAGCATCATACAGATCGCTGAAAAGTTCAGCCTCAACAAAGTCAACTGTTGGTTGGATTCTGAAGAGAGCTGGTGACACTGGTCATTGCAAAACGCTGTGTCGAGGAAGATGTAAAAGAAAACACAAGACAACACATCACAATGACAAGGTTATCATAAGAAAGAGTGTGAATGATCCCAAGAAAACCAGCAGAGATCTATAGAGATTTGTCTCCTTGAAGTTGGCAGAACTACCGGACTACTACTTATCTTCCACCATTCTTCCCTGTACTGGACTCAAGAACAAAATATCTTTAGAAACTTTTCCAAAATAAAGATTCCCAAATATTGCAAAATATCTCATTCTTCAACTTGTCGGTTTTCTGAACTATTTACGTCAAGAGACTTTAAACCATAGACCTGATTTGCTGTCATCCACTGCAAAAGTATTACGAAAAAAAAATGATGATTAAATACTTGATAAAAAAAATCTTACTGGCAAACAATTCGGGTTTTGGTCTGCAAATTAAGGACTATCAAATCGATTAAGTCATTATGGCAAAAACGGAAATTGGTCAAGACACAAATGGGTAAACCTTATTTATCCAGACTAAGAAAATTTTGAATGAAGCAATAAAATACAGGAGGAATAAAATAAAACAGACCAAAGGTAACTGTTACAAGAGATAACAGATTTTCTAAGGGGAAAATGCGAGCACTAATAAGAGGAAAAAATGTCCACGTGGACACTTGTCAAAAATTAAAGACGATTTACACCAAATGAATTACCAGGTGAAATAAAAAACTATATCCATATGTTTAAAGACAATGCAAAAATCTTAAGTAAAATATATAATACACATTACCGTTAATCTTTATAAATGGAGTAACAGATGGATTATGAAATTTAATGTAGAAAAACATATAAAAGAAATATGGGAGAGTGAAATCAGCATTAAGAAGAAAATTGTCTGTGTGACACAGGCGAGTTATAAAATATCCATCAAATGTATGGATAGAGAAATATTAAAGAATGGGCCAGAGGGTTCGCACCAGTGAAGTCCAAGAATAGAACCTCGCCAAAGTTTCCTTCGGAAGCAGCGACCTCTCGAACCCTGGATAAGCATTGCAATGGTGACCGGTTTCAACTACGACAGAACCGGAGGTGTATAACGCTTGTGCTCCGGGTTTTCTGGTGTTTTCACGGTTTCGCTTTACGTGCTAGAACTTTAATTTGTGTCATCCAATCCTATACGATACATCCCTCTAGCGCCTGCAATCTTGGGCGGCAAAACTTATATAACTGATGTCAAAAAAAGGAGAAATTAGTGTGCATACCTAGCAGAGTTTACTGCCAGAGGGGAATCATAGGCTGTGTCTCCGTGTGAAAATAATAATAATCTTGAACTTTTTCGTGTCAGAGGAAAGAACGTCTCCCTGATAACATTGAGTTAATTGTGTATAGTGTTATACTACAGTGGCTCCTAGTATATTGTTGTCAAAGGCTACAGTGTCATTTGACAATACAGTGTGGAATTTGTAAATGAAGTGATAAGCCTATAGAGGCTGGAGCCAGGAAGTCGCCAGAACTTACCACAGGTCAGCTGTTTTTAACTTATCTTCCTGGCTGCTAGTTGTACTCGCCTATAATTCTATTGTTACCAGTGAATAGCAGAATTACACGTGTTGTAGTAGAACTAACAGATTATAATTGGTACTTAGTGGAGTTGGAGTGATTTTCATTTAGTTTCTTTTTTTTGAATACCTGACGTTATACTGTGAATTTCATTAAACCTGTAGTACAGCGGTCGCAATCTACACAACCAGAAGCAATATTATACAGAAAAAAGCGTCCTTCCTCCAAATTTCACCAGGTCAACTATAGTGATATATAGAAATTTATTGTGGTGGAGACGGGAAAAAAAAATAGAAACAGCTAGATACAGCGCGTGATAAAACAAGGGTTGAGGTCGACGTTCGTCATTGTAGGAGCTTGCCAGGAAATCACCTGGTTTCTCAACACGCACGTTAATACTTTCCGGATCATTTCAAACTCACTATTACTGGGTAGATAATTTCAGTGCTCTTCATGTGTCAGCCCAAATCATCGACCAGTATGTTTTTAAATAAAGCGACCCACTGATCAGATCAGATCGGGACTGGTCGAACCCTTGACTGGTCCGAACCCTTGGACTGGTCCGAACCCTTGTCTGGTTTCAACACGGTTTCGTTGGACAATAAAGCAGACTGAACGGTGGTGTTGTAGGCGCCCTTATAAACACAAACATTACATATATATCAGACGTGCACGGTAAAGCTGTCCACTATACCAAAAAAAAAGTTTGAAAACGAAATACAAATAGCTAGTGCTTCAATTTAAGGAAGGTTATTAATAGAATATTCGGGTTGCTAGTAGATTGCAGTAAATCAAACCATTCAAATCATTATGAAGCTGAGTTTTGTAGTGCTGTGGGTCAGTCAAACAAACGGGCTTCCCACATGGATATAAATTGTTTCATTTGTGTGGAAATTGGTGAACGCCCTTGTGCCCAGATAACCAAGAATAGCTACAAGAGTGTTACAACAGGGAAATGTTTTTGGGTATGCCCAAAAGAGATAAATCTGTGGACTAAAATCACAAGGGTATTAAAAAGACGGACAACATCAAAGCTGCTTTCTAGACATAAACCTGGAAAGCTTTCTCAACAGATGGACATAAAAAGTCTGTGCTGAATGGTACTGCCCCTTGCATATGGCATGTAGTCAGAAAATGTAAGGTGGAGATGAAGTCCTGGTACGTCAGTAAATGTGGGCGCTATAGTGCTGTCCTGGGAGAGAGTAATGGTTGAAGCTGGAGGTGCTGTCCTGGGAGAATCAATGGTGGAAGTGGAGGTGCTGTCCAGGGAGACAGTAAATGGTGAAGCTGGTGGTGCCTGTCCTGGGGGAGCAGTAATGGGGAACTGGGGAGATGCTGTCCTGGGAGAGAGAAATTGGTTGAAGCTGGAGATTTTTCGTCCAGGTAGTCGGAACTATCGCAAGGGAAGGAATTACATATAAATGACCTGCATAGGGGGATGGAGGCCATAGTAGGGAACAAGGGTAGTCAAAGATAAGATAAAACCATATGGCAAACTAGAAATTACAGCAGGAAATAGCATCAGAGTACTCCAACTAGCATAGTGAGGATATATTACCAAAACCAACTGGTGGAAAGCTCCTTTGGTGGTGCTAGGGAGGATAGAAGTAGACCGGGAAACATGCACCAACAGGGAATACAGTCACAGAAACCCCAAGGCAAACGGAAACAAGCCGGTGCACATACTAAGTTCTTCGGTAATCTGTGGCATGGGAATCTGGAAAAACAGATGGGGAGACGTTCAACTATGCCACCATAAAGAAAATGCCATGCCCAATATGACAACAGGAAAATGCAAAGCTTCTGTAAGCTTTATCACCCTAACTGTGTTACCTCTTAAGTACAGGAAAGACTGTGCTATACTTAAATTGCAGGCAACCATCTAAAGGGGCAAAATAGATACAAAAACATCCAGGCCATGGGAGAAAACCTGGGTAGCCACAGCCACTCAATATGGGAGAGGTTTTTTTAGTGCCCAGGAAGGAAAAAAAATGGCAGGAAAGGCAGAAGAAATGATAAACCCAATCCAGTATTCCTGGTGTGGACCACAAGTCGATGGGCCTCCACTCCAAACCAACAGATACAGATACTAATGCCGGAAAAAAAAAATCCCCCCCAGTACCAAACAATACCCAGTCCCAATAACCATTATTCTTGGCATATATACAGGGTCTAAAGCCAGCAACAAACAACAAAAATACCTTTCATCCGTGGACTGCTTGCGAGGCAAAAGGCAATTTCGCGGCTTTCACTGTGACCCACATAAAGGATCACTTGGATAGAACTGTGGATCCCAGGTTACAACCTATACAGATGTGACAGAGTGAACAGGCCAAAAAGGGGGGGGGGGGTTGGCCCGCTGTACATTGCAGAGTCAGTTGTTTGCACCAGAACTGCTTAATCGCCTCAAATGTGTAGTGGAAGTTTTAGCAGTAAAGGTTCGAGAACCAAAACACCTCAGGTCATTCGTGGTAGTCTACAAGCATCCGGGATGCAACATCACAGCAATTCCAGGAACAGCTGTTAAAAAATGACCACTGTCTGGAAAATCTTCCGCTCCTGCACCAACATCTTGCTCCTGGGGGATTTCATCTTATTAAGGCACCTCTAAATGGTGGAATATACAAATAATATTTGTTGCAGTAATATAACCCCAGGAGAGGCAGATTGATGAAAAACTCACACTCACACGAGCTTTTTAATCTCTGCACAAAAAATTCAATTTAAACTGCCACATAATAGAGTACTAGATGGAGATACACTAGACCTCATCATTCACTAAACAATGATGTTCTGATAAGATAATGTCACCATCAAAAACAAGATACTCAGTTCACAACATAATTGCAGGTTCAGACTGCATGCGTGGAGCCCCAGACGCCCATAATGAGACTAGTCACGAGGGAGATTCACCAAATTCAACTTTCAATACAAAACATAAAGTCCTGGGACCATGGTAAACCAATTCCTAACAATATAGCTGGGAAGATATACAAGCATCCACAGACCCCAACTTATGCCTAGAACAGATTAACTACGGTGGACTCTCGTGTTTGCTCAAGGCTTATTCCTCTAAGAACAGGTAGGGTAGATGTTAATAGAAAGAGACAGGCGCTCCCTTTACAGGCGACGGAAAAAGAATAACAGAGCGGCTAAAAGATGTCCAATATATCTGACAAGCGCACCCCGTAGGGAGACACTGGTCAGAGAAAATAGCAAGCATCGAACTTAGCTAAAGGAAAGAGAAAAGAATGGTAGGAAAATCAGTAAACGAGATGATGGATATATGTGGCAACAAAGTGCAAGGAGGCACGAGGAAAAGTTTTGTTCCAAGGGAAACAGAAAATAATAGGAAGGACCATGACGGAGTCTTGGTTTACCCGAAGGGTAGGGAGGAAAAAGCAAGTGCAACAGAGGAATGGAAAAGGTTTACAGGACTAGGCATAGGACCCAGGAAGGAAAACACAGGAGTTTAGTAGAAAGAGCCAGAAAACGAGTCATGCGCAGATAAGGAGGAGGGCCCAGAGGGACAGTATGAAAAACGACATACATCGAAAGTCAAATTCTGACCCGAAACTGCCTGTATTCTGAGCCACATTAGCGAAGAAGACAAACAGTCAAGGACAGGTTGATAAGGCTGAGGAAAGAAGGTGGGGAACTCACAAGAAAACGATCAAGAGGTTATGTGAGGACGAGGCTCAACCACGAGATTTAGGAAGTATCTTACAGTAGAGGACAGGAAGGACTCTGGGGGGGACAGACCCAGATGGGGACACCAACCAAAGGGAATTACACCAATTACACCGAGTTGGACCGACATTACATTACAATGCAGAGGGTGAGGAGGTGAAGAAAACTGCTAAGGGACATCGATACCTCAAAGGCAATGGGACCGGACACATCTCTCCATGGGTCCTTTGAGAGGGGCAGATATGTTGTGCGTACCACTTACCACAATCTTCAAACACATCCCTGGAAACTGGGCAACTACCTGAGGTATGGAAGACAGCAAATGTAGTTCCCCATTTTCAAAAAACGGAGACAGAAATAAGAGGCAACTAAAACTATGAACTGTGTGTCATCGAGTGTCTAGTACTGCAAATTATGGAGAAATTATCAGGAGGAGAGTGGCTGGAGCACCTGGAACGGAACAGGAGTATAAAAGCCAACCAGCACGGTTCACGGGAAGGCAAATCCTGTGTCACAAACCTTCTGGAGTTTTATATTAACTCTAAACCAGAAGTCAAGACAAGAGAGAGGAGGGGTGGGTTTGATTGCATCTTCTTGGACTGCAAAGAAGGCTTGACACAGTTCCACACAAGAGATTCAGTGCAGAAGCTAGAGCATCAGGCGCATATACAGAAGGGCACTGCAATGGATACAGAGAATACCCTGACGGGACCGGCAACCAACGAGTCCATGGTACGTTAATGATGTACACTGTGGGCACACTGAGACGAGCGGGGGTCCCCCACAGGGGTCGGTCCTAGGACCAGTGCTATTTTTGGTATATGTGAACGACATGACGGAAGGGTTAGACTAGAAGTGTCCCCTGTTTGCAGATGAAGTAAGTTATGAGTGAGAATTAATAATCTGACTGACGGGACCAGGCAGGGACTTCAAAGAGACCTGTACAGACTGGACACCTGGTCAGCCAAAATGGCTTCTCGAATTTAATCCTGCCAAATGCAAAGTCATGAAGATAGGGGAAGCACAGAAGACACAGACAGGTATAGGCTAGGTGGCCAAAGACTGCAAAACTCACCTCAAGGAGAAGATCCTTGGGGTGAGGATAACAACCGAGCATGTCTCGGAAGCACACATTCAATCAGATAAACTGCATTGCTGCATATGGGCGCCTGGCAAACTGAGAACCCAGCATTCCGACAACCTTAGTAAGGAATCATTCAAGACACCTTACACCGTGTATCGTCAGGCCCATACTGGAGTAATGCAGCACCTGTTGGAACCAGCACTTGATAAGCACGTCAAGAAACTAGAGAAAGTACAAAGGTTTATGCAACACGGTTAGTTCCAGGAGCTAAAGGGGAATGTCCTATGGAAGGATAAGTTAAGGGATCGGCCTGACGACAATGGAGGAAGGAGGGTCAGGGAGAGACTGATAACGACATATAAAATACTTCGTGGAAAAAGACAAGGTGTGGACAAGGACAGGATGTTCCAGGGAGGGGACACAGAAACAAGAGGCCACAATTGGAAGTTGAAGACACAATGAGTCAGAGAGATAGTAAGGAAGTATTTCTTCAGTCATAGAGTTCGTAAGGCAGTGGAATAGCTAGAAAATGACGTAGTGGAGGCAGGATACCATACACAGTTTTAAGACGAGTTTTGATAAAGCTCATGGAGCGAGGGAGAGAGAGGGTCTAGTAGCAAACCGGTGGGAAGAGGCGGGGCCAGGAGCTAGGACTACGAACCTGCAACCACAAACCTAGCGTGAATACAACACACACACACACACACACACACACACACACACACACACACACAACACACACACACACACACACACCACACACTCACACTACACACACACACACACACACACACACACACACACACACACACACACACACCACCACACACCAACACACCACACAAGTCAAAGTCAATAGTAGCAGAGGCCAGGATACAGAGTTAGATGCGAATTGAACTCTGAACAGCCTAAAAGAACTAAGAACTTTTTGGGATATTGACACAGAGGAATGCTAATCAGTCACAAATAAGGGGGACTGTATAGGGACAGAAGGAGCAAAAACAGCATGTAGAGCTCAATCAGCTGGAGATTGTTAGTAAATGAAAGACCTATGCTATATGTGGAGCCCTACAGGACCACAGCACAGAGCCCAGGGAAAGCTGAGAAGGAAAAATGTGATAGGCCACTGAGCCCAAGTACATTAGCTAGTGAAACTTGAATGAAGGGAAAGCCTGCAATGGAGGAAATCAAATTGAATAATGAGAGGGAAAACACAGGGATATGCCGTGGGAGAATGAAAGGGTAGGGTCATTCTTTTGGTATGGGTCTCCAGGAAGTTGAAGGGGAAAACATATGGAAGCAGAAAACAGGGAAAAAAAAAGCAATTTGAAAGAATCATGAAAGCAATAGGAGGAATGTCGACATGACCCAGCTGGAAAATTTTCGGAGAATAGGGGGTATGTAAAAAGAAACCGGCCTGTGAAAGTGACCTTCAAGGCAAAATTCGACTCGGAACAAGATCATGCAGAGAAGGGAAAGCACGAATTAAGGGACATGCCGGCCATAAGGAAGGTGTAGCTCGACCGCGACAGAACACAATCAGAAAGGCAAGAAACAGAGAGAGATGGTTACAAAAGGCGAAAGGAGGAATGAGGAGGGGATGGAGAAGACAGACAGGAGAGCCCAGGAAACAGGAAGATCCAAAGTGCAGCCCTCCCTCAAACTTCCTATAGAAGCTCCCAAACAGGTCAACACCCCAGCTGCATCCAAAATACTCTAAACCAAAACACCATTGCCACATCTCAATGCCCCACCCACTCAATTACAAAACTCCACCCCCACAGCAAACCACCATTAGTCCTTATCAGGTCTCCAACTTCCCAACCCCAAAACACCTCCCAGACCACAATTCTTAGAAAAAGAAGTGGAATCGTGTGGTATACAAAATGCAGATGGAATAAAAAATAGTTTGAGGAGTGGCACGAAAGAATCAAGGAGACATCCCAGACATAATAGCACTCACAGAAACAAATACTCACCAGAATAATAACAGATCAATCTTTCCAACCGGATATCAAATCCTTCAGGAAAGACAGAGGGAGGTGAGGGGGAGGAGTTGCACTGCTCATTAAAAACCCAGTGGCGGGTTTGAGAAAATGGAAGGAATGGGATGGCACGGCGAAAGGGATAGTTAGTTAGGAACAATCCAGTTCTGAGGGACATAGGTGAGACAATCTGCAGTAATGTAAACCCACCACAGAACTGCAGGGAGGGGCCAACGAGCAGAATACGATGGATGAGCAACAGAGCAAATGCGTCACTACACTAGCCGAGCGTGCGCCAGTGAGAGCGCACACGGGGTGGGAGCAAGTTACAGTAAGGGTGATTTCAATCACATGGAGATTGACTGGGAAAACCTGGAGCCCCCCATGGGGGTCCCGAAACATGGAGAGCCAAGGATGATGCGATGTTGGGTACTGGAAAAAACCCTCTCATACATTCAACATGTTAGAGCCACTACCAGAGAGAAGAGGAGTGATGAAACAACAAGACTGGACCTTGTATTCACCTGAGTTGTTTGACAACGAGGATATCATGTATGGAAGGCCCCTGGGGAGCTAGTGATCATGTGCATTTGTGATTCGACTACATAGTTCAGCTCCAAGTGCGGATGAGTGAAAGAGAGAGCAGCAGGAATAGGGTGGAAAAAACCAAAACTCAAAAGGGGGAACTATCAGGCTTGAGGAACTTCTTTTCAAGACAATGCAGTGGCGAGAGGAAACTGACGGAAAAGCAGTACAGAAATGATGGACTATGTCGGCAACAAAATGCACAGAGGCCAGTGGAGAGATTTGTTCCAAGGGAAACAGAAATAATGGAAGACAGAAAAGAGTCCTTGGTTTCACCCAAAGGTGTAGGAAGGCAAAACTATGTGTATAGAGAATGGAAAAGGTACTAGAAGACAGAGAACTCAGGAAAAATAAAAGAGAATTAGCCGAAAGAGCCAGAAACGAATATGCACAGATAAGGAATGACCGCACAGGCTCAGCGCATTACGAAAAAATTCGACATACGCAAAGAAAGTCAAGACGGACCCGAAGCGGTTTGTACAGCCTCCATCAGGAGGGAAAACAGAGTCAAGGACCAGGTAATCAGACTGAGGAAGGGTGATGGGGAAATTCACAAAGAACGGACCCGGCGCAGGTATGTCAGGAGCTCAACACAAGATTTAAAGCAGTATTTACATCGTGCGAAAACCAGTAGGACTCGGAAATCAGAGCAGGGGGTGCACCCAGCAAGTTGTGGATGAGGTACAAATTAACCAAAGGGGGGGTGAAGAAGCTGCTTATGCGACATGACACCTCAAAGGCGGTGGGACCAGAAAACATCTCTCTGTGGGTCCTTAAAGAGGGCGCCGGAGACAATGTGTGTACCATGACAAAGATCTTCAACACAATCATTTGAACAACTGCGGGGCACTCCCGAGGTATGGAAGATGGCAAAATTTATTCTCAATTTTTAAAAAGGGAGACAGACATGAGCACCTAAACTACAGACCTGTATCACTAACGTGTATAGTATGCAAGTCATGGAGAGATCATCAGGAGGGAGAGTGGGGAGCACCTGGAAGAAACAAGTGTATAATTGAAAACCAGTCATCGTTCAGGGAGGGAAAATCCTGTGTCACAAACCTATTAGGTTTTATGACAAGGTGACAGAAGTAAGGACAAGAGAGAGAGGGTGGATCGACTGCATTTTTTTGGACTGCAAGAAGGCCTTCGACAAGGTTCCTCAACAAGAGGTTACTGCAAAAGCTAGGGTTCAGGCTCACATATCAGGAAAGGCACTGCACTAGATAACGAGATTACCTTACAGCGGAGGCAACAACGAGCATGGTTACATTGACAGGTGTCAAAGTGGGCGTCTGCGACAAGGGGGTTCCACAGGGGTCACGTCCTTGGACTGTGCTGTTCTTGGTATATAGTGAATGACATTAACGGAAGGGATAGACTCAGAATGACACCAGAAGATGTCCTTGTTTGCCGATGATGTGAAGGTTAATGAGAAGAATCAAATCGGATATGAGGTTCAGGCAGGGACTACAAGAGACCTGGACAGGCTACAAGCCTGGTCAGCAACGGTTCCGTGAGTTTAACCCCGCCAAATGCAAAGTCACCCGAAAGATTTGGGACGGACAAAGTAGACGAAGGACACAATATAGTTTAGATGGCCAAAGTCTGCAAACCTCATCAAGGAATAAGATTGGGGCGTGAGTAGTATAACACCGAGCATAATCTCCTGAGGCGCACATCAATAGATAACTGCCTGCAGCATACGGGCGCTGCCTGGGCAAACCTACGGATAGCATTCACGATTACCTCGTAAGGAGGTCGTTTCAAGACTCTTGTATACATTTACGTAGGCCATACTGGAGCTATGGCAGGCACCAATTTGGAATCCACACCTTAGTCAACGCACGTCAAGAAATTGAGAAAGTGCAAAGGTTTGCAACAAGACTAGTCCAGAGCTACGGGGATTGTCCTATGAAGAAAGGTTAGGGAAATTGGCCTGACGTCACTCGTGAGACCAGGAGGGTCATGAGAGAGCACATGATAACGACATACAAAATACTGGCGGAATAGACAAGGTGGACAAAGACCAGGCACTGTTCCAGAGAGGGACACAGACACAAGAGGTCACAATTGGAAGTTGGAAAGACTCAGATGAAATCAAAGGGATGTAGAAAGTATTTCTTCAGTCATAGAGTAGTCAGGCCAGGAATAGCCTAGAAAGTATGTGGTGGAGTGGAGGCAGGAACCATACATAGTTTTAAGGCGAGTATGATAGAGTAATGGGGCAGGGTAGAGAGAGGGACCTAGTAGCAATAGCGAAGAGGCGGGGCAGGAGCTGTGACTGACCCCTGCAACCCATATAGGTTGCAGTACAAATAGTTGAGTACAGACAACACACACACCAGAACACACACACAGACACACACAAACAGGACAACCACACACACAGACACACACTCACAGACACACACACACACAGACCACACACACAGACCACACACACACAGAACACACACACACCAGTCACCACACACACACAGACACACACACACACACACTCAACACACACACCACACACCCACCCACCACATCACACACACACACTCATGGGGCATGGAGAGAGGAGGACCTAGTTAGCAATCAGCGAAGAGGCGGGGGCCAGGAGCTGTGCCTCGACCCCTGCAACCACAAATAGGGCGGAGTACACACACACACACACACACACACACACACACACACACACACAAACACACACCACACACTATCTAAAGCTCACGGCTTAGGCGAGAGTGACCTAGTAGCGATCAGAGAAGAGGCGGGGCCAGGGAGTCGGACCTCGACCAGCAAACCGCATAGGTGAGTACAACTAGGTGAGTACACACACTACAAAACACACACACACACACACTACTCACACTACTCTCACACTACTCACACACCACATACACACTACACACACACACACACAATACACCTAACACACACACAAAACACACACCAACACCACTACACACACACACACTACAGCACACACACACACACACACACACACACACACACACACACGCACACACACACACACACACAAACACACTACACACACGCACACACACGCTAGCATATACAGCAGGCCCTAGTGGTCTAATCGACATGTGCCTAGGACCAAAATGGTAACTAACAACACACCACACACACACCACACACACACACTGTCTCGTCAGTGCGTGGCGGCCGGTACGCCTTCCGCGCTCCGCGGATTTTAAGTGTTTTCGGGGGCTACCAAGTGATCTGAAGGGTAGCTAAGTGTGCTAGGATACGTGAACAATTCCTTGAGGGATTTATAATCTGCCTGAGCCAGAATATTTGTAGGAGAGTCCGCCTTTTTTCGTAAGTGATATAGAAAGTAAACGTTTGTGCCAGTCAGGAGCTGGCAGGCTAGTTGCTCAGGCGACGTTGTCACGTGTCACCCAGAAAGATATAAAAGTGAGACAAACGTGTGACCAGTGAGATAAATACAAGTGAATAGGGTACATTATTAACGAGAAGAAATTGAGGTGGAGCTATGCCTGGACGTCACATCGAGCTGGACAATCTACGGCTCGCTACTGGAGTTTACCTGGAGAGATTCCCGGGGCCAACGCCCCTGCGGCCCGGTCTGTGACCGGCCTCCTGGTGAATTCAGAGGCTGATCAACAGGCTGTTGCTGCCTGGCTTGCACGCCACCACGTACGAGCAAAAGCCGGATGACAGAAACCGACTCTAGGTGCTAGGTCAGTGCAGTTTGCGAAGACTGCCAGGGGTCTGTTGGTAACTCCCCCTTATGTGTGTGGGAGGCAGTTGACGTCTCGGGCCCCTGACAATTATTGTATGGTCTCTAACGTGCTAGTGACACCCTGCTTTTCATTGGGGGGATGGTGCATCCGTCTGCAAATCTTTTGCTTTCGTAGTGAGTGATTTTCGGTTGTTGCAGTTCGGTTACTAGTACCTCTGGATTTCCAGGTGTTATATAATCATGTATCTCTCCCTCCTGCGTTCCAGGGAATACAGGTTTTTGGAACCTCAAGCGCTCCCAGTAATTGAGGTGTTTTATTCTCCGTTATAGCGCGCGTGAAGCTCTCGTACATTTTCTAGGTCGCCAATTTCCCTGGCCTGAAAGGTGCTGTTAGTGTGCCAGCAATATTCCAGCCTAGATCGAAACAAGTGACCTGAAGAGTGTCATCATGGGCTTGGCCTCTAGTTTTGTTTTGAAGGGTTTCATTATCCTCCTGTCATTTTTCTAGCAGGATGCGATTGATACAAATGTTATGGTCCTTGAGCGTGAGATTCCTCCGACATGATCACTCCCAGGTCTTTGACGTTGGTGTTTCGCTCTATTTGTGGCCAGAATTGTTTTGTACTCTGATGAAGATTTATTTTCCTCATGTTTCCATATCTGAGTATCGAAATTTCTCATCCCGCTTGACTTCATATTTGTTTTCTGCAGCAGCCCACTGAAAGATTTGGTTCACAATGTCCCGCGCCTGGACGCCTTGCAGTGTCTGCAATGGAAAAGGACATGTCATGCGATTAGTTGTGTTCATCTGCAAAGGAAGACACGGTGCAGTGGCTGACATCCTTGTCGATGTCGGGATATGAGGATGAGGAACAAGAGGAGCAAGTTACTGTGCCTTGTGGAACAGAGCTTTTCACGTAGCTGCCTCTGGCATTTACTCTCGTTCGACCACTCTCTGTGTTCTGTTAGTGAGGAAAATATAGAGCATCGACCGACTTTTCCTGTTATTCTTTAGCACGCATTTTTGTGCGCTATTACGCCATGGTTCACACTTGTCGAAGGCTTTGCAAAGTCTGCGGTTTATATATTACATCTGCATTCTTTTTGTCTCTAGGGCACTTTAGGACCTGTCGTAGTGTTAATCAGTTTGAGACAGACAGGAGCGACTGTCTAAAACCCCATGTTGCACTGGGTTGTGTAGAACTGATGGGTTTTAGGAGGGTGGTGGTCTTGCTCTTAGACCCTTTCAAAAGATTTTTATTGATATGGGATGTTGGTGCTATTGGTCTGTTGTTCTTTTGCTGTTGCTTTAATGCCCCTTTGTGGGAGTGGGGCTATGTCTGTTGTTTTTCAGGTACATGTGGGTCGACCCCCGATGTCCATGCTCCCACTCATCAGGATGGAAAAGGCTGTGATGTTTCGTGATGAACACAGAGTTCATGGAGTCTGGCCCTGGGGCAGACCAGAGAGCCACTGGGCATTGTCATTTATCCGCTTGAACCGGTAATCACCTATGCGAGTGGTGTTGTAATCATCTGTTGATTGGTTGTTTGGGTGTGTCGGGGTTCAAGGTTCAAATTAACCGCCAAGTGATTGCGAAATAGGTCTCTCATAGCACGATAAAGAATAGGAACTAAGGTATTCAATAAGGAATAGCATATGGTAATCATTGAACATGCGAGTAATTACTATAAGCCTAGGGGTAGGTCAGGCATAGGCAACAATTGTAAGAAAGTGTGGGCAAGTCAGGAGGGTTGGGGTCAGGTCACAAGAGGGGTTTGTGGTCTCAAGCGACACTGAGAATTCCAATACCACTCCAAGCACAAGTTCATCACTACTTTTCAGTACACATACTAATCCCACAACATAATTCCACATTAATTCCAAACACACACACACACACACACACACCACACACTCACACACACACACACATACAAACCACATACACACACATACACCACACATACACCACACCACACACTCACACAACACACGCACTAACACACACTCACACACAACACTCACACCACACACACGAGCCAGGAGCTCGGGACTTCGAACCCCCACAACCTCACTTAGGTGAGTACCACACACACACACACAACACACACACACATAAACACACACACCACCACACATATTACACTCATGACACACACACACACACACAACCCCTGCAACCACAATTAGCGTGAGTACAATTAGGTGAGTACACACCCACACACACCCACACACACAACACATTACACAACACACACACACAACTCACACACACACACCACACACACAACACACACACACACAACAAAACACACACACACACACACTGTTACACCCTTTTGTTCAATTTTGATCATATTTCTTTTATTTTCACAATGGGATACTTTTACATGTCTATTTTGCTATTTAACTTCTAATATTATATTCAGGAGTAATTCCATTAGTCGCTAAATGGATTTAATCGACTTTATAATATTATCTGGATCGTATTACTTAGCTTTGTATTTAGGTAGGTCATTTTAAATTAGTGTCAACCTGCTGCGTGGACTCGGCCAAGCACCAGTTAGGTGTTTTGAGCTGCTCGGACCACATGCTCCAAACGAGGTAACAGTGGGGCTGGTAAAGCCTCACAGAGTCAGTTCCTTACCTTCCTCACTCTCGTGAGGGAGCTCCCCTGATTCCTGGATTTAAACTTTTGTCCCACATGAGGTTCCCTAGTGACCTCCGTACCCGGTCGGTATCTGACAGAAACGTCTCGGTCTCGGGACGAAGGGTACTTGCTGTTGCTGTGTTGGAGAGACGATGGTGATTGTCCTAGCTCTGCTAGGGAGTGAATTTAAAGCAGGTATTTGGTTCAAAGAGGACGGTGAAAACAGTTTCATGGGAGTCAGACTCACCTCAAAATTCCTTTAAGTGTAAAATTTATTCCTAATCTCACTTAGTATATTATGAAAGTTGTATAAGAGTGAATTATTATGAAGTGTTTCGTCTTTGTCTCATTTGGATTGAGTTAGGTAATGTGTTTATTATGTGAAGAGAAGGTGTTATGATACTAGAGAGTTCCGAATACTATAAATCAAGATAATACTGTGTATTATCTTTTAAGTGAACTTATGTGTTTCATGAGTAACTCTGTTTTATGGTGCGAACTTTTTAAACGTTAATATAAAAACCTTCTATTGGTTTGATTATAGAAAACTTAACCCTAAAACACTGGAAAGAACCATTGTGGATTGTTTACTACTGAACCCCTTGAATGACTTTCATCTAGGAACCAGGATACTTCAATCCTGCTTGTATGTGTTGCAAGAAAGGCTCTAAACAGGCTTATGTAGTGGCCGCCTAGTACGCAACAAAGTGGGGGCCCGTCCTCGTATTGCCTCTGACCAAGGTGCTGAGGAAAGATCAGCCCTTGGATAAGTAAGTGCCAATCCCATGAAAGTGAGCCTGCTGTTCAGGTTACATAAAATTTACTATCGGAGGCTCAATGGCGACAGTTTAAATATGTGAGTGAACCTTGGAGGGATTGGAATAGCTGTAAAAAACTGCAGAAGTGCTGGCAAAGCTGCCGTACTACGCCTAGGTTATTGAAGCTCCAACAAATATTACACGCCTGAGACCACTCGATCTTTTTTGTGAACAGCAGTTTCGAACAAGGGGAGGTGGATACATTGACGATTTCTGATGAGGCAAGCTAATATCTCACTTTGAAATCTTGACCGACAGCTTGGAGCACAAGGACACTTGCATCTTGGTGGCTTCCAACTTCCCTTTATTTTTTTTTTTTTTTTTTTTACCCTCTAGTGATGTGGCTGAGCCGAATCAAGGGGAGCGCTGGTGTGAGTGGACATCTCTGGGAGAGAGGTGCCTGAAATTGGCGGCGTTTCTAACTCACCACGTTATCTGAACCTGGGTTCACAAGAAGCCACCCAGTGCAGGTGCTCGACCCAAGGAAAAGACGGGAAAATTGTATCCTCCAACTCTCCACTACACCGATTGGGCCCATATCACAGAGCCAGTTCGAAAGAAATGAGCAGCCTTATTACTTTACAAATGGTCCAAATAGAAGCCAAAGGAAGCTGAATGCAGAAGATCGAGAGGGACACCATATCTACGAACGTCAGCGGGCAAAAGGGAAGGAAGTTGTGAGGCCCGAGGCCCCAGAATATTTTCGCCATTCATAACAGCAGCATCTATGGTGCCCAAGTTTTGCGAGTCTGATTGGACACGAACTCGATACGTTCGAAAATCAGGCTCGAGCTATGCAGTGGCCCCAACCATTTGTGCTGTCTTGTTGCATACGGACCTGAATGGTAAGCTCGAGAATGTTACGCGGCTTTGCCCTTACGAAAAGTACATACACTATGACTCCATCAAAAAGGTCATAACTGGGACCTATGATCTACCTCCCTTTTGAGGCTACAGCAAGCCTTCCGTTACTCTGAAAAGGTTACCAGGGCCCAAACTTGGGAGGACTTCGCCAGGCAGAAGGAAATGTAGCTTTCGAGAGGTGCAAGAGCTCACAAAGCAAACCACCGTAAGCAGCTTAACCCAATTAACACTACAAGAGGACTTCTATAATTCTATATCCTGGGGATTTGCGGAGTTCCTGAGTCGACCGTCCTAAACCTGAGTGATGGAGGACCGCTGCACTGCGATCGCTACGAGATCTCCAGCCGCTGATTTCCGTGATAGACATCCAGAGAGGAAGCTGTAAAATTGGGCCAGAGGGTTCGCACCAGTGAAGTCCAAGAATAGAACCTCGCCAAAGTTTCCTTCGGAAGCAGCGACCTCTCGAACCCTGGATAAGCATTGCAATGGTGACCGGTTTCAACTACGACAGAACCGGAGGTGTATAACGCTTGTGCTCCGGGTTTTCTGGTGTTTTCACGGTTTCGCTTTACGTGCTAGAACTTTAATTTGTGTCATCCAATCCTATACGATACATCCCTCTAGCGCCTGCAATCTTGGGCGGCAAAACTTATATAACTGATGTCAAAAAAAGGAGAAATTAGTGTGCATACCTAGCAGAGTTTACTGCCAGAGGGGAATCATAGGCTGTGTCTCCGTGTGAAAATAATAATAATCTTGAACTTTTTCGTGTCAGAGGAAAGAACGTCTCCCTGATAACATTGAGTTAATTGTGTATAGTGTTATACTACAGTGGCTCCTAGTATATTGTTGTCAAAGGCTACAGTGTCATTTGACAATACAGTGTGGAATTTGTAAATGAAGTGATAAGCCTATAGAGGCTGGAGCCAGGAAGTCGCCAGAACTTACCACAGGTCAGCTGTTTTTAACTTATCTTCCTGGCTGCTAGTTGTACTCGCCTATAATTCTATTGTTACCAGTGAATAGCAGAATTACACGTGTTGTAGTAGAACTAACAGATTATAATTGGTACTTAGTGGAGTTGGAGTGATTTTCATTTAGTTTCTTTTTTTTGAATACCTGACGTTATACTGTGAATTTCATTAAACCTGTAGTACAGCGGTCGCAATCTACACAACCAGAAGCAATATTATACAGAAAAAAGCGTCCTTCCTCCAAATTTCACCAGGTCAACTATAGTGATATATAGAAATTTATTGTGGTGGAGACGGGAAAAAAAAATAGAAACAGCTAGATACAGCGCGTGATAAAACAAGGGTTGAGGTCGACGTTCGTCATTGTAGGAGCTTGCCAGGAAATCACCTGGTTTCTCAACACGCACGTTAATACTTTCCGGATCATTTCAAACTCACTATTACTGGGTAGATAATTTCAGTGCTCTTCATGTGTCAGCCCAAATCATCGACCAGTATGTTTTTAAATAAAGCGACCCACTGATCAGATCAGATCGGGACTGGTCGAACCCTTGACTGGTCCGAACCCTTGGACTGGTCCGAACCCTTGTCTGGTTTCAACACGGTTTCGTTGGACAATAAAGCAGACTGAACGGTGGTGTTGTAGGCGCCCTTATAAACACAAACATTACATATATATCAGACGTGCACGGTAAAGCTGTCCACTATACCAAAAAAAAAGTTTGAAAACGAAATACAAATAGCTAGTGCTTCAATTTAAGGAAGGTTATTAATAGAATATTCGGGTTGCTAGTAGATTGCAGTAAATCAAACCATTCAAATCATTATGAAGCTGAGTTTTGTAGTGCTGTGGGTCAGTCAAACAAACGGGCTTCCCACATGGATATAAATTGTTTCATTTGTGTGGAAATTGGTGAACGCCCTTGTGCCCAGATAACCAAGAATAGCTACAAGAGTGTTACAACAGGGAAATGTTTTTGGGTATGCCCAAAAGAGATAAATCTGTGGACTAAAATCACAAGGGTATTAAAAAGACGGACAACATCAAAGCTGCTTTCTAGACATAAACCTGGAAAGCTTTCTCAACAGATGGACATAAAAAGTCTGTGCTGAATGGTACTGCCCCTTGCATATGGCATGTAGTCAGAAAATGTAAGGTGGAGATGAAGTCCTGGTACGTCAGTAAATGTGGGCGCTATAGTGCTGTCCTGGGAGAGAGTAATGGTTGAAGCTGGAGGTGCTGTCCTGGGAGAATCAATGGTGGAAGTGGAGGTGCTGT
Organism: Cherax quadricarinatus; assembly: GCF_026875155.1. Lineage (NCBI taxonomy): Eukaryota > Metazoa > Arthropoda > Malacostraca > Decapoda > Parastacidae > Cherax > Cherax quadricarinatus. The sequence continues at coordinate 95,349,359 of NC_069402.1, forward strand.
CCAGGGAGACAGTAAATGGTGAAGCTGGTGGTGCCTGTCCTGGGGGAGCAGTAATGGGGAACTGGGGAGATGCTGTCCTGGGAGAGAGAAATTGGTTGAAGCTGGAGATTTTTCGTCCAGGTAGTCGGAACTATCGCAAGGGAAGGAATTACATATAAATGACCTGCATAGGGGGATGGAGGCCATAGTAGGGAACAAGGGTAGTCAAAGATAAGATAAAACCATATGGCAAACTAGAAATTACAGCAGGAAATAGCATCAGAGTACTCCAACTAGCATAGTGAGGATATATTACCAAAACCAACTGGTGGAAAGCTCCTTTGGTGGTGCTAGGGAGGATAGAAGTAGACCGGGAAACATGCACCAACAGGGAATACAGTCACAGAAACCCCAAGGCAAACGGAAACAAGCCGGTGCACATACTAAGTTCTTCGGTAATCTGTGGCATGGGAATCTGGAAAAACAGATGGGGAGACGTTCAACTATGCCACCATAAAGAAAATGCCATGCCCAATATGACAACAGGAAAATGCAAAGCTTCTGTAAGCTTTATCACCCTAACTGTGTTACCTCTTAAGTACAGGAAAGACTGTGCTATACTTAAATTGCAGGCAACCATCTAAAGGGGCAAAATAGATACAAAAACATCCAGGCCATGGGAGAAAACCTGGGTAGCCACAGCCACTCAATATGGGAGAGGTTTTTTTAGTGCCCAGGAAGGAAAAAAAATGGCAGGAAAGGCAGAAGAAATGATAAACCCAATCCAGTATTCCTGGTGTGGACCACAAGTCGATGGGCCTCCACTCCAAACCAACAGATACAGATACTAATGCCGGAAAAAAAAAATCCCCCCCAGTACCAAACAATACCCAGTCCCAATAACCATTATTCTTGGCAAATATACAGGGTCTAAAGCCAGCAACAAACAAAAAAAATACCTTTCATCCGTGGACTGCTTGCAGAGGCAAAGGCAATGTTCGCGGCTTTCACTGAGACCCACATAAAGGATCACTTGGATAACGAAATGTGGATCCCGGGTTTACAACCTATACAGATGTGACAGAGTGAACAGGCAAAAGGGGGGGGGGGTGGCCTGTACATTGCAGAGTCAGTTGTTGCACAGAACTGTTAATGCCTGCAAAATGTGTAGTGGAGTTTTAGCGGGAAAGGTCGAGAACCAAAACCTAGTCATTGTGGTTTAGTTACAAGCATCCGGATGCAACATCCAGCAATTCCAGGAACAGCTGTTAAAAATTGACCACTGTCTGGAAAATCTTCCAGCTCCTGAAACCCAACATCTTGCTCCTGGGGATTTCAACTTAAGGCACCTAAATGGAGGAATATAGCAAATAATATTGTTGCAGAAAATAACCACCAGGAGGCAGCTCTGATAAAAAACTCACACTCACACGAGCTTTTAATCTCTGCACAAAATTCAATTTAAACCAGCAAAAAAAGAGCTACTAACTGGAGAATACACTAACCTCATCTTCACTAACAATATGATCTGATAAGAAATGTCACCATATCAAAAACAATATACTCAGATCCAACTTTAATTGGGGTTTCAGACATGCATGCGTGGAGCCCCAGCCGATAATGAGACTAGTCACAGGGAGCATTCACCAAATTCAACTTCAATAACAAAACATAAAGTGGGACCAAGTAAACCCAAATTTTCCTAACCAATATAAGCTGGGAAGATATACAAGCAACACAGACCCCAACTTATGCCTAGAACAGATTAACACGGTGGCTCTCGTGTTTGCACAAGGCTTATTCCTCTAAGAAAAGGAGGAGTAGATGTTAAATAGAAAGAGACAGGCGCTCCCTTTACAGGCGACGGAAAAGAATAACAGAGCGGCTAAAAGAGGTCAATATATCTGAAATGCGTAGGGAGACACTGGTCAGAGAAATAGCAAGCATCGAACTTAAGCTAAAAGAATCCTTTAGGAGTCAGGAATCGCGGGAAGAACTAAAAGCCATAAATGAAATCGAAAGAAACCCTAAGTATTTCTTCTCCTATGCCAAATCAAAATCGAGAACAAACGTCCAGTATTGGGCCCCTACTTAAACAAGATGGGTCCTACACAGATGACAGCAAGGAAATGAGTGAGCTACTCAAGTCCCAATATGACTCAGTTTTGAGAGAGCCACAAATTTTGATTAACACAAGCATATCCGATGTTATCCTGACGCCAAATGACTTCGAACAGGCGATAAATGACATGCCATGCACTCTGCCCACGGGCCAGACTCATGGAACTTTGTGTTCATCAAGAACTGCAAGAAGCCCTATCACGAGCCTTTTCCATCCTATGGAGAGGGAGCATGGACACGGGGGTCGTCCCACAGTTACTAAAAACAACAGACATAGCCCCACTCCACAAAGGGGCAGTAAAGCAAGAGCAAAGAACTACAGACCAATAGCACTAACATCCCATATCATAAAAATCTTTGAAAGGGTCCTAAGAAGCAAGATCACCACCCATCTAGAAACCCATCAGTTACACAACGCAGGGCAACATGGGTTTAGAACAGGTCGCTCCTGTCTGTCTCAACTATTGGATCACTGCCGACAAGGTCCTAAATGCACTAGAAGACAAAAAGAATGCAGATGTAATATATACAGACTTTGCAAAAGCCTTCGACAAGTGTGACCATGGCGTAATAGCGCACAAAATGCGTGCTAAAGGAATAACAGGAAAAGTCGGTCGATGTATCTATAATTTCCTCACTAACAGAACTCAGAGAGTAGTCGTCAACAGAGTAAAGTCCGAGGCAGCTACGGTGAAAAGCTCTGTTCCACAAGGCACAGTACTCGCTCCCATCTTGTTCTCATCCTCATATCCGACATAGACAAGGATGTCAGCCACAGCACCGTGTCTTCCTTTGCAGATGGCACCCGAATCTGCATGACAGTGTCTTCCATTGCAGACACTGCAAGGCTCCATGCGGACATCAACCAAATCTTCAGTGGACTGCAGAAACAATATGAAGTTCAACGATGAGAAATTTCAATTACTCAGATATGGTAAACATGAAGAAATTAATCTTCATCAGAGTACAAAACAAATTCTGGCCACAAAATAGAGCGAAACACCAACGTCAAAGACCTGGAGTGATCATGTCGTAGGATCTCACCTTCACGGACGCATAACCTTAATCAATCGCATCTGCTATAAAAATGACAGATGATAATGAGAAACCTTTCAAAACTAGTGAGGCCAAGCCCATGAGACACTCATCAGGTCACTTGTTCTATCTAGGCTGGAATATTGCGCACTACAAACACCCTTTCATGCAGTTAAATTGGCCGACCTAGAAAATGGACAAGAAACTTTCACGGCGCGCAATAACGGAGATAAAACACCTCAATTACTGGAGCGCTTGAAGTTCTAAAACCTGTATTCCCTGGAAACGCAGAGGGAGAGATTACATGATTATATACACCTGAAACTCCTAGAGGGACTAGTACCGAACTTGTACACGAAAATCACTCACAACGAAAGCAAAATGACTTAGCAGACGAGCACCATACCCCCCAAAGAAACGCAGGGTGTCACTAGCACGTAAAAAAGACCAGACAATAAGTGTCAGGGGCCCGGAGACGTTCAACTCCTCCCAGCACAACCATAAGTATTAACCAACAGACCCCTGTCAGTCTTCAAGCTGGAACTGGACAAGCACCTTAAGACATATCCATATCAGCCGTGCTGTGGCTCGTACGTTGTTTGCGTGTCAGCCAGCAGCAACATCCTGGTTGATCATGCTCAGATCCACCATGAGGCGCTTGCCACCAGAACCGGGCCGCGGGGCGGTTGACCCCCCATAACTATCTCCAGGTAAACTATCCAGTAAGCCAGGAAGAACATTGTCCTGTTTCATATTGCCAAACGGGATTGTCCATGTGAGAAACCAATGTTATCAGCTGGAAAAGGGACATGAAATATAGTATGGAGAAGGAGCTCCTGTGCAGATGGGTCTTCAGTACCCACACCAGAGATGTTTAGCCCGCGGATCTAGATCTGCAGAACCGAAGACTGCTTTCACTGAGAGACCTGATACGAGGCCATCTCCAGGCAAGAAAATTGGGAAAAGGTCAATGATCCTATATTTTTCAAAAGGAAAAGCTGGTATTGACGAGGGTCAATGGTGCCGGTTAAAACTAAAGGATACGGGAGTTAACTTGACATTGTTTAAAAATGGAATCCTCTCTTTGTCGACCGCCACTTATTACGAAATATAGATGCCCTTTCTGAGGCTTATGGAGGAGCTTTTCTAGAGTTTCCCCCATAGGATATACCTAGAGCCTGGGTTGCTATAAAGGATATCGACTGACCGGTTAATCAGATAAGGATTTCCTATAAGTGTTGCTGACCATACGATAGGAAATTGACCTAAGCTTCGAAGGAATCAAGAAGAACTCTAAGGTGATAGAAAATACTCGGGAGAGGATTAACTGATGAGGCTTCATAGGAAGGACCCTATCAATATTTTCCGCTGGAGTTTTTATGTGTGTGTGTGTATTAATTTGTATGTGTGTGTGTGGTGTGTGTGTTTTGTGTAAGAGAGAGAGAGACTCCAGTCAATCAACATTTGCACCAATACTCACTACAGTTGTGCCGGTTGTTGAAGATGTGAATAGCTCATTACTCTAAAATTTGTTCATTATTTGCAGAGGCCATGTATAAACGTAAGTAACCATTCTTTACAGTATTCATTACCTTTGTAACTTGTGAGTTCATTACCTTTGTAACTGTGAGTTCATTACCATGTACCTATTTCAAGCCATCAAAACTTTGGAGCCCGGTCCCCTGACCCATTGTGTACCTCAGTTAATCTGTAAATAACTTTGTAATTTAATGAATGTGACTAGACCTACCTGGCGTCATTACCTAGAAAATTGTGAGTTTCATTACCTTTGTAAATTGTGAATTCATTGCCTCTGTAACTTGCTCAGCTAGTCAAAAACGTTGAGGCCCAGTCCCTGACCCATTATTACCCTGTAATCTTTTGCTACCGCCCACAGGATGGGTATGGTGCAAATAAAACAAATTAAACTAAACTAAAAAAGTTGTCACTAGGTCCATGCACGACCAGTTTACCTCTGAATCACAGAGGAGAAGAGGGCCAAAGCTGATCTGGTTTGAACCTATTGTTTAAGTGCGACCCACGGCCCGAGATGCGATGTCTGTGTCTGCAGGGCTAGACTCAACTTAGAATCTTTAGGTGCTAAAAAGTTTAAGACCTAGATGCTAATCCAAGCACAGATGGAAGACCCCTCGTTGGAGAAGTAAGAAAGCTGTTTGATAACGGAAGAAGAGGCCGAGAAACTAGAGGACTGGTTTATCTAGTAGCGGTATACTTATGAAGAAATCCCAGAAGACATTCTCTAGGGCACCTTGGCCAAGGCCAAGCCATGTTTAATTAATCCTTGCCTAGGATTTATAGTGAGCTTGCAATGAAAGTCGCCCATTAAAAATACCCAATGGGAGGACAACTGGGAATAAGGAAAACAATGGTACAGTTTGTCAAAATACTTTTTTTTTGGCCTAGAAATGCGGAAACCGTGGTGAACATCTTCGCAGATTGCCGGTCTGACAACCATCGGTAAGCCTGCCATACCCCGCCTCCAGCTCTCCTCGTCCTATCACCTCAGATGGCGACCCTTTTTCCCCTTTTTAATCATCGATTGCTAGGTCCACCCCCCCGGACCAAGGCGGGGAATTCAGTACCTATAATTAATGGTTTGCCACCCTTCCCCCGGGCCACCCCCATGAGGAAAATAATGCTCGGCAATAGTCCGCGCTTTTTTTAAAGTTTTTTCCAAATAGGGCTGCCTCTGGTCCGTTGATCAAGGATCAACTTCACTTAAAAAACTTCAAGGAGGCCATGTCACGCCCTTTGGGGTAAAATCTATCCCCGCCGAGCTATAGGCCCCAGTCCCAAGGAGCATTTGGAACGGTTTTTATCAAATTGAAGGTGATGAGCGTTTTTCCACTAGAACAATTCGTAAAGACTGGGGGGAGGCATTCCTTTTTTCTCCTGGCCTTAAGGGAAAAACGAGAGGAAAGTCTGGGTATAGCCTTTTTAGTGAATTCGTTATACGGTACGTGGACCCCCCCGCAGTATTGAAAGATTATGGACCGGGAAAACGTACCCGTCAGTTCAGGGATGCCCCGGGTTGATGCGGAACACCTCACTTTCACGAGGAACCTAGCCGCAGAGAATTTGAAGAAAGCCCGGCTAAAATGAAACTACGACATGATGAACATTCGGCCTCTCGCTCTTTCAACATCGGAGATAAAGTAGGGGCTCAAAAATTCATGCCCGGGACATGCACTGAAACCAAGATATAAGGACCTTTGGAAGTCATTAAAAAACTGAGTGAAGTGAATTCCCGGGTTCTTTACCCCAGGGAAAAAGAAATCAGACCAACAACAATGTTAACCAATTGAAGAAATATTATGGGGTTGGGCCCCGACCGCTGCCATTCTTCTAGTCCCAGCAAGAAGCAGAGGATTTGGAGGACTGCTCCAAAGGAATAGAAGTCCGTCTTAGAAACACTCAAGTTCTACGATCCCTGGACGTTTTTTTTAAAAGGTCTGGCCTGTGACCGACCCAAAAGGGAAGGAAAAATGTGATTTTGAAGTACCCCATCTTTGGGTTTGGCGATATACCTAAGGGGTGCACGTTGGGGACACACGACGTGGATGTCCAAGGAGCTGCACCCATCAAGCAGTCCCCTTATCGTTTAAAAGCCCTATTAAACGCCAAAGCTCCTAAAAGGAGGAAATCGACTTTTTGCTGACCCATGGGCTACTGAACGAAGCAAAAGCCCATGGGGCCCCACCTTGTGTGTTAGTCCCAAAGTCAGATGGAACCTATCGTATGTGTACGGATTATAGAAAGGTGAATTCCGTCACAGTTCCTGATGGTTACCCTTTGCCTAGGGTAGACAATTTAATCGATATGGTTGCCGGAGCCAAGTATGTGAGCCGGCTGGACTTACTGCGAGGCTACTATCAAGTGCCCCTGACGGACCGAGCTCAGGACATATCAGCGTTTACAGTGCATGGAGGCTTGTTCAACTACTTGGTTACCCCATTCGGGTTGTGCAACGCAGCATCCACGTTCCAGCGACTTATGAGTTAGTTAGTTTAATATGTTTATTATGCACCCTATACCCATCCTGTGGGCGGTAGTCAAAAGATTACAGAGGTACATAATGGGTCCAGGGACTGGGCCTCAAAGTTTTTATAGCTGAGCAAGTTACAGAGGTAATGAATTCACAATTTACAAAGGTAATGAACTCACAATTTACAAAGGTAATGAACTCCAGGTAGGTCTAGTCACAATCATGACAAGTTACAAAGGTATTTACAGATTACAGAGGTACACAATGGGTCCAGGGACCGGGCTCCAAAGTTTGATGGCTGAACTAGGTACAAGGTAATGAACTCACAAGTTACAAAGGTAATGAACTCACAAGTTACAAAGGTAATGAATACTGTAAGAATGGTTACTTACGTTTATACATGGCTGCAATCATGAACAAATTTTAGAGTAATGAGCAATTCACACTTCCACACCCGGTCACAACTGTAGTGAGTTATTGGTGCAAATGTTGATTGCTGAGTCTCTCTCTCTCTCTCACACACACACACACACACACATACAAATTCATACACACACACACATAAACACACACACACACACACACACACACACACACACACACACACACACACACACATACACAAACTCAAACACACACACGCACACACACTCATACACACACACACACACACTCATACACACACACACACACTCATACTCACACACATACACACACACACACACACACACACATATGCACATATGTGGTAATGCTTTATTTACAGCTAGCAAAGTCAGGGTATTTCTCCAGAATGGTCTGTAATATACCACTGTGGATAAAATACTTAGCCATTTCTTGAACACTTCTGAGTGAGTTGTTTCTAAATTCATTAATTTTATCACACTCAAATACATAATGACGCAGGGTGTGACAATAATCCATCTGGCAAAGTTTACATTTCGTTTGGTCTACATCTGGTGGTGGTGATTTAACCTGCCAAAGATACTTGTAACCCAGCCGGAGCCGGGAAGTAGTGACATCCAAGAGTCTGCTTATTTTGTTGGATGCACCATAGACATGTGGCTCCTCCTGCATGATAGAATGATGATAGATGGACGCACTGGTGTCAATCTCCCTGAGCCTTAAGTCCATAAAATTCAGCTGAAGTTCTTTTCGTATTATTATTCTCAAACTACTACCTGACAAGCCTAGATTGTAATCTACTCCCTCTTTGAAAGCATACAGCTTAACCAATTTATCAGTTCTATCATGCATCTGAAGACCAATGTGAGATGGAATCCACAGCATGTGCACTCTGACTCCACTGTCCACAATCATACCATACCTGTGTCTGGCTTCTGACACAAGCATGCCACAATTTTTTGCTTAATGATTGAGAGCATTTATGGATGACAGAGAATCATTTACAATTAAACTGTCAATCTTTGATACATAATGCATTTCAGTGCAAGGAGTATGGCAAACAGTTCTGTCTGAAGGGTAGAGGCCCAATTATTGATGCGTTTCTCCAATTTCTTTAAGAGAGCCATCACTCTGTACGACAACAGCAGCACTAAACCCGCTGCACCAGTGATTGGTGAACAGAGCCATCACGTAAATAATTTTTCGAGAGGGGGGGG
>NC_069402.1:95358621-95621121 GCF_026875155.1 Cherax quadricarinatus
TTGATGACTCTCAAATGGAATTTCTACCACCGCCCCCCCTTGGAACCACGGCCAATGAACGGGAATTCTTTGAATTTTTCGACCAGCCAGAGGGAAATTTATTGTCGGAAAAATAAAGTATTTTCAGTACACCAGGGGAAAATACACTTATCACCACAGTCAAGACCACAGTTGGAAAGAACGACTGTTGCAAAAAATGTATTTGTTTTTTTGCAACATAATTTTATGCCCATTTCTTAAGCTAAATAAAAGCATACTGGTCCACAGATACTAATTTACCCCACCCTTTCAGTGAAATAAACCATAAACTTTTCTTAACTGTTACGAATTTGCATTTCTCTGACAAAACCAGGCCTGCAGAATGACAGGTTATACAAGTTTAGAAATGTTTTCATGTATCTCAAACAAAAGTTCAGGATATTTTTTTTATCCATTCAAGAATCTGAATTGACGAGTCTTTGATTTTGTTCAAAGGTAACTGTATTTAAAGCAGTAATCCCGGCAAGGGGAAAACCCTTTTTGGTAAAAAATTGTTTGTACTCGTGATTGTGAAGTGGCCTGGTTTGGATTTTGTTATACAGGGGTAGTAAAACATTGAAAAAATACCAAGATTTTTATTGGGTAAATCAGGTGACGTAGTAAAACATGTTGGGGCACCTTTAAAATTTTGGGAAAGGGGCCATACATTATATACCAAAACTGGTACACAAGCCCATTACCATGATTTCACGAGTAAACAAGACAGATTGGTGGCCAGTGGCATTCTAATCGAAAACAATCCCGGGCTCAATGCAGTTTTCGTGGTGATGACTGCGGTGTTTACCCCAATGACATCATGGAAATTACGGGGCATAAAAACGGATTCACATTGTTGACAACCATTCCAAACCGAAAGAAATGCAAGACAGGCAAATTTTGATCGAGTGACAATGAACGTATTCGAAAACCATGCAGTGATTGATTAACAAAAACATGCGCTTTTTGACAATGTGACATGCAGATTGGTTTTTTTGACTTTTTCGAAAATTACAAGTGGGTACATGAAACTTTTCTCCATCTCATGGACATTTCAAAGCTGAATGCAAAATATGTACCAAATAAAGACTGGGTTTAAAAGACCCACCGATGGGAAATTTTTTTTTGCTGTTTTTCAGACAACTCATAATGAAGTACCAGGTAAAAACACCTCACAGAGGCCCCATTCCTCCACTAAACCGAGTGTCTTTTCCTTTGTTGCCGTCATTTTGTTTTTGCACAAAAAAAGCATCTCTTCGACAAATTCTTTTGAGTTGAAGGGAAACTGTATTACAAAAGATCACCTTCTCTCCTCAAACCTTGGTATATTTTTGATAAATTCGAGGCCATGTTTGTTTTCAGTGTTGTTACCGGGACTTTTTAAGTTGTCTGCCCAAAAGACAAACAAAATTCACCATACGGTGGTCGTTACCAGTCTTTATTGGGACAATTTTATGCATTCAGCTTGAAATTCCATGAGATGGGAAAAAAGTTTTCATGTACCACTTGTAACTCTTACGAACACAGTCAAAAAACCAACTCATGTCACCTTGTCAACCAACGCATGTTTTGTGTATAATCAATCATGACCCCTGGTTTCCGAATACGTTCATTAGTCACTCGACAATTTCCACTGTCTTGCATTTCATTTTCGGTGAATGTTGCAACAATGTGACATCTCGTTTGTCATGCCACCGTAAGCCATGATGTCATTTAAAAAAACCCGGGACGTCATCACCACAACACCTGCGTTGACCCGGGCATATGTTTACGTTTAAACGCACTGTGCCACACACATCTGTCTTTTCACTCGCAGAAATCACGATAATGGGCTTGTGTACCAGTTATCGTTAAATAATGAAAGGCCCTTACCAAAAAGGTCCATATGTTTCTCACTACTCCCCGAAAACCCAATAACACTTGGGTATTTTTAAATTTTTTTTACTACCCGTATACAACAATACCAACCCGCCACTGTCACAATCACAGAGTACAAACAATTTTATCCAAAGGGGTTCCCTTTTGCTGGGTATTACTGTTTAATGACATCTACCTTGAAAAAAATAAAGACTCTCATTACAAGTTTTGAATGGATAAAAGTAATATCCGAACTTTTTTTTTGAGTACATGAAAACATTTCAATTTTGTATAACCTGCACTTCGTCAGCCGGGTTTTTGTAGAGAATGCAACATACGAACGTAAGAAAAACCTGTTCACTGGTATTATTTTACGAAGGGTGGGTACAAAATTTCCGATCTGTGGACCATATGCTTTTATTTATCTTATAACTGAGGGATAAGCATTATGTTGCAAAAAACAAATACATTTCTGCAACAGTCGACTCTTTCCACCTGTTAGTCTTGACGTGGTGAAAACGTATTTGCCCTGGTGACTAAAATACTTTTACTTTCCCTGACAATAATTTCCATCAAGGCGTCAAAAAAAATCAAAGAAACCAGTTTATTTTGGGGGGTTCCCCGGGGACAGTAGTAGAATTTCCCCTTTGAGAGTCATCAAGTGGTGGGGCGGGGAAAAAAATTGGGATTTTTCTGCCCCCCCAGATACGGTTTCTGGGATACGGGACACATAGGCTGGGGTTTTGTTCGGGGGGGTTTGTGGCGGGCTGGGTGGGAACGCCCCGCTTTTTTCCTTGAAAATGACATCACAGCGTGGGGCCCCGCGTGGGACAGGAGCCCCGCATGGGGGTGCCATACCCCCACCACACCACTAACACCATCCACTGATGCCTGTGGCCCACCATGCCAAGTGTAGCCACCATCCTCACTATCACTACCTAAAAAAGGGTGTAGGGTCACGGGAAAGTACTCCAGGATTACTCCGGGGTGTACCCATCCCCTGGGCACAGCAAGGGACACACCCGAGCGCTGCGGCGGCGAAAATACCCGACGCTTCACTGTGAATAAGTTTCCCCCACTATCACTACCGAATGATCGTCGAGCGCAATAAAATCACAATCCAAACCAAAAATAAACGTAAATTACTGAATCAGAGGCCTGGCCAGGGGAAAAAATATTTTTTTTCTTTTTACGTTTAGGAAAAACCCCCCGGGAGTCACGAGTGCCCCACACCAGAGGTAAAGGTCGAGGTCGCGGGGTTTTCTCACTTTTTACGATATCCTGGTCATTTTTTTGGGTCAAAAATTTTAAAAAAAGCCGTAAAATTTTCCGTCTTCATTTCCACTTCCATCAGGGGTAAAGAACTATCAAACGGGAAAGGGGAGAGCCCCCCAATTTTCCGGGGAGTAAAGAGCTACTTGCGATGAGGCATGGTGAAAAAGGGGTAAACAGAGCCGGCGTTCCCACAATGCAAAGGGGCCCCCCCCTTGGGGAAATTTTTTTTGTTTACGGCGCACACCCTTCTCCACATGTGGGCCCAAATGAGCGTTTTCCCGCGCTAAATTTTTGAGGGCGCTAAAATTTTGGCATAGACTATGGTTTGGACACCCCCCAAAAAGGGGCCGTAGATCAAGGGGGACGGACCCTAAAAGGGGGTTAAAAAACTTCCCACAAAACCCAATTTTTTCACGGGGGGGGGGGGCTTGACAAATGACCACAGACACCCCACTTGACCCAAAGGGGGAATTTTGGAAAAGAACACTTCAGCATCCTCCCCCTGCAAAAACCCTTTTTAGGTATGGCTTGGGGGGGAGTGACCCCGGGATTTTGAACTCTGCCTGGAAAAAAATGGGGCCAGAGGGTGTCGACAAGGGGATTTTGAAGGATTTGGGACTGACCCTAATGAGCCTATGTCTGTTGTAAAATCAATTGTGGCACTGGGGAGTTCCATGGGGTTGGATGTGAGTTTGGAGGATGTGGAAGAATTGGTGGAAGACCACAATGAAGAGCTCACCACTGAGGAGCTGCAAGAGCTTCAGCAGGAAGAGCAACACATCGCAGCTCAGAATCTTGCTGCAGAGGAGGAGGAAGAGAGATGGAAGGGTGCCTTCTTCAGAAATTAAAGAGATTTTTACAATGTGGGGTAAGATGGAAAGCTTTATGGAGAAACATCACCCTAACAAGGTTGTTGCAAGCCAGGTTGGCAACATGTACAGTGACAAAGTCTTGGGCCATTTTAGGGAAGTGTTAAAGAGATGCCAGAAACAGAGCTCTATCCACAGTTATTTTGTGAGACAGGACTCCAGTGACTCTCAAGGTGGTCCTAGTGGTATTAAGAAACAGAGAAGAGAAGCAACCCCAGAAAAGCAAATGGTACCTGAGGTGTTGATGGAAGGGGATTCCCCTTCCAAACTATAAACAATCCAATCTCTCTCCTCCTCCAGTCTCCCATACACTAAGAAGAATCTCCAATAAAGGTAAGTGTTATGCTGTTAATGTTTCATTCATCATTTCCCATTGTATTGTTTATGTACTACATGTATATTTCATGTTAAAAAATTTTTTTGTTTTAATACTTCTGGGTGTCAGGAATGGATTAATTGTATTTACATTATTTCTTATGGGGAAAATTGATTCGTAAATTGTAAATTTTGTTTATAGTAATGGCTCCAGGAATGGATTAATTACAAAAAACGAGGGACCACTGTAAGTATATGGAAGAGGAGGTAGGTTATTGAAAGCGGTGATAAGTTTTTACGAGGATAGTGTGGCTCTGGTTAGAGTATGTAGGCAAGAGGGAGATTATTTCCCAGTAAAAGTAGGCCTTAGACAGGGATGTGTGATGTCACCATGGTTGTTCAAAATATTTACAGATGGAGAAGTAAGAGAAGTGAATGCTCGTGTGATGGCAAGAGGTGTGGGGTTAAAAGATAAAGAATCTAACACAAAATGGGAGTTGTCACAGATGCTCTTTGCTGAGGACACTGTGCTTTTGGGAGGTTGGTGGATGAGTTTTGCAGGATGTGTAAAAGAAAGAAGTTAAAAGTGAAATGGCCGATGTGTTAATAATAAAAAAATATTATCATAATAAAGAAGCGCTAAGCCCACAAGGGTCATGAATAGCTATAGATAGAGTGAAGGCATACGACAGGAATATTTTTCTACAGTTAAGTAAGTGGAGTTTGACCAGAGAAAACATAATTCTTCAGACACTCCTACAAACTGCTGATAAACAAACTTCATATTTATGCCAATTTATATACTGTGAGTGTATGTATCATGTCTATATGCTATGTAGTGTGTTTATTACATAATTTTTAAAAGAATATCATAGATGGATTAATGGAAATGTCTATATTAATGTAATATAAAACATTTAATGTGCCCAAAAGATTATTACATAGCATCAAGAATCAAGAGACTCTTAGTAATTTTAACCCTTTCAGGGTTTAATAACTATACTTATGAGTACATGTGAGAGACAGATAGCCAGAGATATAGACAGATATATAGACAGACATACAGAGAGAGACAGCCAAAGCCAGCTAGCCAGCCTGCCGAATACGTATTACACATGTTCCAGAAACGTTTCTCTTTACTTTGGGCATAGGTTATAGGACATTCTGGCAGGATGATACTACTAGTGGTATAAAAAATGAAAGGATGTTGCACAAATGTTACACATGGGATGTTATCATAGGTTTTGATATTTCCTCGACAACTTGTGGCCACATCCATCACCTTTCTCTTAACCCTTTGACTGTCGCAAGCCCCTTTCTGAAACTGTCATTCTATGTTGAAAAATTTTTGTAAAAAAAAAAAAAAATTATTTTCTCTTATGAAATGACAGACAATCTTTTCCAAATGGTAATGACACCAAAAATACGAAATTTGGTCGAAAACTCATGGAATTATGCACCTGCGAAGTTAGCAGTCTTGGCGACAAATATGCATCGTCGATTTCGCCGACTTTGAGCCCTGTTTTTGACCAGTTCCGTTGTTCCAGTTGACCAAACTCATAGCTATTTCTTTAGAACTCCATTTTTTCTATCAGTTGAGTACAAGAAACTGCCCATTTACCGATTTGAACTACCCAATAAAGTGGTCAGAAATTTGCAATTTGGACAATTTTGTGCAAATTAAAAAATATACCAATTTCAAAATAGGGTCCAGAATAAACAATGAAGACATTCTTGGCACTAAAATTACATATCCTCTGTTCATTAGTCACGTCTTAAGCCCCCTCTTATATTACTATTGCTTTCTATTTTGATTTTTTATTCATACAAAAAATACAAAATTTACTATTATGCAGACTACTGCATTATTGTAAAAATGGTATAAATAATATCAGTGCACTAGTGAAAGAATATTAGACTCCCCAGGTGACGTATATTGGACGTGTGGTGTGATTTGCTTACTCCTGAACGCTGGTAAAAATCGAACATTTCCGTTACTTTGATCTCAATTTCAAGGTCGTTTTCATCATGAAACTAATCAAATCATCCTATTTGTGTAATATGTTAACAATTTTATCACCTAAGTCCATGAAAACGAGAATGCAACGATAAATACTATACAAAAATACACCTCAAAGTCTGCGTTTTAATCCAAAAAAACAGTCAGTTTTTTTCTCATTATGCACTGCGTGCTGCAGGATTTTTTTTATGTGGTACACACTGACCACACAGATGCATTCTCTCACATGTGGGCCTACCAGCTTTCTCCTGCTTGACTTGAAGCCGCTAGAATTTACCTATTTAAATATGTCCAAAACAGTGGCGCCTAAGACGTATATATACAACCGAAACAGTCAAAGGGTTAAAGGGGCAGTGTTAATACGACATGACATCAGTGAATCCCTGGTGTTTACCATATTATTTGCTCTAGCTGGTGCTCAACTGAACTGGTCCTCCCACAAGGTACTAAGTGGCCCCAGATTTTTTTTAATACTGTGCACACCTAGTGTTAAGACCCATTCTATACTTACCAGGCATCTCAGGACAATCATGTCAAATCTGGAGGCAGGAAAAATAAAATTAAGATCTACGTTTGGAGCACTAGCAGTACAAACGTAGATCTACGTTTGGAAAGTTTAAGGGCTAAAGTGCCCTAGAGCGATAAAATACACATACAATACATTTATAAATCACAGTAACCCCTTGACTGTCACAACCCCCAATCCTGAGGTGTCTCCTGGTGTTGCAAAACTTTAAAAAAAAAAAAGAAAAAAAAAAATTCATACGAAATGATAGAGAATCTTCTCCCGATTGTAATGACACCAAAAAAACGAAATTTGATGGGAAACTGACGGAATTACGCTCTCGCGAAGTTAGCGACCTCAGCGATATTTACAAATCGGCGATTTCGCCCACTTGGAGCCCTATTTTCGGCTAATTCCATTGTTCCAGTCGACCAAACTCATAGCTATTTCTTTAAAACTCCATTTTTTCTATCGCTTGAGTACAAGAAACTGCCCATTTACCAATTTCAACTACCCAATAACGTGGTCAGAAATTTGCAATTTGGCCAATTTCATGAAAATTAAAAAAAAATATGACAATTTCAAAAGAAGGTCCAGAATGAACAATGCAGACATTCCTGGCTCTAAAATAACATTTTCTTTGTTCATCAGTCACATCTCAAGGCCCCTCTAATATTACTCTTGCTTTCTATTATGAATATTTATTCAAATAAAAAATAGAAGATTTACTGTTAAGCAGACTACTGCAATACTGTAATAATTATACAAATAATGTCAACCCATTCATGACTGCATATTAGAATGGCTAGTTGGACATTTATTAGACAATGGCATCATTTGTTTACTTTTGAACATCGGCAAAAATCAAACATTTCCCCTAATTTGAGCTCCATTTCAAGGTTCTTTTTATAGTAAAACCAATCAAAATCACCTCTATTTCTATAATATGTTTTCCATTCTATCAAATGAGACCAAGAAAACGAGAATACAACCATAAATACTATACGAAAGTAGACCACAAAGTTGGCATTTTAATTAAAAAAAAAAAAACGGTCGGAGTTCTTTTTTCTCATTATGCACTGCGTGCTCCAGGATTTTTTTTTTTATATGGTGCACACTGACCACACAGACCCATTCTCCCACATGTGGGCCTACCAGCTTTCTCCTGCTTGATTTGAAGCCGCTAGAATTTATGAGTATATATATGTCAAACATGGTACCTCGTAAGACGTATATATACGACCGAAACAGTCAAAGGGTTAAAATATTTGTAGTCTTACTGTAGGGTGAGAGGCAAGCTGTATTTATTTGTAGGAAGTCAGGTGTGGGAAGTATGGTAACCAGACAGGGCAGACCACCCCACCCACACATTCATTCCCATGTATGTGAATTTTATACCATAATACAAACACTTTACATTGTGTACAAGTTGTCTTGACGTTAATACAGTAGAATAAATAAAGAGGAAGACACTCATTCTCATAACACATTTTTAGAAGAAATGACGCTCAGAGTGAAGGCATACGAAAGTAATAATTTTCTAGTTACCCTCAGTAATATTATAGTGTACATATTTTCTCTCATGTTGCACTAGAGAAAACGTTATTCTTGCCATCCCTCCTACAAGTCGCCTGGCTACTACATCTCATATTTAATTTATTATATTGTAGGGTGTATTTATCATGTTTGTATGTTATGTAGCATGTTTGTTATGTAATTTTGAAAAAAAAATCATAGATGGATTAATGGAAGTGTCTATATTAATGTAATATACGACATTTAATGCACCCATTATTATTATTAATATGGCATCAAGAGTAGAGAGACTCTTTGTGATTTTAACTCTTTGACTGTTGAAAGGCCCAATCCTGAAGTGTCTCCTGGTGTCACAAAGTATTTGAAAAAAAAAAAATTATTTTTTTCTTATGAAAATGTTAAGATTATTTTTCTGATTGTTTTAGTCCCCAAAAATTTTTTCCCATCAGTACTTACCGAGAGGCATGAAGTTTGCAGAAAATGAGCTGCGTATGGCAACAGCGGCGACTGCTGCTCACCCAGTAAACTTCAGTTTACTTGTGTTTGAAGGTTTGTTGTTTTTTTCACTATTTTATTTTTTCACATAACTTATGTGGCCTATGAGACCAAAGTAAGGTGCAATGTACATATATACACTCGTTGTATACAACACAATAAGCACACAAACATAATTATCAATATATTGTTTACAAAACTTGTTTACAAAAACAAACAATAAAAAAAATTGTTTATTACTATTGTTCTATAATATATATACCAATATACAGTCACTGGACATATTCCTAGAAGTTCTGCAGCTTGTGTAACTCTTTGAAACATGGTGTCATACACAGTGGTGTTTTACGCTCCTTCCTTACTTTTTTCCTTCCTTTCATCTCGTCCTTCCTTCATTCCTGCCTTCCCTTCTTGCTTCTGGTTTCTATAATGTATATACACATATATAGTCACTAGATACTTTCATATAACTGCTATTATCTCCATTCATCAAGCTTGTCTTGTGTGCTAGTGTGTGGTTTATAATTGTTTTGAGTCAGGAGTGGGCAGCCGTCAAAATGACATATTGTCTCATTACTCGCTCCCCCTACCGCCTGTCAAAACAGTGGGGTCGGATGCTGCTTCCCCTCCATTCTATCTAATTATATTTCTCCCTCATTCTATCTCTTTCAATCTCTCTCTCTCTTTCTCTCTGTCTATCTCTGTCTCACAGGTACACATAAATACAAGTATACATAGTGTAAATTACCTAGGATAACCCAAAAAATCCAGACGAAGTGCTATACTCTGCTTGAAGATGTGAGTAAACGTGATGGCGACACAGTCTTGTGGCTTTCTCTGAGACAGAGCTAGACGGATAGACAGGGAGCTTGGCAGACAGACAAATAGATAGACAGACAAATGTTTGTGTACCAGCAAAAACAGAGGAGGATAGTCATCTAATCTTTCCTTATCAGCTCCACGCTCGTTTACGCTTATCAAACGTCAGCTTTCAGTGTATCTCCCCTTATCTTGTCACTGTCATGGGTGAACTGTTTTCATGCCTCATGGAACTTTTATTGTGTTTGGTGGTGGTGTGGTGGTTCTGTTCTTCTCCTTGTCTTCTTTTTCTTCTTCTTTTCTGGTCTTTTTTCTTCTTCTTGTTCTCCTCCCCTTCTCTTCTTCTTCTTCTCTTCTCCTTCTCCTCTTCTCCTTCTCCTCCTTCTCCTTCCTCCTTCTTCTCTTCTCCTTCTTCTCCTTCTCCTTCTCCTTCTCCTTCTCTTCTCCTTCTCCTTCTTCTTCTCCTTCTCCTTCTCCTTCTTCTCCTTCTTTCTTCTTCTCCTTCTCTTCTTTCTTCCTTCTTCTTCTTCTTCTTCTTCTCTTCCTCCTTCTCCTCCTTCTCTCTTCTTCTTCTCCTCCTTCTTCTCCTCCTTCTTCTCCTCCCTTCTTCTTCTCCTCCTTCTTCTCCTCCTTCTTCTTCTCCTCTTCTCTCCTCTTCTTCTCCTCCTTCTTCTTCTCCTTTCTTCTTCTCCTTCTTCTCCTCCTTCTCCTCCTTCTTCTTCTCCTCCTTCTTCTTCTCCTTCTTCTCCTTCTCCTTCTTCTCCTTCTCCTTCTTCTTCTCCTTCTTCTTCTCCTTCTTCTTCTCCTTCTTCTTCTCCTTCTCCTTCTCTTTCTCTTTCTTCTTCTTTTTCTTCTTCTCCTTCTTCTCTTTCATCTTCTTATAATTCTTCTTCTTCTCCTTCTCCTCCTCCTGGCTCTGAGACAGAAAGCTAGGGAAGATGTTATCTCCCCTTATCTTGTCACTGTCATGGGGTGAACTGTTTTCCATGCTTCAAGGGAACATATTATTATTAGGTATTATTATTATTATTATTATTTCCTCTTCTTCCTCCTCCCGTCTCTTCTGCCTTCCTCCTTCCTCCTCCTTCCTCCCTCTTCCTCCTTCCTTCCTCCTCCTCTTCTTCCTCCTCCTCCTCTTCTTCCTCCTCCTCTTCTTCCTCCTCCCCCTCTTCCTCTTCCCCCTCTTCTTCTTCCTCCTCCTCCTCCTCTCTTCTTCCTCCTCCTCCATTGCTTTTGGTCTCAAACTCCTCAAAATTATGAAATTGATCTTCACTGACACTTCCATCTGTGTTAGAGCATCACTTGGGAAGAGAAGAGTCCCAGATTTGCTGGGAAGTCACATATTTCTTACCGCTAGACATGCTGAAAAAGGGCGACTGAAATGGCATTCCCACAATGCACCACTGGCTCCCCGATTTTTTTATATGGTGCACACTGACCATGGAGACCCATTCTCTCACATGTCGGCCTACCAGCTTTCTCCTGCTTGATTTGAAGCCGTTAGAATTTATGCATATAGATACGTCAAACACGGTATCTCCTATGACGTACATATACGACCACGACAGTCAAGGGGTTAAAGTGTATCTGCACACCAGCACAGTGTGTAAGTATACATGTATTTAGGTACAGGTACACATAAGTATAATTATCAGAGTACATATAAAATATGCAATAACTTTAAAACACTTGAAATTTGGAAAGTTTCCAGACATAATAAAGAGATACGCTCACAGAGAATGTAAACAAACCGGGTGGGGCATGCCATGTATGAAAGACGGGTTGCCATATAGCAAGTTTTGGTCATAATTTGAAATCGCCGTATTAGAAGAATGCTGCAAGGTGAAGCGCCACAAAGCGGGGACCTATTGCATATACGTATATATATATGTATAATGAATATATATGTGTGATGTGTATAGCGTCTTACAAAAGGGCAACACAGCAGTATTCCAAGCTGTGATAGCATCACCAGCCCAGGCTATCAAGTGCCTCTATCAAGGTCCTGCCAGATGTACCTTTCAAAGTCACTGACTGAGCTATCCTGCAATCACTGGGTCAGTGAGACATGCTGACAAATCACAATGAACACTCACAGCTGTTCACTGCGATGTACTTAACCCGTAAATGGTCCAAACGTATATACTATACAGTAAGGCCCCGCTTCACAGTGTTTCGCCTTATGGCGTTCCGCTAATACAGCAATGTCAAATTATGACCAAAATTTGCTATACAGCAAGCGGTCTTTCAAATACAGCGCCCCCCCACCCGGTTTGTTTACATTTTCCGTGACCACATCTATTATGTCAGGAAACATTCCAAAATTTCAAGTATTTTAAAGTTACTGCAAATTTTATATGTACTCTGATATACTTATGTGTACCTGTACCTAAATATACTTACACACTATGCTGGTGTGCAGGTACACATTAAAATTGCTAAGTCTCTCTCTACTCATGATGCCAATACTACATAATAATAATCACTCTTGGGCACACTAAATGTCTTATTTTACATCAATATAGGTAGTAGGTTGGTAGACAGCAACCACCCAGGGAAGTACTACCGTCCTGCCAGATGACTGTGAAACAGAAACCTGTAACTGTTTTGCATCATGGTAGGATTGCTGGGTTTTTTTTCTGTCTCATAGACACGCTAGATAACAGGGATATCTTGATACTCCTACTTACACTTTGGTCACACTTCACAGACACGCACATGCATATATATATATACATACATCTAGGTTTTTCTCCTTTTTCTAATTAGCTCTTGTTCCTCTTTATTTCTTCTATTGTCCATGGGGAAGTGGAAAAGAATCTTTCCTCCGTAAGCCATGCGTGTCCTATGAGGCGACTAAAATGCCGGGAGCAATGGGCTAGTAACCCCTTCTCCTGTAGACATTTACTAAAAAAGAGAAGAAAAACTTTATAAAACTGGGATGCTTAAATGTGCGCGGATGTAGTGCGGATGACAAGAAACAGATGATTGCTGATGTTATGAATGAAAAGAAGTTGGATGTCCAGGCCCTAAGCGAAACAAAGCTGAAGGGGGTAGGGGAGTTTCGGTGGGGGAAATAAATGAGATTAAATCTGGAGTATCTGAGAGAGTTAGAGCAAAGGAAGGGGTAGCAGTAATGTTGAATGATCAGTTATGGAAGGAGAAAAGAGAATATGAATGTGTAAATTCAAGAATTATGTGGATTAAAGTAAAGGTTGGATGCGAGAAGTGGGTCATAATAAGCGTGTATGCACCTGGAGAAGAGAGGAATGCAGAGGAGAGAGAGAGATTTTGGGAGATGTTAAGTGAATGTATAGGAGCCTTTGAACCAAGTGAGAGAGTAATTGTGGTAGGGGACCTGAATGCTAAAGTAGGAGAAACTTTTAGAGAGGGTGTGGTAGGTAAGTTTGGGGTGCCAGGTGTAAATGATAATGGGAGCCCTTTGATTGAACTTTGTATAGAAAGGGGTTTAGTTATAGGTAATACATATTTTAAGAAAAAGAGGATAAATAAGTATACAAGATATGATGTAGGGCGAAATGACAGTAGTTTGTTGGATTATGTATTGGTAGATAAAAGACTGTTGAGTAGACTTCAGGATGTACATGTTTATAGAGGGGCCACAGATATATCAGATCACTTTCTAGTTGTAGCTACACTGAGAGTAAAAGGTAGATGGGATACAAGGAGAATAGAAGCATCAGGGAAGAGAGAGGTGAAGGTTTATAAACTAAAAGAGGAGGCAGTTAGGGTTTGATATAAACAGCTATTGGAGGATAGATGGGCTAATGAGAGCATAGGCAATGGTCGAAGAGGTATGGGGTAGGTTTAAAAATGTAGTGTTAGAGTGTTCAGCATTAGTTTGTGGTTACAGGAAAGTGGGTGCGGGAGGGAAGAGTAGCGATTGGTGGAATGATGATGTGAAGAGAGTAGTAAGGGATAAAAAGTTAGCATATGAGAAGTTTTTACAAAGTAGAAGTGATGCAAGGAGGGAAGAGTATATGGAGAAAAAGAGAGAGGTTAAGAGAGTGGTGAAGCAATGTAAAAAGAGAGCAAATGAGAGAGTAGGTGAGATGTTATCAACAAATTTTGTTGAAAATAAGAAAAAGTTTTGGAGTGAGATTAACAAGTTAAGAAAGCCTAGAGAACAAATGGATTTGTCAGTTAAAAATAAGAGAGGAGAGTTATTAAATGGAGAGTTAGAGGTATTGGGAAGATGGAGGGAATATTTTGAGGAATTGTTAAATGTTGATGAAGATAGGGAAGCTGTGATTTTGTGTATAATGCAAGGAAGAACAACATCTTGTAGGAGTGAGGAAGAGCCAGTTGTGAGTGTGGGGGAAGTTCGTGAGGCAGTAGGTAAAATGAAAGGGGGTAAGGCAGCCGGGATTGATGGGATAAAGATAGAAATGTTAAAAGCAAGTGGGGATATAGTTTTGGAGTGGTTGGTGCAATTATTTAATAAATGTATGGAAGAGGGTAAGGTACCTAGGGATTGGCAGAGAGCATGCATAGTTTCTTTGTATAAAGGCAAGGGGGATAAAAGAGAGTGCAAAAATTATAGGGGGATAAGTTTGTTGAGTATACCTGGCAAAGTGTATGGTAGAGTTATTATTGAAAGAATTAAGAGTAAGACGGAGAATAGGATAGCAGATGAACAAGGAGGCTTTAGGAAAGGTAGGGGGTGTGTGGACCAGGTGTTTACAGTGTAACATATAAGTGAACAGTATTTAGATAAGGCTAAAGAGGTCTTTGTGGCATTTATGGATTTGGAAAAGGCGTATGACAGGGTGGATAGGGGGCAATGTGGCAGATGTTGCAGGTGTATGGTGTAGGAGGTAGGTTACTGAAAGCAGTGAAGAGTTTTTACGAGGATAGTGAGGCTCAAGTTAGAGTATGTAGGAAAGAGGGAAATTATTTCCCAATAAAAGTAGGCCTTAGACAAGGATGTGTGATGTCACCGTGGTTGTTTAATATATTTATAGATGGGGTTGTAAGAGAAGTAAATGCGAGGGTCTTGGCAAGAGGCGTGGAGTTAAAAGATAAAGAATCACACATAAAGTGGGAGTTGTCACAGTTGCTCTTTGCTGATGACACTGTGCTCTTGGGAGATTCTGAAGAGAAGTTGCAGAGATTGTTGGATGAATTTGGTAGGGTGTGCAAAAGAAGAAAATTGAAAGTGAATACAGGAAAGAGTAAGGTTATCAGGATAACAAAAAGATTAGGTGATGAAAGACTGGATATCAGATGGGAGGGAGAGAGTATGGAGGAGGTGAATGTATTCAGATATTTGGGAGTGGACGTGTCAGCGGATGGGTCTATGAAAGATGAGGTGAATCATAGAATTGATGAGGGGAAAACGGTGAGTGGTGCACTTAGGAGTCTGTGGAGACAAAGAACTTTGTCCTTTGAGGCAAAGAGGGGAATGTATGAGAGTATAGTTTTACCAACGCTCTTATATGGGTGTGAAGCATGGGTGATGAATGTTGCAGCGAGGAGAAGGCTGGAGGCAGTGGAGATGTCATGTCTGAGAGCAATGTGTGGTGTGAATATAATGCAGAGAATTCCTAGTTTGGAAGTTAGGAGGAGGTGCGAGATTACCAAAACTGTTGTCCAGAGGGCTGAGGAAGGGTTGTTGAGGTGGTTCGGACATGTAGAGAGAATGGAGTGAAACAGAGTGTCTTCAAGAGTGTATCAGTCTGTAGTGGAAGGAAGGCGGGGTAGGGGTTGGCCTAGGAAAGGTTGGAGGGAGAGGGTAAAGGAGGTTTTGTGTGCGAGGGGCTTGGACTTCCAGCAGGCATGAGTGAGTGTGTTTGATAGGAGTGAATGGAGACAAATGGTTTTTAACCCTTTCAGGGTCCAAGGCCCAAATCTGGAGTCACGCACCAGTGTCCAAGAATTTAAAAAAAAAAAAAAAAATTGTTATTTTTTCTTATGAAATCGTAGAGAATCTTTTTGTGAAGGTAATAAAACAAAAAGTACGAAATTTGGTGGAAAATTGACGAAATTATGCTCTCGCGAATTTTGATGTGTCGGCGACATTTACGAATCGGCGATTTTGCCGACTTTGACTCCCATTTTAGGCCAATTACATTATTCCAATCAACCAAATTCTTAGCTATTTCACTAGTATTACTTCTATTCTATCGATTGAGCACAAGAAATCGCCAAGTCAACTGTTTCAACTACAAAATAAAGTGATCGGAAATTGTTAATTTGGCCAATTTAACACAAAGTTCAAAATATTCCAATTTCAAAATAGGGTCCAGAATGAACAATGTAGGCATTCCTGGCACTAAACTAACATTTCCTCTGTTCATTAGTTATGTTTTGAGGCTTTACAAATAAATTCCATTTTGATTTTTTATTCACATAATGAATTTTTATTCACACCAAAAAATAGAAGATTTACTGTTATGCAATACTGTAATTGTATAAATATTATCACCATATTTGTGAATGTATATTAGACCCACCAGCTGACGTGTATTAGACGTGTGAGGTCGTTTGTTTACTCTTGAATATCGGCAAAAATTTAACATTTCTGCTACTTTGAGCTCGGTTTCAAGCCATTTCCAGTGCTAAAACCAATCAAAATTATCTCTATTTCTGTAATATGTCTTCCATTCTATCAAATGAGACCAAGAAATTGCAAATACAACTATAAAAAACATACGAAAAAACACTGCAAAGTTGCTGTTTTAATCGAAAAATCATGATTTCATTTTTTTTCTCTCATTATACACAGTGTGCTGCAGGATCTGTTTTATATGGTGCACACATACCACATAGATGTATTCTCTCATATCTAGGCCCAAATGTACCACTCACAGTTTATCAGAGTGAGCTGAGCTCATGGCGTAAATCTACGGTTTGGACCCTGAACGTAAAGCCGTAGATCTATGGGACGGACCCTGAAAGGGTTAATACTTGACGTGCTGTTGGAGTGTGAGCAAAGTAACATTTATGAAGGGGTTCAGGGAAACCGGCAGGCCGGACTTGAGTCCTGGAGATGGGAAGTACAGTGCCTGCACTCTGAAGGAGGGGTGTTAATGTTGCAGTTTAAAAACTGTAGTGTAAAGCACCCTTCTGGCAAGACGGTGATGGAGTGAATGATGGTGAAAGTTTTTCTTTTTCGGGCCACCCTGCCTTGGTGGGAATCGGCCAGTGTGATAATAAATAAAAAAAAAAAATAGGCATTTTCATTAATCCATCTATGATATTTTCCTCAAAATTATATATGAAACCCATTACATAGCATATAAACATGATACATACACTCACAGAATAAAAATTGATGTAAATATGAGATCTGTTTACAAAGCAGCTGTGTAGGTAGTGTTGGAAGAATTACGTTTTCTCTAGTCAAACTGGGGGATAACTGTAGAAAAATATTCTTTTTGTATGCCTTCACTCTATATATAGTGTTGCAACCCCTGAATGGGTTGCAATGTATATTATGTATATATATTACATGTATATTACCTTTCCATATAATTTTATATTGCTTATATTTGCGATAATAGCTAAATCGTGAATATATTGCTTTATATTATTATTTGACTTAGTTAAATTTTGTTAGGTAGGATGTAAATATTATTATGTGCTCAGTTCAAGGCTTGATTGTCTAACTACTGTAATTATCGCTCTTTGCTCGTTACTCTGCCGGCTTCTCGTTGTTGCTGAGGAGCAGCTGTCCACGGAGCTATCACGTGATCGAGGAGGGGGGTGTTCTCACCTCGCCTGAAGTATTCAGTCTGGTCTAGACTCGCTTGGTGGTTGGACGTATTCCAGACAAGAAGTGCCTAAATCTCCCTTATAGTCCCTTGTTGGAAGACCGTCTCTGTCTCATTATTATTGTTGTTAGTTCTGAAGACTCTGTTCGCAGAACACTGTATAGACTTAGTGATTTTCGACGTTGTACTGAGGTGGTGTGTCGCAAAGACACTCTGAGCAACTCAGGTCCTGAGCTGTAGCTTCTGACCTAACTTGTACTGGTATCTGTGTACTATCACAGTCGGGAATTTTCTTATGCTGAACTTAGATTCAGTAGTATAGGAGTTTTGTGACTTTTTCTGATGGTCCCTACTTAGTGTCGTTATACTATCTCCTTGTTCCTGATTCTGTGTCGCAGTTGCTTGTTATATTGCTATTGGACTTAGCATTCTTTTTATTGTTCAAGCAGACTGTTCTGATTGCCAGTTGGTCAAGAAGTTAGTTTATTTGAGGACTTTGTCAGTCACTTGTTTAAGTCTAGTCGAGTCTTGAGACATAGCGAACTACTTAGAGCACTTACACACATACATACAATCTTACTTGTATATATTTGTAATATCTTATTAAATGTTTATGTACCAGACGGTACTTAAGAATTATAAATGTGATATGTGCTTTCAGCACAATACTACTGTACACAAGAGAAGTGATTAATATTATTTTGATTACTGTGATTAATTTAATTCAATTTAATTTGATATATGCCTAGACAACTTAATTAATAAATTTATTAAATTTTAATTTCTCTAGTTAGTAGCCTACCAGTTGTAATCCTGAAGCACTATTGAATCATACTGAATTCTAATGGATAATTGGACAAGGATACTGGCTAATTGTTATGAAAACCCAATAACAGGCTGGATGCTAGAAGGGCAGTTCTTTCTAGTATTCACTGGAGATCTCTAAGCTTTTAGAATCGCGTTTTTTGTAACAAATGGGGGCCTGTCCGGGATGCTCTTGATCCAAGGTGTTGGAGAAATTGTCCAGTTTGACATACTAGTAACTCTATGATCAAACACTTTGAGTACTTTCCTAATCTGAAGACTTTGAGTTTTGTCTTGTACAACATACTAGGTGGATGTATGTACTTGACTGAGTCTCTTGATCCAAGGAGATGGAAATACTGTTTGAGCTCTAGCTCTAAGACAACCAACACTAAAATTCCTATTAGGATTATAGTTTCCCATAATCACTCTCTCGTAGTAAATTTATTTTCCTGATGTATGCCATAGTGAAACAGTTAATTGATACTCTGACTTTGAGTTAAGTACATTAAAACTTCGGATGTGTTGGCGAGTAGCCAAATATCTCGGTGTATCATATAACAGGAATTACACCGCAGAAACTGTCAGAGCGTTAATTAAAGATATATTGTTTCCTGCTCATACAGAGATGTCTGATTATGATTCAGATTCAGAAAGCCTAGTGTCACAATTAGGAAGTATGACTCTATTTGCTGATGAAGAAGAGAGAGCAACTAAGGCAGAAGTGTCTGAGCCTAGTTAAATTTTGTTCTCGCTTATGCCTTCCCTCCTAACTGGTAGTATGACTCGGCCTCATACTAATACCGTGTATGCTACACCGGTATCTACTTATCCTAGACCAGATCTAGACTCTCTAGAGGTGGCTGGACGAGGTGTCCGACCTAAGGACCGTCCAGACCACGTTAGATTCCTTACTCCTCCATTACCCACTGGTCCTATCTCTCAGGAACAGTTTGAGAGGTTGGAACACCTCATTATGTTGCAGACTGCACAAATAGAGGCACATAGGAAATTGAACGAAGAAGATTTCCAGAGAGAAAATATTCATCTGGGAAGACAACAGACTGATAGATCACAGGACACATTTAATGTACAGAAAGCTGCATCCATGGTTCTTAAGTTTTTTTGAAAGTGACTTAGACACCTATTTTGATGTGTTTGAGAACCAGGCGCATGCTATGAACTGGCCACGTAAGCACTGAGCTACCTTGTTGCACACAGCTTTGACAGGAAGAGCTCAAACTTGTACTGCTGCTTTACCATTTGCTAAGTACATTAGTTATGACGCTGTCAAGCAAACTAGAGACATATAACTTGTTGCCTGTAAGTTATCAACGTGCATTTCGCACGCTACAACGACAGCAAGATCAAACTTGTGACGAGTTTGTTCGTGAGAAAAAAGTTGCATTTGAGAGGTGGTGTAGGTCTGCCAAGTGCAACAACTACGACAGTCTTGTTCAGTTGTTACTACATGAAGAGTTTAACAACTGTATGCCTGCTGACATACAAGAATATCTGATCGATCATACTACCACGGATATTCTGGAAACTGCAGCATTAGCAGACAATTACGAGATTTCTCACAAACTTGTACGTACTAAAACACACAGAAACAAGGAAACTAAAAATTGTCCTAAAAGTTGGCAACCGAAATCAGCTGCTCATTGCCGGCCTGATGTACCTGCTACTGTAACTTCTCATACCTTTACCAGGAAAACTCACAATTCTGATTCTGTCTCTGTGGCTAGACAGAAATCTGATATTGAGAAGAAGAAAGTTAAATGTACCTATTGTAACAGAAAAGGACATGCTAGAGAGTATTGCTATAAGTTAGAAAGAGATACGAGGAGCAGTCGTGCGGCAGGCGCCCTCACTCAAGTCGTATCCTCTTCCGAGCAACAAAGGCACCAAAATCCCAGTAATACCTCTGATCCTACTGTTTTAGATAATATTACTCAGGACAGATGAATAGCATCAGAAAGTGTATCTGACGAAAACATTCGTTCAGCGATGAGTCCTTATTTTTCGAGAGGTAAAGTAGGATTTGACAAATCACATCTAACTGAGATAATTACTTTCAGAGACACTGGCAGTTATCTCATGTTATTAAGAGAAGATGAACTGCCCATAACTGATGATACCTATTGCAAGATAGATGTATTGTTAGAAGCCTATGGAGGGGCTGTTATAAAAGTACCTCTGCACAAAGTTTATATTGAAACAAGCTATTATACTGGTTATATTTCAGTGGGTATATCCAGTGGTGTATTTCCCATCAGGTCAGTAGACTTGTTGATAGGGAACAATATCTTTCATGCTGGTATATGTAAAGAACCACTTGTGATTGATAATAACACTGATGATAATTATGCCATTGAAGCTTGTAGAGAGAAGCCTATTTTATTTCTCTCAGCGGGAATTACTAGAGCTATGTCAAAGATACAACAACCATCCTTGTCTCCTGTTGAGTTAGTGGATGACAATGATTTGGGATTGAGTATGTTGTTTAGTGACGCTCTGCGCCCAAGGTCATTAACACCAACTCCCCCTGGTCATCAACCTAGTCAGGACACACCTGACGTTAAATTTCTAACTCATGATGATTTAATCAAGGATCAGTTTGTTGATCAGTCACTGGAAAGACTGAGAGATATAGCAGTTACTGAGAGTGAAGCAAAGGATCTCGATAATTGTTACTATTATAGTAACGGTGTACTTATGGAGAAAAATACATGTAAGTTGTCAGCTGATAGTGTTTCTACCACAGCCAAGCATCTCGTAGTGTTGCCAGTTACATTTCGTGAACAAGCCATTGATTTTGCTCACAATAGTCCCATTGGAGGACATTTGGGTGTCAAGAAGACACTCGGTAAACTGGCAAAACATTTTACTTGGCCAAAGATGAAGGAAACGGTAGCTGATCATATGCGATGTTGCCACGTGTGTCAAGTGACAGGCAAGCCAGCACACACACCTCCACCTACACCTCTCACTATGTTCACTAGTAGCCAAGTTCAGTTCATCTGGACTAGAGATTGTTCAGACTTGTTCAAAAGGTTGAAGCATTTGCTTTCCTCTGTTCCAGTGTTGAGGAGTCCTAATTTCAATCTTCCCTTCATTTAACATATAGATGCGAGTGGTTATGCAGTGGACGCTGTGCTGCTCCAACAGTCAACATTCACTGACATTCTCCATCCTATATGTTACTATTCATCTAAGCTTAAACGACATCAGAAAAATTATGCCACTATTGAGAAAGGCTCTAGCTCTTGTGGTGTCCTTGGAACATTTTGACGAGTATTTGGGAACTTCCCCATTTAAAATTTGCGTAATTTTATGCCCAAATACCTTTTGCTACTTGCTATGTCAAATTCAGTAAAGTAACGTAATCTCTCCAGCCCATGTTAATTATGTATACTCTTGTCATGTCTAATTATGTTATTTATATATTTACAGTAGTGGTGATATATGTGGGAGGAGACAGTAGCTGAGTGATGAGTTTGTAGTGTTGTGTGGGCATGTTACTGAGTGGCAGAACAGTCCTGCCACAGACCCCCCCCCCACTACACACCTTAAGCTGTTTCATACTCAGATGTCCATACTGCATAGCATTCCACAACCACTACTTAAGAGTGGAATGCCGTCTCCTGTCTATCTCACAAGACTATTTTTCATATGCAGTCTTCACTACTATGATCGAACCTCAACGTGCCATGCTTGCCTACGCTATCCTGTCTCTACATAACCATGAGTATGCAGAGATATGATACTGTGTACTGCCCTAGTACTAGGGGAATATCTTAGTGATATAGACACTGAAATTATAGAAGTGCTTGGCACAAGAGTGACTCATTATTTTTTATATTAAATTGTGTTAGTAAAGTAACCTGAGTAATCAGTAATAATGAGGACATTAATGCAACTCCTAGTGCGACCGTTTGTCGTGTTGGGGGGTGTTGCAACCCCAGAATGGGTTGCAATGTACATTATGTATATATATTACATGTATATTACCTTTTCATATAATTTTATATTGCTTATATTTGCGATAATAGCTAAATCATGAATATATTGCTTTATATTATTATTTGACTTAGTTAAATTTTGTTAGGTAGGATGTAACATATTATGTGCTCAGTTCAAGTCTTGATTGTCTAACTACTGTAATTATCGCTCTTTGCTCGTTACTCTGCCGGCTTCTTGTTGTTGCTCAGCAGCTGTCCACGGAGCTATCACGTGATCGAGGGGGGGGTGTTCTCACCTCGCCGCCTGAAGTATTCAGTCTGGTCTAGACTCGCTTGGTGGGTGGACGTATTCCAGACAAGAAGTGCCTAAATCTCCCTTATAGGCCCTTGTTGGAAGATCGTCTCTCTCATTATTATTGTTGTTAGTTCTGAAGACTCTGTTCACAGAACACTGTATAGACTTATTGATTTTCGACGTTGTACTGAGGTGGTGTGTTGCAAAGACACACTGAGCAACTCAGGTCCTGAGCTGTAGCTTCTGACCTAACTTGTACTGGTATCTGTGTACTATCACAGTCAGGGATTTTCTTATGCTGAACTTAGATTCAGTAGTATGGGAGTTTTGTGACTTTTGTGGAGGATCTGCTGATGGTCCCTACTTAGTGTCGTTATACTATCTCCTTGTTCCTGATTCTGTGTCGCAGTTGCTTGTTATATTGCTATTGGACTTCGCATTCTTTTTATTGTTCAAGCAGACTGTTCTGATTGCCAGTTGGTCAAGAAGTTAGTTTATTTGAGGACTTTGTCAGTCACTTGTTTAAGTCTAGTCGAGTCTTGAGACATAGCGAACTACTTAGAGCACTTACACACAATCTTACTTGTATATATTTGTAATATCTTATTAAATGTTAATGTACCAGACGGTACTTAAGAATTATAAATGTGATGTGTGCTTTCAGCACAATACTACTGTACACGAG
Organism: Cherax quadricarinatus; assembly: GCF_026875155.1. Lineage (NCBI taxonomy): Eukaryota > Metazoa > Arthropoda > Malacostraca > Decapoda > Parastacidae > Cherax > Cherax quadricarinatus. The sequence continues at coordinate 95,381,813 of NC_069402.1, forward strand.
AGAAGTGATTAATATTATTTTGATTACTGTGATTAATTTAATTTAATTTAATTTGATATACGCCTAGACAACTTAATTAATAAATTTATTAAATTTTAATTTCTCTAGTTAGTAGCCTACCAGTTGTAATCCTGAAGCACTATTGAATCATACTGATTCTAATGAATAATTGGACAAGGATAATGACTAATTGTTACGAAAACCCAGTAACAGGCTGGATGCCAGAAGGGCAGTCCTTTCTAGTATTCAATGGAGATCTCTAAGCTTTTAGAATCGCGTTTTTTGTAACATATAGCAATTCACAACCCTTGCGGGTTTATTGCTTTTTATTATGATAATCATAATAATAATAATAATAATAATAATAATAATGTCTTAATTCACTCTAAAAATGGTGTGTTGCTGTTTGTTTATTCTGAACTAACTTGTACAACTTGTACACAATGTAAGAGTATTTGTATTTTGAGGTAATTATTATTATAATAAAAAAATATTGAGGTAAATGTTTTACAAACTCTTACAAACGTATGTGAATGAACTAAAAGTAGACACATATTATTACGCATTTATTTTGCCTGATCAAGTGATCGCCCACTACCTGTTCAGTTTGTGTTCTTACATTATCTCAACTCTGTATCTTGTTCTCTCTCTTGTTTACTCTTTCGTTAACTAGTTGGCTCTCATTGACGATGGCGTCTAAGCTTAGCTGTGAAAAAAGAGGAGTTGTAAGCCTCTTGCTTTAAGTGCCAAGTTAGAGGATGATGGTGTGCCATTCCGATTTTATTCAATAAACACCCTGCCACTCACTTCTCACACATTAATATTAATATTTTAAGGTAAATAATAAATGTACTCTGTGTGCATCTTACCTTTTATTGTGTTTTTAATACCTATTTCTATTGCTAACTTATTCTAAGCCAGTGTAAACTTGTTGTCTGGCATTTATTGCATATTTTGTGTGCTCTGATAATAATACAGTGGACCCCCGCATACCGTTGGCATCACATAACGTTAAACCCGCATACCGATACATTTTATCGCTAAGATTTTGCCTTGCATACCGCTAAAAAACCCGCTCAACGCTATTCGTCCGAGATGCGTCTATGTGAGGCCTGAGCCAGCCTCACATGTTCCGCCGGTGGCATTGTTTACCAGCCAGCCTCCGCGGTAACATCCAAGCATATAATCGGAACATTTCGTATTATTACAGCGTTTTTGGTGATTTTATCTGCAAAGTAAGTGACCATGGGCCCCAAGAAAGCTTCTAGTGCCAACCCTGTGGTAAAAAGGGTGAGAAATATTATCGAAATACTGTGGTACCATGGTCAACTGCTGCTACTGCTGCTGCTGCTGCTGCTGTAGCACTGTCAGCTGCTGCTGCTGCTGTAGCACCATCAGCTGCTGCTGCTGCTGTACCACCGTCAGCTGCTGCTGTGCTGCTGTAGTACCGTCTGCTGGTGCTGTAGCACCGTCTGCTGGTGCTGTAGCACTGTCAGCTGCTGCTGCTGCTGTAGCACCATCAGCTGCTGCTGCTGCTGTAGCACCGTCAGCTGCTGCTGCTGCTGTACCACCGTCAGCTGCTGCTGCTGCTGTAGTACCATCTGCTGCTGCTGTAGCACCATCTGCTGCTGCTGTAGCACTGTCAGCTGCTGCTGTAGCACCGTTGTTGGTGGGGGCTTATTGATAATACCAAGAAACAATTAACCCCAGAGGGTTAGCCACCCAGGATAACCCAAGAAAGTCAGTGTCATCGAAGACTAACTTATTTCCATTGGGGTCCTTAATCTTGTCTCCCAGGATGCAACCCACACCAGTCGACTAACACCCAGGTGAACAGGGAAAAATGCCTGGAACTAGTGCTCATATTGGTGAATTTAAAGCCAGCAAAGGTTGGTTTGAGAGATTTAAGAATCGTAGTGGCATACACAGTGTGATAAGGCCTGTTCTGGAAGAAAATGCCAAACAGGACCTACACTACTCAGGAGGAAAAGGCACTCCCAGGACACAGTGTCTCATCAGTCATTGCTGCATCTTCAATAAAGGTAAGTGTCATTTATTCTTCATTTAGTAGAGTAGTACATGCACAATATATATTGTGCATGTACTACTCTATTATTGTGCATGTATCCTTCTCTTTGTGTGTAGGAAAATGCATATTTCATGTGGTAAAAAAAATTTTTTTCACACTTTTGGGTGTCTTGCATGGATTAATTTGATTTCCATTATTTCTTATGGGGAAAATTCATTCGCGTAACGATAATTTCGCATAACAATGAGCTCTCAGGAACGGATTAATATTGTTATGCGGGGGTCCACTGTACTTTTGGACCTGTGTGGTAGCCGGGCGGAGGGACAACATTACATTTTCTCTGTTCAGCCATCAGAGAAAATGTGTATGAATCTGCATTTGGCCCAGCCACTCCATCACTCCACTTTTGTTTACAATTTTCGGCATGAATTATTCTTTACTTCTACCTTCGTTTATGATGGCATCTAAAGGTAGCTGTTAGAAATGATTGAATTCAGTGAACAAGGCATGTCGATGTTAATAATATGGCTCTAGACCTAGTGTAGGTAGCCGGTAGGTGTAGCCCAGGCGGGCTACACCTACCGGCTACCTACACTGACTTCCTACAAATAAATACTACTCACTTCTCTTCCTATATTAAGACTACACATATTTTAAGGTAAATAATGAGTGTACTGTATGTGTATTTTACCTCTCTGGGATGTTTTAAATATCATATATTAAGTATGAGACAGGGAGCCAGGGCTACCTACACCTGGGCTACCTGCACCTGACTTCCTACAAATAAGTACTACTCACCTCTCTCCCTACATTAAGATTACAAATACTTTAAGATAAGTAATGAATTTACTGTGAATGTATTTTACTTTGTGTGTTTTTAATGCCTAGTTCTATTACTAACTTAATATAATTTAGTGTAAACTTGTTGTCTGGCACTTATATGCATTTATAAATGGAAAAGATGCCGTTCTGCCTTCCGGCGATGTCTGCTTTCCAGCGACACCCTGGAACCTAACCCACCATATAAGTGGGGCCCTACTGTATGTTCTTAACGCTAGTGCCCCGAACGTATATAAACGTTTTATTTTTTCTGCCTTCAAATATGGCACAATTGGCCTAAGATACCTTGTCAGCATAGAATGGGTCATAACACTCAGTGCTCACTGAATTAAAAAAATCTGGGACCACTTAGTACCTTGTGGGAGCACCAGTTCAAATGAGCACCAGCTAGAGCAAACAGCACAGCAAACGCCTGGGATTCACTGATTTCATGTAGTATTAACTCTCCCATTTTAAGAGGAAAGTGATGTTGACCCTGAGTTTAGTGGCTTTGAGGTGGATGTGGCCTTAAGTGGTCGAGGAAATATCAAAAAACCTCGATAATAACCCACGTGCAATATTTGTGCAACACCCTTTCAGAATGTCTTATAACCTATGCCCTAAGTAAAGAGAAACAATTCTGGAACGTAATACTTGTTCAGCAGGCTGACTGGCTGATTGGCTGGCTGGCTGGCTGGCTGGCTGGCTGGCTGGCTGGCTGGCTGGCTGGCTGGCCGGCTGCATGGCTGGCCGGCTGCATGGCTGGCCAGCTGCTGGTGGCCTGGCTCCGTTTGTTTGTTTGTGTCTATGTCTATCTCTGTCTGTCTCTGTCTCTATCTCTGTCTCTGTCTTTGTATTTGTCTCTGTCTATTTTTGTCTCTAGCTTTGTCTGTATCTTTGTCTATCTGTCTCTGTCTCTTTCTATCTGTCTGTCTATCTCTGTCTCACAGGTACACAAATACAAGTACAGTGGAACCTCAAATTTCAAACGTATCGCTTATCAAACTCTTCGAAAATAGAACCCTTTTCTCGAACCAACTTTGTCCCTATTATCGAACTCGCCTCTATTTTCAAACCGCCGGGTACCGGACCTGTCCGACAGCCTGCTCTGTCTGCGCCCCCACGCAGGCACAGTGAGCCAGTCTGGTTTTGTTGATGCTTGAGTGAACACTAACCTGCACTCTCATTCAAACATTTTACGATTATTTCATTGTGTTTAGTGCTTGTGGGACTGTGAAATAAGCTACAATGGGCCCAAAGAAACTTGCTAGTGGTACCCCTGTGGTAAAGAAAGTGAGAAACAACATAGATGTGAAGAAGGAAATAATACAGAAGTGGAATGATGTCCAAGTGTTTGTGGAGAAGTACCACCCTGAGCAAGCTGAAACAAGCCATCTTTGCAATAAATTCAGTGACAGAACCATGTCCCATTTTAGGGAAATCTTAAAGAGGCACCAGAAACAGAGGACTGTGGACAGTTATTTTTTGTGAGACAGGGGTCCAGTGACTCTCAAGCTGGTCCTAGTGGCATTAAAAGACAGAAGGAAAGTAACCCCAGAGAGGGCTTTGGTACATAAAGTCCTCATGGAGGGGGATTCTCCTTCCAAACACTAACCCCAACTCCCTCTCTCCTCCTCCCTATCTTCCAGATGCCATCATCAGTCTTCAATAAAGGTGTGTATGTAAAACTATAATTAATATCTATAAAATGTATTTTTTTTTTGTGAATATTTTTGGGTTTCTGGAACGGATTAATTTTATTTCCATTATTTCTTATGGGAAATATTGCTTCGCTTTTCAGACTTTTCGAATTTAGAACTAACTCTTGGAACGGATTAAGTTCAATATTTGAGGTTCCACTGTATACATAGTGTAAATTACCTAGGTTAACCCAAAAAATCCAGACAAAGTGCTATACTCTGCTTGAAGATATGAGTAAACGTGATGACGCAGTCTTGTGGCTCTCTCTGAGACAAAGCTAGATGGATAGACATATAGACATAGAGCATGATAAATAGACAGACAGACATATTTGTGTACCTGCGAAAACAAAGCGAGGGCCAATACTCATCAAATGTCACCTCTAATCTTATCTTATTAAGTCTTATCACCGCACCCTCAAGTATGCTCATTAAATGTCAGCTCTTATCTAATGTTAACTCATCTTATCATGTCACTGTCAGGGGTGGACTGAGGCTTGTTTTTCATGCCTCAACTTATTATTACGTATTATTATCACATATGTATTATTCTCTTCTTCTCTCCTCCTCCTCCTCTTTCTCCTCCTCCTCCTTCTCCTTCTTCTCCTCCTCCTCCTCCTTCTTCTTTACTTCCACATATCTAAAACATTGCTGGGACCTATAAATACAGTGGAACCTCTACTTGTGAGCGCATCTACATGCGAGTTTTTCCAAACATGAGCAGTCGATGGGTCGATTTTTTGCTTCCATGCGCGAGCCAAATTTCCATAAGCGAGCAGACCTCAAGGCAGGTTCCTTGATGCTGGTGAGGGGCTCTTGCTCTTGATCTAGGGAATTGTATCTCATTTGTTTCTTAGTAAGTAAGTTTATTCAGGTATACACAAATACAGTTACATAGAATTATCATACATAGCAGCATATGTGTAGAGAACCTGGGATAACCCAAAAAAGTCAGACAGAGTGACTTATTTCTATTGGGGACTATCTTATTGAAACTTGGGCAATGTATGATGGAAAGATGTTTCTTAACTTACACCAAAAATGAAAGAAATCTAAGCATAAATAATGGAGTTCACTTCTCAGCAATTAGCCACCCCTTAGCGGTATTCTCATATGGTTTTTATGGTTGTATTCTCGTTTTTTTGGTCTCATTGGATAGAATGGAAGATACATTACAGAAATAGATATGATTTTGATTGCTTTCACGACAAAAAGTACAGGTCTCCCTCAACATTCACGTTTTCAACTTTCACGGGCTTCACACATTCACGAATTCCCAACCGCCAAATTCCCAGCCACCAAATTCCCAGCCGCCAAATCATATTTAAGTTTCCCTCCACCTGCGAGTCCCTACTACCCTCCCTCCGACCCCGCAACTGGCAGCCAGCCCTCCCACCACTCAGTGTGGTGAGTGTTTTGTTTGTTCATTATTTGCTATTAAACTACAGTATAAATAATGTAAACCCATTCATGACTGCATATTGGAATGGCTATTCGGACAGGTATTAGATGGTGCCATCATGTGTTTACTCTTGAACACTGCAAAGAATTAAACATTTCTGCTACAGCTAATAATAACAATAGTAATAATAATAATAATAATAATAATAATAATAATAAATATGATATAATTGAAGAAGGAAATTGTACAAAAATACGAGGGAGTGGTTGACACATCGTCAGTGTGACTTTGTTTATACTGGAGTGAACATTAGTCTCCCTGCTCTTCCAAACATTTCCCCAATAATTCATTGTGTTTGGTGCTTGTAGATTGAGTGTGACTGGAGTGGTAGAGGCAGTGATTGAGGCAATGGTATTTAATAACATACATGTTAATAATAATACATGTTATTAATAATATGTACTATTATTATTTATAACATATATGTTATTAAATACATACAGGTTAATAATAATACATGTTATTAATAATAACATGTACTATTATTATTTATAACATATATGTTATTAAATAACACTGCCTCAACCGCTGAATTATTGTGAAATGTTTGGAAGAGCAGGGAGACTAATGTTCACTCCAGCATAAACAAAGTCACACTGACGATGTGTCAACCACTCCCTCGTATTTTTGTACAATTTCCTTCTTCAATTATATCGTATTTATTATTATTATTATTATTACTACTGTTATTATTAGCAATAGCAGAAATGTTCGATTCTTTGCTGCGTTCAAGAGTAAACACATGATGTCACCGTTTAATACCTTTCCTAATAGCCATTCCAATATGCAGTCATGAATGAGTTTACATTATTTATTCTTTAGTTTAATAGCAAATAATGAACAAACAAAACACTCACCACACTGAGTGGTGGGAGGGCTGGCTGCCAGTTGTGGGGGTCGGAGGGAGGGTAGTAGGGACTCGCAGTGGTGGAGGCAGTGGTGGAGGCATTGGTGGAGTCTGTGGTATTTAATAACATACATGTTATTAACATACATGTTATTAAATAACATACGTTATTAAAGCATAACATGTATATATTTAGTACAATTTATGACGTTTTCATGTATTTTATGATTATTCATGGTTCAACAAGTTAAGGAAGTAGTATTGTAATATATTTCCCTACAATATATTGGGGCACCAAACATTCATGGTTTTTCAACATTCGCGAGGCTCTTGATCCCCTAACCCTCGCGAATGTTGAGGGAGACCTGTATCTTGAAATTGAGCTCAAAGTAGCGGAAATATTCCATTGCTTGGCTATGCTCAAGAGTAAACAATATGCAGTCGTGACTGGGTTGACATTATTTATACAATTATTGCAATAAGGCATAACAGTAAATCTTATATTTTTTGTGTGAATAAAAATTATAATTTATTTATATTGTAATAATAATAATACATAATAATAATAATATGTATAATAATAATAGTATAATATAATACAATCATAATAATAATAATAATAATAATAAATAATAATAATAATAATAATAATAAATAACAGAGTTCACTTCCAGCCACTAGCCGCCCCTTAGCGATATATTTTCACATGGTTTTTATGGTTTTAGTCTCGTTTTTTTCATCTCATTTGATATAATTGGAAGATATACTACAGAAATAGATATGATTTTAATTGGTTTCATGAGGAAAAGTACCTTAAAATTGAGCTCAAAGTAGCAGAAATGTTTGATTTCTGCCGACGTTCAAGAGTAAACAAATGGTCATTGTCCAATGTGTGTCCAATTAGCCAGTCTAATAATGGGTTGACATTATTTATACAATTATTACAATAATGCAGTAGTCTGCATAACAGTAAATCTTCTATTATTGTAAGAATACGTACGTATTAATTAAAAATAATACGTAATAATCGTAGTAATAATAATAATAATAATAATAATAATAATAATAATAATAATAATACACATAATAATGTAATAATATAATATGTAATACAACTATAATAATAATTATAATAATGTGTATGTACGTACTACATATAATTTAGTTTGAGAATGCCACCACGAGATGGCGGTGCATATCAAAACAAAGATCAGTAGTCCACATGTGTTTACGGAGCTTACCATGCGGGTGATGGAATGCTCCTGTTTTTCTCATGTTTCGTGCAGTCATTTCACGAAATTTCTTGTTTCTAACCATGGGTTCTAAGAAAGCAAGTCCACAACAGAGTGCCAAGAAGAAAAAGAGGATAATTACCACGGATTTAAAGCAGGAAATCATTGACAAACATGCACAAGGTTAAGGATTTAGCCAGACAGTACCAACGTACCACTTCTACAATATGTACAATACTAGAGCACAAGGAGTCTATAAAGGCTATAATGCCAGCAAAGGGCATTAAAATAATGTCTAAACACCAGACCTCTGTCAATGAAAAGATGGAGACTCTGCTGTTGATGTGGTTGAGGGAGGAGCTCGCCGGAGATACCTTGACTGAGGGTATCATCTGCAAGAAGGCATGAAGCATTTACGCTGATTTGCTGCAGAAGACCCCAGGCACTTCAACGGATGAGGCATCACAAACGTTGTTTAAAACCAGTCAGGGCTGATTCGAAAAGTTTAAAAGGAGGACCAACATTCACTCTTTCATCAGGCATGGTGAGGGAGCGAGTTCTGATGTAAAGGCAGCTGAGAGTTTTCTCAAAACTTTTGCAGAAGTGATAGCAGCTGAAGAATACATCCCTCAGCAAGTCTTCAACTGTGATGAGACAGGGCTCTTCTGGAAGAAGATGCCAAGAAGGACTTACCTAACTGCAGAGGAGAAGAAGATGCCAGGCCACAAACCCATGAAAGACAGGTTAACCCTTGCACTGTGCACAAATGCAAGTGGCGACTGCAAGATCAAGCCGCTGCTGGTATATCATTCAGAAAACCCCCGAGCCTTTAAGTCACATAAGATTCTAAAAGAAATCCTAGATGTTATGTGGAGGGCAAACCTGAAGGCATGGGTCACCAGGCAGTTCTTTGTGGAGTGGGTAAACCTGGTCTTTGGTCCTACTGTTAAGAAATATCTCCAGGAAAATAACCTACCTCTGCAAGCTCTTCTCATCCTGGACAATGCACCTGCTCACCCACCGAACATCGCAGATGACATAATCGAAAATTTCAAGTTTATAAAGGTTCTCTACCTTCCACCCAACACCACCCCTATCCTGCAGCCCATGGACCAGCAGGTGATTTCCAATTTCAAGAAACTCTTCACCAAGCACCTGCTCCACTGCTGCTTTGATGTGACAGAGAACACAAACTTGTTCCTTCAAGAGTTCTGAAAGGACCACTGTAACATCGTGATATGCCTCAAAATTATAAACATGGCCTGGCAGGGTGTACAAGGAGGACCTTGGCCTCTGCATGGAAGAAGCTGTGGCCTGTGGTTGTGTTCGAAAGGGACTTCGAAGGGTTCGAACTCGAAGACCCAGTGGTGGAGGAGATTGTGTCCCTTGGAAAGGTCATGGACCTGGAGGTGGATGAAGAAGATGTGAACAATCTCATCGAGGAGCACTCTGAGGAGCTGACGACGGAGGAGTTAGATGAACTACATAAGCAGCAGCATCAGGAGGTTTTGAAGTACATTCATACTGCGGAGGAGGAAGATATGGAGGAGTATATCTCTACAAGTGAGATAAAGGAAATGTTGGGAATCTGGGAGAGATAATCAAGCTTTATTGAAAGGAAACACCCAGAGAAAGTTTCAAGTGGTCATGCACTGGCCCTATTTAATGACGCTTGCACGAGTCATTTCCAAAACATTCTGATAGGGAGGAAGAAACAAACCTCATGGACAGTTTTTTCTTGAAATGCTCTGCAGATGAAAGTGTGACGAGAGTGGAGAAAAAGCCAAAAATCAGTGAATAGTGAAGTATGTATCATTAAAATAAAAATTGTAGCAGTTAAGTGACAAAGTACATCATTAACAGTGTAGCAATTAAGTGTATATACGATTAAGAGTGTATCACCCAGAGAAAATTTCAAGTGGTCGTGCATAAAATACTTATTACAAAGAAGGCCACTAGTATGCCTAGTACATTTAATGACAGCATACACCGATGTACCCAGCATGGAAAAATTCAGATTCAGGAGGGATATAGGAAAGTACTGGTTTGGTAATAGAGTTGTGGATGAGTGGAACAAACTCCCAAGTACCGTTATAGAGGCCAGAACGTTGTGTAGCTTCAAAAATAGGTTGGATAAATACATGAGTAGATGTGGGTGGGTGTGAGTTGGACCTGATAGCTTGTGCTAACAGGTCGGTTGCCGTGTTCCTTCCTTAAGTCAATGTGACCTGACCTGACTAGGTTGGGTGCATTGGCTTAAGCCGGTAGGGACTTGGACCTGCCTCGCATGGGCCAGTAGGCCTTCTGCAGTGTTCCTTCGTTCTTATGTTCTTATGTTCTTATCTCTAAGGTAAATGCTGTATTACTACATAATTTCTTTACGTATCAAACACTCTGTTTTCTGTTATAATAAAAGCATGGGAAGGTATGTCAGGAGGAGGAATGGCTGCCATGGTGGCCCTATAATACATAACAACAATAATGGCCACTGTGCCTCCGCCTCCACTAACACTACTCACATATGTAATATTTCATTCATTCTAGTGCATATATCATGTTTCTATGTTATTAATATTGTTTATGTCATATTACATGAACTTTGATAGATAAATAAGCCGTATAGATGATATTAGTGAAATACTGAAGTATCCTGTTAGCCTCCTGAGAGCCTGGAACAGATTAACCCTTTCAGGGTCCGTCCCGTAGATCTACGGCTTTACGTTCAGGGTCCAAACCGTAGATCTACGCCATGAGCTCAGCTCACTCTGATAAACTGTGAGTGGTACATTTGGGCCTAGATATGAGAGAATATATCTATGTGGTATGTGTGCACCACATAAAACAGATCCTGCAGCACACTGTGTATAATGAGAGAAAAAAAAATGAAATCATGATTTTTCGATTAAAACAGCAACTTTGCAGTGTTTTTTCATATGTTTTTTATAGTTGTATTTGCGATTTCTTGGTCTCATTTGATAGAATGGAAGACATATTACAGAAATAGAGATGATTTGATTGGTTTTAGCAATGGAAATGGCTTGAAACTGAGCTCAAAGTAGCAGAAATGTTAAATTTTTGCCGATATTCAAGAGTAAACAAACGACCTCACATGTCTAATACACGTCAGCTGGTGGGTCTAATATACATTCACAAATATGGTGATGATATTTATACAATTATTACAGTATTGCATAACAGTAAATCTTCTATTTTTTGGTGTGAATAAAAATTCATTATGTGAATAAAAAATCAAAATGGAATTTATTTGTAAAGCCTCAAAACATAACTAATGAACAGAGGAAATGTTAGTTTAGTGCCAGGAATGCCTACATTGTTCATTCTGGACCCTATTTTGAAATTGGAATATTTTGAACTTTGTGTTAAATTGGCCAAATTAACAATTTCCGATCACTTTATTTTGTAGTTTAAACAGTTGACTTGGCGATTTCTTGTGCTCAATCGATAGAATAGAAGTAATACTAGTGAAATAGCTAAGAATTTGGTTGATTGGAATAATGCAATTGGCCTAAAATGGGAGTCAAAGTCGGCAAAATCGCCGATTCGTAAATATCGCTGACACATCAAAATTCGCGAGAGCATAATTTCGTCAATTTTCCACCAAATTTCGTACTTTTTGTTTTATTACCTTCACAAAAAGATTCTCTACGATTTCATAAGAAAAAATAACAAATTTTTTTTTTTTAAATTCTTGGACACTGGTGCGTGACTCCAGATTTGGGCCTCGGACCCTGAAAGTGTTAATTGCATTTCAATTAACCCTTTGAGGGTTTTCGTCGTACTAGTACGTCTTACGCGTAGGGGTTTTTGACGTACTAGTACTCATAAATTCTAGCGACCTCAAATCTATGTGGGAGAAAGCTGGTAGGCCTTCATATGAAAGAATGGGTCTATGTGGTCAGTGTGCACAGTCTAAAAAAAATCCTGCAGCACACGGTGCATAATGAGAAAAAAAAAACTTTTTCCATTTTTTTTTAATAAATCAGCGACTTTGCAGTGTATTTTCGTATAGTATTTATTGTTGTATTCTAGTTTTCTTGGTCTCATTTTATAGATGGAAGACATATTACTGAAATTGAGATGATTTTGACTGGTTTTACAGTGAAAGGTGCCTTGAAATTGAGCTCAAAGTAGCAGAAATGTTCGATTTTTACCAAACTTCAAAAGTAAACAAATCGTGCCAAGCGTGCAATACACGTCAACTGGTGAGTCTAATATTCTTTCACAAGTGCACCAATAATATTTATACCATTTTTTACACTAATGCAGTAGTCTGCATAACAATAAATCTTATATTTTTTGTGAGAATAAAAATTCAAAGTGGAAAGCAAAAGAATATAAGAGGGGCCTTGAGACGTGACTAATGACTAGAGGAAATGTCATTTTAGTGCCAGGAATGTCTTTCTTGTTTATTCTGGACCCTATTCCGAAATTGGCATCTTTTGAAATTTTGTGTGAAATTGGCAAAATTGCTAAATTCTGACCACTGTACTGGATAGTTGAATTTATAAATGGGTGGTTTCTTGCACCCATTCAATAGAAAAAATGGAGTTCTAGCGAAATATTCAGTTTTTTTGTCGACTAGTACAGTGAAATTGGCCGAAAATGGGGCTCAAAGTGGGCAAAATCGCCGATCCGTAAACATCGCCGAGACCGCTAACTTTGCGAGAGCATAATTCCGTAAGTTTTCTATCAAATTTCAAACTTTTGGTGTCGTTATGATCGGGAAAAGATTCTCTATCTTTTCATAAGAGAAAATAATTTTTTTTTTTTTAAATTTGGCCGACCCTGAGAACGAGTTTCGGAGAGGGCCTGTCGACCCTCAAAGGGTTAATTTAAATGACGAAAATTGACTCTGCAAACGAGCAAATCCAGTTGCGAGCAAGGTCATGGAACGGATTAAACTCGCAAGTAGAGGTTCCACTGTATTTTGTATATATTCCAAGACAATAGTAAATGGTCAAGGCAGGTGTACATGTCCACCTGTCAGTGTGTTTGTGACAATTTGAGTACAATTTCGGTACCTAATACTAGTGTCAGAACAAAGATTGGTTATAAAATGATGAGAACTATGACAAATTGTAATTTTCAGAACATAAAAATTATATAAAATATGAAAAATAGTAAAAAAGGTATATCGGAAACACTTCTGCAAGCGGCAGCACTCGATGTTGCTGCCACGTGAGCATCCAGTGCCAACTTCTCAGCCTCATACCTCTAAGTACTGACCCTAATTTTTTATCCCATAACACTTAAAAAAATGAGCTCTTCATTTTCATTAAAAAAAAAAAAAAAAAAAAAAAAAAAAAAAAAAAAAAATTATTTTTCACAATATTCATGGCACTGGGGTAGTGAACGTATATACATATACTTTTGAACCATTTACGGGTTAACTCAGTGTCGAAAAATATTAAAAAAAAATAAATAAAAAAAGTTTTTCTTACAAAAATCTTAAGAATATTTTTCCGAGTGTTATAAGAAAAAAAAAATTTTTACAATCAATACTTACTGAGATATGGCAGCGCGAAGTTGACAAAGTGACACACAATGGCAACATCAACAACTGCCGCTCACTCGGTACTATTATTTTTACTTTTATTATACTTTTTCTTTTATTTTTTAATATTTTATTTTTTCAAGTAACTTTTGTGGCCTGTGAGACCAATATACAGTGGACCCTCGACCAACGATGGCATTGTCTAATGATAAAATGGCCAAACAATGGGTTTGAGCATAAAATTTTGGCCCGACGAACGATGAAAAACTCGACGAACGACATTCATCTCGAACGCGTCCACGCGTCTGTCTGCCCTGAGCGCGCCTCAGCTGCCCTGCCTTCAATTAGTGTGTCATTATTTACAAGTCAGGGTGATCGGTTCCATGCATACATTCGGTACATTTTGTATTATTCCAGTGTTTTTAGTGCTTGTAACTGCTAAATAAGCCACCATGGGTCCAAAGAAAGCTTCTAGTGCCACCCCTGTGGTAAAAAGGGTGAGAATTACAATGGAGGAGGAGGCGGGAGGAGGAGGTGGGAGGAGAAGGTGGGAGGAGGAGGTGGGAGGAGGAGGAGGTGGGAGGAGGAGGTGGGAGGAGGAGGTGGGGAGGAGGAGGTGGGAGGAGGAGGTGGGAGGAGGAGGAGGTGAGGGAGGGAGGAGGAGAGGGAGGGGAGGGAGGAGGGAGGAGGAGGAGGGAGGGAGGAGGGAGGAGGAGGGAGGAGGGAGGGAGGGGAGGGAGGAGGAGGGAGGGAGGAGGAGAGGGAGGGAGGTGGAGGGAGGGAGGAGGAGGGGAGGGAGGAGGAGGGAGGGGAGGGAGGGAGGGAGGGGAGGAGGGAGGGAGAGGGGGAGGGAGGAGGGAGGGAGGAGGGAGGGAGGGGGAGGAAGGAGGGAGGAGGAGGGGGGAGGAGGGAGGGAGGAGGGAGGGAGGGAGGGAGGAGGAGGGAGGGAGGAGGGAGGGAGGGGGGAGGAGGGAGGGAGGAGGGGAGGGAGGAGGGAGGGAGGAGGGAGGGAGGAGGGAGGGAGGGAGGAGGGAGGGAGGGAGGAGGGAGGGAGGAGGGAGGGAGGAGGGAGGGAGGGAAGAGGAGGGAGGGAGGGAGGGAGGGAGGAGGGAGGGAGGGAGGGAGGGAGGAGGGGAGGGAGGGAGGAGGGAGGGAGGAGGAGGGAGGGAGGAGGAGGGAGGGAGGGGAGGGAGGGAGGGAGGAGGGAGGAGGGAGGGAGGGAGGAGGAGGGAGGGAGGAGGAGGGAGGGAGGAGGAGGGAGGGAGGAGGGAGGGAGGAGGGAGGGAGAAGGAGGGAGGGAGAGAGGGGGAGGGAGGGAGGAGGAGGGAGGGAGGGAGGGAGGGAGGGAGGAGGGGGAGGGAGGGAGGGAGGGAGGGAGGGAGGGAGGGAGGAGGGAGGAGGGAGGAGGAGAGGAGGGAGGGAGGAGGGAGGGAGGGAGGAGGGAGGGAGGGAGGGAGGAGGGGGGAGGGAGGAGGGGGGAGGAGGAGGGGGGGAGAGGAGGGGGGAGGAGGAGGGGGGAGGGGAGGAGGAGGGGGGGGAGGGGGGAGGGGAGGGGGAGGAGGAGGGGGAGGAGGAGGAGGGGGGAGGAGGAGGGGAGGAGGGGGAGGAGGGGGGGAGGGGAGGAGGGGGAGGGGAGGAGGAGGGGGAGGAGGAGGGGGAGGGGAGGAGGAGGGGAGGAGGAGGGGGAGGAGGAGGGGGAGGAGGGAGGGGGAGGGAGGAGGGGGAAGAGGAGGAGGAGGGGGGAAGAGGAGGAGGAGGAGGAGGAGGAGGAGAATACATAATAATAAGTTCCCTTGAAGCATAAAAAACAAAGTCCACCCCTGACAGTGACATGATAAGATAAGATAACATCTGAAAAGAGCTGATGTTTGATGAGCATACACAAGGGTGAGGGAGAGTGCAGCTCGTAAGAAAAGATTAGATGACCATCCCCCTCCATTTGCTTCTGTTGGTACACAAACATATCTGTCTGTCTATTTGTCTGTCAAGCTCCCTGTCTATCTGTCTAGCTCTCTGTCTCAGAGAGAGCCACAAGACTGCGGCATCACATTTACTCATCTTCAAGCAGAGTATAGCACTTTGTCTGGATTTTTGGGTTATCCTAGGTAATTTATACTATATATACTTGTATTTATGTGTACCTGTGAGACAGATAAACAAAGACAGATTGAAAGAGATAGACAGAGAGACAGATACAGATAGAGATTGACAAAGTCAAATAGACAGAGACAGATAGACAGAGACGGAGATATAGATCGACAGACCCTAAACTTGGGGTTAACATCACTTTCCTCTTAACCCTTTGAGGGTTTCGGCCGTACTAGTACGGCTTACGACCCAGGGTTTTTGACATACTAGTACGCCTAAATTTTAGCGCCCTCATATCTAGTGGGAGAAAGCTGGTAGGCCTACATATGAAAGAATGGGTCTATGTGGTCGGTGTGCACAGTATAAAAAAAAATCCTGCAGCACACAGTGCATAATGAGAAAAAAAAAACTTTGACCATTTTTTTGGAATAAAACAGCGACTTTGCACTGTATTTTCGTATGGTATTTATTGTTGTATTCTAGTTTTCTTGGTCTCATTTTATAGAATGGAAGACATATTACAGAAATTGAGATGATTTTGACTGGTTTTACAATGAAAAGTACCTTGAAATTGAGCTCAAAGTAGCAGAAATGTTTGATTTTTACCAAAGTTCAAAAGTAAACAAATCATGCCAAGCATCCAATACACGTCAACTGGTGAGTCTAATATTCTTTCGTAAGTGCACCAATATTATTTATATCATTTTTTACACTAATGCAGTAGTCTGCATAACAGTAAATCTTCTAATTTTTGTGAGAATAAAAATTCAAAGTGGAAAGCAAAAGAATGTAAGAGGGGCCTTGAGACGTGACTAATGAACAGAGGAAATGTCATTTTAGTGCCAGTAATGTCTACCTTGTTTATTCTGGACCCTATTCGGAAATTGGCATCTTTCGAAATTTGTGTGAAATTGGCAAAATTGCTAAATTCTGACCACTGTACTGGATAGTTCAAATTGGTAAATGGGTGGTTTCTTGCACTCATTCGATAGAAAAAATGGAGTTCTAGCGAGATATTCATGTTTTTTGTCGACTAGTACAGTGGAATTGGCCGAAAATGGGGCTCAAAGTGGGCAAAATCGCCGATGCGTAAACACTGTCGAGACCGCTAACTTCGCGAGAGCATAATTCCGTAAGTTTTCCATCAAATTTCATACTTTTGGTGTCGTTATGATCAGGAAAAGATTCTCTATCTTGTCATAAGAAAAAAATTTTTTTTTTTAAATTTGGCCGACCCTGAGAACGAGTCTCGGAGAGGGCCTGTCGACCCTCAAAGGGTTAAAGGAGAAGTGTTAATATGACATTACGTCAGTGAATCCTTGGTGTTTGCTGCACTGTTTGCTCTAGTTGGCACTCAATTTAACTGGCGCTCCCACAAGGTACTAAGTGGTCAAAGTTTTTTTAATACTGCGCACACCGAGTGTTAAGACCAATTCTATGCTGACCAGGCATCTCAGGCCAATCATGCCAAATTTGGAGGCAGGAAAAATAAAATATATATATATACGTTTGAGGCGCTACGCGTAAGAATGTATATATACATTTGGACAGTTTAGGGGTTAATCAACAGCCACGCTGGAATCTGGAACAGCACCCCGAAGGGATTTCTAGGGAGAGGTGCTGGACATCGTGCTGTTAACAGATAAGTACCGACTGCTATACATGTATGTTTGTTTCATGCAGGAAAGTGTACTTATCTAACCAGCTCTCCATAATATTATAATTTTTTTTTCAACAAACCAGCTGTATCCCACCAAGGCAGGGTGACCCAAAAAGAAAAATGAAAGTTTCTGTTTTTAAATTTAGTAATGTATACAGGAGAAGGGGTTACTAGCCCCTTGCTCCCGGCATTTTAGTCACCTCTTACAACACGCATGGCTTATGAAGGAAGAATTCTGTTCCACTTCCCCATGGAGGTAGGAGGAAATAAACAAGAACAAGAACTAGAAAGAAAATAGAAGAAAACCCAGAGGGGTGTGTGTGTATATATATGCTTGTGCATGTATGTGTAGTGTGACCTAAGTGTAAGTAGAAGTAGCAAGATGTACCTGTAATCTTGCATATTTATGAGACAGACAAAAGACACCAGCAATCCTACCATCCTGTAAAACAATTACAGGCTTTAGTTTCACACTCACTTGGCAAGACGGTAGTACTCCCCGGGTGGTTGCTGTCTACCAACCTACTACCTAGGTAAAATGTAAATATTTCTTATTATAAATTACGTACATATATTGTTTGTGGATATTGGTGATGACAGAAGCCTCCTCCACCACTGATATGTATGGCTTCTCTCAGTGGCCATTATAAACCCAACAACAACACTTCCACCACTCAGAGGCAGGGGGGGGGGACACCATTTAGGTGGTGACACCATAGAGCCTCTAAAGACGGTGACACTAATGCACAAAACAGTGCTGCACCAACATAAGAGAAGAATCCTTCGTTTCTATATAGCCTATAATAGGATTACAGAGTACAAATAAGCCTATACAGTGGACCCCTGCATACCGTACGCATTGCATACCGTACAATCCGCATACCGGACGCTTTGATCGCAAAAATTTGGCCTCGCATACCGCCCAAAAACCCGCTCACCGCCCTTCGTCCGAGACGCGTCCAATGTGCGGCCTGAGCAACGCTCACATGTTCCGCCAGTGGCATTGTTTACCAGCCAGCCTCCGCCGTAACATCCAAGCATACAATCGGAACATTTCGTATTATTACAGGGTTTTTGGTGATTTTTTCTGGAAAATAAGTGACCATAGGCCCCAAGAAGGCTTCTAGTGCCAACCCTACAGCAATAAGGGTGAGAATTACTACGGAGATGAAGAAAAAGATCATTGATAAGTATGAAAATGGAGTGCGTGTCTCCAAGCTGGCCAGGTTGTATAATAAACCCCAATCAACCATCGCTACTATTGGTGGTACAGCTGCTGCTGTACCACTGTCAGCTGCTGCTGCACTGTCAGCTGCTGCTGCACTGTCAGCTGCTGCTGCTGCTGCGGTAGTACAGTCTGCTGCTGCTGTAGCATCGTCTGCTACTGCTGTAGCATCGTCTGCTGCTGCTGTAGTACCGTCTGCTGCTGCTGTAGTACCATCTGCTGCTGCTGTAGCATCGTCTGTTGCTGCTGTAGCATCGTCTGTTGCTGTTGTAACATCGTCTGCTGCTGCTGTAGCATCGTCTGCTGCTGCTGTAGCATCGTCTGCTGCTGCTGTAGTACCGTCTGCTGCTGCTGTAGCATCGTCTGTTGCTGCTGTAACATCGTCTGCTGCTGCTGTAGCATCGTCTGCTGCTGCTGTAGCATCGTCTGCTGCTGCTGTAGCATCGTCTGTTGCTGCTGTAGCATCGTCTGCTGCTGCTGTAGCATCGTCTGCTGCTGCCGTAGCATCGTCTGCTGCTGCTGTAGCATTGTCTGCTGCTGCTGTAGCATCGTCTGTTGCTGCTGTAGCATCGTCTGTTGCTGCTGTAGCATCGTCTGCTGCTGCTGTAGCATCGTCTGCTGCTGCTGTAGCATCGTCTGCTGCTGCTGTAGCATCGTCTGTTGCTGCTGTAGCATCGTCTGTTGCTGCTGTAGCATCGTCTGCTGCTGCTGTAGCATCGTCTGTTGCTGCTGTAGCATCGTCTGTTGCTGCTGTACCACCGTCAGCTGCTGCTGCTGCTGCTGTAGCACCGTTGTTGGTGTGGCTTATTGAGAATACCAAGAAACAATTAACCCCAGAGGATTTGCCACCCAGGATAACCCAAAAAAGTCAGTGTCATCGAAGACTGTCTAACTTATTTTCATTGGGGTCCTTAATCTTGTCTCCCAGGATGCAACCCACACAAGTCGACTAACACTCAGGTGAACAGGGAAAAATGCCTGGAACTAGTGCTCATATTGGTGAATTTAAAGCCAGAAAAGGTTGGTTTGAGAGATTTAAGAATCGTAGTGACATACACAGTGTGATAAGGCCTGTTCTGGAAGAAAATACCAAACAGGACCTACAGTACTCAGGAGGAAAAGGCACTCCCAGGACACAGTGTCTCATCAGTCATTGCTGCATCTTCAATAAAGGTAAGTGTCATTTATTCTTCATTTAGTAGAGTAGTACATGCACAATATATATTGTGCATGTACTACTCTACTACTGTGCATGTATCCTTATCTTTGTGTGTAGGAAAATGTATATTTCATGTGGTAAAATTTTTTTTTTCATACTTTTGGGTGTCTTGCACGGATTAATTTGATTTCCATTATTTCTTATGGGGAAAATTCATTCGCATACCGAACATTTCGCATAACAACCAGCCCTCTTGCACGGATTAAGGTCGCTATGCGGGGGTCCACTGTATAGGGAAAATCATTGATTTTAATGATGTGATAAAGGATTTTGCATAAATGAAGGCAAAAAAAATGTAAGATCAGATTCACCGAGATGTTACCTGTGCTCAAGGTCAAATCGGAGCAAGTGTTTCTCTGATATTACAATGTTTTTCTTTATTTTTCAAGTTTTTTTTTTTTGTATTTGAGTTTATGTTTCCTCAATACACTGTATTACTATGACTATTTATTTTATCATTAATAAAGTTGAGAAGTATTCTCCTGTTTGCTTTATGGCCCTTAAATGTTCTCATTGTTAAACATTACTCACTGGTCATGCAGTAGTGACGTAACTGGAGTTTACCCCCCATCCCCCACCTTTGAATATCATGGGGGTGACACCAAAGATGCTGCCCCGGGTGACACCAAAGATTCCGCCCCGGGTGACACCAACTCTAGCGACGCCTCTGCCACCACTTAGTACTCCTCACATACATTATGACATATTTTATTCATTCTCAAGTATATTCCATGTTTCTATGTTATTAATATTGTTTATTATGTCATATTAGATGAATTGTGGTAGATAAATAAGCTGAAGAGTTGATAATAGCATCATATTTAAGTACTATTCTGTCATGCCTCCTGACAGCAGGAAAGGATTAATTGAATTTCCATTATTTCTTATGGGAAAAATTAAATCGGATAAAAATAAAATTGGTTATGGACAAGCTCTCTGGAACGGATTAATATTGTTAATCGAGCGTCCACTGTATATGATAGTGTCAACATGTTAGGAAGCTTTAAATGCATTTATAAGTAAAAAAAAAAAGTGTGATTCACTTTACAGGGGTAGCCTGGAACCTAACCCACTGTACAAGTGGTGCCCTCCCATACTTTGAACATTTAAACACATCCCTAGGTTTAATGCAGACAGTACTGATGAAGTGTAGGCATTTTATGCCAATGACATGGCATTTTAGTGGCACGACAAACATGTGACAGTGATCCACCAGCATGAAATGAAAGACCCTGGAAAGGTGAATAGAAAAATCAATGACCTAATTGTGAGACCAGCTGCTGTTATGGACTACACAAGTACAGTAACATGCATTTGGTGGACTTACGTGACATGCAGAGTAGATTTGTTGATTGTGTTCAGAAGTTACAAGTGGTACACGAGACTTTTCTTCCATCATGTTGACACAGCAATGCTGAATACATACAAAATATACCAGATGAAGACTGGCAACAGATCACCATATGCCCACTTCTGTTTTTGTCATCAGACAAATATAGAAATACTGAATCACAACACCTGCATAACATATGCACCACCGTACTGATCACCAAATTCTTGGTACAAACAAGACTGGACTAAAAAGAGATGTTATGTCTGTGTACACACCATGAAGTGCTTAGTAAAGCACTGGGGTGGGAGTGAAAACACTGGTGTATATGGAACTGTGTTTCAGGGACTTCCACAGAAGACTGCAATAGTTCTAGATATATGACCAGTGCCTGTAAATATGTGTACGTATGTTAAAAAAAAAAGTTAGAACAGCAGAAAAGTGAAGTAATTAGATGTGTGTTTAGGTAATTATGCATAATTTTTTGTAAAAATGTACTGTTGACACTATTAGTGCAAGTACAGTAGGGCCCCGCTTTACGGCGTTTCGCTTTACGGCGTTCCGCTAATACGATTTCAAATTACAGTGCACCCCCGCATAGAGATATTAATCCGTGCAAGAGAGCTCATTGTTATGCAAAATTATCGTTATGCGAATGAATTTTCCCCATAAGAAATAATGGAAATCAAATTAATCCGTGCAAGACTCCCCAAAGTATGAAAAAAAAAAATTTTACCACATGAAATATTAATTTTAATACACACAAACTGAAAAAGGCATGCACAATTACATGACACTTACTTTTATTGAAGATCTGGTGATGATTGATGGGATGGGAGGAGGAGTGTGTGTTAGTGTTTAGAAGGGGAATCCCCTTCCATTAAGACTTGAGGTGTCAAGTCCTTTTCTGGGGTTACTTCCCTTCTTCTTTTAATGCCACTAGGACCAGCTTCAGAGTCACTGGAGTTCTGTCGCACAACATATCTGTCCATAGTGGCTGCTTACCTCTCGTTCCTTTATGACTTCCCTAGAGTGTTTCACAACATTGTCAGTGTAATAGTCACCAGCACGGCTTGCAATAGCTGTGTGAGGGTGATTTTCATCCATGAAGGTTTGCACTTCAAGCCACTTTGCAAGATTTCCTTAATCTTTGTAGTAGGCAATTTCTTCAATTTCTCTCTCCCCTCCTTCGAACCAGTTTCCTCAGGTCTGGCCTCTTGCTGTTGAAGTTGATCTATCAGCTCATCAGTGGTTAGTTCTTCATTGTCCTCCTCCACCAACTCTTCCACATCATCCCCACTAACCTCCAACCCCAAGGACTTTCCCAATGCCATAATGGATTCCTCAACTGGCATAGGATTCTCAGGGTTATCCTGAAACCCTTCAAATCCCTTTGGTCTACACATTCTGGCCACAGTTTTCTTCCAAGCAGAGTTCAAGGTCCTCTTAGTCACTCCCTCCAAGCCTTACCTATAAGGTTTACACAATTGAGGATATTAAAGTGATCTCTCCAAAACTCTCTTAGAGTCAGTTGAGTTTCTGAGGTCACTACAAAGCGCCTTTCAAACAGAGCTTTTGTGTACAGTTTTTTGAAGTTTGCAATAACCTGCTGGTCCATGGGCTGCAGGAGAGGAGTGGTATTAGGAGGCAAAAACTTCACCTTAATGAATTTCATTGTCCCATAAAGTCGCTCTGCCACGTCTGTAGGATGACCAGGGGCATTGTCTAACACCAGGAGGCACTTAAGTTCTAATTTCTTTTCAGTTACGTAATCTTTCACATTGGGGGCAAATGCATGGTGTAACCAGTCATAGAAAAAGTCCCTAGTGACCCATGCCTTACTGTTTGCCCTCCACAGCACACACAAATTTTCCTTGAGGACATTCTTTTGCTGAACGGTCGGGAGTTTCAGAGTGATACACTAATAAAGGCTACACTTTGCAATCACCAGTAGCATTGGAACCATCAATAGAGTAAGCCTGTCTTTCATAGGTTTTATGTCCTGGGAGTCCCTTTTTCCTCCTGGTAATGTAGGTCCTGCTTGGCATTTTCTTCCAGAACAGGCCTGTTTCATCACAATTAAACACTTGTTCAGGTTTCAGCCCTTTCAGTTTTATGTACTCCTTAAAATTCCTGCACATATTTTTCAGCTGCTTTGTGGTCCGAACTGGCAGCCTCACCATGCCTATCACACTAGGGTATGCCACTACGCCTCTTAAATCTCTCAAACTAACCTTTGCTGGCCTTAAATTCACTCACATCATCACTAGTTGCAGGCATTTTTTTTAATTAATCCTGATGCAACTTCCTACCCTTTTCACTTATGATCACTCGAGAGATGCTATCTCCTGCTATCTGTTTTCATTTATCCACACCAATAAGAGTCTCTCAACATCTTCCATCACTTGCGTTTCTGTTTCGAAAACACAGTTAAACCTTTGGCAAGAAGCTTCCTTGATTGCCTTTTTGTTCCCCCACAATAGTAGCGATGGTTGATTGGGGTTTACGTATACAACCTGGCCAGCTCGGAGACACGCACTCCACTTTCATACTTATCAATGATCTCTTTCTTCATCTCTATAGTAATTCTCACCCTTATTGCTGTAGGGTTGGCACTAGAAGCTTTCTTGGGGCCCATGGTCACTTATTTTGCAGATAAAATCACCAGAAACACTGTAATAATACGAAATGTTCCGATTGTATGCTTGGATTTTACCGCGGAGGCTGGCTGGTAAACAATGCCACCGGCGGAACATGTGAGGCTGGCTAAGGGCGCACATTAGACGCGTCTCGGATGAACAGCGATTGAGCGGGTTTTTTTTAGCGGTATGCAAGGCAAAATCTTGGCGATAAATTGTAGCGGTATGCGGATTTAACGTTATGTGATGCCAACGGTATGCGGGGGTCCACTGTATGACCTAAACTCTCTATACGGCTCCCCCCACCTGACTTTCTAATACGGTCACCGCACCCCACCCTGTTTGTTTACATTCTCCATGAACTCCGTAAGCACCACGTCTCTCCATTGTGTCTGGAAACACCAAAATTTCAAGTGTTTTTAAAAGTTATTTCATGTTTTATATATACTCTGATAATTATACTTATGTATACCTGTAAGAACATAAGAACATGAGAACATAAGAAAGAAGGAACACTGCAGCAGGTCTACTGGCCCATGCGAGGCAGGTCCAAGTCTCCTACCGGCTTAAGCCAATGCCCCAACCTAGTCAGGTCAGGTCTCATTCACTTAACCCTTTGACTGTCGAGATCGTATATATATGTCTTACAAGGTACCGTGTTTGACGTATACTCATAAATTCTAGCATCTTCAAATCAAGCAGGAGAATGCTGGTAGGCCCACAAGTGAGACAATGGGTCTTTGTGGTCAGTGTGCACCATATAAAAAAAATCCTGGAGCACGCAGTGCATGAGAAAAAAAAACTTATTATTTTTTTTAATTAAAATGCAGACTTTGTGGTCTATTTTCGTATAGTATTTATGGTTGTATTCTCGTTTTCTTGGTCTCATTTGATAGAATGGAAAACATATTATAGAAATAGAGGTAGGTGATTTTGATTGATTTTACTATAAAAACAATCTAGAAATGAAGCTCAAAGTAGGGGAAATGTTTGATTTTTGCCAATGTTCAAAAGTAAACAAATGATGTCATTGTCCAAAAAATGCCCAACTAGCCATTCTAATATGCTATGCAGTCATGAATGGGTTGATGTTATTTATACAATTATTACAGTATTGCAGTAGTCTGCATAACAGTAAATCTATTTTTTGTTTGAATAAAAATTCAAAATAGAAAGCAAGAGTAATATCACAGGGGCCTGGAGACATGACTGATGAACAAAGAAAATGTTATTTTAGAGCCAGGAATGTCTACATTTTTCATTCTGGACCTTATTTTGAAATTGTCATATTTTTTTAATTTTCATGAAATTGGCCAAATTGCAAATTTCTGACCATGTTACTGGGTAGTTGAAATCGGTAAATGGGCAGTTTCTTGTACTCAATAGACAGAAAAAATGGAGTTCTAAAGAAATAGCTATGAGTTTGGTCGACTGGAACAATGGAATTAGTGGAAAATAGGGCTCAAAGTGGGCAAAATCGCAGATTTGTAAATATCGCCAAGGTCGCTAACTTCGAAAGAGCGTAATTCCATCAGTTTTCCATCAAATTTTGTGTTTTTGGTGTCATTACAATCAGGAAAAGATTCTCTATCACTCATTGAAATTTTGCGACACCAGGAGACACTTCAGGATTGGGGGTTGCGACAGTCAAGGGGTTAAGGAAGGAACACGACAACTGACCTAGTAGCACAAGCTAATCAGGTCCAACTCGCACCCACCCACACCCACTCATGTATTTATCTAACTTATTTTTAAAACTACACAATGTTTTAGCCTCAATAACTGTACTTGGAAGTTTGTTCCACTCATCCACAACTCTATTACCAAACCAGTGCTTTCCTATATCCTTCCTGAATCTGAATTTTTCCATCTTAAAACCATTGCTACGAGTCCTGTCTAGGCTAGATATTTTCAGCATGTTATTTAGATCCCCTTTATTTATTCCTGTCTTCCATTTATACACCTCAATCATATCCCCCCTAATTCTACGCCTTTCTAGAGAGTGCAGATTCAGGGACCTCAGTCTATCCTCATAGGGAAGATTTCTGATACATGGGATCAACTTTGTTATCCTACTTTGTATGTTTTCCAGAGCATTTATATTCATTCTGTAATACAGTGACCAAAACTGTGCAGCATAATCTAAATGAGGTCTAACCAAGGATATATAGAGTTGAAGAACAACCTGAGGACTTCTATTATTTATGCTTCTTGATATGAAGCCAAGGATTCTGTTAGCTTTATTGCAAACACTTATGCACTGTTGTCTTGGTTTCAGACTACTGCTAACCAGGATTCCTAAATCTTTTTCGCAATCCGTAATATTAAGATCGACATTATTTAGTTTGTATGTGGCATGCTTATTTTCCTGTCCAACATTTAGAACTTTGCATTTGTCTATATTAAACTGCATCTGCCACTTCTCTGACCACTGCATCAGTCTATTCAAATCTTCCAGGAGTGCTCTAATGTCCTCGTCAGAATGAATACGACGGCCTATTTTGGTGTCATCGGCAAACTTGCTTATGTTGCTCTTTATGCCCTCATCAATGTCGTTAATGTAGATTGTGAACAACAGGGGGCCCAACACTGACCCCTGTGGAACACTGCTCGTGACACTTTCCCACTCTGATTTCTCCCCATTTATGCAAACTCTCTGCTGCCTATTTGTCAACCATGCCTGTATCCAGGAAAAAATTTCTCCTCCTATTCCATGTGCCTTAATTTTCCTCAAATACCTTAGTGAAAAAAGTTAATAAATTCGTAAGGCAGGAACGCCCCTTTGTAAAACCATGCTGAGATGCGTTGATTAATTTGTGCTTTTCAAGGTGGCTACGAACTGCTTTGGCAATTATTGATTCCATAAATTTTCCCACTATGGAGGTTAGGCTTATTGGTCTATAGTTCGAAGCTAAGGACCTATCACCTGCTTTGAAAATAGGTATTACATTTGCCATTTTCCACTTGTCAGGCACTATGCCAGTTTGTAGTGATATATTGAAAAGATTAGCCAGAGGTTTGCTAAGCTCCTCTTTACATTCCTTTAGAACCTTTGCATACAGTTCATCAGGGCCTGGGGATTTCTTAGGTTTTAATTTATCAATTTGCCTAAGAACCATGTCACTTGTGACCCTAATCATGCATAGTTTATCATCATCCTGTTCTACATAATTTATTTCTGGAATATCGCTAGTATCTTCCTGAGTAAAAACTGAGAGGAAGTATGTGTTAAAAATTCTACACATTTCCTTATCACTGTCTGTGAGCTGACCCGAGTAACTTTTGAGTGGGCCTATCTTGTCCCTGATCTTACTTCTGTATACCTGAAAGAATCCTTTTGGGTTAGTCTTCGATTCCCTTGCAACTTTAACCTCATAATCTCTTTTTGCTTTTCTTATTCTCTTTTTTATTTCTCTTTAACTGAATACAGTGGACCCCCGGTTAACGATTTTAATCCGTGCAAGAGGGGTAATTGTTATGCGAAATAATCGTTATGTGAATGAATTTTCCCCATAAGAAATAATGGAAATAAAATTAATCCGTGCAAGACACCCAAAAGTATGAAAAAAAATTTTTTTTTACCACATGAAATATTAATTTTAATACACACAAACTGAAAAAGGCATGCACACTTACATGACACTTACTTTTATTGAAGATCTGGTGATGATTGATGGGATGGGAGGAGGGGAGAGGCATTATCTTCTTACTGTTTAGAAGGGGAATCCCCTTCCATTAGGACTTGAGGTAGCAAGTCCTTTTCTGGGGTTACTTCCCTTCTTCTTTTAATGCCACTAGGGCCAGCTTCAGAGTCACTGGACTTCTTTCGCACAAGATATCTGTCCATAGTGGCCTGTACCTCTCGTTCCTTTATCACTTCCCTAAAGTGTTTCACAACATTGTCAGTGTACAGGTTGCCAACACGGCTTGCAATAGCTGTGTGAGGGTGATTTTCATCCATGAAGGTTTGCACTTCAAGCCACTTTGCACAGATTTCCTTTATCTTTGTAGTAGGCAACTTCTTCAATTTCTCTCTCCCCTCCTCTGAACCAGTTTCCCCAGGTCTGGCCTCTTGCTCTTGAAGTTGATCTATCAGCTCATCAGTGGTTAGTTCTTCATTGTCCTCCTCCACCAACTCTTCCACATCCTCCCCACTAACCTCCAACCCCAAGGACTTTCCCAATGCCACAATGGATTCCTCAACTGGCACAGGATTCTCAGGGTTAGCCTCAAACCCTTCAAAATCCCTTTTGTCTACACATTCTGGCCACAGTTTCTTCCAAGCAGAGTTCAAGGTCCTCTTAGTCACTTCCTCCCAAGCCTTACCTATAAGGTTTACACAATTGAGGATATTAAAGTGATCTCTCCAAAACTCTCTTACAGTCAGTTGAGTTTCTGAGGTCATTACAAAGCACCTTTCAAACAGAGCTTTTGTGTACAGTTTCTTGAAGTTGGAAATAACCTGCTGGTCCATGGGCTGCAGGAGAGGAGTGGTATTAGGAGGCAAAAACTTCACCTTAATGAAGCTCATGTCCCCATAAAGTCGCTCTGCCACGTCTGTAGGATGACCAGGGGCATTGTCTAACACCAGGAGGCACTTAAGTTCTAATTTCTTTTCAGTTAGGTAATCTTTCACATTGGGGGCAAATGCATGGTGTAACCAGTTATAGAAAAATTCCCTAGTGACCCATGCCTTACTGTTTGCCCTCCACAGCACACACAAATTATCCTTGAGGACATTCTTTTGCCTGAACGCTCTGGGAGTTTCAGAGTGATACACTAATAAAGGCTTCACTTTGCAATCACCAGTAGCATTGGCACACATCAACAAAGTAAGCCTGTCTTTCATAGGCTTATGTCCTGGAGTGCCTTTTCCTCCTGAGTAATGTAGGTCCTGCTTGGCATTTTCTTCCAGAACAGGCCTGTTTCATCACAATTAAACACTTGTTCAGGTTTCAGTCCTTCAGTTTCTATGTACTCCTTGAATTCCTGCACATATTTTTCAGCCGCTTTGTGGTCCGAACTGGCAGCCTCACCATGCCTTATCACACTATGGATGCCACTATGCTTCTTAAATCTCTCAAACCAACCTTTGCTGGCCTTAAATTCACTCACATCATCGCTAGTTGCAGGCATTTTTTTAATTAAATCGTCATGCAACTTCCTAGCCTTTTCACATATGATCGCTTGAGAGACGCTATCTCCTGCTAGCTGTTTTTCATTTATCCACACCCAATAAGAGTCTCTCAACATCTTCCATCACTTGCGATCTTTGTTTCGAAAACACAGTTAAACCTTTGGCAAGAACAGCTTCCTTGATTGTCTTTTTGGTGCCCACAATAGTAGCGATGATTGATTGGGGTTTCTTGTACAACTTGACTAGGTCGGCGATACGCACTCCACTTTCATACTTATCAATGATCTCTTTCTTCATTTCAATGGGTATTCTTACCCTTATTGGTGTACGGTTGGCACTAGAAGCTTTCTTGGGGCCCATGGTCACTTATTTTCCAGAAACAGCACCGAAAACACTGTAATAATACGAAATATTCCGAGTGTATGCTTGGATGTTAGCGCGGAAGCTGGCTGGTAAACAATGGCACGGGCGGCACATGTGAGGCTGGCTGAGGGCGCACATTGGACGCGTCTCGGACGAAAATCGGTGAGCGGGTTTTTAATCGGTATGCGCGGCAAAAATTTTGCGATTAAAGTAAGCGGTATGCGAAATAATCGCTATGTGATGCCATCGTTATGCGGGGGTCCACTGTATATTGATTTCTTAATTGCACCTCTCCTCTTTTGATTTGCCTATATATGCCTCTCTTTTGACATATATAGGCAAACTTACACACTGTGCTAGCATGGAGGTACACATTAAAATCAGTAAGTGTCTTATGTCTCGAGATGCCATATTAGTAATGTTAATAATACTCAATAATAATCAGCGAGTCTCATTAAATGTCGTATATTATGCTAATATACACATTTTCATTAACCAATGTATGATATTTTTTCAAAATTATATAATAAACATGATACATAACATATAAAGATGATAAATACACTCCACAGTAGAATAAATAAGCATAAATATGAGATGTGGGAGCCAGATGACTTATACAAGTGACACCATATTAGTAACAATAATAATAATCACCGAGTCTCATTAAATGTCATATATTACGTTAATACACATTTTTATTACTCCAGCTGATATTTTTTTCAAATTTATATAAAAAACACGATACATAACATATAAAGATGATAAATAAACCCCACAGTAGAATAAATAAACAAATATGAGATGTGGTAGCCAGACAACTTGTAGCAGTGATGGGAAGAATAACGTTTTCTCTAGCTCAAGATAAGAGAAAATGTGTTACTGGGAGTAACTGTAGAAAATTATTCCTTTCGTATGCCTTCACTCAAAGTGTCATTTCTTCTAAAAAATGGTGTTACATGAGAATGAGAGTGTTCCTCTTTATGTATTCTATCGTATCAACATAGAAACAACTTGTACACAATGTAACTTGTACACAAACCAGACGTGTACACTCTGTTTGTTTACATAACTCACGTTTGCCTGGTTTGTTTACCTAACTCCATGAGTGTCCCCTCTCATGTACTCATTCTCTCTCTCTCTTTCATCTATTTGTTTTATATTGTTTACTCACCTCTGACCCTACATTAAGCCTACAAATATTTTAAGGGAAGTAATGAGTGAACTGTATATGCATTTTATCGCTCTGGGATGCATAAATGTTATAGAATATTGTGTGTGGGTGGAATGGCCTGGTATGGTAGCCCGGGTGACTACCATACATACCACACTTGATTTCATACAATTAATACTACTTGTCTCACCCTAGATTAAGACTACAAATATTTTAAGGCAAGTAATGAGTGAACTATATGTGTATTTTACTTTTTTATTGTTTTTTAATGCCTAGTTCTACTGCTAACCCCAATGGAAATAAGTTACACTGTCTGACTTTTTTGGGTTATCCTAGGTACTTTACACATATGCTGCTATGTATGATAATCTATGTAACTGCATTTGTGTATATCTGAATAAAGTTACTTACTTAATACATGTTAGTGTAAACTTGTTATCTAGTATTTGTATGCATTTGTAAGTGGAAAAAAGAGGTGTTCCACTTTACGGCAGTTTCCGCTTTATGGCAGTAGCCTGGAACCTAACCTGCCATATAAGTGGGGCCCTACTGTACTGTACTGTATACAATGGTTAGCCATACATACATTGTGCATGACTGAAGTGACATGGGCCACAACAGTTACTGGAAAATGTAAAAAAAATTAGGAAACACAGAAAAAGTGTAATTTTTTTTTTTTAACAAACCAGCTGTCTCCCACCAAGACAAGTAACCCAAAAAAGAAAAAACACTTTCACCATCATTCACTCCATCACTTTCTTGCTAGCAGGATGCCAATTCTATTGTTCAAAACTGCAAAATATCCCCACCCCTCCTTCAGAGTGCAGGCACAGTACTTCCCATCTCCAAGATTCAAGTCTAACAGGTTTCCCTGAACCCCTTCATAAATGTCACTTTGCTTATACTCCAACAGCGCATCGTCATGAAAACCACTTGCCTCCACTTGCTCCTATCTAATATACTCATACACATTCTATATGTCTAAGCTCCTAGCACACAAAACCTCCTCCACCTCCTCCCTCTAACCTTTCCTAGGATGACCCCCTACCCTGCCTTCCCCCATTACAGATTTATACACCTTCCAAGTTCCATCCTCTCTAAATGTCCAAACCACCTCAACAACCTCTTTGCATAATACTTTTAGTAATGCCACAGCTCCTCCTAATTTCTTAAGCTACAAAATCTCTGCATAATAGTCACACCATCCACTGCCCTCAGACACATCATCATTGCCTCCAGCCTCCTCCATGCTGCAACATTCACAACCCATGCTTCACACCCATATAAGAGTACTGGGACCACTTCTTCTTATGACCAGAGTCTTTGGTAAGATGGGTAAGGAAGAAGGATGGGAAAGGATGGAAATATTGGAAAAGGGTGGGAGGGGGGAGTGAGGTAGGATATAAACGGTAAGTGGCCCAACCACTTTGGTGCAATTTAAAAAGTGTATGTGGAATATTAGAAAATTCTTGAAGGGGTATAATACTAACCCATCAGAGTCACATAATATAACAAATATATAGGTACATGACTCGGAATTGGTAGAAGATATACAGCGGACCCCCGGTTTACGATATTATTTCAGTCCAGAAGTATGTTCAGGTGCCATTACTGAACGAATTTGTTCCCATAAGGAATATTGTAAATTAGATTAGTCCATTTCAGACCCCCAAAGATACATGTACAAATGCACTTACATAAATACACTTACATAATTGGTCACATTGGGAGCTGATCATAAACCGGGGGTCCACTGTACAAGGTGCAATTGCTTTTTTTTTTTTCAATTGCATAACGAATATTTAACCTGTAAACGGTCCAAGCAGATCTACGTTCACATACGTAGTGCTCCAAAAGTAGATCTACCGTTTTTTTTACATATTTCAAATATAACAAAAAAAAAAAAAACGTAGATCGAAGTTTTTTTTACACGTTTTCAAGTGTAAAAAAAAGAAAAAGATCTACTTTTTAACATACTTTCAAATGTTGAAAAAACGTATATATACGTTTGGACCGTTTACGGGTTAAATGACAAGGCGGTAATTGTCTGGACAGTTCTTAAAGAATTACTTGACACGTTAGCTTCTTTCAAGGTGGTGTCCCGCCATAGTAAATGTAGCATATTTATAACAGAAATGTTATACAAGATATCTCCCTAATTAGGGGTGATGATTTTCTTAGTAGACATAGAAGGATTCTGGTGTTACCCAGTCATCTTCATCTGCAGGGAGGTTGCTCAAGATCATTGGTCAATGGTAATCGTCTTTATGGATGAAGCGACGCACCCTCTGTGGGAGAGTCATTCTTTGGGTCCTGTGAGGAGTATTAATGATATAGTCAGTGGTATTTTCAACTTGGAGAGGATGTTCTCTATCTGGTATGTAGAGTTCTTGCATTGCATAGAGTTGTCTCTTCTTCAGTGTATCAAGGCGTACATTTAAGGCAGTAATATCCAGTTGCATGTGTAAATCTGCCATTTTGACTCTGTCTCTCCTCCTGGTACCCGTAATAAAGCGGAGAGCTCTATTCTGGACCCGATGCAACTTTAGCATGTTGGTCTTTGTTGTTAACGACATTGGGACACATGGGTATTCGAGTATAGGTCTTATCATCATTTTATACAGATGTTTTTGACATATGAAGGGGCTTGATTAAATCTAAAGAGACTGCTAAGACTGGCTTTGGCTATGTTGATCTTTTTATTGACGTGAGATGTTGAGTGGAGCAGCCTGTCTATTTCATATCCCAAGATCTTGTTAGGATTTCTAATGGCTACAGGTGTACCTCTGATGGAGATACCCCCCTTATCTTCGATGGCTGATGCAAAACATCCTATCGTGCTAACCAGGACTTTGTCAGGGTTAGTCGTAATTCTCCATTTCTTTTCCCAATTGGATGTTCGACGAAGTTCAATATTCATTTTTTCTATGACTCTCTCATATTTGTATTTTCCTGTTACAGGAGTTGATGAGACGACATGGATAACATCATCTGCAAATTGCGTTATAATTGTATCATTAAACTTTGGTTGAGGAAGATCATTTACATTAATGTTGAATAGAATTGGACTAAGACAAGAACCTTGTGGGACACCAGCTGTCGGTATAAAAGGCTCTGTTGACTCTCCATGAAAGGTAGGAATGATTTTTCTTTGAGTTAAGAAGTTATATATAAATCTGAGAAATGTCCAGTTATGGTCATGTAGGTCAATAAGTTTGTATACAAGACCATCATGCCATAAGCTATCAAAAGCTTTATGAACATCTCTGGCGGCAATTAGGGCAAGATTGCCCTGATGTTTCAGATTCGCTATAGTATCAAAAATAATATTTATTGCATGAAGGTTACCTCTATGTGTCCTAAAGCCAAACTGTTTTTCAGTAAAAAGGTGATTGAACTTCATATAGTAGTTCAGTCTGTTGGAAATGATCTTTTCAAGAACTTTCCCAGTGACTTCAAGTAAGGATATAGGTCTATAGTTTTCTGGTTGATGAATGTTTTTATTGGGTTTAGCAAGAAAGATGACCTTAGAAGTCTTAAAAACCATTGGGAAATGTCCGGAGGCCAAGATGGCATTAAAGATATTAACCAAAGACTGTTTACAATTTCTGGGTAGGAACTTTATTTGTTTCATTGTTATTCCAGAGAGACCAGGGGCTCTATTTCGCATTCTTCCAATAACTTGACTCATCTCAAGTAGTGTGATAGGTCTAGTAAGCGGGTGGGCCTCTTCAAGAATTGATGTATTGATGGTAGGTAGTGGTTGTAGATCAGCTAAGTTTTCATCTCTCCATTCATTGACAAACTGATAGTGATTATTATTAAATCGACTACTATTATTGTGGGAAAGAATTTTCTCCCATACATCACCCATCAAATTAGCCTGGTCCTGTGGATCATCAAGTTTAATCTCAACCTCTTCATCATCATCATCAGTGAAGGTATGAATTAGGTAGGTAGGAGCCTTGTGTTTTGCACCTAAAAGTTGTCAAATCTTACTCCAAAATTTTGCAGGCTCTCGTTTATACTGATTAGCTTTTAGAACTAGCAATTTCCATAAGTCACTTTTATGATGACTAATCATGTTAATTAATTCTTGCCTCAATCTAAACAATGTAGCTACTGGTGGTTGCCATGTTTGAAGATGCCTTCGGCATTCTGTTTGGTAATTTCTCATACTATCTCTAATTTCCCTCGTAGGTTTATATTGTTGGTAGATCTTTGTGGAAGCTAATTGGCAAGTTGCATTAGTAGCATTAATTATTTGATTGTGAGGGGACCTGATCGCGTCGTCAATTGCAGTGGAAGGTAGATTTTCCAATGACACAATTTCATCTTCACCCAGAAATGCCCTGAAGGGGTCACATCCTAGGGTGTTGAGGTTGGGTTTAGGAGGTACAGGTATTCTAAATGGAGAAGTTTGTAGTTGTATTATAACCGGGATATGGTCAGATCCTACGTTTCCACCAGGAGAGATACGACAATAAAAGAGGTCACAGTCTCTGTTTGTCAGGACTATATCTGGTGTCCCTGGATGAGGACCAATATACGATTTAAAGAATGGGCCTTGAAATGACAAGTTTCTACTGGGACCACTATACATTCACACATCCCCTCTTCTTGCCTCCAAGGATAACATTGTGTTTCCAAAGAGGTCTTAGTGCACCACTCACCTTTTTTTCCTTGTCAATTCTATGTTTCACCTCATCTTTCATAGACTCATCCACTGAAAAGCCCAGTCCCAAATATCCAAACACATTCACTTCCTCCACAACACCTCCTCACTCCAATCTGATATCCAATCTTTCATTACCTAATTTTTTTTAGTTACTCCTCACCATTTTGCTCTTTCCTAGGTACCCTTCCAAATTTGTCCATCAACCTTTGCAACTTCTCTTCAGAATCTCCCAAAAGCACAGCATCATCAGCAAAAAGCATCTGTGACAATTCCCACTTTGTGATGGATTCTTTATCTTCCAGTTACACACCTCTTCCCCAATACCCTTGCATCCCTTTCCATTACAACCCCATTTATAAATATATTAACCCCTTAACTGTCCAAACGTAGATCTACATTCACTTGCCCAGTGCTCCGAATATTTTGAAACAAAAAAATAATTTTTTTTAAATGAAGAGGGCATTATTCAACACATTAACCCTTTCAGGGTCCAAGGCCAAAATCTGAAGTGGTGCCCCAGTGTCCAAGAAATTTTGAAAAAAAAAAAAAAAAAAAAAAAAAAAAAAAAAAAAAAAAAAAAAAAAAAAAAAAAAAAAAAAAAAAAAAAAAAAACTTACAGAATTAAAGATAATATTTTTGTGAAGGTAATAAAACAAAACAAAAAATTCTGATCAGTACTTACCAAGATACAGCGGCGGAAAGTCGACCCAAAATGACCGGGTGGCGGTAATATCAGTGACTTCCGCAAAATCCCATTTTTTTATTTTTTATACTTTTTTCTTTTCTGTTTTTTTCTTTTTCTAAAAACCTTTGTGGCCTGTGAGACCAGTAAAATGTATATTGTATAAGTGTACACTCATTGTATTCAACACAATAACTGCACTAATTTGTTTATCATTATATTGCTTACAAAACTTGTTTACAAGTTAATTGTAAACAAAATGATGAAAATATTAGTGTGGTTATTGTGTTGAATACAACGGTACCATATAGTACCATATGGTACAATGGTGCCATAGGGTGTAATGGTACCATATGGTACAATAGCACCATATGATACAATGGTACCATATGGAACAATGACAAATGATAAAATGGTACCATATGGTACAATGGCACCATTTGGTACAATGGTACCAAGTGCATGTGGCATCATAAGTAAGTTTATTTATACACAAATAAAGTTACATAGAATATCATACTTAGCAGCATATGTTTGGAGAACCTAGGATAATCCAAAAAAGTCAGACTTATTTCCATTAGGGTCCCTGTACCGTGTACCATATGGTATAATGTACCATATGGTACAATGTACTATATGGTACATTGTACCATATGATACCACTGTATGACATGGCACCATTGTACCATATGGTACCACTGTACCATATGGCACAATGGTACCATATGGTTCAAAACCATAGAATTCATCTTCAGCTCCACTTCCATCAGTCTTAGAACTGTAAGTTGTGAAGAGGAGAGTCAGAATTCGCCAGGAGTGAGTGGGGAGTGAGAGCTTCCTTGCCGCCAGGCACGATGAACAAAGCTACTTTGCAGGCATTCCCACAATGCCATGCGGGCGTCCAGATTTTTTCTATGGTGTGCACACTGACTACCAAGACCCATTTTCTCAGATGTAGGCCTACCAGTCTTCTCGCGCTAAATTTGACGCCGCTAGAATTTTGGCGTAGATCTACGGTTTGGACCCTGAACGTAATGCCGTAGATCTACGGGACGGACCCTGAAAGGGCTAAAAGACAAAAAAAAAAATTATGATCAGTACTTAATGAGATATAAGCCCGCGAAGTCGGCGCTGGATGTTCACCTGATGGCAACATGGAGTCCTGCCACTTGTAGAAGTGTTGCCGATATACCTTTATTCTCATTTTTATATCATTTTATATAACTTTTGTGTTCTGATAATTACAGTTCACGGCAGTTCTTGTGATTTCATTGCCAATCTTTGCTCTGACACTAATATTAGGTACCAAAATAGTACTCAAATACAGTGGACCCCCGGTTAACGATATTTTTTTCATTCCAGAAGTATGTTCAGGTGCCAGTACTGGCCGAATTTGTTCCCAGAAGGAATATTGTGAAGTAGATTAGTCCATTTCAGACCCCCAAACATACACGTACAAACGCACTTACATAAATACACTACATAATTGGTCACATTGGGAGGTGATCGTTAAGCGGGGATCCACTGTAGTCACAAACTAACAGGTGAACATTTTCACCTGCCTTGGTCATTTACTATTATCTAGAAAGTATTTATAGGTCCCAACAATGTTTTAGACAGGCTGGAATATATATGAAACTCCTTGAAGCATGGTGTAAGACTAAGTGTCAAACTACTGAGAGTGCAGTAGTGGTTTGACACCTGATGATCATACATTGCTGAAGGGACCCTCTGGCTTTTTCACTGTTTCACATAAACATGTCTGTCTGTCTAGCTCTGTCGGCCTGTGTGTGTCTTTCTGCCTCTGTGTGTGTGTGTACTCACCTAGTTGTACTCACCTAGTTGAGGTTGCGGGGGTCGAGTCCGAGCTCCTGGCCCCGCCTCTTCACTGATCGCTACTAGGTCACTCTCCCTGTGCGTGTGTGTGTGTGTGTGTGTGTGTGTGTGTGTGTGTGTGTGTGTGTGTGTGTGTGTGTGTGTGTGTGTGTGTGTGTGTGTGTGTGTGCGCGCGCGCGCTCATGTGCGCAAAAAGGATTTAGGATTTCTGGTTAGCAGTAATCTAAAACCTAGACAACAGTGCATTAGAGTTTGCAATAAAGCTAACAGAATTCTTGGCTTCATATCTAGAAGTACAAATAATAGAAGTCCTCAGATTGTTCAACTCTATATATCCTTGGTTAGGCCTCATTTAGACTAAGCTGCTCAGTTCTGGTCACCGTATTACAGAATGGATATAAATGCTCTGGAAAACATACAGAGGAGGATGACAAAGATGGTCCCATGTAACAGAAATCTTCCCTATGAGGATAGACTGATGGCCCTGAATCTGCGCTCTCTCGAAAGGCATAGAATTAGGGGGATATGATCGAGGTGTATAAATGGGAAATAGGAATAAATAAGGGGGATGTAAATAGCTTGCTGAAAATTTCCAGCCAAGACAGGACTCGCAGCAATGGTTTCAAGTTGGAAAAATTCAGATTCAAGAAAGATATAAGAAAGCACTGGTTTGGTAATAGAGCTGTGGATGAGTGGAACAAACTTCCAAGTACAGTTATTCAGGCTAAAACGTTGTGTAGTTTTAAAAATAGGTTAGATAAATACATGAGTGGGTGTGGGTGGGTGTGAGTTGGACCTGACTAACTTGTGCTGCTGGGTCTGGTGCAGTGCTCCATCCTTGAGTGGAGGTGATCAGACTGAGTGGGTCACTGGGATAATCTGGGGGGGGCTTCATTGGTCTAATCCAGGGGGGGGGGAAATGGACCTGCTCCACATGGGTCAGTAGGCCTGTTGCAGTGTTCCTTCTTTCTTATGTATGTGTGTGTCTGCTTGTCTGTCTCAGAGAGTGACTCGTGAACCAACAGTTATTAAACACAATGCAGTCACATGTGATTCCTGATCAAGTGAACGTGCATATTACTTGCCAGTCATGCTTATTATGCCTTATATCTACAAGCACAGTGTATAGTACTGGATTTTTTGTGTTATCCTGCGTAATTTATACTATGTATGATAACTGTACTTATGTGTACCTGAGAGAGAGAGAGAGAGAGAGAGAGAGAGAGAGAGAGAGAGAGAGAGAGAGAGAAAGACAGAGACAGAGACAGAGACAGAGACAGAGAGAGAGAGAGAGAGAGAGACAGACAGACAGACAGACAGACAGAGACAGAGAGAGAGAGAGAGAGAGAGAGAGAGAGAGAGAAGAGAGAGAGAGAGACAGAGAGAGAGAGAGACAGAGAGAGAGAGAGACAGAGAGAGACAGAGAGAGACAGAGAGAGACAGAGACAGAGAGAGACAGAGAGAGACAGAGAGAGACAGAGAGAGACAGAGACAGAGAGAGACAGAGAGAGACAGAGAGAGACAGAGAGAGACAGAGAGAGTGAGAGACAGTAAGCATGCTGGGTACATTGTTATGGAATGTCTACTTCTATGACCTTCTTCATCTCATCCCAGAATCACATGCATATGCAGACGACTGTACACTGACATTCACTTATCCAAGAGAAGAAATGCCAGCTGCTCTAAGCTACATCAATCACCAGCTGAGAGCTATATCAGCTTGGGGAAATAGATGGCAAGTAACATTTGCACCTGAGAAAACGCAAATGATGATCATCTCTAGCCACCATGATGGTAATGCTGGTGCAGTAGTAAGGATGAATGGGAGGGTGTTGGCACCTGGAGAAGAAGTTGATATCCTTGGGGTGAAATTTGACTCCAAACTAACCATGAAGAACCATGTCGTAAATCTTGCAAACAAGGCAGCCAGGAAGCTTACATCACTTCGCCGTATCTTGCATCTGCTTGACAGTAGGGGTTGCAAGATCCTGTACGAGGCACAAGCAACGCTCACATACCTTGAGTATGCTCCACTTTCTTGGTTTGCCTGCCCCCCCTCTCATCTGCGACTGCTTGACAGAGTAGAGAACAGAGCAAGACGTCTCATCTCTCGCCTGGACCCATCCTGGATAGATCTGTCATTTCAGCAGAGCCTTCAAATAGGAGGGATGTGGGTGGCCTTACTGTTATGTACAAGGCCAATATGTCAAAATACCACACTTGGATCCACTTCGAGGACAGCGTGAAACAAGCTTTTATGCCACAAGACGGCAAAAGCAGCAACTTCACTCTGGTTGTACCCTCCCGAAACTTCACTCATCTGAGATCCTATATACCCAGGATGACATCGAGTATGGAACACATTCGTACAGCATAATGATGTCAACGGATAAAGTCAGTTGATCAAATGAAAGCTGCCCACAGATGGCTCCAACTTCATCTGTTCCTACTTGTATGTTCAAACAATAAAAATGCTTTCAATGATGATGTAGGAAAACAGCTCTTAGCTTGCCAATAAAGTTAGGAATCCTTATCCGTAATAGCTTCATTATTTAGGGATCCTTAACCTGTCAAACCCGTGTAAAAAGGAGAGTAGAGAGAGAGAGAAGAGAGAAGAGAAGAGATAGAGAGAGAGAGAGAGAGAGAGAAGAGAGAGAGAGAGAGAGAGAGAGAAGAGACAGAGAGAGAACAGAAGAAGGACAGAAGAGAGACAGAGAGAGAGACAGAGAGAGAGACAGAGACAGAAAGAGAGACCAGAGACAGAAAGAGAGACAGAGAGACAGAGAGAGAGACAGAGAGAGAGACAAGAGAGAGACAGAGACAGAGAGAGACAGAGAGAGAGAGAGAAGAGAGAGAGAGAGAGAGAGAGAGAGAGAGCGACAGACAGACAGAGACAGAGAGAGACAGAGACAGAAAAGAGAGAGAGAGAGAGAGAGACAGAGAGAAAGAGAGAGAGAGAGAGAGAGAGACAGACAGACAGACAGAGTTGGGAATTCTAACACAATTCCTCTGACCACCACAGAGGGAACAAATCCTCTTCCCAGCAACGAGGGAAGCCTTGGATCTGTTAATTCTCCTACACCTGACATCTCTGCTTCAGCCACTGCCAGTCCACTTGACAGTGCACATACCATCTCTGATCCTACACCTGTCAGCACACCTGCCGACACTATTCCAGAATCTGGTAACAGTGCTTCATCAGCAAGTTCTGAGCCAGGAGTTTCTCCACCAGAGAACGGTGCAGTTAATGATCAGGGAACTATCACTGCACCTGATCACCTACTGCGCCAAAGTACGAACAGCAGGGACACGTCCGTCAGAACTGGTAGAGGAAGGGGGCAGAGGACGTGGAAGAGGACGTGGAGGAGGAAGACATCTACAGTCGTCTCACCCTCCACCAACACATTTCCAGCGGCAGAATCTGAGGACAAATCTGCAAAACACAGGAGGTGCAACAAATCCTAGTCCACCCTCCCAGGCACCTAGGCTGTGCTCTCGCTGTCACCGGAAGGGGCACACTGCCTACAACTGCCTGCGAGATACCAGGTGTAATTACTGCTACAAGAAAGGACATCAGGAGGACCAGTGTCGGAAGAAAAAGGAACTTGACAGACAGGGCCACCTGTTTAGAGACCTGTTCTCAGAACAAACCAGCAGGATCTCTGAATTGGTGAACAAACTCACACGTCACCCACTTAGCTACTCCTATCCCAGCCCAGCAGGTGGTATTGTGCCTTATACAAGACCACAGACCTACTTTCCCTGCAGCTGCCTCAGAAACCCTCCCTTTCCCCAAAAGGGCGGGCCCACCTTACATTCCCTACACACCCACCACCCAAGCTCCCCACTTCATCAGAGGACCAGTCAAAATCGACCTGTCGCCAACTTTAGAGGTTTATACTAATTTTTGGAGGGGCTCACACATATTTTTTGTAAACCCACCCCGACTTTTCCCGACTGATAGCTTTTTTGAAACTTTTTTTTGGGGATGCCCGGACTCCAAAAAAATTTTGGGCCAAGAATTCCCTGGCTAAAACCCAGGGAGGGAAAAGAAAACAGGAAGGGGGGAAAGGGGGAGGAAATTGCTGTGTGCTTCTCTGAAAGTGTTCAAGCCCAGCACTTTGTTTTTTCCCCCCCCCACACTTTCCTTGAAATGATTTTTCTTCCAAGCTCTGAATAAACACTATACCTCTGTACAAACATGTGAAAAGTACAACCTCATGGAAACAGGGAACCCAACAATTTCCAAAAGGAAATTTTGATTTCCCTTCTGCTACAACAAAACTTCAAACATTTATAATTTTTGGGACCTAAAACCAAAACCTTTATACAGAGGGTTTTGATGATCTTCTTGCAGTGTTGACATGAGAAATTTTGGGTTTTTTCCCAAACCCCATTTCCTGGCCCCCTCCCTTGACCCAGTAGTGAGTGATCGGCAGAAGGCATAGTCCACTTGTCAACCCCCCCCCCGGCTACTTGGGATCGCTGACCCAAGGCTTTTTTTTTT
Organism: Cherax quadricarinatus; assembly: GCF_026875155.1. Classification (NCBI taxonomy): domain Eukaryota; kingdom Metazoa; phylum Arthropoda; class Malacostraca; order Decapoda; family Parastacidae; genus Cherax; species Cherax quadricarinatus. The sequence continues at coordinate 95,423,955 of NC_069402.1, forward strand.
ACGAAACTTAAGATCCCAACAGAACGGTTTGGGGTTTTTCCACACGAAAACAACCTGGCTAGGGAAAGAGGTAATTGGCCCCCCTTGCTCTGACCCCTCGCCACCATTTTTTTGGGAAATGCTCTTCTCCAAGGGGTTTTTGACAACCAATTGAAAGCCTTCCCTGGACACATCCTTAATCTCCCAACAAGAAAAACATTCCTCACCGGGCAATAGTGACAAAGCCTACAAATCACCCTTGGGTTTTTTCCCTTTCCCTTTTGTAGAAGGCTGCTACTGCTAATTTAAAAGCGGGCGAAGTATAAAAAGACTCCTACCCCCCTAAAACCCGGGAACTTGCACACCAAGCCTGTGGGAAACATGGTGACTTTCAAAAGGGGGCCTTTGCAAAATGGGAGGTGGCCTAAAAGAAAAGCTAGCACAGGTAGGGTACCCCAAACCCCCCTGGTGGCCCCCTGGTCAAGGACAGAGGGGGTTTAAATTCTCCTGTTTAGCCTTCCACCCCCTAAATCAAACAGGATGGGCCCCACCTCAAATAGTAGTCAAGAGAAGGCGGACCTCTTTGCTAAACCATTTTTCTACCAAAATGCAATTTTTCCTGATCCAGAAAGGGGCCCCTTTCCTTTGGGCTAGCTCAAGAACGGGTTAAAAATTTTTCCCATTTGGTGACAAAAAAGGGCAGGGGGAAAGGGGGCTTTTCCCCTTTTTAAAATCGCTTAAAACCAAAAAAAAGGCCCTGGGGGCCCAGACAAGTTGGCCCCAAGATTTTGAAAAATTTTCGAAAGACCAGTTTTGCACACTCTAACCCCATTTTTTCACCCTTTTGCCTATCAGTGTAAATCCCCCTTTTTTTCTAGGGAAAAGAGGCAAATGTAGTCCCTGTTCACAAAAAGAAGGCAAGCAAAACCCAGCAACTACAAACCCATGTCACTTTTTGTCAAACACGGAAAAGATCCTTGAGAAAATTTCTCAAGAAAAAATAACAGATTTTTTGACTACCACTCACTATTTTGGGGTGATCACCAATAGGGCTTCAGGAAAAGGTTACTCTGCTGCTGATGTTGTTAAACCCCCTCCACTAAGTGGACCAGCCCACGGGATGAATCCAAAGTCGCTGTGTGGTAGCACTGGACTTTGCGGGAATTTTTTAAACCCGGGTGGGGCACCAGGGCCTTTTAAAGCAAAATTTAAAAGCACGGGGAAAATTGCAGGCTCTACGCTATGTCCCCTCATTTGGATTCCCTTTCAGGGGGCAGTTTCTCTAAGTGTTTTTTCTAAAAGGGGAACGGAATCACAAGATTTTCCTATTGGGCAAGTGTTCCACAAAGGGAAACGTGCTGGGTCCCTTGTTAAAGGAATGTTACCCTTTAAAGACCTTCCTTTTATCCCATCCCCGAAAACACAAAGCCCTATCAGACGACTGCCAAAAACTGACATTCACTTATCCAAGAGAAGAAATGCCAGCTGCTCTAAAACTACATCAAAACCCCCCAGCGAGAAATTTAAAATTTAAATTAGGGAAATAGATGGCAATAACATTTTTCACCTGGAAAAACAAATGAGATCGTCTCTAGGCAAACCCTGAATAAAGTTGGTCATAGTAAGGAAAAAAGGGGGGGGGTTTTTGGCACCGGAAAGAAGTTTATATCCTGGGGGGTGAAATCTTACTCCAAAAAATAACCATGAAGAAACCCTGTTTAAATCTTGCAAACAAAAGGGAGGGGGCCAGGAACTTTACATTTTACTTTGCTTGTATCTTTTTTCCCCTCTACTTTTTAAAATTTGGGGTTTTCAAAAAAATTTTTGTAACGAGGGGGGACAAAAGTAAAGCTCGCCACCCTTGACTCCCCCACTTTCTTTTTTTCCTGCCCCCCCCCTCATCTGCCTGCTTGACAGAGTAAAGAACAGAGCAAGAACCTCATCTCTCGCCTGGACCCATCCTGGATTTAATTCCTTTTCATTTCGCAGAAACCTTCAACATAGGGGGATGTGGGGGGGCCTTCCCGTTATGTACAAAGGGCCCAAAATTTCAAAGACCACACTTGGGTCCACTTTGAGGACACGGAAACAAGCTTTTTTTGCCACAAAATGGGGGAAAGCAGCAACTCACTCTGGGTTTTACCCTTCTCCAGAACTTCCCTCCAACGGGGAAACCCATATACCCAGGATGAAACCCAGAAAGGAACACAATTTTACAGCATAATGATGTCAACGGTAAAGTCAGTTGATCAAATGAAAAAGCTGGCCCACAGATGGGCCCCAACTTCACCTTCCCTACTTGTATGTCTCAAAAACAATAAAAATGCTTTCCCAAAAGAGCTGATGTAGTAACAGCTCTTAGCTTGCAATAAAGTTAGGAATCCTTAACCTGTAAATAGCTTGTCAATTAGTTAGGGATCCTTAACCTTGTCAAACCTCTGTTAAAAAAGAGAGAGAGAGAGAGAGAGAGAGAGAGAAGAGAGAGAGAGAGAGAAGAGAGAGAGAAGAGAGACAGAGACAAGAGAGAACAGAGAGAAGAGACAGAGAGAGACAGAGACAGAAAGAGAGAGACAGAGACAGAGAGAGACAGAGACAGAGACAGAGACAGAGACAGAGACAGAGAGAGACGAGAGACAGAGAGACAGAGACAGAGAGAGACAGAGAGAGACAGAGAGAGAGAGACAGAGAGAGAGAGACAGAGAGAGAACAGAGAGAGAGAGACAGAGAGAGAGAGAGGAGACAGAGAGAGAGAGAGACAGAGAGAGAGAGAGACAGAGAGAGAGACAGAGAGAGAGAGAGAGACAGAGAGAGAGACAGAGAGAGAGACAGAGAGAGACAGAGAGAGAGACAGAGAGAGAGAGAGACAGAAGAGAGAGAGAGACAGAGAGAGAGAGAGAGACAGAGAGAGAGACAGAAGAGAGAGAGAGACGAGACAGAGAGAGAGACAGAGAGAGAGACAGAGAAGAGAGACAGAAAGAGAGAGACAGAGAGAGAGAGAGAGAGAGAGAGAGAGAGAAGAGAGAGAGAGAGAGAGAGAGAAGAGAGAAGAGAAGAGAGAGAGAAGAGAGAGAGACAGAGAGAGAGAGAGACAGAGAGAGAGAGAGACAGAGAGACAGAGGCAGAGAAAGATAGAGATAGACAGACAGAGAGAGACAGAGACAGAGAGAGACAGAGAAAGAGAGATAGAGACAGAGTCAGAGACAGAGAGACAGAGAGACAGACAGACAGAGAGAGAGAGAGAGAGAGGAAGAGAGAGAGAGAGAGAGACAGACAGACAGAGAGAGAGAAGAGACAAACAGACAGAGAGAGAGAGAGAGAGAGAGAGAGAGAGAGAGAGAGAGAGAGAGAGAGAGAGAGAGAGAGAGAGAGATAGAGAGAGAGATAGAGAGAGATAGAGAGAGAGATAGAGAGAGAGATAGAGAGAGAGATAGAGAGATAGAGAGAGAGATAGAGAGATAGAGAGAGAGATAAAGACAGAGAGACAGAGACAGAGACAGAGAGACAGACAGCCAAAGTCAGTCAGCCAATCCCACCCAGCAGGCCAGCCAGCCAGACAGCAACCCACCCAGCAGGCCAGCCAGCCAGACAGCAACCCACCCAGCAGGCCAGCCAGCCAGACAGCAACCCACCCAGCAGGCCAGCCAGCCAGACAGCAACCCACCCAGCAGGCCAGCCAGCCAGACAGCCACCCACCCAGCCAAATACATATTACACACATTCCAGAATCATTTCTCTTTACTTAGGGCATATGTTATAGGACATTCTGGCAGGATGACACTACCAGTGGAATAAAAAATGAAAGGATGTTGCACATGGATTATTATTGAGGTTTTTAATATTTCCTCGATCACTTGTGGCCACATCTATCTCAAAGCCACTAAACTTTGGATCAACATCACTTTCCTCTTAAAAGGAGTGTGTTAATACGACATGACATCAGTGAATCCCTGGTGTTTGCCACGCTGTTAGTTATAGCTGGCACTCAATTGAACTGGTGCTCCCACAAGGTACTAAGTGGTCCCAGATATTTTTAAAACTGCACACACCAAGTGTTAAGACCCATTCTATACTGACCAGACATCTTAGGCCAACCTGCCAAATCTGGAGGCGGGAAAAATAATACGATCTACGTTTGGAGCACTAGGGGTAGTAAATCTACATTTGGACAGTTAAGGGGTTAAATAACCATGGAGATATCATGCATCACCCAATATAAGATTTACTTTTACTGGGAAAAAATCTCCCTCTCTAGTACATACCCAACCTGAGCCTCACTATCTCTGTGAAAAGTCTTATTGTTTTCAGTAACCTACCACCTATTCCATACACTTGCAACATCTGCCACATTGCTTCCCTATCCACCCTATCACATGTCTTTCTAAATCCATAAATGCAATAAAAACTTCTTTACCCTTATCTAAATACTGTTCACTTATATGCTTCAGTATAAACACTTGGTCTACACATCCCCTACCCTTCCTAAAGCCTCCTTGCTCATCTGCGATTCTGCTCTGTTTTACCCTTATACTCAACAAGCTTATTCCCCTATAAATTTTAAACCCTCTTTTGTCCGCTTTGCTTTTACACAAAGGAACTATGTATGCTCTCTGCCAATCCCTATTTACCTTTAGCCCATTCATACATTAAACAGAAGCACCAACCATTCAAAAACTATATTCCCAACTGTTTTTAACACTAATGTTTTGATCCCATCAATCCCAGCTGCTTTACCTCTTTTCATTTTAACCACAGCCTGATGGACCTCCCCCACTCGCATCTGGTCTTACTCCTAGAGGAAGTTATACCTCTCTGACCAATGCATGAAATCACAGCTTTCCTCTTTTCATCAACATTCAGCAGTTCCTCAAAATATTCCATCTTCCTTATACTTCCAACTACCCATCTAATAACTCCCCTCTTCTGTTTTTAACTGTCAAATCCATTCATTGCCTTATCACTCTTTACTTTTATTGTTCTCTCCATATACTCCTCCCTCCTTATACCACTTCTGCTTTGTAAAAACCTCTCATATGCTAACTTTTTCTCTCTTACCACTCTCTTTGCATCATCATCTTCCCTCCCACACCCACCTTCTTAAATACAGTGCAGTCTTAAATTTACCCCATGCCTCTTCAACCTTATTACCAATACTTTCTACAAACAGTTGCTTATATCTAACCCTAGCTACCTCCTTTAGTTTATAAACTTTCACCTCTCTCTTACTTGTTACCATTCTCCTTGTACCCCATCTACCTTGTACTTTCACTATAGCTACAATTAAATAAGTGATTTGATATATCTGTTACTGTTATGCACCCCTCCTTCACACTCCATTATATACAAAAATAAAAGGTCTGGTTAAAATAAGTTCTGTAGTAATATATCGCGAACCACTTTATTAGTAGCTTTTTTTTTTTTTTTCAACAAGTCGGCCGCCTCCCACCGAGGCAGGGTGACCCAAAAAAAAGAAAGAAAATCCCCAAAAAGAAAATACTTTTATCATAAGAACATAAGAACATAAGAAAGGAGGAACACTGCAGCAGGCCTGTTGGCCCATACTAGGCAGGTCCTTTACAATTCATCCCACTAACAAACATTTCACCAACCCAATTTTCAATGCTACCCAAGAAATAAGCTCTGATGTGCAAGTCCCACTCAAATCCAACCCTTCCCACTCATGTATTTATCCAACCTAAATTTGAAACTACCCAAAGTCCTAGCCTCAATAACCCAACTAGGTAGACTGTTCCACTCATCCACTACCCTATTTCCAAACCAATACTTTCCCTATGTCCTTTCTAAATCTAAACTTAATCTAATTTAAATCCATTACTGCGGTTCTCTCTTGGAGAGATATCCTCAAGACCTTGTTAATATCCCCTTTATTAATACCTATCTTCCACTTATACACTTCGATCAGTCTCCCCTCATTCTTCGTCTAACAAGTGAATGTAACTTAAGAGTCTTCAATCTTTCTTCATAAGGAAGATTTCTAATGCTATGTATTAATTTAGTCATCCTACGCTGAATGTTTTCTAACGAATTATGTCCATTCTGTAATATGGAGACCAGAATTGAGCTGCATAATCTAGGTGAGGCCTTACTAATGATGTATAAAGCTGCAGTATGACCTCTGGACTTCTGTTGCTTACACTTCTTGATATAAATCCCAGTAATCTATTTGCCTTATTACGTACCTTAGCATTGCTGTCTTGGTTAAGGTTGCGCTTACCATAACCCCCAAGTCCTTTTCGCAATCTGTATGGTTAAGTTCTACATTATTTAACTTATATGTGCTAGGGTTATGGACACTCCCGAGCTTCAGAACCTTGCATTTATCTACATTGAACTGCATCTGCCACTTTTCTGACCAAGAGTAGAGTTTGTCTAAATCCTCCTGAAGTTCCCTAACATCTACGTTGAATCAATTATCCTACCTATCTTCGTGTCATCGGCGAATTTGCTCATATCACTAGCAATTCCTTCATCAAGATCATTGATATATATATATAAACAACAACGGGCCCAAGACTGATCCCTGTGGAACGCCACTTTTACTGATCCCCACTCGGATTTAACCCCATTTATGGACACTCTCTGCTTCCTGTCTGCAGCCATGATTCGATCCACGAGAGCACCCTTCCCCCAATGCCATGAGCGCTACTTTCTTCAACAGTCTTTGGTGCGGACTCTATCAAATGCCTTACTAAAATCTAAGTAAATAATATCAAATTCTTTATCGTGGTCAACAGCCTCAAAAGCTTACTGAAGAAAGTAATAAATTATTAGACAAGACCGGCCTCTTGTGAATCCATGCTGAGTATCATTAATCAAGCTATGCTTATCGAGATGGCTTCTTATAATCTCAGCTATAATTGACTAGTAATTTGCCTACAATTGAGGTCAGGCTTATTGGGCGGTAATTTGACGGTAACGACTTGTCCCCTGTTTTTAAAAATAGGAATTACATACCATCTTCCACATATCAGACACTACACCTGTTTGAAGAGATAAATTAAAAATATTAGTTAATGGTTCACAGACTTCCATTTTGCATTCCTTTAGAACCCTTGAAAAAACCTCATCAGGACCCGGTGACTTATTTTGCTTCAGTCTCCTCGTCTATCTGCTTCACAACCATTCACTAGTGACTGTGATGTTACATAATTTATCTTCTTCTGATCCACTATAAAAATTAATTACCGGAATATTATTAGTGTCATCCTGTGTAAAAACCGAGAGAAAATAATTATTTAAAATCGAGCACATTTCATTCTCTTTGTCAGTAAGATGCCCATAGTTATTTTTAAGGGACCTATCTTATCTCTGACTTTTGTTCTATAGACCTGGAAAAAACTTTTTGGTTAGTTTTAGAATCTCTAGCAACTTTAATTTCATAGTCCCTTTTAGCTTTTCCCTTATCCCTTTTTAATGTCCCTCTTAATGTCAATAACTGATCATAAGATGACCCTCGCCTCTTTTGATACGCCTATAAATTCCTTTCTTATGCCCTAGTAGATATTTCAGCCTATTATTCATCCATTTTGGTCATTTCTATTTGATCTAATTTCCTTATAAGGGATAAACGTCTTTGAGCAGCAAAGTATTGTGTTTTAGAAAACTGTCATATTGATAGCTCTCTTCGTTACCCCCAGTCAACAGATGAAAAGTGTTCTCTAAGCCCATCGTAAAACTGCTAAGCGAAAATCTGGGACTTTACGAGTTATCCCTACTATCATACTTCCATTCAATTCTAAATGTAATTGATTTGTGGTCGCTAGCACCCAGTTCCCCTGAAACTTCTAAATTATTAACAAGGGATTCATTGTTTGCCAGAACAAAAGTCAAGCGGGTTTATTACCCCTTGTAGTTCTGTCACAAACTGCTTCAAAAAACAATCCTGAACTACTTTTAAGAAATCGTATGATTTTAAATTCCCAGTCAAGAAATTCCAATCAATATGACTAAAGTTAAAGTTTCCTAGAATTACTACATAACGTGCCTTGTGGCCCTAACAATTTCCTCCCATAGTAGTCCCCTGGTCCCTATCTAAATTTGGGGACGTAATCACACCTAAAATTAATTTTTCATGCCCCTCTGAAAATTCTATCCAAACAGACTCTGTATGTGTTTCTTCAGACTTAAATACCCGTTTTATGCAACAGTTCAAGCGATCTCGGACATACAATGCCACCCCACCCCCCCCTTCCCGATACTTCTATCTACTTGGAACAATTTAAAACCCTGAATGTGACATTCTGCAGGCATGTCCCCGACTTTTTTAATTTAAAACCAAAGTCTCAGTAATGGCAAATACATCATGTTACCTGCACTAGCAAAATATCTCAAAATCGTCCATCTTATTCCTAGCACTGCGACTATTTGTGTAATAAATATTTAATGACCCTCCTATCTCTTTACCCTTCCTGCTTCCCTTTCTGTTATTCCACTAAAAACCCATTACTGTCATTGTCCCAAATTAGTCCACGCTTTCCAATATCCTCCTCATTTTGCCTATTACTAGTTCTCCTAGTACTCATGTTACTACCCTGCGACTTCACAGTTTTCCCGCCAAAACCCATACCACTAACTATTCCTAGTTTAAAGACCTAACAGCTCCCTCCACTGAGCACCACTTGCAGAGGTGCTCAGAATACAACAGTTTAGAAGCATATATGTATAAAAATGCACAACATATCCCTCCATACTGCCAATATCCCAAACCCCTCCTTTAAAGTGCAGACATTGTACTTCCCATTTCCAGGACTCAAGTCCGGCTATATGAACATAACCGGTTTCCCTGAATCCCTTCACTAAATATTACCCTGCTCACACTCCAACAGACCGTCAGGTCCCAAGTATCATTCGCCTCCATTCACTCCTATCTAACACGCTCATGCACGCTTGCGGGAAGTCCAAGCCTCTAGCCCACAAAACCCCCTTTTAAACCCCCTCTTTCCAACCCTTTCGGGGACGGCCCCCTACCCCTCCTTCGTTCCCTATAGATTTATATGCTTTCCATGTCATTCTACTTTGATCCATTCTCTCTAAATGCCCAAAACAAACCTCAACAACCCCTCTTCTGCCCTCAGACTAATGCTTTTTTAAAACCCCAAACACCTTCTCCTAATTTCCACACTCTGAATTTTTTGCATATTTACACCACACATTGCCCTTAGACAGGACATCTCCCCCGCCTCCAACTGTCTCCCTCGCTGCTGCATTTTACCACCCAAGCTTCACATCCATATAAGAGTGTTGGTACTAACTATACTTCATACATTCCCTTCTTTGCCTCCATAGATAACGTTTTTGACTCCACATATACCAAAAACGCACCACTCCCCTTTTTTTTTCCCTCATCAATTCTATGATTAACCTCATCCTTCATAAATCCATCCGCCGACACGTCAATTTCCCAAGTATCTGAAAACATTCACTTCTTCCATACTCCTCCTCCCCAATTTGATATCCAATTTTTTCTTTATCTAAATCATTTGATACCCTCATCACCTTACTCTTTTCTATGTTCATTTTCATTTTCCCACCTTTACACACATTCTCAAACTCATCCACAAAACCTTTGCAATTTTCTTTAGAATCTCCCATAACACAGTATCATCAGCAAAAAGTAACTGTGTCAATTCCCATTTTGAATTTGATTCCCCATAATTTAATCCCCCCCTCTCTTCGAACACCCTAGCATTTACTTCTTTTACAACCCCATCTAAAATATATTAAACAACCATGGTGACATTACACATCCCTGTCTAAGACCTACTTTTACCGGGAAAGTATTCTCCCTCTCTTCTACACACCCTAACCTGAGCCTCACTATCCTCATAAAAGCTCTTTACAGCATTTATAACTTACCACCTATTCCATATACAGTGGACCCTCGCAAAACCGTTGGCATCAACTTACTGATACATTTTATCACTAAAATTTTGCCTCGCATACCGCTAAAAAACTCGCTCAACGCTATTCGCCGAGACGAGGCTAATGTTGTGGCCTGAGCCAGCCTCACATGTTCCGCTGGTGGCATTGTTTACAAGCCAGCCTCCGTGGTAACATCCAAACATACAATCGGAACATTTTGTATTATTACAGCGTTTTTGGTGATTTCATCTGCAAAATAAGTGACCATGGGCCCCAAAAAGCTTCTAGTGCTAACCCTGTGGTAAAAAGGGTGAGAAATACTATCATACCACAGTCAGCTGCTGCTGTGCCACAGTCAGCTGTTGCTGGACCAGTCAGCTGTTGCTGGATCAGTCAGCTGCTGCTGCACCACGATCAGCTGTTGCTGGACCAGTCAGCTGTTGCTGGATCACTCAGCTGCTGCTGCACCACGATCAGCTGTTGCTGGACCAGTCAGCTGTTGCTGGATCAGTCAGCTGCTCCTACACCACGATCAGCTGTTGCTGGGCTAGTCAGCTGTTGCTGGATCAGTCAGCTGCTGCAGCACCACGATCAGCTGTTGCTGGACCAGTTATCATGTGGGAGTTCGATACGTGGATTAGGGTAGAAATACTCACGTAGGCTGTTATTACTTATAATTGCTGTTATGTGGAGGGAGCCCGCAGCCGTTACCTATCTCCTTGGTTACACTCGTCCAACTGACTAGCCGGCTGGCCAGTACCCCGTAGTGGGTCTTTTGAAAATAGTGTCAGCTCAGCACAGACCGTGACTCAAGACGGTTGGTCGTTGAGTCAACGGACAGGTTACTGGTAACTGGTAACTGGTTAATGTGGGAGTTCGATACGTGGATTAGGGTAGAAATACTCACGTAGGCTGTTATTACTTATAATTGCTGTTATGTGGAGGGAGCCCGCAGCAGTTACCTATCTCCTTGGTTACACTCGTCCAACTGACTAGCCGGCTGGCCAGTACCCCGTAGTGGGTCTTTTGAAAATAGTGTCAGCTCAGCACAGACCGTGACTCAAGACGGTTGGTCGTTGAGTCAACGGACAGGTTACTGGTAACTGGTTACTGGTAACTGGTTACTACTACTGAGACAGTCAGCTGTTGCTGGATCAGTCAGCTGTTGCTGGATCAGTCAGCTGCTGCTGCACCACGATCAGCTGTTGCTGGACCAGTCGGCTGTTTGCTGGATCATCAGCTGCTGCTGCACCACGATCAGCTGTTGCGGGACCAATCAGCTTTCTGGATCATAAGTTGCTGCGCACCATGATCACTCTTGCTGGATCAGTATCGCTGCTGCGCACCACGATCAGCTGTTGCTGGACCCATCAGCTGTTGCTGGATCATTCAACTGTTGCGGGATCATAAAGCTGCGCTGCACCCACGATCAGCTGTTGCTGGACCAGTCGGCTGTTTGCTGGATCAGTCAGCTGCTGCTGCACCACGATCAGCTGTGCTGGACCAGTCAGCTGTTGCTGGATCAGTAAGTTGCTGCGCACCATGATCAGCTCTTGCGGGATCAGTCAGCTGCTGCTGAAACCACGATCAGCTTTTTCTGGATCATCAGCTGCTGCTGCACCACGATCACTGTTGCTGGATCAGTCAGCTGCTGCTGCAACCACGATCACTGTTGATGGACCATCAGCGTTGCTGGATCAGTCAGCTGTTTGCGCACCACGTCAGCGTTGCGGACCATCAGCTGTTGCTGGATCAGCACTGCTGCTGCACCACGATCAACTGTTGCTGGACCAGTCAGCTGTTGCTGGATCAGTCAGCTTTTTGCTGAAACCAGGTCAGCTGTTATTGGACCATCAGCGATGCGGGCACCACGGTCAGCTGTTATTGGACCAGTCAGCTTTTTGCTGCACCACAGCTGCTGCTGCAACCATGGTCAGCTGTTGTTGAAAACCACAGCGCTGCTGCACCATGATCACCCTGTTTCACCATGGTCAGCTGTTGCTGCACCATGGTCAGCTGTTGCTGCACCAAATGGTCACTGTTGCTGCACCATGGTCAGCTGTTGCTGCACCATGGTCAGCTGTTGCTGCACCAGTCAGCTGTCTGCACCATGGTCAGCTGTTGCTGCACCACAGCTGCTGCTGCACCATGGTCACTGTTGCTGCACCACAGCTGCTGCTGGCACCATGGTCAGCTGTCTGCACCACAGCTGCTGCTGCACCATGGTCACTGTTGCTGCACCATCAGCTGGGGCTGCACCAGGGTTTCAGCTGTTGCTGCACCACAGCTGTGCTGAAACCATGGTCAGCTGTTGCTGCACCCACAGCTGCGCTGCACCAATGGTCAGCTGTTGCTGCACAGCTGCTGCTGCACCATGGTCAGCTGTTGCTGCACCACAGCTGTTGCTGCACCACAGCTGCTGCTGCACCATGGTCAGCTGTTGCTGCACCACAGCTGCTGCTGCACCATGGTCAGCAGTTCCTGCACCACAGTCAGCTGTTGTTGTTGCTGCACCACCATCAGCTGTATAACTCGAAGATGTGGAGAGAGTGTTGTTTGTGTGGCTTAACGTGAAACAATTACCGAGAAATGTTTAACCCCGGAGGGTTTGCTCCCCAGGATATCCCAAGAAAGTCGGTGCATCATCGAGGACTGTCTAACTTATTTCCATTGTGGTCCTTAACCCCTTGACTGTCGCAACCCCCAATCCTGAGGTGTCTCCTAGTGTCACAAAATTTCAAAAAAACAAAAAAAAATTATTTTTTCTTATGAAATGATAGAGAATCTTTTCCCGATTGTAATGACACCAAAAAAAATGAAATTTGATGGAAAAATGACGGAATTACACTCTCGTGAAGTTAGCGACCTCGGCGATATTTACAAATCGGCGATTTCGCCCACTTTGAGCCCTATTTTCGGCTAATTCCATTGTTCCAGTCGACCAAAATCATAGCTATTTCTTCAGAACTCCATTTTTTCTATCGACTGAGTACAAGAAACTGCCCATTTACCAATTTCAACTACCCAATAACGTGGTCAGAAATTTTCGATTTGGCCAATTTCAGGAAAATTAAAAAATATGACAATTTCAAAATAAGGTCCAGAATGAACAATGCAGACAATTTCTGGGTCTAAAATAACATTTTTCTTTGTTCATCAGTCACTCTCCAGGCCCCCTGATATTACTCTTGCTTTCTATTTTGAATTTTTATTCAAACAAAAAATAGAAGATTTACTATAATGCAGACTACTGCAATACTGTAATAATTGTATAAATAACATCAACCCATTCATGACTGCATATTAGAATGGCTAGTTGGACATTTGTTGGATAATGACATCATTTGTTTACTTTTGAACATTGGCAAAAATCAAACATTTCCCCTACTTTGAGCTCCATTTCCAAGTTCTTTTTATAGTAAAATCAATCAAAATCACCTCTATTCCTATAATATGTTTTCCATTCTATCAAATGAGACAAAGAACACGAGAATACAACCGTAAATACTATACGAAAATAGACCACAAAGTCGGCATTTTAATTAAAAAAACCAGTCGGAGTTTTTTTTTCTCATTATGCACTGCATGCTCCAGGATTTTTTTTATATGGTGCACACTGACCACACAGACCCATTCTCTCACATGTGGGCCTACCAGGTTTCTCCTGCTTGATTTGAAGCCGCTAGAATTTATGAGTATATGTACGTCAAACACGGTACCTCCTAAGACGTATACAGTGGACCCCTGGTTAACGATATTTTTTCACTCCAGAAGTATGTTCAGGTGCCAGTACTGACCGAATTTGTTCCCATAAGAAATATTGTGAAGTAGATTAGTCCATTTCCGACTCCCAAACATACACGTACAAATGCACTTACATAAATACACTTACATAATTGGTCACATTCGGAGGTAATCGTTATGCGGGGGTCCACTGTATATACGGCCTCGACAGTCAAAGGGTTAATCTTGTCCCCCAGGATGCGACCCACAACAGTCAACTAACACCCAGGTGAACAGGAAAAAATGCCTGGAACTATTGCTCATATTGGTGAGGTTAGTGGGGAGGATGTGGAAGAGTTGGTGGAGGAGGACAGTGAAGAACTAACCACTGATGAGCTGCTAGATCATTTTCAACAGCAAGAGGCCAAACCCGAGGAAACTGCTCCGGAGGAGGGGAGAGAGAAATTGAGGAAGTTGCCTACTTCAAAGATTAAGGAAATGTGTGCAATGTGGCTTGAAGTGCAAACCTTTATGGATGAAAATCGCCCTCACACAGCTATTGCAAGCCGTGCTGGTGACTATTATTTATTTATTTATTTAGTAATTTGAGCATACATACAGAGGTACAAAAAAATACAGGTAAGAGAAGCATGCCAAAGCCACTTATATGCATAGCATTACGGGCTGGCTTAAAATTAACTTAAGATTAACTAAGCAATGATGTAATCAGTGATAAAACATTATTGTAAATAGATAACTATAAAGCACAAATGAGTATTACAAAGACAGGTCATATGGTTGCTTGCATTGCTGTACATTCAGTCGAATGGAGCATTCTGTTAGGTAGTGTATTTAATAAAATAATAGAGTTAGATTGGGTTTTAGGTTTAACATTTATGTGATATAATTGTGAGAAACATTTTTTTTTTTTTTTTTCAACAAGTCGGCCATCTCCCACCGAGGCAGGGTGACCCAAAAAAAAGAAAGAAAATCCCCAAAAAGAAAATACTTTCATCATCATTCAACACTTTCACCACACTCACACATTATCACTGCTTTTGCAGAGGTGCTCAGAATACAACAGTTTAGAAGCATATACGTATAAAGATACACAACATATCACTCCAAACTGCCAACATTTAAGATTTACAATTTATAAGGTTCAGTTATTCAGTATTTATTTGGTTTTGGGTGAGTAAGTGATCTTTGAGAAGAGACTTGAATTTATAAACAGATAGTGTTTCTTTTATATTTACAGGTAATGAATTCCAGATTTTTGGGCCTTTTATGTGCATTGAGTTTTTGCATAGCGTGAGATGGACACGAGGAACATCAAAGAGTGATCTGTGCCTTGTGTTATGGTCATGTGTTCTGTTGAGGTTGGCAAGGAAATGTTTGAGGGGAGGGTTAATATCAGAGTTAAGTGTTCTATGTATGTAATAGGTGCAATAATAAGTATGGATGTTTTGTATGGTGAGTAGGTTGAGTGTTTTGAATATTGGTGGAGTGTGCTGCCTGTAGTGAGAATTTGTTATCATTCTAACTGCAGCCTTTTGTTGGGTAATTAGTGATCTGAAATGGTTAATTGTTGTTGAGCCCCATGCACAAATTCCATAGGTGAGATAGGGGTAAATAAGAGAGTGATATAGGGTCAGGAGGGCTGACTGTGGAGCATAGTATCTTCGATAGTATGCCTACAGTCTTGGAAATTTTCTTAGAAATTTGTTGTATATGTGTATGAAATTTGAGTCTATTATCAAGGTGGATTCCTAAGAATTTTCCCTCTGTTAGCTTTGTGATAGGTGATCCGTTTATTGTTATGTTAAGAGGGACATCTGTAGCTCTGTTACCAAACTGAATGAAGTAGGTTTTGTCAATGTTTAGTGTAAGTTTGTTAGTCCTCATCCAGGTAGATTTTTTTGTAATTCGGTATTTACAGTATTGGCTAGCGTGACTGGGCTCGGGTGAGAGAAGACGTATGTAGTGTCATCTGCAAATAGTGTGGGTTTGAGTAATTGCGAAGCATTTGGTAGGTCATTTATGTATAGGAGAAAGAGAAGAGGGCCAAGGACACTTCCCTGTGGGACACCAACTGTAATTGGTTGTGCGGAAGAGGTTGCCCCATTTGCATACACATATTGGCTTCTGTTGCTGAGGTATGACTTGAGGTAGTTGAGGGAGTGCCCTCTTATACCATAGTGTGACAATTTTACGTGGAGCAAGTCATGGTCAACTGTATCAAAAGCTTTACCTAAGTCAATGAAGATCCCCAGTGGGACTTCTTTTTTCTCTATTGCAGTGTATATATGTTCTAGCATGTGTATAATAGCATCATTAGTATTTTTATTAGGCCTGAATCCAAATTGGCAGGGGTTGAGTATGTTTTGGGAGATGAGGTAGGAGTAGATTCGTTTATGAATTAATTTTTCGAAGATTTTTGAGAGAGGGTGTAAGTTCGATATTGGCCTATAGTTATTCAACTCTGTTTGGTCTCCTCCTTTATGGATCGGGGTGACCCTTGCTATTTTGAGAACTGTAGGGAAGGTGGAGGATTCAATGAATTTGTTAAAGAGTGTTGCAATGATTGGTGATAGCCCTTGTGACACTTTTTTGTATATAAAGGGTGGTAAGGTATTTAAATCTCCTGCCTTGTTTTTTAGTGTGTTGATAATAAGGGAGACTTCGTATGGGTTAGTCGGAGCTAGGAACAGTGTGTTCGGGTAGTTGCCAGTGAGGTAGTCATTTGGTGGGGTATCTGAGCTTGGGATTTTATTGGCAAGGTTTTGTCCTATAGTGGAGAAGAAATCATTGAGTCTGTTTGCTGTTTCTGTTGGTGGGAATTGGGGTTCATCTGATTTTGCTAATTTTATTTCGCTATTTCGTGATATCTTTTTTGTTCCCAGAATTTCTGATAGGGTTTTCCAGGTCTTTTTTATATCACCTTGTAAGTTGGATAATCTGTTCTCATAATACAATTTTTTTGCCCTTCTTATCAGGCTGGTTAGGATTGACGAGTAACGTTTTGTTTGGTCTCTGGTTATGTGACCCATTCTGTACTGTTTTTCATATCGGTGTTTTGTATTTATGGATTTGAGAATGCTGGGTGTTAGCCAGGGACAGTTCAGTCTCTTAGCTGTCATCTGTTTAGTTTTTTTAGGGCAGTGCTTGTTACAGAGGTATTGGGTCTTTTTTTAGAAAATTACAGTGGACCCCCGCATAACGATCACCTCCAAATGCGACCAATTATGTAAGTGTATTTATGTAAGTGCGTTTGTACGTGTATGTTTGGGGGTCTGAAATTGACTAATCTACTTCACAATATTCCTTATGGGAAAAAATTCGGTCAGCACTGGCACCTGAACATACTACTGGAATGAAAAAAGTTCGTTAACCGGGGGTCCACTGCATTAATACAGGAGGGCCCCACTTATACGGCGGGTTAGGTTCCAGGCTACCGCCGTAAAGCAGAAACCGCCGTAAAGTGGAACACCCTTTTTTTCCACTTACAAATGCATACAAACACTAGATAACAAGTTTACACTAACATATGTTATGTTAGCAATAGAACCAGGCATCAAAAAAACAATAAAAAAGTACAATACACACATAGTGCACTCATTACTTACCTTAAAATATTTATAGTCTTAATCTAGGGCTAGGGTGAGACAAGTAGTATTTATTGTAAGAAATCAAGTGTGGTATGTATGTTAGTCAGCCAGGTAACCCTACCAGGCCAACCCACCCACCATACTATTCTATGATTTTAAGCATCCCAGAGCGATAAAATGTATATACAGTTCACTCATTACTTCCTTAAAATATAGGGTGAGATGAGTAGTATTTATTGAAAAAATCAAGTGTGGTAGGGATGGTAGTCAGCCAGGCTACCATACCAGAGGAAAGAATGAGTGCATGAGAGAGGACGGGCGCAGAGTTATGTAAACAAAACCAGGCGAAGGTAAGTTTTGTAAACAGTGTACACGTCTGGTTTGTGTAAAAGTTACATTGTGTACAGGTTGTCTCTACATTGATACGGTAGAAAAAATAAAAAAGAACACTCCCATTCTCATGAAACATCATTTTGAGAAGAAATGATGCTCTGAGTGAAGGCAATGGAAGTAAGTCACTGACTTTTTTGGGTTATCCTAGGTTCTCTACACATATTTTTATGTTTTTTATGTTATGTATCGTGTTTATTATATAATTTTGAAAAAAATATCATGGATGGATTAATGAAAATGTGTATATTAACGTAATATACAACATTTAATGATACACCGAGCTCAGACAGCGTAAACAAACAAACGAACAGGTGTGGACGATCACTCGGTCAGGGCAAAATAGACGGTATTAATACGTGTCCAGTTTAGTTCATTCATGTACATTTGTAAGGGGTTTGTGAATTTTACCTTATAATATTTTTTATTATTATTATAATAATTAAATCACGAAACAAATACTCTTGCACTGTGTACAATTTAGTACAGAATTATAGCTATAAAGTGAAGGCATACAAAAGGGAAATTTATTTTTCTACAGTTATCCTAGTAACAGGTGACGGGCTAGAGAAAATGTATTCTTTCCGACACTTCTACAAACCGTTTGGTAAACATCTCATATTATTTGTATAAATTTTTATACTGTGGGTGCATGTATCATGTTTGGGGTGTTACATAATGTGTTTCTTATAAAATTTTTTGAAAAAAATATCATAGATTAAGGGAAATGTCTATATTAACGTAATATGCGACTTTAATGCGCCCAAGAGATTATTATTATTATATTATTTTATTATTATTTATTGCATCAAGAGTAGAGAGACTTAGTGATTTTAATGTGTACCTACATGCCAGCACAGTGTGTAAGTTTATTTAGGTACAGGTGTACACAAGTTTAATTATCAAGTACAATACATATAAAATATACAATAACTTTAAAACACTTGAAATTTTGGAAAGTTTCCAGACATAATGAGGAGATGTGCTCAGGGAGAATGTAAACAAACTCGGTGGGCAGCTGTGACCGTATTAGAAAGACAGGTGGGGGGGAGCTGTATAGCGAGTTTTGGTCACAATTTGAAATGTCCGTATTAGCGGAACGCTGTAAAGCGAAATGCCATAAAGCGGGGCCCTGCTGTACATTCATCAATATCTGTATAGATTTCTAGCTCAGTGTGCCAGTCAATGTTTGTTACTGCTGTTGTAAAGTTATTAATGGTGCCTCATTGTGAAGTCTGAAGGTGACTTTAGTAGTGTCTTGGGGTAGTTTACCAAGAGTTGTTATGAGGAAAGTAGGGTAGTGGTTTGTGGTATTATCTGTAATTATGCCTGATTTTAAAGGGGATATGGTGTTGGTCCAGATGTGGTCAAGTAGGGAAACACTAGTCTCCGTAACTCTTGTAGGTTTTGTTACTGTTGGTAGCAACATGCAGTTACTCATTGTGTTTGTGAATTCAGTAACGTGTGGGTCCTGGTCTTGCAGGAGATTTATATTGAAGTCACCTGAGAGTAGTAAGTGATCTTTGTTCATGCGTGCATCAGTTATCATACCTCCTAGGTTTTGACTAAATTGGCTAATGTTTGACTGTGGAACTCTGTAGATGTTTATCAATGTGAGAGGTTTTTGTAGGTATTTGGATTTGAATTTAGCTATTATATATTCCCCATGTTCATCCCTTGTGCAAGTATTAGTGATACATACTAATTGGTCTGAGTAGTATATAGCAGTGCCACCCCCTTGTTGATCTGTCCTACAGTTGTCTATGGCTGTGTAACCAGGAATGGCATAGAAATCTGTAGTATCAGGCTTTAGCCAGGTTTCAGTTAGTGTAATGATGGACATATTATGAGCTCATCATAATGCTTGCTTAAAGATCTGATATTGTAGTTAAAGACAGTTATGTTTTTGTTGGCTCTGAGAAGTGCCTTTGATTGTTCTGTTGTGTAGTAATTACAGTAACTGTTTGATTCATTTAAGTCATTCAATAAGAGGTTGGTATCAGGATCAATGCTTGTAATCGTAAGATTTGTAGTGAATCTATAGTTAGAATTAAGTATAAAACAAAGTAAATATTCTAAAGCTAAAAAATAGCACCTGAATTATTTAACAAATGTAAAAATAAAGGGGCTAAGGTAGTTTTTTTAAAGCTAAAATAAAGGGACCCAAAATAAAAAGGGGCTAAAAATAATTTGTGGTGAACAAATAAAGTGATGATCAAATAATGGAGCTTGGGAATATGATAGTAGGTATACTTTAAAGGTAATTCTTTAAAGTTAGAATTATAATATAAAATTAAAATATAAAAGGGGCTAATATAATTGTGGTGAACAATAAAGTGGAATCAAATAAATGGCTTTGGAATATAATGGCAAAATAGTGAACTTATTACACTTTAGCACCTGAGAATAGCACCTTGATTATTTTAACAATTTTTGAATATATAAACTAGGGTAGTTTATAAAGCTAAAAAAAAGGAAAAAATATATAAGGGACTAAAATTAAGTAATGGTAAACAAAGTTAAATGACGATAGTCACTATGAAATAATTATTTGGTTTAGGAGTAAGATCTGATTTGTAATATTATATAAGTTGAGCAGTTTATTGCCACAATAAAAGTAAAAAAATGAGGTAGTTGGTACTAGCTAGCAAAAGATAGTTTTGGTACTTGCAAAAAAGTAATTGGAATATACACTAATTGCACACACAAATAAAAAGTGACTAAAAAAACAAGTAGTGGTAAACAAAAATAAATGGACAGGTAAGAACAATGATAATATTAATTTGGAGTAAGATTTGACTTGGGAACTTAAAATTTGAGCAATTAATAGCAGTAAGAAAAAGTATAAAGTATTTGGGGGTAGTTAGCATTAGTAGTGATGAAAAAAATAATAAAAATAATAATGCCAATATAATAGTAACGTACACTATAATGCACCACACATATATATGTATTAAGGGCACTTATCTAATCTGTTACAGAAAAGTCAGCTTTTCTAAGGAAGGTAGAGAAATCATGTTCGTTGAGATTATATTTGTCCCGTTGATGATTTCCTTACAGTATTTTCCCATCTCCATGAAACATGATGCATTTTGTTTTTCCTGTTTAAGTTTTCTCACCTGAACGATGGTTTTTACCGTTTTTTTTGTTAGACACTCATTATGTACCACTCCATTTTTCATTGTAATTGCTGATTTAATGGGTCCTTCTTTTATCAATGAAAGAAGTCGGAACATTATACTGTGTTTACTCCTGGTTTTCCCTACAAACGGTTTCTTGATTTCATGTTTGCCGATGACTTACGTGGTCCTGTATTATCCCTGACAGCAGTTTCTTTGCACTGTGCTTGGGTTATGTCACTTGGAATGTGTGGACTGTTTATTATAAACTGCATCAGACAACTTGTCTTGTTCAGTTTTGTCGTCTTGGAAATCGAGGTATTCATTTAGTCGAGTGTGCATGTTCTGATTCCAGTCCTTGATTGCTTCTTCAACCTTCATATTTATTGTTGTTATTTGTTCAGTGTGACTGGCTATAGCTGCTTTCAGAGTATTTTCTGTGTCAACACTTCCCGATGCAATCTTCTCTTCAAAGTTTTCGATCTTGTTCTCGAGGTTGGTTATCTTGGATTCTCGTCGCTCGAGTGTTGCTTTGATATCTTTGATTTCGTTTTCTAGAGCAACGATGTAGTCCTTAATTTTTTTTTTTTTTCAACAAGTCGGCCGCCTCCCACCGAGGCAGGGTGACCCAAAAAAGAAAGAAAATCCCCAAAAAGAAAATACTTTCATCATCATTCAACACTTTCACCACACTCACACATTATCACTGCTTTTGCAGAGGTGCTCAGAATACAACAGCTTAGAAGCATATACATATAAACATACACAACATATCCCTGCAAAATGCCAATATCCCAAACCCCTCCTTCAAAGTGCAGGCATTGTACTTCCCATTTCCAGGACTCAAGTCCGACTATATGGAAAATAACCGGTTTCCTGAATCCCTTCACTAAATATTACCCTGCTCAAAACTCCAACAGATCGGGCAGTCCCAAATATCATTCGCCTCCATTCACTCCTATCTAACACGCTCATGCACACTTGCTGGAAGTCCAAGCCCCTAGCCCACAAAACCTCCTTTAAACCCCCCCTTTCCAAACCCCTTTTGAGGACGACCCCTACCCTCCTTCCTTCCCCTAAAAAATTTAAAATGCTTTCCATGCATTCTACTTTGATCCATTCCCCTCTAAATGACCAAACAAACCCCAAAAAACCCCTTTCTGCCCTCTGACTAATGCTTTTTATTTTAAATCCACACCTTCTCCAATTTCCACACTCCGAATTTTCTGCATAATATTTACACCACACATTGCCCTTAGACAGGACATCTCCACTGCCTCCAACCGTCTCCTCGCTGCTGCATTTACCACCCAAGCTTCACATCCATATAAGAGTGTTGGTACTACTATACTTTCATACATTCCCTTCTTTGCCTCCATAGATAACGTTTTTTGACTCCACATATACCTCAACGCACCACTCACCTTTTTTCCCCTCATCAATTCTATGAGTAACCTCATCTTTCATAAATCCATCCGCCGACACATCAACTCCCAAGTACAGTGGACCCCCGCATACAGTTGGCATCACATAACGATTAATCCGCATACCGCTTGCTTTAATCGCAAAAATTTTGCCTCGCATACCGCTTAAAAACCAGCTCACCGATGTTCGTCCAAGACGCGTCCAATGTGCGCCCTCAGCCAGCCTCACATGTGCCGCCGGTGGCATTGTTTACCAGCCAGCCTCCGCGGTAACATCCAAGCATACAATCGGAATACAGTGGACCCCCGGTTAACGATATTTTTTCATTCCATAAGTATGTTCAGGTGCCAGTACTGACCGAATTTATTCCCATAAGGAATATTGTGAAGTAGATTAGTCCATTTCAGACCCCCAAACATACAAGTACAAACGCACTTACATAAATACACTTACATAATTGGTTGCATTCGGAGGTAATCGTTATGCGGGGGTCCACTGTATTTCGTATTATTACAGTGTTTTCGGTGCTTTTTCTGGAAAATAAGTGACCATGGGCCCCAAGAAAGCTTCTAGTGCCAGCCCTACAGCAATAAGGGTGAGAATTCCAATAGAGATGAAGAAAGAGATCATTGATAAGTATGAAAGTGCAGTGCGTATCGCCGACCTGGTCAGGTTGTACAAGAAACCCCAATCAACCATCGCTACTATTGTGGGCACCAGAAAGGCAATCAAGGAAGCTGTTCTTGCCAAAGGTTTAACTGTGTTTTCGAAACAAAGATCGCAAGTGATGGAAGATGTTGAGAGACTCTTATTGGTGTGGATAAATGAAAAACAGCTAGCAGGAGATAGCATCTCTCAAGCGATCATAAGCGAAAAGGCTAGGAAGTTGCATGAGGATTTAATTAAAAAAATGCTTGCAACTAGTGATGATGTGAGTGAATTTAAGGCCAGCAAAGGTTGGTTTGAGAGATTTAAGAAGCGTAGTGGCATACATAGTGTGATAAGGCATGGTGAGGCTGCCAGTTCGGACCACAAAGCGGCTGAAAAATATGTGCATGAATTCAAGGAGTACATAGAGACTGAAGGACTGAAACCTGAACAAGTGTTTAATTGTGACGAAACAGGCCTGTTTTGGAAGAAAATGCCAAGCAGGACCTACATTACTCAGGAGGAAAAGGCACTCCCAGGACATAAGCCTATGAAAGACAGGCTTACTTTGTTGATGTGTTCCAATGCTACTGGTGATTGCAAAGTTAAGCCTTTATTAGTGTATCACTCTGAAACTCCCAGAGCGTTCAGGCAAAAGAATGTCCTCAAGGAGAATTTGTGTGTGCTGTGGAGGGCAAACAGTAAGGCATGGGTCACTAGGGACTTTTTCTATGACTGGTTACACCATGCATTTGCCCCCAATGTGAAAGATTACTTAACTGAAAAGAAATTAGAACTTAAGTGCCTCCTGGTGTTAGACAATGCCCCTGGTCATCCTAAAGACGTGGCAGAGCGACTTTATGGGGGCATGAAATTCATTAACATCAAGTTTTTGCCTCCTAATACCACTCCTCTCCTGCAGCCCATGGACCAGCAGGTTATTGCAAACTTCAAAAAACTGTACACAAAAGCTCTGTTTGAAAGGTGCTTTGTAGTGACCTAAGAAACTCAACTGACTCTAAGAGAGTTTTGGAGAGAGCACTTTAATATCCTCAATTGTGTAAACCTTATAGGTAAGGCTTGGGAGGGAGTGACTAAGAAGACCATGAGCTCTGCTTGGAAGAAACTGTGGCCAGAATGTGTAGACAAAAGGGATTTTGAAGGGTTTGAGGCTAACCCTGAGAGGATTATGCCAGTTGAGGAATCCATTGTGCATTGGGAAAGTCCTTGGGTTGGAGGTTAGTGGGGAGGATGTGGAAGAGTTGGTGGAGGAGGACAAAGAAGAACTAACCACTGATGAGCTGATAGATCAACTTCAACAGCAAGAGGCCAGACCTGAGAAAACTGGTTCAGAGGAGGGGAGAGAGAAATTGAAGAAGTTGCCTACTACAAAGATTAAGGAAATGTGTGCAAAGTGGCTTGAAGTGCAAACCTTTTTTGATGAAAATCACCCTCACACAGCTATTGCAAGCCGTGTTTGCAACCTGTACACTGACAATGTTGTGAAACACTTTAGGGAAGTCATAAAGGAACGAGAGGTACAGGCCACTATGGACAGATATGTTGTGCGAAAGAAGTCCAGTGACTATGAAGCTGATCCTAGTGGCATTAAAAGAAGAAGGGAAGTAACCCCAGAAAAGGACTCGACACCTCAAGTCTTAATGGAAGGGGATTCCCCTTCTAAACACTAACACTCTCTCTCCCCTCCTCCCATCCCATCAATCATCACCAGATCTTCAATAAAAGTAAGTGTCATGTAAGTGTGCATGCCTTTTTCAGTTTGTGTGTATTAAAATTAACATTTCATGTGGTAAAATTTTTTTTTTTTTCATACTTTTGGGTGTCTTGCGCGGATTAATTTGATTTCCATTATTTCTTATGGGGAAAATTCATTCGCATACTGATTATTTCGCATACCAATGACCCCTCTTGCACGGATTAAAATCGGTATGCGGGGGTCCACTGTATCTGAAAACATTCACTTCTTCCATACTCCTCCTCCCCAATTTGATATCCAATTTTTCTTTATCTAAATCATTTGATACCCTCATCACCTTACTCTTTTCTAAGTTCACTTTCAACTTTCTACCTTTACACACATTCTCAAACTCATCCACTAACCTTTGCAATTTTTCTTTAGAATCTCCCATAAGCACAGTATCATCAGCAAAAAGTAACTGTGTCAATTCCCATTTTGAATTTGATTCCCCATAATTTAATCCCACCCCTATCCCAAACACCCTAGCATTTACTTCTTTTACAACCCCATCTATAAATATATTAAACAACCATGGTGACATTACACATCCCTGTCTAAGACCTACTTTTTCCGGGAAGTATTCTCCCTCTCTTCTACACACCCTAACCTGAGCCTCACTATCCTCATAAAAGTTTTGCTCTTTACAGCATTTAGTAACTTACCACCTATTCCATATACTTGCAACATCTGCCACATTGCTCCTTTATCCACTCTATCATATGCCTTTTCTAAATCCATAAATGCAATAAAAACTTCCCTACCTTTATCTAAATACTGTTCACATATATGCTTCAATGTAAACACTTGATCTACACATCCCCTACCCACTCTGAAGCCTCCCTGCTCATCCGCAATCCTACATTCTGTCTTACCTCTAATTCTTTCAATTATAACCCTTCCGTATACTTTTCCTGGTATACTCAGTAAACTTATTCCTCTATAATTTTTACAATCTCTTTTGTCCCCTTTCCCTTTATATAAAAGGGACTATACATGCTCTCCGCCAATCCCTAGGTACCTTCCCCTCTTTCATACATTTATTAAACAAAATTACCAACCACTCCAACACTATATCCCCCCCTGCTTTTAACATTTCTGTCATGATCCCATCAGTTCCAGCTGCTTTACCCCCTTTCATTCTACGTAATGCCTCACGTACCTCCACCACACTTACATTCTGCTCTTCTTCACTCCTAAAAGATGGTATACCTCCCTGGCCAGTGCATGAAATTACCGCCTCCCTTTCTTCCTCAACATTTAAAAGTTCCTCAAAATATTCTTGCCCATCTACCTAATACCTCCCTCTCCCCATCTACTAACTCCCCTACTCTGTTTTTAACTGACAAATCCATACTTTCCCTAGGCTTTCTTAACTTGTTTAACTCACTCCAAAATTTTTTCTTATTTTCATTAAAATTTCTTGACAGTGCCTCTCCCACTCTTTCATCTGCTCTCCTTTTGCACTGTCTCACCATTCTCTTCACCTTTCTTTACTCTCCATATACTCTGCTCTTCTTATAACACTTCTGCTTTGTAAAAACCTCTCGTAAGCTACCTTTTTCTCTTTATCACACACTTTACTTCATCATTCCACCAATCACTCCTCTTTCCTCCTGCCCCACCCTCCTATAACCACAAACTTCTGCCCCACATTCTAATACTGCATTTTTAAAACTATTCCAACCCTCTTCAACCCCCCCACTACTCATCTTTGCACTAGCCCACCTTTCTGCCAATAGTCGCTTATATCTCGCCCGAACTTCCTCCTCCCTTAGTTTATACACTTTCACCTCCCTCTTACTTGTTGTTGCCACCTTCCTCTTTTCTCATCTACCTCTTACTCTAACTGTAGCTACAACTAAATAATGATCCGATAGATCAGTTGCCCCTCTATAAACATGTACATCCTGGAGCCTACCCATCAACCTTTTATCCACCAATACATAATCTAACAAACTACTTTCATTATGTGCTACATCATATCTTGTATATTTATTTATCCTCTTTTTCATAAAATATGTATTACTTATTACCAAATTTCTTTCTACACATAGCTCAATTAAAGGCTCCCCATTTACATTTACCCCTGGCATCCCAAATTTACCTACTACTCCCTCTATAACATTTTTACCCACTTTAGCATTGAAATCCCCAACCACCATTACTCTCACACTTGATTCAAAACTCCCCACGCATTCACTCAACATTTCCCAGAATCTCTCTCTCTCTCCTCTACACTTCTCTCTTCTCCAGGTGCATACACGCTTACTATAACCCACTTTTCACATCCAATCTTTATTTTACTCCACATAATCCTTGAATTTATACATTTGTAGTCCCTCTTTTCCTGCCATAGCTTATCCTTCAACATTATTGCTACTCCTTCTTTAGCTCTAACTCTATTTGAAACCCCTGACCTAATCCCATTTATTCCTCTCCATTGAAACTCTCCCACCCCCTTCAGCTTTGTTTCACTTAAAGCTATTATATATATTATTATTGGGTACGGTATAAATCATCAAAGGTACTCTCAAGCAAGGTTGTATTCAATAAGATGTTATTCGTTAGGCATTATTATAATATTATATTATATTGTATTATATTATTATTGTATTATAGTAGGTTGATTACTGTGTTCTGTTATGCAAGTGGGAAACCACTACTTTAGAGACCGGTCGATGGTTCCAGGATTTCCGCCTAGCGCTACCTCCTGACCAACCTGACATCAGACCACTGAGCACTTGAACACTCAGTCAGGTCATAGCACTGACTCTGATCGGGTCTTCAACCCAGAGATCTTAACTTGGTCAATAATTCTAGATCGTGTCTATTGTATTAACTTTGCTGTTAATTCCAAGAGTCTGATAACCTTTCTCTTTAAGAAGGATTACTGATTTTTTTCCCTTTAAAAAGTTCCCATAGTATTCTTATTTGGACTCTTCATTTAATTACGTATATGTTTAAAATTCATAAGGATTTGAACATAGAATTACGTTCCTCATTGTTACAGTCTCATTTCATTGAAAAATAGTGAATTGTCTTTTTAATTCATTGACTGGATACCAATAAAGGTTCATAATTGATAGAAAATAAAACTACCCACAAAGAAAAATTTAAGTATTTTTTTCCCCTATTGTTGCGGCATAGAGCAAGTCGTAACAGTTACCCCTCTATAAACATGCCACCAGAAGTCTACCATCAACCTTTTGTACACCATTATAAAAATCAACAACTACTGAAAACCCCCTTTGTCATATCCATATACATGTACTTATTTTAATCCTCTTTTTCTTAACCCTTTGACTGTTTTGGTCGTAATAACGTCTAATTAGCCAGTGTTTCAGACGTATATATGTATACTCAAAAAATTCTAAGCGGCTTTCAAAACAAGCAGAGAAAGCTGGTAGGCCCCACATCGAGAGAATGGGTCTGTGTGGTCAATGTGCACCACATAAAAAAAATCCCTGCAGCACGCAGTGCATAATGAGAAAAAAACCGACCGTTTTTTTGGATTAAAACGCCAAATTTGAGGTGAATTTTCATATAGTAATTATCGTTGTATTCTTGTTTTCATGATCTCCACGTGATAAAATGGAAAACATATTTCAGAAAAAAGAGATGATTTTGATTAGTTTCACGATGAAAACGACCTGAAATTGAGCTTAAAGTAAAAGAAAATGTTTCGATTTTTACCAATGTTTTAGGAGCAAAGCAAATCACACCACACCTTTTAATACACGTCAACTGGGCTGTCTAATATTCTTTCACTAGTGCACTGATATTATTTATACCATTTTTACAATACTGCAGTAGTCTGCATAACATAAATTTTGTATTTTTGTATGAATAAAAATCAAAATAGAAAGCAATTAATACAAGAGGGGCCTAGAGACGTGACTAATGAACAGAGGATTGTTATTTTAGTGCCAAGAATGTCTACATTGTTTATTCTGGGCCCTATTTTGAAATTGGCAATCTTTCTTAATTTGCATGAAATTGGCCAAAATTGCCAATTTTTTTACCACTTTATTGGGTAGTTCAAATCGGTAAATGGCAGTTTCTTGTAAAAGTGGAACCTTGAAAATCGAATGTACCAAATATCGAACGTTTCAAAAATAAGAAACCCTTTTTCGGACAAACGGTACCAAAAATCAAACGCGTTTCAAAATTTTCGGACCGCCAGGTATGGGACCTGTCCGCTGACCCACTCTGTCTGCGTCCCCACGCAGGCGCCGTGAGCAGTCTAGCTTTGTTTATGCTTGAGTGAACACTAACCTGCGATCTCATTCACACATTTTACGATTATTTAATTGTGTTTAGTGCTTGTGGGGCTGTGAAATAAGCTGCCATGGGCCCAAAGAAACTTGCTAGCGGTACCCCTGTGGTAAAGTGAGAAACACCACAGATGTGAAGAAGGAAATAATACAGAAGTATGAGATTGGAGTGGGACTTGTTGAGCTTGCCAGGATGTACAGAGGACTGTGGACAGTTATTTTGTGAGACAGAAACAGACGACTGTGGACAGTTATTTTGTGAAACAGAAACAGACGACTGTGGAGTTATTTTGTGAGACAAACAGACGATTGTGGACAGTTATTTTGTAAGACAGAAATGGACGACTGTGGACAGTTATTTTGTGAGACAGAAACAGACGACTGTGGATTCTCCTTCCAAACAATAACCCCAACTCCCTCTCTCCTCCTCCCTATCTTCCAGATGCCATCACCAATCTTCAATAAAGGCAAGTAAAAATGTTATTTTATATTACTATACATAATTAAAGACTATAGCATTTGTTGTGTGCATGTAAAACTGTAATTAATCTCTGTAAAATGTATTATTTTTGTGAATATTTTTGGGTTTCTGGAACAGATTAATTGTATTTCCATTATTTCTTATGGGAAATATTGCTTCGAATTTCAGACTTTCGAATTTAGAACTAGCTCCTGGAACGGATTAAGTTCGATTTTTGAGGTATCCACTGTACTCAGTTGATAGAAAAAATGAAGTTCTAAAGAAATACCTATGAGTTTGGTCAACTGGAACAACGGAATTGGCCAAAAACAGGGCTCAAATTCGGTGAAATCGCCGATGCGTATATGTCACCGAGACCGCTAACTTCGCAGGAGCGTAATTCCACAAGTTTTTGACCCAATTTCATACTTTGGTGCCATTACTATTGGGAAAAGATTCTCTATCATTTCATAAGAAAAAAAAAATTTTCTCCAAAAATTTTTCGGCACAGAATGAGTTTCAGAAATGGGTTTGCGACAGTGAAAGAGTTAAAATATGTATTACCTATTACCAAACCTCTTTCTATATCAAGTTCAATGAAAGGCCCCCCCCCATTATTATTTACTCCTGGCAACCCCAAACTTACCTACTATACCTACTACAAACTGTTTCTCCTCACTTTTAGTATTCAGGTCCCCTACCACAATTTCCCTCTCGCTTGGTTCAAAACTCTCTTAACAGCCACTTAACCCTTTCAGGGTCGAGAGGCCCTCTCCTAAACTCGTTCTCAGGGTCGAAAATTTTTTGGAAAAAAAAAAAAATTCTTGTGATAGAGAATCTTTTCAAGATCATAATGACATCAAAAGTATGAAATATGATGGAAAACTTATGGAATTATGCTCTCGCGAAGTTAGCGGTCTCGACGATGTTTATGCATCAGTGATTTCGCTCAATTTGAGCCTAATTTTCAGCCAATTCCTGTGTACTAGTCGACAAAAATCATATTTATTTTGCTAGAACTCCATTTTATCTATCGAACGAGTACAAGAAACCACCCATTTACCAATTTCAACTGTCCAATAAAGTGGTTAGAAATTGGCAATTTTGCCAATTTCACACAAATTTCAGAAGATGCCAATTTCCAAATAAGCCCCAGAATAAACAAGACAGACATTCCTGGCACTAAAATAACAAGTTCTCTGTTCGTTAGTCATGTCCCCAGGCCACACTTACATTTCTTTTGCTTTCCAATTTGAATTTTTATTCTCACAAAAAATAAAAGCTTTACTGTTATGCAGACCACTGCATTAGCATAGAAATGGTATAAAAAACATCAGCGCACTTGTGAAAGAATATTAGACTCACCAGTTGATGTGTATTTGACGCTTGGTATGATTTGTTTACTTTTGAACTTTGGTAAAAATCGAACATTTCTGCTACTTTGAGCTCAAATTCAAGGTACTTTTCATTGTGAAACCAATCAAAATCATCTCAATTTCTGTAATATGTCTTTCATTCTATTAAATGAGATCAGGAAAACTAGAATACAACCATAAATATCATACAAAAATACTGTGCAAAGTCACTGTTTTAATCCAAAAACATGGTCAAAGTTTTTTTCTCATTATGCACTGTGTGCTGCAGGACTTTTTTTATATTGCACACACTGACCACACAGACCCATTCTTTCATATGTAGGCCTACCAGCTTTCTCTTGCTAGATTTGAAGGTGCTAGAATTTAGGCGTTCTAGTACAGTGGTCTCTCGATAATCGTAGTTCTCGAGAGTCGTAGATTTCGGAAATCATAGCGATATTTTCGTATAAACATAGGCTCACTAATCGTAGATTGAGCCGGGGCAGCCTCCCTACACAGCCAGTGTGGCATTGTTTACCAGTGAGCAAAGGTTCCCTCACGTGCTCCTACGAAATATATTCATAATATATCCACTCATTTAGTGCTTGCAAGTACTAAATAAGCTACAATGGCTCCAAAGAAAGCTCCTAGTGTCAAGCCTTTGGTAAAGAAGGTGAGAAATATGATTGAATTTAAGAAAAACATCATTGAACAATATGAAAGTGGCATAAGTGCGGCCGAACTGGCCAGATGCATAAACCCTACACAACCATATGTTTCCTCATGGCCAAGAAAAAGGAAATCAAGGATGCTGTTGTTGCAAAGGGGGTAAATATGCTGACGAAAATGAGATCACAAGTACTTGAAGATGTTGAGAAGTTATTATTGGTGTGGATAAACAAGAAAAAAATAGCAGGAGATAGTGTTATGACATTGATTATTTGTGAAAAGGCTAGGCAGTTGCACGACGATCTGGTAAAGAAACTGCCTGCAAATAGTGGTGATGTAAGTGAATTTAAGGCCAGCAAAGGTTGTTTGAGAGATTAAGAACCATAGTGGCATACACAGTGTGGTAAGGCATGGTAAGGCTTCCAGTTCGGACCACAAAGCGGCTGAAAAATATGTCTGAATTCAAGGATACTAAAAGCTGAAGAACGAAACCTGAACAAGTTTAAAATGTACAAAACAGGCCTTTTTGGAAAAAAAATGCCAAAGAGGCCCTAATTACACAGGGGGAAAAAGGCACTGCCAGGACACAAGCCATAAAAGACGGGCTCGCTCAATTCTGGAAGCAGGGGGGATTTCAAAGTGAAGCCATTAAGTGTCCCATTCTGAAAATCCCGAGTGTTCAGGAAAAAAAATTTTATGAGATAAATTGTGTGTTTTTTGGGGAATCTAATAAAAGGGAAAAGGTCAAAAGGGGAAAATTTTTTCGTCGAGGGTTCAATGAAGTGTTTGGCCCTGTGTGAAAAATTACCCTGGAAAAGAAATTGGATTCAAGTGCCTCCTAGAAATGGACAAGGCACCTTAAAATCCTCCAAACTTGGATGACCTAATTTTCAAAGGAGTTTGTGTTCAACACATTAAAGTTCTTGCCCCAAATACTACTCCTCTCTTCAGCCATGGACCAGCAGGTCATTGCAAACTTTAAAAAACCTCACCAAAGAAATGTTTCAAGGGCTTGAATTGCCCAGCACTCACTTGCCCCTAAGAGATTTTTGGAGGAACACTTCAGTCCTCCATTGCATAAAACCCTTTTGGTATGGCTTGGGAGGGGGTGACTACTAGGGCTTTGAATCTGCTTGGAGAAAATTGTGGCCGACTGTGTCGACAAAGGGTTTTGAAGGGTTTGGGACTCCCATGAGCCCCTTTTCTGTTGTTAAAACTATTTTACACTGGGAGTTCCATGGGGTTTGGGTTGGTTTGGAGGATTGGAAGAGTTGGGGGACCCACAGCAAAGAGCTAAACCACGAGGGGTGCAAGAGCTTAACAGGAAGAGCAACAATCGCGCTCAGGGCATCTTTCTGCGGTAAGGAGGAAAAGAGATGGAAAAAGGCCTTTTTCAGAAATTAAGGAGATTTTTGCTATGTGGGGGAGATGGAAAGATTTATGGGGAGAAACAATTACCCTGACAAGGGCTGTTGCAAGCCAAATTTGCAACATGTACTGACAAAGTTTGGGCCCTTTTAGGGGAAGTTTAAAGAGCCCCAAAACCCGAGCTCCTGGGAAATTATTTTCGAGACAGGGACTCCAGTGACTCTAAGTGGGCCTTGGCATTAAGAAAAGAGAAGAAAAGAACCCCAGGGAAAAGCAAAATTGGTACCCGAGGTGTTTTCTGGAAGGGGGTTTCCCCCCCCCAAAATGCAAATAAAACCCAATTCTCTCCTCCTCCAGTCTTCCATACTAAGAAGAATCTCCGTAAAAGGTAAGTGTTATGCTGTTTTTTTTTTCATTCATCATTTCCCATTGTATTGTTATGTACTACATCTATATTTCATGTAAAAAAATTTTTTTTTTTTTAATACTTCTGGGTGTCAGGAACGGATTAATTGTATTTACATTATTTCTTATGAGGAAAATTCATTCGAAAATTGTAGATTTTGATAACAGTAGCTCCTCCAGGAGCGGATTAAATACGATAAATGAGGGACCACTGTACATCAATAACCCTGGTGCATAAGCCGTACTAGTACGTACGTCGGAAACCCTGAAAGGGTTAACATCTCCCAAAATCTCTCTCTCTCTCTTCTACACTCCTCTCTTCTCCAGGTCCATAAACACTCAGCATAACCCTCTTTTTGTATCCCACCCTTATTGTAATCCACTGATCCATCAACATTACTGCTACCCCTTCCTTAGCTTTAATTCTCTAGATATACCCATTATTTTTATTATTATTATTTTTCAACAAACCGTCCGTATCCCACAGAGGCAGGGTGGCCCAAAAAGAAAAACAAAAGTTTCTCTTTTTAAATTTAGTAATTTATACAGGAGAAGGGGTTACTAGCCCCTTGCTTCCGGCATTTTAGTCGCCTCTTATGACATGCATGGCTTACGGAGGAAGAATTCTGTTCCACTTCCCCATGGAGATAAGAGGAAATAAGCAAGAACAAGAACTAGAAAGAAAATAGCAGAAAACCCAGAGGGGTATGTATATATATATGCTTGTACATGTATGTGTAGTGTGACCTAAGTGTAAGCAGAAGTAGCAAGACGTACCTGAAATCTTGCATGTTTATGAGACAGAAAAAAGGACACCAGCAATCCTACCATCATGTAAAACAATTACAGGCTTTTGTTTTACACTCACCTGGCAGGATGGTAGTACCTCTCTGGGCAGTTGCTGTCTACTAACCTACTACCTAGATTATTATTATATTAATATTATAACACATTATACTGTATTGTACAGCATCTCCTCACTTAACCCTTTCAGGGTCGAGAGGCCCTCTCCTAAACTCATTCTCAGGGTCAAAAATTTTTTGGAAAAAAAAAAAATTATTTTTCTTATGAAATGATATAGAATCTTTTCCCAATTATAATGACACCAAAAGCATGAAATTTGATGGAAAACTTATGGAATTATGCTCTCGCGAAGTTAGCGGTCTCGACGATGTTTACGAATCGGTGATTTCGCCTACTTTGAGCCCTATTTTCGGCCAATTCCAGTGTACTAGTCGACAAAGAGCATATCGGTTCTGCTAGAACTCCATTTTTTCTATCGAATGAGTACAAGAAATCACCCATTTACCAATTTCAACTATCCAATAAGTGGTCAGAAATTGGCAATTTTGCCCAATTTCACACAAATTTCAGAAGATGCCAATTTCCAAATAGGGTCCAGAATAAGCAAGACAGACATTCCTGGCACTAAAATAACATTTTCTCTGTTCATTAGTCACATCCCCAGGCCCCTCTTACATTTCTTTTGCTTTCCACTTTGAATTTTTATTCTCACAAAAAATAGAAGATTTACTGTTATGCAGACTACTGCATTAGTGTAGAAATGGTATAAATAATATCAGTGCACTTGTGAAAGAACATTAGACTCACCAGTTGACGTGTATTGGACGCTTGGTATGATTTGTTTACTTTTGAAATTGGGTAAAAATCGAACATTTCTGCTACTTTGAGCTCAAATTCAAGGTACTTTTCATTATGAAACCAATCCATCTCAATTTCTGTAATATGTCTTCCATTCATGAAAATGAGACCAGGAAAATTAGAATACAACCGTAAATACCACATGAAAATACA
Source organism: Cherax quadricarinatus (assembly GCF_026875155.1). Lineage (NCBI taxonomy): Eukaryota > Metazoa > Arthropoda > Malacostraca > Decapoda > Parastacidae > Cherax > Cherax quadricarinatus. Next base: position 95,458,831 of record NC_069402.1, read on the forward strand.
CTGCAAAGTCGCTGTTTTAAACCATAAACACGGTCGAAGTTTTTTTTATCTCATTATGCACTGTCTGCTGCAGGATTTTTTTTATACTGTGCACACTGACCACATAGACCCATTCTTTCATATGTAGGCCTACCAGCTTTCTCTCACTAGGCATTCTAGTACGTCAATAACCCTGGTGCATAAGCTGTACTAGTACGTCGGAAACCCTTTCAGGGTTTCCGATGGGGTTCCGTTCCTAAGACCACAGAGTATAAAACAAATTCCAACAACACAACAGAGCAAAAAACTAATGTAAAACACCTGGGAGTGATCATGTCAGAGGATCTCACCTACAAAGACCATTACACTGTATTAATCACATCTGCTAGAAAAATGACAGGATGGATAATGAGAACCTTCAAAACTAGGGATGCCAAGGCCATGATGACAATCTTCAGGTCGCTTGTTCTATCTAGCCTGGAATCTTGCTGCACACTAACAGCACCTTTCAAGGCAGGTGAAATTGCTGACCTAGAAAATGTACACAACCTTCATGGCACACATAACTGTGATAAAACACCTCAATTACTGGGAATGCTTGAAGTTCCTAAACCTGAACTCCCTAGAATGCAGGCAGAAGAGATACATGATTATATACACTTGGAAAATCCTAAAGGAATTAGTACCAAACTTGCACACGAAAATCACTCCCCATGAAAGCAAAAGACTCAGCAGACAATGTAACATTCCCCAAATGAAAAGCAGGAGTGCCACTAGTACGATAAAAGACAACACAATAAGTGTCAGGGGGCCAAGACTGTTTAACTGCCTCCCAGCATACATAAGGGGGATTACCAATAGACCCCTGGCTGTCTTCAAGCAGGCACTGGACAGGCACCTAGAGCAGTACTTGACCAGCCAGGCTGTGGTTCGTATGTCGGGTTGCGTGCAGCCAACAGTAACAGCCTGGTTGACCAGGCCCTGATCCACCATGAGGGCTGGTCATAGACAGGGCTGTGGGGGCGTTGACCCCTGGAACCCTCTCCAGGTATACGCTGGTAAATGAATTTATTGCTAAGTGAGGAGCATACTCTATTGGTAGTGGGTTTGTGTCATCCATCTTTGATATTATTTTAATGTCACCTTTGCACCATCTATAAAAAATTTTATATATTTTTAAATGTTTATACAGTAGTGTACTTTGTATTCTAATAAACAAAATACAGGAAATCAGCTCTAATATACATTATTTAGTTACTCATACTGGTCAGAGAGCCCATCATAAGTCCGAGTCGTTGGTAAAGGAGTACATCGCTAAGTGAGGAGAAGCTGTATTCAGGAATATATTTGCATACCATATTATAGTGAGGTATCAGAGGTACTTTAATTAAGTTAAATTTTGGGAAGGGAAGTATATCTAATTTTTTTGGATCAAAACTTTTCACCAGCATCAAGTTACTCCTCTGAAAGGTGGCCCATACCTGTAAAAGCATGAAGGTATTAAAAAAGTCTATAGATGTACTACACAATTATAGAGCTACAAAATACAGTGGACCCCCGGTTAACGATATTTTTTCATTCCAGAAGTATGTTCAGGTGCCAGTACTGACCGAATTTGTCCCCATAAGGAATATTGTGAAGTAGATTAGTCCATTTCAGACCCCCAAACATACACGTACAAACGCACTTACATAAATACACTTACATAATTGGTCGCATTGGGAGGTGATCGTTAAGTGGGGGTCCACTGCACAAGTGAAAACTGAAAACTCGAAAAGTGCTCTTAATGGGTTGATAGGAGGAAAAGAGATGTGATAACCAAACACAAGATCATAAAAAGAAATAAGAATATTGAGAATGAAGATTTCCGAGCAACAGGAAGAAAAAGAATAGACCACAACTGAAAAACAGTACCTGAAACACTGGAGGGGATCAAAGAGGTAGCAAGAAGTACAATCATGAAAATTTTAAAAATTAAATACATAGTGTATACTGATGGGATATTATGAGCACTGCTCTGCTTGTGTAACAATAACTTGTTATCACAAATAAATTATCACGTACACACTAGCCAAAATACTTCAAAGCTAGAAATTCCACACTCAAATGGACCACAGGGATATCAGCATGTAATTTTTAAATAAAAATAGAAAAGAAATGCCTAGGCAGTAGGTTGGAAGACAGCAACCACCCAGGGAGGTACTACTGTCCTGCCAAGTGAGTGTGAAACTAAAGCCTGTAATTGTTTTACATGATGGTAGGATTGTTGGTGTCCTTTTTTCTCGTCTCATAAACATGCAAGATTTCAGGTATGTCTTGCTACTTCTACTTACACTTAGGTCACACTACACATACATGTACAAGCATATACACCTACCATCCGACTTATGACCGAGTTCGGTTCCGAGAAACCGGTCGTAAGTCGAAATGGTCGTAAGTCGAACTTTACTACTGAATATCAACAAAACATTTTTGTAATGATTTTATTTTATTGTTTTATTTTGGTATCTCAAGTTTTACTTTACTTTTTATGTTGTTAGTACTGTATTTTATACTGTAAGGTTTAGGATAAACACTGTGTACAGCACAAATAGTTGTTTATTTCCCAGAAATTTGGCATAAAAAACACGGTCATAAGTCGAGTGGTCGTAAGTCGAGCAGGTCGTAAGTCGGATGGTAGGTGTATATACACACACCCCTCTGGGTTTTCTGCTATTTTCTTTCTAGTTCTTGTTTATTTCCTCTTATCTCCATGGGGAAGTGGAACAGAATTTTTCCTCCGTAAGCCATGCGTGTCATAAGAGGCGACTAAAATGCCAGGAGCAAGAGGCTAGTAATCCCTTCTCCTGTATATATTACTAAATTTAAAAGGAGAAACTTTCGTTTGTCCTTTTGGGCCACCCCACCTCAGTGGGATACGGCTGGTGCGTTGACAGAAGAAAGAAAGAAAAGATGGAATGAACTAAATGACAGTGATCCAACAGCTAGAGATCAAACTTGGCAAACTCAAACAGGCAATTACAGTTGACTATCAGATAACATTCCTGAAAATAGCATGTAATAAAAAATGTAAGTAATCTGAACTGAAGAACGTATGAGAAAATAAGGTTACATTCATCAGCCAACCAAATTTTATATGTCTCAAAATTGCAAAAAAACAATGATGACAGTATAATTGCAGGGCTATATGATGGGTGTCAAAGATACTTTGATGAGTTTTGAGAGTTTTTCTCCTCCTAGCCTTGGGCCAGGTTTGTCTGGTGCTTGCCTGGTCAACCAGGCTGTTACTGCTAGAACTCCATTTGTCCTATCAAGTGAGTACAAGAAATCACCATTTACTGATTTCAACTGCCTAATAAAGTAGTCAGAAATTGGCAATTTGGTAAATTTCACACAAATTTCAAAAGATACCAATTTCAAAATAGGTCCAGAATAAACAATGCAGACATTCCTAACACTAAAATAACATTTTCTCTGTTCATCAGTCACATCCTCAGGCCCTTCTTATATTACTCTTGCTTTCCATTTTGAATTTTTATTCACAAAAATAATAGAAGATTTACGGTTATGCAGACTACTGCATTATTGCAATAATTGTATAAATAATGTCAACCCGTTTGTGACTGCGTATCACACTGGCCAGTTGGATGCGTATTGGATGGTGACATCATTTGTTTACTCTTGAACATCAGCATAAATTGAACATTTCCGCTACTTTGAGCTCAATTTCAAGGTACTTTTCATAGCGAAACCAATCAAAATCACCTTTATTTCTGTAACATATCTTCCATTCTATCAAATGAGACCAAGAAAACAAGAATGTAACCATAAACACCAACCAAAAATACACCTCAAAGTCAGCATTTTAAACCAAAAACACAGTTGGAGTTTTATTTTTCTCAATAAGCACTGCATGTTACAGGATTTTTTTTATACTGCGCACACTGACCGCACAGATCCATTCTCTCACATGGAGGTCTACTAGCTTTCTCCCACTAGATCTGAAGTAGCTAAAATTTTGGCGTAATACTACAGCACCAACACTGGCCTCCAAGCCGTAGTACTATGGCACTGACAGTGAAAGGGCTAAAGTGTGTGGCTGTGGGGGAGTTAAAGAGGTGGGTAGTATGGACACGAGAGGCAGGCATGGTATGGGTGACAGAATGTGGTCTCGGGGAATTATAGGGATGGGCAGTATGGGTGAGGTTGTAAGGTATGCTATTAGATATGTATGAATAGAATGCCAATCCTCGCTGCCACAAGGGGAGAAAGAACAATTTTCACCAACCATGCCCAATGCCAACACCTATTTTTCACACAACTCTGTCCATTTTTTACACTCCTCTGTCCATACATTATAGCCTTCACCTGTCCCCTTGCCCACCTTCACCCGTCCCCTCGCCCACCTTCACCCGTCACCTCGCCCACCTTCACCCTCACCTCGCCCACCTTCACCCGTCCCCTCGCCCACCTTCACTTGTCCCCTCGCCCACCTTCGCCCGTCCCCTCGCCCACCTTCGCCCGTCCCCTCGCCCACCTTCGCCCGTCCCCTCGCCCACCTTCGCCCGTCCCCTCGCACACCTTCGCCCGTCCCCTCGCACACCTTCGCCCGTCCCCTCCCCGACCCACCCTTCGCACTACCGTCCCCTCGCCCACCTCACCCGTCCCCTCGCCCACCTCCACCCGTCCCCTCGCCCACCTCCACCCGTCCCCTCGCCCACCTCCACCCGTCACCTCGCCCACCTCCACCCGTCACCTCGCCCACCTCCACCCGTCACCTCGCCCACCTCCACCCGTCACCTCGCCCACCTCCACCCGTCACCTCGCCCACCTCCACCCGTCACCTCGCCCACCTCCACCCGTCACCTCGCCCACCTCCACCCGTCACCTCGCCCACCTTCAACCGTCACCTCGCCCACCTTCACCCGTCACCTCGCACACCTTCACCCGTCCCCTCGCCCACCTTCACCCGTCCCCTCGCCCACCTTCACCCGTCCCCTCGCCCACCTTCACCCGTCCCCGTCGCCCACCTTCACCCGTCCCCTCGCCCACCTTCACCCGTCCCCTCGCCCACCTTCACCCGTCCCCTCGCCCACCTTCCCCCATCCCCTCACCCACCTTCACTCATTCCTTCACCAATCTCCTCACTCACCTTCACTCATCCCATCACCCACCTTCACTCATTCCTTCACCCATTCCCTCACCCATCCTATCACTCATTTTCTCACCCACCTTCACACATTCCCTCATTCACCTTCACCCATCCTGGGGATGAGTGAAGGGTGAGGGGATACATCAAAGGCAATTGGACCTGACAAGGTGTCACCACAGATTCTGGAAAAAGAAGAAGCACTGTTTGAATAACTATCAAAGTCAATGGACATGAGACAGACGCCAGAGATCTGTTAACCCCTTGACTGCCGCAACCCCAAATCCTGAGGTGTCTACTGGTGTCGCAAAATTTCCGAAAAAGAAAAAATTTATGAAATAATAGAGAATCTTTTCCCAATTGTAATAACACCAAAAGAATGAAATTTGATGGAAAACTGACAGAATTACGCTCTCGCGAAGTTAGTGACCTTGGCGATATTTACGAATCGGCGATTTCTCCCACTTTGAGCCCTATTTTCGGCTAATTCCATTGTTCAAGTCGACCAAACTCATAGTTATTTCTTTAGAACTCCATTTTTTCTATCGACTGAGTACAAGAAACTGGCCATTTACTGATTTCAACTACCCAATAACATGGTCAGAAGTTTGCAATTTGGCCACTTTCATAAAAGTTAAAAAAATAGGACAATTTCAAAATAGGGTCCACAATGAACAATGCAGACATTCCTGGCTCTAAAATAACATTTTCTTTGTTCATCAGTCAAGTCTCCAGGCCCCTCTTGATATTACTCTGCTTTCTATTTTGAATTGTTATTCAAACAAAAAATAGATTTACTGTTATGCAGACTACTGCAATATTGTAATAATTGTATAAATAATGTCAACCCATTCATGACTGCATATTAGAATGGCTACTTGGATATTTATTGGACAATGACATCATTTGTTTACTTTTGAACATCAGAAAAAATCAAACATTTCCCCTACTATTTCTATATGTTTTCCATTCTATCATATGAGACCAAGAAAACGAGAATACAACCGTAAATACTATACAAAAATAGACCACAAAGTCGGCATTTTAACCCCTTCAGGGTCCAAGGCCAAAATCTGAAGTGGTGCTCCAGTGTCCAAGAAATTTTGAAAAAAAAAAAAAAATTATTTTTTCTTACAGAATTAAAGAGCATATTTTTGTGAAGGTAATAAGACAAAAAAAAAAATTTTGATCAGTACTTACCGAGATACAGTGCCAAGAAGTTTGTCGAAAATGATGTGGTGGCGGCAACATCGACGAATTCCACATACGCGCATTACATTATTTTGCGGGTTTTTGTTGTTTTTTCTTTTCTTTTCCAATTTTTTTCTATTTCTATTAACATTTGGGGCCTGAGAGACCAATACTGTATATAATGTATATATATAAACTCACTGTATTGAACACAATAACCGCACTAAAGTTATTATCATATTATTGTTTACCACTGTTGTTTATTACAATAAACATGCACAAATCTTGTATAATACTAATGTTCTATCATATATTTACATATTTACAATCACTGGACATGGTTTAGAACTGCTGGAGCTTGTGGAACTCCTTGAAACAAGGCACCAATGCACAGAGGCACCTTACATTCCTCACACATAAACCGAGTGTCTTTGCGTCTTTGTTGCCGTCTTTTTGTTTGTGCACAGACGATGCATCTCTTCTGAGCACATTTCTTCTGAGTTGAAGGAAGTTGTATTATGAAATGATCACCTTCCCTCCTCAAACGCTTGGGTTATCCTGAGGAATTCGAGGACCGTGTTGTATAGCAGGTGTTGTTACCTGGTACTTCATTTGAGTTGTCTGACAACAGACAAACAAAATTCACCATACGGTGGTCTGTTGCCAGTCTTTATTTGGTACATATTATATGCATTGAGCATTGAAATGTCCATGAGATGGAAGAAAAGTTTCATGTACCACTTGTAACTCTTACGAACACAGTCAACAAACCAATCTGCATGTCACATTTCTCAACCAAGCGCATGTTTTGTGTATAATCAATCACTGTCACTGGTTTTCGAATACGTTCATTAGTCACTCGATCAACTTTGCCACTGTCTTGCATTTCATTACGGTGAATGGTTGTCAACAATGTGACATCTCGTTTGTCATGCCACCGTAATGCCATGATGTCATTGGCAGTAAACACCTGCACGTCATCACCACGAGCACCTGCGTTGAGCCTGGGCATATGTTTACGATTAGAGCGTACTGTGCCACACACATCTGTCTTGTTCACTCTCATGAAATCACTGAGTAATGGGCTTGTGTACCAGTTATCGGTATATAATGTATGCCCCTTACCAAGATAAGGTGCCATCATGTTTCTCACTACGTCACCTGAGATACCCAATAACATCTTGGTATCTTTCAATGTTTTACTACCCGTGTATACAACAATATCCAACACCAGGCCACTGTCACAATCACAGAGTACAAACAGTTTTATACCAAAGCGTTTCCTCTTGCTCGGTATATACTGCTTGAATGACAGTCTACCTTTGAACAAAATCAAAGACTCGTCAATTACAAGATTCTTGAATGGATAAAAGTATATCTGAACTTTTGTTTGAGATACATGAAAACATTTCTAATCTTGTATAACCTGTCACTTCTGTCAGGCCTGGTTTTGTCAGAGAAGTGCAACATACGTAAGAGTAGGATAAACCTGTTCACTGGTATGATTTCACTGAAGACAGGGGTAGAAAGTAGCCGATCTGTGGACCAGTATGCTTTTATATTATGCTTATAGACATGAGGCATAAGCATTATTGTTGCAAAAAGCAAATACATTTCTGCAACAGTCGTCTCTTTCCACCTGTGTAGTCTTGACTGTGGTGATAAGATCGTATTTGCCATGGTGTACTCAAAATACTTACTACTTTCCCTGACAATAATTTCCATCAATGGCTGGTCAAAGAATAATTCAAAGAATTCCAGTTCATTGGCCGTGGTTCCAAGGGGACAAGTAGGTAGAATTCCACTTTGAGAATCATCAAAGTGGTGAGGCTTGGGAACAAAATTGGGATTTTGCTGCCAATCCTACATACGGTTTGCTGGTGGATACTGGACATCATAGGCTGGTTGTGCGGGTGGTTGTGGTGGGCTGGTGGCTGGCGCTCCGCTTTGTCTTTGAACTGACGAGTCAGCAGCGTGGGTCCCAGCGTGGCCTGGTGAGTCACGCATGGCGGTGCCACTACCATCACCACTAACACCATCCACTGATGCCTGTGGTCTATCCATGCCAAGTGTAGCCACATCATCCTCACTATCACTACCTAAAACTGGTGTTGGGCCACGGGATGTACTCCGTCCCCTGGGCACAGCATAGGGTACACTACCCGAGCGCATGCGGCGGCGAACATACCGACGCTTCACTGGTGAATATGATTCCTCACTATCACTACTCGAATGATCGTCGAGCGCAATAAAATCACAGTCCACATCACTATCATCATCATTACTGAAGTCAGAGGCCTGGCCACGCGAAAATATTAGTTTTCTCTTGCGATGAGGAACAACCGACCGTGAGTCACAAGTGCCCACACCAGAGGTAGAAGGTTAAGGATCGTCAGGGTTTTCTGCACTATTATCAATATCCTGGTCATTCTTTTCGGTCACTAACTGATCAAAGCCATAGAATTCGTCTTCATTTCCACTTCCATCAGTGTCAGAACTATCAGATAGGAAGAGGAGAGTCCCAATTTTCCGGGGAGTGAGAGCTGACTTGCGACGAGGCAAGGTGAACAAGGGTAACTGAGCCGGCGTTCCCACAATGCTATGCGGGCGCCTAGATTTTTTGTTTATGGCGCACACCCACCACGCAGACCCTTTCTCTCACATGTAGGCCTATGAGCGTTTTCACGCTAAATTTGACGGCGCTAGAATTTTGGCATAGATCTACGGTTTGGACACTCAACGTAAAGCCGTTGATCTACGGGACGGACCCTGAAAGGGTTAATTAAAAAAAAAAAGTAAGTTTTTTTCCTCATTATGCACTGCGTGCTTCAGGATTTTTTTTATGTGGTGCACATTGACCACACAGACCCATTCTCTCACATATGGGCCTACCAGCTTTCTCCTGCTTGATTTGAAGCCACTAGAATTTGAGTGTATATACGTCACACATGGTGGCTCGTAAGACGTATATATACAACCGAAACAGTCAAAGGGTTAAGACAGTGAATGTAGTTCCACATATTTAACCCTTTCAGGGTCATAACCCTCGATTCTGAATTCATTCTCAGGGTTAAAAAAAAAAAAAAAAAAACTTACGAAATAATAGAAATCTTTTCCCGATGGTAATGACACCAAAAGTATGAAATTTAATGGAAAACCTACGGAATTAAGCTCTCACAAAGTTAGCCGTCTCGACGATATTTACGCACTGGCAATTTTGCCTTATTTTTGTCCAATTCCATTGTTCCAGTCGACTAAAATCATAACTGTTTCATTAGAACTCCCTTTTTTTCTATCGAGTAAGTACAAGAAACTGTCCATTTTCTGTTTCAACTACCCAATAAAGTGATCATAAATTGGCAATTTGACGAATTTTACATAAATTTCAAACGATGCCAATATCAAAATACGGTCCAGAATAAACAAGACAGACATTCCTGGCACTAAAATAACATTTTCTCTGTTCATTAGTCCTCTCTCCAGGCCCTTCTTATATTACTCTTGATTTCCATTTTTAATTTTTATTCTCACAAAAATAAAAGGTTTACTGTTATGCAGACTACTGCACTATTGTAAAAATCGTACAAATAGTATCAGTGCACTTGTGAAAGAATATCAGACTCACCACTTGATGTGTATTGGACGCATGGCGTGATTTGTTTTCTTTTGAACATCAGCAAAAATTGAACATTTCCGCTATTTTGAGCTCAATTTCAAGGTACTTTTCATCGTGAAACCAATCAAAATCACCTCCATTTCTGTAATATATTTTCCATTCTATGAAATGAGACCAAGAAAACAAGAATGAAACCATAAATACCATACAAAAATACACTGCAAAGTCACTGTTTTAAACCAAAAACACAATCGGAGTTTTTTTTTATTATGCACCATGTGCTGCAGGATTTTTTTTTAATACTGCGCACACTGACCACGCAAACCCATTCTTTCATATGTAAGCGTACCAGCTTTCTCTCGCTAGATTCGAGGGCGCTAGAATTTACGTGTACAAGTATGGGACAGACATTGGCTATCTCTAGAAAGACGTAGAATTAGGGGGGATATGATTGAGGTGTATAAATGGAAGACAGGAATAAATAAAGGGGATGTAAATAGTGTGCTGAAAATATCTAGCCTAGACAGGACTCGCAGCAATGGTTTTTAAGTTGGAAAAATTCAGATTCAGGAAGGATATAGGAAAGTACTGGTTTGGTAATAGAGTTGTGGATGAGTGGAACAAACTCCCAAGTACCGTTATAGAGGCCAGAACGTTGTGTAGCTTTAAAAATAGGTTGGATAAATACATGAGTAGATGTGGTGGGTGTGAGTTAGACCTGATAGCTTGTGCTACCAGGTCGGTTGCCGTGTTCCTCCCTTAAGTCAATGTGACCTGACCTGACTAGGTTGGGTGCATTGGCTTAAGCCGGTAGGAGACTTGGACCTGCCTCGCATGGGCCAGTAGGCCTTCTGCAGTGTTCCTTCGTTCTTATGTTCTTATAACAGGCAAGGTGATAGAAAAGTCAACCAGAAGGTGAGTAATAGAGCATTTGTAGAAAAAAAAAAAAAAAAAACAGGTTCAGAGATGGCAAATCTCATCTTATCAACCTGGTGAAATTCATTGACAATAATAAGAGACAGGACATGGATGAGATGATTGTATTTTTTTATTTAAATGTAAGAAGGTACAGTAGACCGTCATCTAACATGAGTTTATTTGGCACGATTCGGGTATAGCACGATTGAAGAATTGCGGCACAATTTTATGTAACACGTCTTAAAATGAATTTAACATGGTTCTGTTTGCTGGAAGGAAAAAAAAATCCCTTTTCCTCAAGCAGCCACCTTGTTGTGGATCAGCGAGGGATACCTCCCACCCTCCCCTGCCACCCCACCCGACACCACCCCAGCATTCGTACTTCATATGCATCCAGTCTTTCTCTGCTACAAACTAGCTGTGTTTGAGAATTGCATTTTGATCTTTTAATTACTGTATCTTGTATCTGCCAAGCAATCATGACACCCAGTAAGCATACCAGTATTGCTGAAAGTGTCAAGAAAAGGTATAAGCATTTAAGTCTTAGAATTAACGAAGAAAACCAAGATATTAGACATGAGATAACCTGTGGCATAATGAAGTGTTACTTTGTACACATAAAAAGAGGTAAATAAAAGTTTGTGTGACTGACTGACTGACTTACTGAATGACTGACTTGAATGAATAGCTAACTGACCTGACTGAATAACTTACTTGACTTACTGACTTGACTGACTTACTGAATGACTCAACTGACTGAATGACTTACTGATATGACTGACTGAATGACTTGACTGACTTACTGAATGACAAAGTTAGACACTCCAGTACAACCATCAACTTTAGTACCAGAACCTCTACCATCCACCTCAACCCAGTAGGGCCACAGCATAACTCTCCACTCTCTTCACAATCATCCACAAACACCAGCACCCACAATTTAGGGTAAGAAATACTATTATTTCTGTTACATTTGTAGCCTTAAGCAGTTAAAACAACATAATACATCACAACAATGAACTGCAATTACATATTCACTTTTATTTTTATAAGAGGTGGAGGCCTAAAAAAGTTTGGCTTTTTTTGGAGCTCTCAGGAATGTAACCCTATTTTTCTCACAAGTTATTCAGTTTATCTAACACGGTTTTACCGTCATTTAACATGTAACTACCATGTTAAATGACAGTCTACTGAATATGATTTATTTATTTATTTATTTATCTGATGTCTTTGCAAACAGTACATTGAGACTGTGTATACACAATAGTGGGTTGCAATGCAAAGAGAGCCTCTATTACGCCTTGGCATTATGGGCCAACTTAACATTATTGGATTACATTCTACTTAATACAGTGGACCCCCGCTTAACGATCACCTCCCAATGCAACCAATTATGTAAGTGTATTTATGTAAGTGCGTTTGTACGTGTATGTTTGGGGGTCTGAAATGGGCTAATCTACTTCACAATATTCCTTATGGGAACAAATTCGGTCAGTACTGGCACCTGAACATGCTTCTGGAATGAAAAAATATCGTTAACCAGGGGTCCACTGTACTAAGGAGTAGTACACCTACCATCCGACTTACGGCCTGCTCAACTTACGTCCACCCGACTTACGACCGGACTTTTGGCCATACGTCTGGCAGCAAGGCTGGGCCGGCTGATGCATACCGCTGTACGATATTTGCCCGCTACTCCCGGCAACGCGCCAGGCAGCCAGGGTCGCTTTGAGCTCCCCTGCCCTATCAGCAGCATCATACTGTATTTAATTGTACTAACTGGACAGTAAATTTCACCATGGCCCCTAAGAGGAAGTCTGAATCTTGCGCTGGAGACTGTGGCAAGAAGGCAAGAAAGGCTCTTACTCTTGACCAGAAGATCAAAGTAATTAAGCAGTATGAGGATGGAAAAAGCGTCAACAACATTTCTCGGGATCTTCACCTCTCCCACTCCACTGTGTCGACAATACTTAAGGATAAACAGTGCATCAAAGAAGCAGTGAAATCTTCGGCCTCTATGACATCAACAATTATCACAAAGAAACGTCAAGGCCCAATTGCCAAGATGGAAAAAATGCTCAATGTTTGGTTAGAAGATTATCGGCAGAAAAAAGTGAATGTGATGCTTTCTGAAGTACAAAGAAAAGCAAAAAGTTTGTTTAACATGTTGAAACAACGTGCTGGTGAGGGGTATAATCAAGAATTTATTGCAAGTGATGGGTGGTTTAGGAGATTTCGTCAGCATTACCAAATTCATTATGTGGTAGCGAAAGGTGAAGCAGCTACTTGTGACGAAGAAGGTGCAAAAAACTTTGTTGCTCAGTTGGATAATCTAATAAAAGAAGAAGGATATTTACCAGAACAAATATTTAATGTTGATGAAACTGGCCTGTACTGGAAAAAAAATGGCTAAACGAACATATGTATCTAAGGAAGTGAAGTGTGTGCCAGGGCATAAGTTTATGAAGCAAAAGGTTTCACTGCTGCTTGGGGGAAATATTGCTGGTTTCAAATTAAAACCCTTCTTAATTTACATGGCCGAGAACCCCCGTGCTCTCAAAAATGTAAACAAACATACGCTCCCTGTGCAATATTGATACAATTGTAAGGCATGGATGACACTGGCCTTATTTGAGGATTGGTTTTTAAACTGTTTCATCCCAGCTGCATGCCAGTATTGCCAGGAAAAAGGAGTACCTTTCAAAATTCTTTTAGTTTTAGACAATGCACCTTCCCACCCTCCTCACTTGGACGATCTAGACCCTGATGTATGAATGGTGTTTATGCCTCCCAACACCACCCCACTCATACAACCCATGGATCAGGGGGTTATTTCAACATTTAAAGCACACTATCTGCACATATATTTTCATCAAGCTATCCAGGCCATTGATTCAGACCCAGAACTAACTCTAAGAGATTTTTGGAAGGAGTATAATATTTATCAGTGCATCAAAAACATAGCAAAAGCAAAAGGGAGTACATAGGTGAGTATGTGTGTACTGAGTATTTAGCGTTTAGTCTAGGGTGATTAAGTGGCTTTTGAGAAGAGTCTTAAATTGATTTTCAGACTGGGTTACTTTAACATCTTCTGGTAATGAATTCCATATTTTGGGGCCCTTTATGTGCATAGAGTTTTTACAAACTGTGATATGGACACGAGGTTATCAAAAGAGATCTGTGTCTTGTGTTGTGGTCATGTGTCCTGTTTAGGTTGGTGAGGAAAAGTTTGAGTGGGGGGTTTATATTTGCGTGTATTGTTCTGTGTATGAAGTAGGCACATGAATAAGTATGGATGTTCTTAATGGTAAGCAGATTCAGACTTTTGAAAACTGGTGGAGTATGCTGGCGGGAGTGGGAATTTGTTATCATTCTTACTCCTGCCTTTTGCTGGGTTATTAGAGATTTTAGGTGGTTGGATGTTGTTTGATCCCCATGCACAAATTCCATATGTAAGATAAGGGTATATGAGTGAATGGTACAGTGCCAGGAGAGCTGACTGTGGAACATAGTACCTTATCTTTGTAGTATGCCTACAGTCTTGGAGATTTTCAAGGTGGATACCTAGGAATTTTCCCTGTGAGTCTTGTGACTGATGATCCATTTAGCTTAATGTTAATTGGATCATTTGCAGCTTTGTTTCCAAACTGAATGAAATAGGTTTTATCAGTGTTCAGGGTAAGTTTGTTAGTCATCATCCAGGCAGATATTTTCTGTAATTCAGCATTGACTGTGTTTGCTAGTATGACTGTGTTTGGGTGGGAAAATACATATGAAGTGTCATCCGCAAATAATATGGGTTTGAGTAGCTATGATGCATTCGGTAGATCATTGATGTAGATGAGAAAGAGGAGTGGTCCTAGGACGCTTCCTTATGGGACTCCTACTGTGATTGGTTGGGTGGAGGAGTTTGCATCATTTGCATACACATGTTGAGTTCTGTTACTAAGGTATGACTTGAGGTAGTTGAGGGAGTGGCCACTGATACCATAGTGCATTAATCTGGAGTACAGTAGTTCATGGTCGACTGTATCGAAAGCTTTACGTAAATCAATGAAAATGCCCAGCGGGACTTCTTCCTTTTCAAGTGTGGTATATATTAGTTCTAGCATGTGTATGATAGCGTCATTTGTGCTTTTATTATTTCTGAATCCAAGCTGTTGTGTGAAACGAGGTAGGAATAGATCCGTCTATGAATTAATTTTTCAAAGATTTTAGAGATCAGTGTTAAGTTAGATATTGGTCTATATTTATTCAAGTCAGCTTGGTCACTTCCTTTATGGATCGGAGTGACCCCTCACTATTTTGAGGATTGTTGGGAAGGTAGATGATTCAATGGATTTGTTAAAGAGCGTTGCAATAATTGGTGACAATACTTGAGAAGCTTTTTTGTACATAAAAGCAGGCAAGTTGTTTATGTCTCCTGCCTTGTTTTTAAGGGTGTTTATGATGAGCATAACTTCAGTGGGGTTGGTTGGAGCTAGGAATAGCGTATTTGGGTAGGTTCCTATGAGGTAGTCTGATGACGGGCATTTGTGCTTGGTATTTTGTTTGCTAGATTTTTTCCTATGGTGGAGAAGAAAACATTAAGTCTGTTTGCTGTTTCGGTTGGAGTGAGTAGGGGTTCATCTGATTTTGTTAGTTTGATTCCTTTGTTTTTGGATAACTTTTCAGTTCCAAGAATTTCAGATAGAGTTTTCCAGGTTTTTTTTCATATCACCTTTGATGTTATGTAATCTATTTTCATAATACAATTTTTTTGACTTTCTTATCAGGCTGGTAAGTGCTGACGAGTAATTTCTCGACTGTTCTCTAGTTATTTGACCCATTCTATACTGTTTTTCATATTTGTGCTTTGTGTTAATGGATTTGAGGATGCAATAGGGATTATTCAGTCTCTTTGCTGTGATCTGTTTAGTTTTTCTGGGGCAATGTCTGTTGTAGAGGCATTGGGCTTTTTTTAGAAAATTATTTATACATTCATTCACATCTGTATATGTTTCAAGCTCATTTTGCCAATCGATGTTATTCATAGCTGCTATAAAGTTGTTAACTGCTGTCTCGTTATGTAGTCTGAAGGTTACTTTAGTAACGTCTTGTGGTAGTTTGCCCAGATTAGTTATGAGAAAGGTTGGGTAGTGGTCTGTAGTGTTGTCCATGATTATGCCTGATTTTGAAGGGGATATGGTGTTTGTCCAGATGTGGTCTATTAACCCTTTGACTGTCGCAACCCCCAATCCTGAAGTGTCTCCTGGTGTCGCAAAATTTAAAAAAAAAAAAAAAAAGATTTTTTCTTGTGAAATGATAGAGAATCTTTTCCCGATTGTAATGACACCAAAAAAAACGAAATTTGATGGAAAACTGACGGAATTATGCTCTCGCGAAGTTAGCGACCTCAGCGCTGTTTACAAATCGGCTATTTCGCCCACTTTGAGCCCTATTTTCGGCTAATTCCATTGTTCCAGTCGCCCAAACTCATAGCTATTTCTTTAGAACTCCATTTTTTCTATCGATTGAGTACAGGAAACTGCCCATTTACCGATTTCAACTACCTAATAATGTGGTCAGAAATTTGCAATTTGGCCAATTTCACGAAAACTAAAAAATGTGACAATTTCAAAATAAGGTCCAGAATGAACAATGCAGACATTCCTGGCTCTAAAATAACATTTTCTTTGTTCATCAGTCATGTCTCCAGGCCCCTCTGATATTACTCTTGCTTTCTATTTTGAATTTTTATTCAAACAAAAAATAGAAGACTTACTATTATGCAGACTACTGCAATACTGTAATAATTGTATAAATAACATCAACCCATTCATGACTGCATATTAGAATGGCTAGTTGGACATTTATTGGACAATGGCATCATTTGTTTACTTTTGAACATTTAGAAATTTAGAAATTTAGAAATTTTAGCATACATACAGAGGTACAAAAAAAATACAGGTAAGAGCAGCATGCCAAAGCCACTTATATGCATAGCATTACGGGCTGGCTTAAAATTAACTTACGATTAACTAAGCAATGATGAAATCAGTGATAAGACATTATTGTAAACAGATAACTATAAAGCACAAATGAGTATTACAAAGACAGGTCATATGGTTGCATGCATTGCTGTTCATTCAGTAGAATGGAGTATTCTGTTAGGTAGTGTATTTAAAAAAATAACAAAGTTAGATTGGGTCCTAGGTTTAACATTCATGTGATATAATTGTGAGTAACATTTTGGATATACAATTTATAAGGTTCAGTTATTCAGTATTTATTTGGTTTTGAGTGAGTAAGTGAACTTTGAGAAGTGACTTGAATTTATAAACAGGTAGTGTTTCTTTTATATTTACAGGTAATGAATTCCAGATTTTAGGGCCTTTTATGTGCATTGAGTTTTTGCATAGCGTGAGATGGACACGAGGAACATCAAAGAGTGATCTGTGCCTTGTGTTATGGTCATGTGTTCTATTGAGGTTGGCAAGGAGATGTTTGAGGGGAGGGTTAATATCCGAGTTAAGTGTTCTATGTATGTAATAGGTGCAATAATAAGTATGGATGTTTTTGTATGGTGAGTAGGTTGAGTGTTTTGAATATTGGTGGAGTGTGTTGCCTGTAGTGAGAATTTGTTATCATTCTAACATTGGCAAAACTCAAACTTTTTCCCCTTCTTTGAGCTCCATTTCTGGGTTCTTTTTATAGAAAAATCAATCAAACCTCACCTCTATTTCTATAATATGTTTTCCATTCTATCAATGAGACCAAGAAAACAAGAATACAACCATAAATACTATATGAAAATAGACCACAAAGTCGGCATTTTAATTAAAAAAAAAAACGGTCGGAGTTTTTTTTTCTCATTATGCACTGCGTGCTCCAGGATTTTTTTTATATGGTGCACACTGACCACACAGACCCATTCTCTCACATGTGGGCCTACCAGCTTTCTCCTGCTTGATTTGAAGCCGCTAGAATTTATGAGTATATATACGTCAAACACGGTACCTCGTAATAAGACGTACATATACGGCCGCGGCAGTCAAAGGGTTAAGGAGATGCTTGTCTCGGAGAGTCTTGTAGGTTTAGATATTGTTGGTAGCAACAGGCAGTACTCATTGTGTTTGTGAATTCGGTTACTTGGGGGGTCCTGGTCGTGTAGTATGTTTATGTTGAAATCACCTGTTAGTAGTAGGTTGTCTTTATTCATGTGTGCATCAGTAATCATGTTTCCTAGTTTTTCACTAAAGTGATAAATGTTTGACTGTGGTACTCTGTAGATGTTTATAACTGTGAGGGGGTTTTTGCAGGTCTTTTGATTTAAAATTTGGCTATGATAAAATTCTCCATGTTCATCCTTTGTGCAAGATTTATTGATACATTCGAGTTGATTTGAATAGTATATAGCTGTTCCTCCCCCTTGCTGGTCTGTTCTACAGTTGTGTATGGCCATGTAGCCAGGAATGGCATAGAAATCTGTAATATCAGGCTTAAGCCAGGTTTCTGTGAGTGTGATGATGGATATATTGGAATGAAGGGAACTGAGTAATGCTGTGAGGTCATCATAATGTTTGCTCAAGGATCTGACATTGTAGTTAAAGATGGTTATGTTATTGTTTGCACTGAGTAATGTCTTTGCTTGGTCTGCTGTTGTATAATTACAGTTACTGGTTGATTCATGTAATTCATTTTGTAAAAAGTTTACATCAGGATCTATGCCTGTAATCATAGGATGAGAGTAATTTTACAAACTAGATTTTCTGAGTAAAATTATATAAGATTTATATTGAATCTACAACTAGACTTATGACTAAGATACTGTATTACACAAGAGACTGGGGCAAAAACTTGAGGTGGAAGCAAGAATAACGGGGAACGTACTCCATTGGCTCAAAGAGTACCTTAGGGAAAGGAAACAGAGTGATTGTCTGGGAAATGTCTGAATAGGGAAGAGTAACAATTTTTCCTCAAGGATAGGTATTAGAAAACAAAAAAAGGCACAATACCGTGACTGGAACAATACACAAATAACCCGCACATAAAAGAGAGAAGCTTCTTTTATGTGCGGGTTATTTGTGTATAGGTATTAGAACCTGTGTTTCTGAATTATGCAAATAACATACCAGATGGGATTGAGTCCAATGTATCCCTTTTTGCTGATGTAAAACTAATGAGAATAAAAGCAGATTAGAAGAAGAAAAAGCTGCAATGGATCTGGACAAACCACAAGATTGTTCAGATATGTGGTTACTTGAATTCAACCCCAAAAAATGCAAGGTTATGAAGATAGGGAAAGGGGCAAGATCAGACATGTATTATAGACTTGGGGGATAGAGACTGCATACCTGACTCAGAGAGAGAGACCCAAGAGTGAGCATAGTGTCCAGTATATCACCAGAGGCTTACATCAACCAAATAACCTTTGTGTTTGTCTGGCAAATCCAAGAGTAGCCTTCAAAAATCTCAAAAGTCATTCTGAGCCATTTATACAATATATGTCTGGCCCATCTTGGCATGTGCAGTTCTGGCATAGAACCCACACTTTAAAAATAAACTTCAGAAACCAGAGAAAGTGCAGAGGTATTCAATGAGACTAGTTCCAGTGCTATGGGGTACAAGCTCTAGAGAAAGGCTAATAATTGAATCTAATGACATTGGAAGATAGAGAAAACCAAGGGAGATATATAACAGCATACAAAATACTCAAGAGGAATTGACAAATTGTTTGAAAGGCAGGAAAACAAGTACTCGAGGGCAAACATGCAAGTTAAAAACACAGATGAGCAACAGGGATCTTGGGAAACATTTCTTCAGTCTCAGGGTAGTCAGGAAATGGAATGACCTCAATGAAGTAGAAGTAGGCTCCATACATAGTTTTATGAGCAAGAACAGTAAGTCCCATGAGGAGAGAAGGGAATGAATCATACAAGCGGTAAGTAGAGAGGAAGGGCGAGGAGCAGCGACTCAACCCCTGCAATACAAAGATGGGTACACACCTATGTACCCACACCTACACCCCATACCCCCCCAACACACACCCCTCTTGAAATACTGGAGATCAATGGTGTCAGGGAAGATATAGGGGGCTTCTTTGTTCTGTTTATGGCTAAAGAATGGAAAAATTGAACAGTATAATTTTCTATTCTAGGGTTAACAAATTTACATAATCATCAATAAAAAAAGACTGGTGAAAGCACTACATGTCCATATATGAAGGTCAGGTATACAATTCATGTTCAAAACCCAAAGGACATGAAAACAGAAAAATAAAGAGAGATGAAAGTTTATGATAGGAGTCTGATGATTAACAGTTAGATGAAGGCAATAAAGGAAAGTGTTGGAGTGATAGCAAATGACAGATGAAGTTCTTAGGTGGTACAGATAGAAGAAAATAGTCAGCTCAGGGTTGGGCTGTGAGAGTAGGAAAATTCTCAAAAGCATTCAAAGGTTTTTCAATGGTAGTGTATAGGTACATGATCCAGAAGAGACAACCATGAATACTGTGACAAGACAGCAAGCAAAAATATGGATTACGAAATTTACGAACATAAAGGAGCATGGGGTATTGTATGACAGTGATTAACAGAGACCCTAAATATTCATTTCTTCTATAGAGAATGTAATGACATAGGCATGACTGATCCAGAGAAAATCCATAAGCACTTTATGAAAGAAAAGGCAATATATATACCAAAAACATACCCCTTGTAGTAGTGAAGGTCCTGGCTGAACTTCAGAACTATTTTCAGACTGCTGAAAGTGTCGCTGCAGAAAAGATTGGTTGTGACACTGCTCTCCATATTTGGTATGTATCATTAAACCTGAAGGATCTTCTTCTGTTTCATTATCATCTACACCTGTGTCTGATCCAAAAGTCATGTAGTCCAACCCTGTGTCTGGTAATGTATTACTATCTTCATCGACCATTTCTTCTTTAACCATACTTTCATCCATCACTGTCTGAGAAAAAATGAGAGATGGGAACTAAATTCAAAACAATGTAATTTACTAATTACATAAATTAAAGGGAATTTGTTTAACTGAGCCTGACACTACTGTGCTAAAGTTGGCATAGAGGAAAATTAAATTCAAGCACAACACTTATTACTATCACTACAGTTACTATAAAGTCATTCATGACTTAATACATGAATTGGTACTGCAATAAGAGCAAACTCAATATATTAATATGATTAAGAAAATGCCTTAAAATAATATTTATGCATGCAAAAAACAGTAACAAAAATATACTGAAGAGAAAATTTTCAATATATACAACAAATTATATTTATTTTACTATTTCTCTGCATGTAGTCTTGAGCTATTCTTTAACTCTTTCAATGTCCATCACATAGATCTGCGTTACTGATGCTAAGGTCCCTCATGTAAATCAACATTGTGAGTACAGCTCCCTCTGATAAGTTTCGAGCGATACATTTTGGCCTAGATATGAGAGAATGGGTTTGTGCAGCATGTGTGCACAGTATAAAAAAAATACTGCCCCATGCAGAGCATGATGGGAAAAGCAAAACTCCAACTTTATGTTTCATTTAACCCCTTGACTGTCACAACCCCCAATCCTGAGGTGTCTCCTGGTGTCACAAATTAAAAAAAAAAAAAAAAATTCTTATGAAATAATAGAGAATCCTCTCCCGATTGTAATGACACCAAAAAAAAAAAACAAAATTTGATGGAAAACTGATGGAATTACGCTCTCATGAAGTCAGCGACCTCAGCGGTATTTACAAATAGGCGATTTCGCCCAATTGAAGCCCTATTTTCGACTAATTCCATTGTTCCAGTCGACCAAACTCATAGCTATTTCTTTAGAACTCCGTTTTTTCTATCAACTGAGTACAAGAAACTGCCCATTTACTGATTTCAACTACCCAATAACATGGTCAGAAATTTGCAATTTGGCCAGTTTCATGAAAATTAAAAAATATGACAATTTCAAAATAAGGTCCAGAATGAACAATGCAGACATTCCTGGCTCTAAAATAACATTTTCTTTGTTCATCAGTCATGTCTCCAGGCCCCTCTGATATTACTCTTGCTTTCTATTTTGAATTTTTATTCAAACAAAAAATAGACGATTTACTGTTATGCAGAATACTGCAATACTGTAATAATTGTACAAATAATGTCAACCCATTCATGACTGCATATTAGAATGGCTAGTTGGACATTTATTGGACAATGACATAATTTGTTTACTTTTGAACACTGGCAAAAATCAAACATTTCCCCTACTTTGAGCTCCATTTCCAGTTTTTTTTTTATAGTAAAACCAATCAAAATCACCTCTATTTCTATAATATGTTTTCCATTCTATCAAATGAGACCAAGAAAACAAGAATACAACCATAAATACTCAACAAAAATAGACCACAAAGTCGGCATCTTAATTAAAAAAAAAACGGTCAGTTTTTTCTCATTATGCACTGCGTGCTCCAGGATCTTTTTTACATGGTGCACACTGACCACACAGACCCATTCTCTCACATGTGGGCTTACCAGCTTTCTCCTGCTTGACTTGAAGCCGCTAGAATTTATGAGTACAGTGGACCCCGGTTAACGATATTTTTTTTCACTTCAGAAGTATGTTCAGGTGCCAGTACTGACCGAATTCGTTCCCATAAGGAATACTGTGAAGTAGATTAGTCCATTTCAGGCCCCCAAACATACACGTACAAACGCACTTACATAAATACACTTACATAATTGGTCGCATTGGGAGGTGATCGTTAAGCGGGGGTCCACTGTATATATACGTCAAACACGGTACCTCGTAAGACGTATATAAACAACTGACACAGTCAAAGGGTTAACACTTTGAGGTGTTTTTAATTTTATTGACTATCTTGGTATCATTTGATAGAAAGGAAGAGATACTACTGGAACAGAGATGATTTTGGTTGATTTTTGAATCAGAAGTAGCTTGAAATTAGCCTCAAAAAGCAGAAATATTCTATGTTTGCCAATATTTCTGAGGACAGGTAAGGCTTCCCCTACACCTTCCAGTCTGTTTTGTGTGTTTTTAATAGGTATGATTCAATTACAGTGGACTCTCAGTTAACGATATTAATCTGTTCCAGAGAGCTTGTCTTTAATCGATTTTATCGTTATCCAATTTAATTTTCCCCATAAGAAATACAGTGGACCCTTGGCTAACGAACGCATTGCATAACATTAAATCCGCACAACGAAGCGTTTGAGAGTAAAAATTTTGGCCTGGCTAATAATAAAAAAAACTCGCCCAACGTGATTCATCCTGAACCTGTCCGTCCAGTCTGAGCACCTCACCTGCCCTGCCGTCATTGTTTACAAGCCAGGGTGGCCAGTTTCGTGCATACATTCGATACATTTTGTATTAACTGCTAAACAAGTCACCATGGACCCAAAGAAGCTTCCAGTGCCAACCCTGTGGTAAAAAGGGTGAGAAATACTATCGAAATACTGTCATACCACGGTCAGTTGCTGCTGTACCACAGTCAGCCGCTGCTGCACCACCATCAGCTGTTGCTGCACCACCGTCAGCTGTTGCTGCACCACTGTCAGCTGTACTACTCGAAGATGTGAAGAGACTCTTGTTGGTGTGGTTTAACAAGAAACAATTAACCTCAGAGGGTTAGCCACTCAGGATAACCCAAGAAAAAATAACAAAAAAAAAAAGGCACAATACCGTGACTGGAATAATACACAAATAACCTGCTGTCTGGTTGAATCCACCCTAATACACAACTTTCCTTGTATGAATTTTAGTCCCGGCTTCATCTCTGTAGATGCCTTCCTCTCCCACTACATTGTAAAATGCTCCAAACTTCCGAACACTTGTGACCTAACCTGATTCCCCCTCTCTTCTTCTCCCTCTTCCCCTTTCCTTTTTCTTTTTCTCCTGCCCTGTGTATTTGTTCCATCTTTATTTACTTATTTATTTCCGCCCCTTCCCTCGGTGTTCTTGCTCTTACCCTCTGTGGGCACCAGCTCCCTTGCAGTGCTCCTCTTAGTATTTGACTGGCCCCTCCTACTCTTACTACCTCCCCACTACTACTTCCTTCCACCTCCATTACCACCTCCTGCCTATATATACCAATCCTGCTCTCCTCGTTAGTGTGACTTTGTAAATGGTCCAAGTTGGACCGAAACATCGTCGTAAGCTCCTCTCTTCTATGTGCTGGTTATTTGTGTATAACCCAAGAAAGTCAGTGAGTCATCGAGGACTGTCTAACTTATTTCCATTGGGGTCCTTAACCCTTTGGGGGTCGACAGATCCTCTCAGAGACTTGTTCTCAGGGTCGGCCAAATTTCAAAAAAAAAAAAAAAAAAAAAAAAAAAAAAAAAATTCTTATGAAAAGATAGAGAATCTTTTACCGATCATAATGACACCAAAAGTATGAAATTTGATGGAAAACTTACGGAATTATGCTCTTGCAAAGTTAGCGGTCTTGACGATGTTCATGTATCAGCGATTTTGCCCATTTTGAGCCCTATTTTTGGCCAATTCAAGTGTACTAGTCGACAAAAATCATAACTATTTCGCTAGAACTCCATTTTTTCTATCGAATGAGTACAAGAAATCACCCATTTACCGATTTCAACTATCCAATAAAGTGGTCAGAATTTAGCAATTTTGCCAATTTCACACAAATTTCAAAAGATGCCAATTTCCGAATAGGGTCCAGAATAAACAAGAAAGATTCCTGGCACAAAATTAACAAGTTCTCTGTTCGTTAGTTACAGCCCCAGGCCCCTCTTATATTTCTTTGGCTTTCCACTTTGAATTTTTATTCTCAACAAAAAAATATAAGATTTACTGTTATGCCGACTACTGCATTAGTGTAGAAATGGTATAAATAATATCAGAGCACTTGTGAAAGAATATAAGACTCACCAGTTGATGTGTATTGGACGCTTGGCATGATTTGTTTACTTTTGAATTTTGGTAAAAATTTAACATTTCTGCTACTTTGAGCTCAATTTCAAGGTACTTTTCATTGTAAAACCAGTCAAAATCATCTCAATTTCTGTAATATGTCTTCCATTCTATAAAATGAGACCAAGAAAACTAGAATACAACAATAAATACCATACGAAAATACAGTGCAAAGTCGGTTTTAATTCAAAAACACAGTCGTTTTTTTTTTTTCTCATTACGCACTGTGTGCTGCAGGATTTTTTTTATACTGCGCACACTGACCACATATACCCATTCTTTCATATGTAGGCATACCAGCTTTCTCTCACTAGATTTGAGGGCGCTAGAATTTAGGCGTACTAGTACGTCAAAAACCCTGGGTCGTAAGCCGTACTAGTACGGCCGAAACCCCCAAAGGGTTAAATTCACCAATATGAGCACTAGTTCCAGGTATTTTTTCCTGTTCACCTGGGTGTTAGTTGACTGGTGTGGGTTGCATCCTGGGAGACAAGATTAACCCTTTGGGGGTTTCGGACATACTAGTACGTCTTACGACCCAGGGTTTTTGACGTACTAGTACGCCTAAATTCTAGCGCCCTCAAATCTAGTGAGAGAAAGCTGGTATGCCTACATATGAAAGAATGGGTATATGTGGTCAGTGTGCGCAGTATAAAAAAAATCCTGCAGCACACAGTGCGTAATGAGAAAAAAAAAACTTTGACCATGTTTTTGGATTAAAACAGCAACTTTGCACTGTATTTTTGTATGGTATTTATTGTTGCATTCTAGTTTTTTTGGTCTCATTTTATAGAATGGAAGATATATTACAGAAACTGAGATGATTTTGACTGGTTTTACAATGAAAAGTACCTTAAATTGAGCTCAAAGTACCAGAAATGTTCGATTTTTACCAAAGTTCAACAGTAAACAAATCATGCCAAGCGTCCAATACACGTCAACTGGTGAGTCTAATATTCTTTCACAAGTGCGCTGATATTATTTATATCATTTCTACACCAATGCAGGAGTCTGCATAACAGTAAATCTTCTATTTTTTGTAAGAATAATAATTCAAAGTGTAAAGTTAAAGAAATATAAGAGGGGCCTGGGGATGTGACTAACGAACAGAGAATTTGTTATTTTAGTGCCAGGAATCTTTCTTGTTTATTCTGGACCCTATTCGGAAATTAGCATCTTTTGAAATTTGTGTTTAATTGGCAAAATTGCTAAATTCTGACCACTTTATTGGTTAGTTGAAATCGGTAAATGGGTGGTTTCTTGTACTCATTCGATAGAAAAAATGGAGTTCTAGCGAAAAAGTTATGATTTTTGTCGACTAGTACACTGGAATAGGCCGAAAATAGGGCTCAAAGTGGGCAAAATCGCCGATGCGTAAAAATCGTCGAGACCGCTAACTTCGCAAGAGCATAATTCCATAAGTTTTCCATCAAATTTCATACTTTTGCTGTCATTATGATCAGGAAACGATTCTATCTTTTCATAAGAAAAAAAATTTTTTTTTTTTAAATTTTGGCGACCCTGAGAACAAGTCTCTGAGATGGCCTGGCGACCCCCAAAGGGTTAAGGCCAGCAAATGTTGGTATGAGAGATTTAACCCTTTCAGGGTCCACAGGCCCTCTCAGAGACTTGTTCTCAGGGTCCCCCAAATTTCAAAAAAAAAAAAAAAAAAAATTCTTATGAAAAGATAAGAGAATATTTTCCTGATCAGAATGACACCAAAAGTGTGAAATTTGATGGAAAACTTGCGGAATTATGCTCTCGCGAAGTTAGCGGTCTCGATGATGTTTACACATCGGCGATTTTTCCCACTTTGAGCCCTATTTTCGGCCAATTCCCATGTACTAGTTGACAAAAATCATAACTATTTTGCTAGAACTCCATTTTTTCTATCGAATGAGTACAAGAAACCACCAATTTACTGATTTCAACTATCCAATACAGTGGTCAGAATTTAGCAATTTTGCCAATTTCACACAAATTTCAAAAGATGCCAATCTCCAAATAGGGTCCCAGAATAAACAAGAAAAACATTCCTGGCACTAAAATAACATTTCCTCTGTTCATTAGTCATGTCCCCAGGCCCCTCTTACATTTTTTTTGCTTTCCACTTTGAATTTATATTCTCACCAAAAAAATAAGATTTACTGTTATGCAGACTACTGCATTAGTGTAGAAATGGTATAAACAATATCGGCACACTTGTGAAAGAATATTAGACACACCAGTTGATGTGTATTGGACGCTTAGCATGATTAGTTTACTTTTGACCTTTGGTAAAAATTGAACATTTCTGCTACTTTGAGCTCAATTTCAAGGTACTTTTCACTGTAAAACCAGTCAAAATCATCTCAATTTCTGTAATATGTCTTCCATTCTATACAATGAGACCAGGAAAACTAGAATACAACAATAAATACCACATGAAAATATAGTGCCAAGTCTCTGTTTTAATCCAAAAACACGGTCAAAGATTTTTTTTTCTCATTACACAGTGTGTGCTGCAGGATTTTTTTATACTGCACACACTGACCACATAGACCCATTCTTTCATACGTAGGCCATCTTTCTCTCACTAGATTTGAAGGCGCTAGAATTTATGCGTACTAGTACGTAATGGACACTGGTGCGTAAGCTGTACTAGTACGTACGAAACTCTGAAAAAGTTAAGAATCGTAGTAGCATACACAGTGTGATAAGGCATGGTGAAGCTGAAAAATTCCAAACCCAACAGGTGTTCAATTGTGATGAAACAGGCCTGTCCTGGAAGAAAATGCCAAGCAGGACCTACATTACTCAAAAGGAAAAGGCATTCCCAGGACACAAGCCTATGAAATACAAGCTAACTTTCTTGTTTTGTAGTAATGCTAGTGGGGATTGCAAAGTGAAGCCTTTACTCATGTATCACTCTGAAAATCCCAGAGTGTTCAAGAAAAACAGTGTCTCATCACTCATCAATACTCTTCAATAAAGGTAAGTGTCATTTTAACAGTTATTTATATAGTTATTGTGCATTTCTCATTGTTTTCTTTGTAGGGAAATGTATATTTCATGAAAAAAAAAAAACTTTTTTTTTCAAACCCTTCAGGGTCCAAGGCCAAAATCTAAAGTGGTGCTCCAGTGTCCAAGAAATTTCGAAAAAAAAAAAAAAAAATTCTTACAGAATTAAAGAGTATATTTTTGTGAAGGTAATAAGACAAAAAAAAAAATCTGATCAGTACAGTAAGGCCCCGCTTTATGGCGTTTCGCCTTACGGCATTCCGCTAATACAGCGATGTCAAATTATGACCAAAATTTGCTATACGCCAAGCGGTCTTTCAAATATGGAGCCCCCACCCGGTTTGTTTACATTTTCCGTGACCACATCTATTATGTCAGGAAACTTTCCAAAACTTCAAGTGTTTTAAAGTTATTGCATATTTTATATGTACTCTGATAATTATACTTATGTGTACCTGTACCTAAATATACTTACACACTGTGCTGGTGTGCAG
Organism: Cherax quadricarinatus; assembly: GCF_026875155.1. Classification (NCBI taxonomy): domain Eukaryota; kingdom Metazoa; phylum Arthropoda; class Malacostraca; order Decapoda; family Parastacidae; genus Cherax; species Cherax quadricarinatus. The sequence continues at coordinate 95,487,105 of NC_069402.1, forward strand.
GTACACATTAAAATCGCTAAGAGTCTCTCTACTCATGACGCCCCAATACTACGTAATAATAATCACTCTTGGGCACACTAAATGTCTTATTTTACATCAATATAGGCATTTTCATTAATCCACCTATGATATTTTCCTCAAAATTATATATGAAATCCATTACATAGCATATAAACATGATACATACACTCACAGAATAAAAATTGATGTAAATAAGAGATTTGTTTACAAAGCAGCTGTGTAGGTAGTGTCGGAAGAAATATTCTTTTCGTATGCCTTAACTCTATATATAGCAATTCATGACCCTTGTGGGTTTAGTGCTTTTTATTATAATAATAATATTATTATTATTAATGATATTATTATTATTATTATTATTATCTTCATTCACTCTAAAAATGGTGTGTTGCTGTTTGTTTATTCTGAACTAACTTGTACAACTTGTACACAATGTAAGAGTATTTATATTGTGAGGTAATTATTTTTTTTTTTATATATCACACGCCGATTCCACCAAGGCAGGTGGCCGAAAGAAAAACTTTCACCATCATTCACTCATACGTCTTGCCAGAAGGGTGCTTTACACTACAGTTTAAACTGCACATTTAACACCCCTCCTTCAGAGTGCAGCACTGATTCCCATTCAGGATCATCGCCTGCCGTTCCTGAATCCTTCATAAATTGTTATTGCTCACACTTCCACAGCACGTCAGTATTAAAACCATTTGTCTCCTTCCTCTTATCACTTCGCTTCACGCATGCTTGGAGTCCAAGCCCTCGCAACAAAAGCCTCCTTTACTTTATTATATAAAAAATATGAGGTAATGTTTTACAAACTCTAATACGTACAACTAAAGTAGACACATTATAGCATTTATTTGCACTGACCAGTGATCGCCACAGCCGTTCGTTGTGTTTTACATGTCTCAAACTCTGTATCTCATTCTCTCCTCTTTTAACTTTAGTAATAATAGTTGGCTCTCATTGACGATGGCTTACTAAGTTAGCTGTGATTAAAATAGTAGTCGTAAGATCTTGCTATTAAGTGCCAGGTTGAGGATGATGTGTGCATTCTGATTTATTCAATAACACCTGCCACTCACTCTCCTCATAATATTAATATTTTAAGGTAGTAGTAAGTGTACTCTGTGTGTATCTTACCTTTATTGTATTTTAATGCTTTTCTATTGCTAACTTATATAAGTTAGTGTAAAACTTGTTGTCTGGCATTTATTGCATATTTTATGTGTGCTTATAATAATCTTGTGAGCTGTGTGGTGCGGTGAGGACACATTTGTTTTCACTGCTCGGGCATCAGAGAAAACGTTTATGAATCGCCCTTTGGCACACCACTCCCACTCGCTTTGTTTACAATTTTTGGCATGAATTATTCATTAATCTACTTGTTTAGTGAAAAGGCTTATCACCTGTAACAATTCATCATATACTAAGGCTGCTCCTCTCAGGAAAATTATGTTAGAAAAAATAAAATGACAAAATAAAACTTTATTATTTAGAAAGTATAAACCTTAAATATGAAGTATTAATCCTACATTAAAGAAAATGAAAAATGAAAAATATAAATGATAACTGAATTCAGCTCTAATATAAATAGAACTTGGGTGTCTGGTGTTGGTGACACTAAGTGTGGTTGAAATCGTAGCCATTGCTGATGATGTAGGGGGGGGGGGGGGTCGCAGGTGTTGGTGACAACCCACTGGCTCGTTCTTGTGGCCGTAAATTATCTCTCCCGATGACAGGAAATCAGGTTTTGTACCGCTGCAGTGATGAGGGGTTATGTCCTGAATCTTCATACATATGCACAGGCAAGTAAATACAACAGGGGACGTCTCCAGGACATTAGTCCGTCTCCTTCAATTCTACTCGTTGATTGGCAGGTGACCCTCTCTGTCATCCAAGAGTAGTGCTGGGAGCTGTGAGTCTAGTGATTACTGTTTGTGATGAATGGTTTGAAAAACCGACAAGTCGAAAATTGAGACACTTATGCAGCATATGGGAATCTTTATTCAGGAAACGTTTCGCCACACAGTGGCTTCATCAGTCCAATACAAAGAGGAAGGCGTAAGGAGAGGAGGAGTATGAGGTAATCAGTCCCTCAGCCTGAGTCGATGTGTTCAGTCCATCAATCTTGTAGAATGTACAGCATAGGGCCGTAGACATGGCTTAAATACTGTAGTGAGGTGAGGTGAAGCAGGCGGAGGCGGGGTCATAGTGGTACCATCCACTAGTCGAAGTAGGTCTTCGTCCAAAGGTTGAACAAGTGTTGAAGAATTCTTTGTAACAAGATCCCATGATGCTGCAGTGTCTGACAGTTGTGATGAATGGTTTGAAAAACCGACAAGTTGAAGATTGAGACACTTATGCAGCATATGGGAATCTTTATTCAGGAAACGTTTTGCCACATGGTGGCTTCATCAGTCCAATACAAAGAGGAAGGTGTAAGGAGAGGAGGAGTATGAGGTAATCAGTCCCTCAGCCTGGAGTCGATGTGTTCAGTCCATCAATCTTGTAGAATGTACAGCATAGGGCCGTAGAAGTGGCTTAACATGGCTTAACGTGGTGAAACGTTTCCTGAATAAAGATTCCTATATGCTGCATAAGTGTCTCAATCTTCAACTTGTCGGTTTTTCAAACCATTCATCACAACTGTCAGACACTGCAGCATCATGGGATCTTGTTACAAAGAATTCTTCAACACTTGTTCAACCTTTGGACGAAGACCTACTTCGACTAGTGGATGGTACCACTATGACCCCGCCTCCGCCTGCTTCACCTCACCTCACTACAGTATTTAAGCCATGTCTACGGCCCTATGCTGTACATTCTACAAGATTGATGGACTGAACACATCGACTCCAGGCTGAGGGACTGATTACCTCATACTCCTCCTCTCCTTACACCTTCCTCTTTGTATTGGACTGATGAAGCCACTGTGTGGCGAAACGTTTCCTGAATAAAGATTCCCATATGCTGCATAAGTGTCTCAATCGATTACTGTTTGGACCGGAGCCCCACACGTCACCTTTCGGGGGGGGGGGAAGGGACAGCGGGAGCTAGACTGACCCTACCTTAACAAGCAGCCGGCAGTCAAACTATCACTTTCGGGGTGGGGGAAAAAAAGGCGGGAATAGCGAGGAGCTTGACTTACACTACCTTAACAAGTAGCCGGCAATGAAACTATCACTTTCGGGGATGGGAAAAAAAGGCGGGAATAGCGGGAGCTTGACTTACCCTACCTTAACAAGTAGCCGGCAATGAAACTATTGTTACTATATACTCCCTCGCTACTCCTATCTATTGAACTTTTCCCTCTCACTCCCCCATACCAAGACTTATAGTCAAGGAGTATAAGAAGAATAGGCGAGGAAAAAGTTCTAACATATGGAAGTCGCGTAAGGCAAGAAATCTTCTACTGACTGTCACGACTTAACCAGCCAGAGAAATAATTCGATGAACCACTGATATACACAATATGGAACTTAAAAGCCTGGAGTGCCAATGTCCACCTCAAGAGGCGACTGTTGGTTCCCTCAAAAGTTTCTAGGTATATCAAGGGTTTGTTGTCCGTTTCTAAAATGTATTCTTTTCCCAGCAAGCATGCTGGGAGTGTAGCAGGCATGCTGGGAGTGTAGCAGATATGCAGGGAGTGAAGCAAGCATGCAGGGAGTGTAGCAAGCATGCAGGGAGTGTAGCAGGCATGCTGGGAGTGTAGCAGATATGCAGGGAGTGTGGCAGGCATGCAAGGAGTGTAGCAAGCATGCAGGGAATGTAGCAGGCATGCTGGGAGTGTAGCAGACATGCAGGGAGTGTAGCAGACATGCAGGGAGTGTAGCAGACATGCAGGGAGTGAAGCAAGCATGCAGGGAGTGTAGCAAGCATGCAGGGAGTGTAGCAGGCATGCAGGGAGTGTAGCAGGCATGCAGGGAGTGTAGCAGGCATGCAGGGAGTGTAGCAGGCATGCAGGGAGTGTAGCAGGCATGCAGGGTGTAGCAGGCATGCAGGGAGTGTAGCAGGCATGCAGAGAGTGTAGCAGGCATGCAGGGAGTGTAGCAGGCATGCAGGAAGTGTAGCAGGTATGCTGGGAGTGTAGTAGGCATGCTGGGAGTGCAGCAGGCATGCTGAGAGTGTAGCATACATGCAGGGAGTATAGCAGACATGCAGGGAGTGTAGCATACATGCAGGGAGTATAGCAGACATGCAGGGAGTGTAGCAGGCATGCAGGGAGTGTAGGAGGCAAACTGAGAGTGTAGGAGGCATACTGAGAGTGTAGCAGACATGCAGGGAGTGTAGCAGGCATGCTGCTAGTGTAGTAGACATGCAGGGAGTGTAGCAGGCATGCTGGGAGTGTAGTAGGCATGCTGGGAGTGCAGCAGGCATGCAGGGAGTGTAGCAAGCATGCAGGGAGTGTAGCAGGCATGCAGGGAGTGTAGCAGGCATGCTGAGAGTGTAGCATACATGCAGGGAGTATAGCAGACATGCAGGGAGTGTAGCATACATGCAGGGAGTATAGCAGACATGCAGGGAGTGTAGCAGGCATGCAGGGAGTGTAGCAGGCATGCAGGGAGTGCAGGAGGCATGCTGCTAGTGTAGTAGACATGCAGGGAGTGTAGCAGACATGCAGGGAGTGTAGCAGACATGCAAGGAGTGTAGTAGACATGCAGGGAGTGTAGCATGCATGCTAGGAGTGTAGCAAACATGCATGGAGTGTAGCAAACATGCATGAAGTGTAGCAAACATGCTGGGAGTGTAGTAGGCATGCTGGGAGTGTAGCAGACATGCAGGGAGTGTAGCAGATATGCAGGGAGTGTAGCAGGCATGCTGGGAGTGTAGCAGGCATGCTGGGAGTGTAGCAAGCATGTAGGAGGCGAGAGGAAGGCGAGTTTATTATGCTTCAATATGACGCTAATATCTCTACGGCTTATTTATCTATCACAAATCATTTAATACGACATAATAAACAATATTAATAACATAGAAACATGATATATATACTCTAGAATGAGTAAAATATGTAATAATGTATGTGAGGATAAGTGTTGAAATTGCTGATGGGTTTATCTCTCCATCCAAAACATGTCTTGTGTGCATTTCTGTAAATGCACCAAACATGGCATTCACTTCTGACAGAAACCCACTGACATAACTAACTTTCTCGTTTCTATTTGATTTCAAACCCTAAATATTTTCAAATATGAAGCAGGAATTACCATTTGGGATGTTTTGTTTTGCTCTGTGTTTTGTCAGTACCAGTGGTGATGTACTACCTGGTATGGCCCCCTGGTGTACATACCCCTGCTTTCTCCAGTACTGACTTTGCATTTGATTGTGTATTTGGCCCTGATGGGCTGATGCCTGGCTTGGTATGTCCCATTGTGCTGCCCATCTATCCCATCTGTAGCATTTCCTCTTTTTGTCTCTTTCTTTGGTCTGATCATTTCTCTATGTCTAAAAAAGATTGTTGTTAATTTTCCCTTTCTCTGCTGTCTCTATAGTGCTGCATTCCTTTTACATAATGGGCTCTGCAGTTCAGGTCACAACATTTACTGAACTATGTTATAGCTTTGCACATCACTGGGTGGAAGTACCTGCACTCTTTGTCAAAGCAACACTTTCCCTTTCTTAACATGTTCACACATTTTATGTTGTGCTTATTCCAGCAAGCTCTGCCATACTGGCACATACCTTCTGCAAAGTATCTGCAAATGATCTGCCTATATTTACTGATTTTGTGTCTTTACCAAGTTCTGCCACCTGATTTGAATTCTCGTTTTCTTTCATCTAGACGTATTTCTTCCCTTTTTTCATTTTCGTTTGTTCCTGCTCTAGCTTTCTCTTCCTCCCTTTCCATTTTTTCTATGTTGTGTACATATGTTTTGTTCTTTTCTGACTTGCTCTCAATGATGTTCTCCACTCTTATTTTGATCCCTTGGTTTTTAACCTTTATTTTTGCTTTCCTCCTTTTCTTCTTCCTTACCCCTTGTTTTCCACTCTTTGTATGTATCTAGCAAGCTTCTTAGGAACTTTCTTACACCTTCTAGGTTTTCAATTTTCAGTACTTCTCTTATGCCCGACCAGCTTTCTATCTCGCTGGAACAAATTCAGAAATGTCTTTCTTGTTTTAGGTCATTTATCATGGTTGAATTAAGATTTGTACACGATATATGGGATGTTTTTCCACATATTTCACAATCAATGCCCCTAATATTTCTCCCAAATGTTTTTTCACAGATCTTATTTTTTGCCATGTTCACTTCCATTTATCTTTTCCTGGGCAGTTTTATGTGGTGGGTGGTGGGTTGTTTTGGGTGGTGGGCTGGGGTTGTAGATGCTGGGAGGTGGGGATCCATGGAAAGAGGGTAGGAGTGCAAGTGGGGAGGGGACCCTTCCCTCTGGTTGGGGGTGGTCAGTGGAGTGAGGTTTGGGGTGAGTGTGGGGATGCCCTTCCCACTGGGTGGGGGGGAAATGGTGGTAAGAAGTTACGGGAGGGACACTCACATGGTAAGTAAGGTCATTTGGCTTATTCCTTTTCCTTTACCTTATGTTCACTTAGTTATTAGCCATCATTTAAGATTGCTATATCCCTGCACATCAATACCCCTATCACTTGTTTTATTACTTATGGCAATAGTTGTTTATTTCCACTTCTCTATCGACATCTGGCAATAATTCGCTAGTGCCACTTGACCGTAATTTATTCCCATATATTACACCATATATTGTACATTATGCACAGGAGAATAATTAAGATTACTCTTACCCACAATTTCAGTTCACTTTCTCACAGCACATTTGTATCCTTATCCATCACTATATTACTTATACAATAGTTCAATATTCATCTGTTTGTTTATTTCCACTTTTCTGTCGACATCTGGCAATAATTTGCTAGTGCTGTTCGACCATATATACATTCCATATATTATACACTATGCACTGGGAATTTGCAAGATTATTGTAATCCACAATTTAAGATCACTATATCACTGAACATCAGTACCCTCATCACTTGCTATATTACGTATGACGATATGAGTAACAATCCTTCAGTACACAATAACACGACCCACTGTGTGGAAACACCTTTAGGCCTATTTCCCACCCGTTCCCCTTCTACCCTTATTTCTAATAATTTTATCTTATTTTTCCAGCAGTTTTAACACGTCTTTTTATTTTTATTTTTGGCTCTTGGAATTTGTGCTAGTCCCTGATCTTTCTTATTTCCCCTCACTGATCTACATTCGCTGCTAGTCACAAACCATTTCCTGTAATGACACCATACAGTAACAGCCACAGAACTTCACTTAAATGCCCAGCAGCTACGTGTAACTAAGACTACGCGAGTCAGTGACAATGTTAACAATTCATTAACGGAATCTTCCACTCGAGAAATGAACTTATACAGTATCCTACTCAATCATGCTTGGTCAAGCAAGCTTTTTTATGAGGCTGTTAAATGGTGACTGCTTATATTCAGCTATTTACAGTACTATTTAGGATTAAACTCTCCCTCCTAAAAAATAATTTATCCTTTCTCTGAGTGTCATTCCACCTATGATTAAAATATATAAGGTTATGTAAGGTCCTAAACTATATATGCATAAGTAAATGCCTGAAAAAAGAATTAAGATATATTACATGCAATAACAGATAAGAAAGCTTTGTGTTTTTTTTTTTACCCTACGCTAAGCAAACTTTTCAAGAGGGCAATCTTATTTGCCAAGAAGTTATTAAGAGCAAACTAAAAAAATTAAGACTACATACCTCAGCCTGCGACGTGGGAGACTCTTGCAGAAGGCCTTCATTTTCTTTTTTATTTTCTGTTGTTTGAGTACTTTTATTTCCATTTTGTTGGTCATCATCACTAATTTCTGTGCTTTCAATACGATTATCATCTGCTTGGCATGATTTCTGATTTATCTCAGATTCAGCAGTAGCCTCTGTCTTGTCGTGCTGGTCATCGTCTCCATAATCCAGAGAGTTCGGAGAAGATAAATCGACACTTTGTGACTCTTCCCAACTAGTGTCATCCTGTTTACGTCTCTTTGAACGAGGACTATTACTACCATCCATCATGCTGCGCCCTTTTTTTATATTAAATGGAAGCTCATCAGGCACAGCTAACCCTTTAATTTGTAGAAGCTCTGCAGCCTTGATCAGTTGTGCTAAATCAGATTGATCCACACTTACTATGCCAGCATACATATAACTTAAAAGAGCTTCCATATCTTTACATTGGATATCCTTAAGGACTATAATGGGATGTTTGCATGGAGTATACTCAAACATTTTCAAGAAATAATCACTACAAGTTGATAGTACTAGCTTGTGTACTGGATAGAATTTGCCCTCACATGCTACAGTCACATCAGTGTATCTCTCCTAAAAGAAGAAAAATTAAGATAATTTCCAGAACAAGACTGTATATACTGATACAGTACAATGATTTCTTTCATAAACTAATTTGTGCTAAAGATGTCCAAATTAAAGACAATTTTGAAAAATTAAAAATAGAAATTTCTCAGATTCAAAAAAAAATCTGAATTAGTTTTAAATTTGAATTAAGAGTTCATAATTTTTGCTCTTATTCAGGAAATCTATTACACACTTATCTGAGAATATTTAGAATATGGCAATATTGGCATATTCAATACAGAAAAGTCAAAGATTTTTTTTTTTTTTTTTTTAATTTTTGGAAACCATTCTGAATTTGATATTATAGTTTTTCAATTTAGAAAACATGAAATACACTATCATAAAAGAAAGAACTTGATACACTGGTCATTTCCTACCAAGGTAAGATGATTTAAAAGTATTTGTAAGAGAAATTACTGTACTGTTAAGGAACAAAAGCATTATAATTATTAATGTAATTAGTAATATAATGAATAGGTATTTATATGTTATTACTAGTGTGTACTGATGTATACCTGGAAAAGAATTATATAAATTTTATATAGTTCTGACGAAACTTTGCTATTACTATTAAAATTGTAATTCACTTACTTTCCCCACTGGCTTTGACACTTCCCTGTACACTAGTATATAGTAAAGAAATTTGGTTGATAAAACCCACATAGATTACAGTACAGTTCTATTTTTTATAGTTCGAACTCCAAAGTCACAAAATTCAACTATAATATCCTACATTTTTGCCTGTGATTTTACTGAAGTGCCTATTTTATTTTATTATCACACTGGCCGATTCCCACCAAGGCAGGGTGGCCCGAAAAAGAAAAACTATCACCATCATTCACTCCATCACTGTCTTGCCAGAAGGGTCCTTTACACTACAGTTTTTAAACTGCAACATGAACACCTCTCCTTCAGAGTGCAGGCACTGTACTTCCCATCTTCAGGACTCAAGTCCAGCCTATTTTATTTTTAGTTTTGAAAATCAGCCACAGGGTTTTGTTCAAAATGTGTTCATTGGATTTCCTATGCCAAATCTTTCTTCTTTGCAGTTACAGTGGAACTTCGTTTTTCGTATGCCCTAGTTTGTATGTAAAACTATAGTTATTCTCTATAAAATGTATTTTTTGTTAATATTTATGGGTGTCTGGAATGGATTAACTAGATTTACATTATTTCTCATGGGAAATATTGCTTTAGTTTTCGTATGATTCGGTTTATCGTCAGACTTTTCGAATGGATTAATAACAAAAACCACTGTGTAATGTTTTATGAAAAGTCAATATTAAAGAGGTAAGGTTAGTGCAACACAGCCTCTCCTCACTTACCAATGGAGTTCCGCTCCGAAGACCCCTATCGGTAAATGAATGTCGGTAATCGAGGAATCACCCCTTACTGACACTTCGTAAGTGTCACCACCCAAAAGTATAACATTCAGTTTGATGTTTTCTGAGAAATTCCTTCCAGTCTGTTTATTATTAATGGTAATAAAACAGAAATAGGTCAATGACTTATTTCAAACGTATTCGGAAACGCGTGCATAGCTGATTACTTGGGATTTTTTTGTTTTTTTTGAGAAAATCGCACTTTTTTCAGTCTTTGCATAGGATAAAAATGATCTTCTATAGTCACCCTTCAGGCACGAAACGTTTTCTATAATGGTCGCGGTCACTTTTTTTTTATCCCTCCCCATCCTCCACCCTTCAACACCTCTCTATATAATGTCAGTTTTTATTAATTTGGGTGTCTATCATGCTTCTACATTATTTGTTATACCTAATAATATTCTGGAATAAATATGATAGGCAGATAACCTTTATTGATAGTAATAGTATAATTATACAATATTTTATAGTACCATGAGCTCACACCTCCACACGCCATGGCGAACCATTAGCTACTGAGAGACACTGCTCGCACCTTCTCCCTCTCTTGTATAGCTTCGCACACCCTCCAATACCTCTTCATTCATATATGTCAGTTTTTATTAATTTGGGAGTCCATCATGTTTCTACGTTATTTATTCAAACTTTAAAATCTGAATAAAGAAAGAAAAGGACTAAGGGAAACTCCAACTTGATAACTTTGTTTTAATTTGATTCTGCACTTGCTGCCTCACCACTGATACTCCTATTATGTAAGTTGAATCTCCGATGAAACCGTTGAAACCATCCATAGCTTGCCGTAAATGTTTGTGTTGATTCCTCACCTTCACATGCCTTCAAAGTCTCAAAGATACTGCGTGCCTTGGCTTGAACCATTAAAAGGCTCATTGGCATTCTTTACTGTATCTGATAGTCAAACCAGATTGCCAGTACAGTGGACCCTCATTTTTCGTAAGCATTGGAATTCGTAATTTTCGCAAATCGTAACGTTTTTCGTCAAAATACAGTGGACCCCCGCATACCGTTGGCATCACATAACGATTAATCCGCATACCGCTTGCTTTAATCGCAAAAATTTTGCCTCGCATACCGCTTAAAAACCCGCTCACCGCTGTTCGTCCGAGACGCGTCCAATGTGCGCCCTCAGCCAGCCTCACATGTGCCGCCCGTGCCATTGTTTACCAGCCAGCCTCCGCGGTAACATCCAAGCATACAATCGGAATATTTCGTATTATTACAGTGTTTTCGGTGCTTTATCTGGAAAATAAGTGACCATGGGCCCCAAGAAAGCTTCTATTCCAACCCTAAAAGCAATAAGGGTGAGAATTCCAAAAGAGATGAAGAAAGAGATCATTGGGTAAGTATGAAAGGGAGTGCGTATCGCCGACCTGGCCAGGTTGTACAAGAAAACCCCCAAACAACCATTGCTACTATTGTGGGCACCAGAAAGGCAATCAAGGAAGGGTTTCTTGCCAAAGGTTTACTGTGTTTTCGAAACAAAGATCGCAAGTGATGGAAGTTGTTGAGAGACTCTTATTAGTGTGATAAAAAGAAAAACAGCTAGCAGGAGATAGCGTTTTCTCAAGCGATCATAAGCGAAAAGGCTAGGAAGTTGCATGAGGATTTAATTAAAAAAATGCCTGCAACTAGTGCTGATGTGAGTGAATTTAAGGCCAGCAAAGGTTTGGTTTGAGAGATTTAAGAAGCGTATGGATACTTTGTGTATAAAGGTGGTGAGGCTGCCAGTTGGACCCCAAAGCAGCTGGGAAAAAAATTTTTGCAGAATTTTAAGAGTACCTAGACAGTGAAGGGCTGAAAACCCGAACAAGTGTTTTTTTAAATTTTGATTTAAACACCTGTTTTGGAAGAAAATGCAAGCCCGGGCCTACATTACTCGGAGGAAAAGGGGCCCCCCCAGGCAAAGTCAAAGAAAAGGGAAAGGGTTACTTTGTTGATGTTGGGTTCCCCAAAGGGTACTGGGATTGCAAAAATGAAGCCTTTATTTGTGTATCAAATTGAAACCCCAGACCCTTTAAAGGGAAAAAAATTTTCCTCAAGGAGAAAATTTTTGTTTCTGTGAGGGGGAAAAAAGTAAAAGGCCCTGGGTCCCTAGGGGGCTTTTTTTTTGACTGGTTACCCATGGGGAATTTTCCCCCCGGGGAAAGATTACTAACGAAAAGAAATTAGAACTTAAGTGCCCCGGTTTTGACAATGCCCCCCGGGCTTCCTACAGACGTGGGAAGGCGACTTTTTTGGGGAAATGAAAATTCCCTTAAGGTGGAAAATTTTTGCCACCAATAAAACCCCTCCTCCCCCTGCAGCCCAAAGGAACCCGCAGGTTTTTCAAAATTCAAAAAAAACGTACACAAAAGCTCTGTTTGAAAGGTGCTTTGTAGTGACCGAAAAATCAACTGACTCTAAGAAGTTTTTTAGAGAGCACTTTAAAAAATCCTCAAATTTTGAAATCCCCTTTAGGGAAAAGGGTTGGGAGGGGGGTGGGCTAAGAAAACCTTTAACCCTGCTTGGAAGAAACTGTGGCCAGAATGTGTAGACAAAAGGGATTTTGAAGGGTTTGAGGCTAACCCTGAGAGGTTTATGCCAGTTGAGGAATCCATTGTGGCTTTGGGAAAGTCCTTGGGGTTGGAGGTTTATTTGGGGGGGAAATGGGAAGAGTTGGTGGAGGTGGACAATGAAGAACTAACCACTGATGAGCTGACAGACAACTTCAACAGCAAGAGGCCAGACCTGAGGGAACTGGTTCAGAGGAGGGAGAGGAAATTGAAGAAGTTGCCTACTACAAAGATTAAGGAAATCTGTGCAAAGTGGCTTCAAGTGCAAACCTTCATAGATGAAAATCACCCTCACACAGCAAATTGCAAGCCGTGTTGGCAACCTGTACACTGACAATGTTGTGAAACACTTTAGGGAAGTCATAAAGGAACGAGAGGTACAGGCCACTATGGACAGATATGTTTGTGCGAAAGAAGTCCAGTGACTCTGAAGCTGGTCCTAGTGGCATTAAAAGAAGAAGGGAAGTAACCCAGAAAAGGACTCGACACCTCAAGTCTTAATGGAAGGGGATTCCCCTTCTAAACACTAACACTCTCTCTCCCCTCCTCCCATCCCATCAATCATCACCAGATCTTCAATAAAAGTAAGTGTCATGTAATTGTGCATGCCTTTTTCAGTTTGTGTGTATTAAAATTAACATTTCATGTGGTAAAAAAAATTTTTTTTCATACTTTTAGATGTCTTGCACGGATTAATTTGATTTCCATTATTTCTTACGGGAAAATTCATTCGCATACCGATCATTTCGCATAACAATGAGCCCTCTTGCACGGATTAAAATCGCTATGCGGGGGTCCACTGTACTGACTCGCGAATCGTCGTTTGACTCACAAATAGTCACTGGTCCAGAACGTGTACAAGTGGCCCAAGCAGCCCCACACACCATTCACAGTCAGTGTGCCATTGTTTAACAGCGAGAGAGCACGATCCCACGTATTCATACGACACATGTCATAATATTCCATTCGTTTTAGTACAGTGGACCCCCGACATTCGATGCATTTTAACGCAAAAATTTTGCCTCAACATTTGATGAAAAACCCAACATTCGATACGATTCGTACGAGACGTGTCCACGTGTGGCCTGAACTGCCCCATGTGTGCCAGTGTTTACAAGCCAGCCAGTGTGCGCGCATCTAAGAATACATTCGGTACATTCCATATTATCACTGTTTTTGGTGCTTGTTTCTGCAAAATAAGTAACCATGGGCCCCAAGAAAGCTTCTAGTGCCAACCCTTCAAGAAAAAAGGTGCTAATGACTATTGAAATGAAGAAAGAGAAAAATGCAAAGTACGAAAGTGGAATGCGTGTGTCGGAGCTGGCCAGGTTGTATAGTAAACCCCAGTCAACCATCTCTACTATAGTGTGCAGGAAAACGGCAATCAAGGAAGCTGTTGTTGCAAAAGGTGCAACTTTGTTTTCGAAACAGAGATCGCTAGTACAGTGGACCCCCGCATAACGATTTTAATCCGTGCAAGAGGGGTAATTGTTATGCGAAATAATCGGTATGTGAATGAATTTTCCCCATAAGAAATAATGGAAATAAAATTAATCCGTGCAAGACACCCAAAAGTATGAAAAAAAAAATTTTTTACCACATGAAATGTTAATTTTAATACACACAAACTGAAAAAGGCATGCACACTTACATGACACTTACTTTTATTGAAGATCTGGTGATGATTGATGGGATGGGAGGAGGGGAGAGAGAGTGTTAGTGTTTAAAAAGGGGGATCCCCTTCCATTAAGACTTAAAGGTGGCAAGTCCTTTTCTGGGGTTACTTCCCTTTTTCCCTTTTAATGCCACTAGGACCAGCTTCAGAGTCACTGGACTTCTTTCGCACAACATATCTGTCCATAGGGGCCTGTACCTCTCGTTCCTTTATGACTTCCCTAAAGTGTTTCACAACATTATCAGTGAAATAATCACCAGCACGGCTTGCAATAGCTGTGTGAGGGTGATTTTCATCCATGAAGGTTTGCACTTCAAGCCACTCTGCACAGATTTCCTTAATCTTTGAAAGTAGGCAACTTCTTCAATTTCTCTCTCCCCTCCTCTGAACCAGTTTCCTCAGGTCTGGCCTCTTGCTGTTGAAGTTGATCTATCACTCATCAGTGGTTAGTTCTTCATTGTCCTCCTCCACCAACTCTTCCACATCCTCCCCCACTAACCTCCAACCCAAGGACTTTCCCAATCCACAATGGATTCCTCAACTGGCATAATCCTCTCAGGGTTAGCCTCAAACCCTTCAAAACCCTTTTGTCTACACATTCTGGCCCCCAGTTTCTTCCAAGCAGAGTTCCCAAGGGGCTTTAGTCACTCCCTCCCAAGCTTACCTATAAGGTTTACACAATTGAGGATATTAAAATGCTCTCTCCAAAACTCCTTAGAGTCAGTTGAGTTTCTGAGGGGCACTACAAAGCACCTTTCAAAAAGAGCTTTTGTGTACAGTTTTTTGAAGGGTTTTCAATAACCTGCTGGTCCATGGGCTGCAGGAGAGAGAGTGGTATTAGGAGGCAAAAACTTCACCTTATGAAGCTCATGTCCCATAAAGTCGCTCTGCCACGTCCCGTAGGATGACCAGGGGCATTGTCTAACACCAGGAGGCACTTAAGTTCTAATTTCTTTTTAGTTAGGTAATCTTTCACATTGGGGGCAAATGCATGGTGTAACCCGTTATAGAAAAAGTCCCTAGTGACCCATGCCTTACTGTTTGCCCTCCACAGCACACACAAATTATCCTTTGAGGACATTCTTTTGCTGAACGCTCTGGGAGTTTCAGAGTGATTTCACTAATAAAGGCTTAACTTTGCAATCACCACTAACATTGGACAACATCAACAAAGTAAGCCTGTCTTTCATAGGCTTATGTCCTGGGAGTGCCTTTTCCTCCTGAGTAAAAGTAGGCCTGCTTGCATTTTCTTCCAGAACAAAGGGCCCGTTTTCATCACAATTAAAAAACTTTTCAGGTTTCAGTCCTTCACTGTCTATGTACTCCTTGAATTCCTGCACATATTTTTTTGCCGCTTTGTGGTCCGAACTGGCAGCCTCACCATGCCTTATCACACTATGGATGCCACTACGCTTCTTAAATCTCTCAAACCAACCCTTTTCTGGCCTTAAATTCACTCACATCATCACTAGTTGCAGGCATTTTTTAATTAAATCCTCATGCAACTTCCTTTGCCTTTTCACATATGTCGCTTGAGAGAACGCTCTCCTGCTAGCTGTTTTCATTTATCCACACCAATAAGAGTCTCTCAACATCTTCCATCACTTGCGATCTTTTTTTCGAAAACACAGTTAAACCTTTGGCAGAACAGCTTCCTTGATTGTCTTTCTGGTGCCCACCAATAGTAGCGATGGTTGATTGGGGTTTCTTGTACAACTTGACTAGGTCGGCAATACGCACTCCACTTTCATACTTATCAATGATCTCTTTCTTCATTTCTATTGGAATTCTCACCCTTATTGGTGTACAGTTGGCACTAGAAGCTTTCTTGGGGCCCATGGTCACTTATTTTCCAGAAACAGCAGCGAAAACACTGTAATAATACGAAATATTCCGAGTGTATGCTTGGATGTTACTGCGGAGGCTGGCTGGTAAACAATGGCACGGGCGGCACATGTGAGGCTGGCTGAGGGCGCACATTGGACGCGTCTCGGACGAAAATCGGTGAGCGGGTTTTTAATCGGTATGCGCGGCAAAATTTTTGCGATTAAAGCAAGCGGTATGCGGATTAATCGCTATGTGATGCCATCGTTATGCGGGGGTCCACTGTATTAGAAGATGTTGAGAGACTGTTATTGGTGTGGATAAATGAAAAGCAGATAGCAGGAGATAGCATCTCTCAAGCAATCATTTGTGAAAAGGCTAGGCAGTTGCATGATGATTTGGTAAGAGTTGGTGGAGGGACAATGATGAACTAACCACTAAGTGTCAATTATTCTATTGTTATTAATCTATTGTTATTGTTGTTATTGTAATTATTCTATTGCATTAAACTTAATATTTCATGTGGTAAATTTTTTTTTTTCATACTTTTAGGTGTCTTGCACAGATTAATTTGATTTCCATTATTTCTTATGGGGAAAATTAATTCGACTTTCGATATTTTCGACATTCGATGAGCTCTCAGGAACGGATTAATATCGAATGTCGAGGGTCCACTGTATTTGCAACTGCTAAATAAACCACCATGGGCCTAAAGAAAGCTCCTAGTGCCAGCCCTTTGGTAAAGAAGGTGAGAAACATGATCGAATTAAAGAAAAAACTCAAAGTACCAAAGTGGAGGAGGAAGAGAGAGAGGAGAATGTACATACCTTCTTCAGTGATTCAGTGATTCTACTATATGCACGATACTAAAGCAGCACGAGTCAATAAGGGCTATAATGCCAGCCAGCATTAAAGTGTAGCGTTAACAGTGTAGCAAGTAAGTTAAGTGATAAATCGATAGAAAAAGGACAGCACAAAGCTAACTCCTTCAATGTTATAGGAGGTATATAGGGCTACTGACAACACCGCTGCCTCTGCTGTCGTCTTCACCACCACTATGTAAGGCTTATGCTTTCAGTGGCCCTTATACACCCAACAACAAACCACCACCACTCATGACATATGTACTGACATATTTTATTCATTCTAGAGTATATGTCATGTTTCTATGTTATTAATATTGTTCATTATGTCATATTTGATGAACTATGATAGATAATTAAGCTGTAGAGTTGATATTAGTGTCATATTGAAGGACAATCTTGTCCCATCTCCAAACACACTCCCCTGCTGCTGCCACAATTCCTAACATACGTAATGACATATTTTATTCATACACCAACAAGAGTCTTCAGTAAGGGTAGTGTGATGTTATTATTGTTTTATTCGTCATGTCTCATTGTTTTCTGTTTATGTAAATCCATATTTCAAGTAAAAAAAAATATTTTTTGGTAATACTTTTGGTCTGGTACAGATTAATTGGATTTACATTATTTTTTATGGGGAAAATGGTTTTGAAAATCATCAATTTCACCATTAATCTGGAACAGATTAATTATGAAAAACAAGGGTCCACTATAATTTATCCATTTCATGAATGAGGCCTTTCTGCTGCCTAGTTATTAAGGCTTGAAATCCTGTCGATGCTTTCACTGCCTCTTTCACTCTATCTTTACCCTTCAAGATAGTAGAAATGGTAGAATGCACCAGCTTCAAGTCATCAGGTATCACTTGCACTTTCTTATCAGCTTCATACTCTTTTATAATATTCATTTTCACCTCAAGATCAAGAGCCTTCCTTTGTTTCTTGGTGCTTCCTTCAGGTGAAGTCAAGATCTTCCTTTTTGTCAACATTTTGTACTATGGGATACACAATTAAGTGCAAATTTGTACAAATATGTACTGACTGGCTCTAGGAAGGAGTCTGAGATGCTTGACGCTGAGATGCTGCACTGCCTGTTTTCATGACCCAAGTTCTCATATGGCATAAAATACTCATGGAAGAGTCTGAATGATTAAACTCAGTGAACAAGGTATGTTGATGGTAATAATAATAATAATAATAATAATAATCATAAAAATAATAATTAATAATGCTCTGGAGTGGTTTAAATGTCATACAGGCTTGGTAGCTGACATTTAAACCACTCCAGAGTGATTGTTATTATTATTATTATTATTACCACAGACATGCCTTGTTCACTGACTTCAATCATTTCTTAATTAAACTGCCACGAGACATCGAGAATGTAAACACACACACGAACACACCAGCTAACCCCTTTACTGTGAACTTCTTTTGTACTTCTTCCATTTTCCTCTCATTCCTCTTCCAAGTGCTCCTGCACTTCTATCTTGTACTATGGGGTGCACAATAAAGTACAAATTTGTACAAGACTTCAAAAGCTAGTGTATTGAGTGGCTGTAAGAAGGAGATTGAGATGCTTGATGCTGAAACACTGCACTGCCTATTTCTACGACCCAAGTTCTCATATGGCATACAATACTGACTCATCAGAGTCCGTCGTAACTCCGAGTTGTCGGTAAATAAGTACAGCGGTAAGTGAGGAGAGGCTGTACTATGACATTTAAAGAGCCCCAGAGCAATAAAATGCACATACAGTACACTCATTACTTACCTTAAAATATTTGTAGTCTTAACGTAGGGCGAGAGGTGAGTAAACGAGATAAATCGAATAAGCAAGAGAGAGAATGAGTAAATGAGAAAGGAGAGAGACTGGGAGAATGTAAACAAACAGATGAACACATCTGGTTTTGGTTGATACACATTCATCTACACCTAACATCTCATATTTATGTTAATTTATTCTACTGTCGGATGTGTTTATCATGTTTATATGTTATGAAACGTATTTATTATATAATTTTGAAATAAATATCAAAGATGGATTAATGATAATGTTTATTATTAACGTAATATAGTGGACCCCCAGATTATGTAATTAATCTGTTCCAGAGAGAGCGACTTTTCCCCATAAGAAATAATGGAAATCCAATTAATCTGTTTCAGACACCCAAAAATATTAAACAAAATAATTTTTTTACATGAAATATACATTTCCCTACACAGAAAACAATGAGACATGCAGAGTAAAACATTACTAAAATGATACTTACCTTTATCAAAGATTTATTGATGAGTGATGAGACAGGAGGAGGGGAGAGGATGGAGGTATACTATTGTTTGGAAGGAAAATCCCTTTCCATAAAGACTTCAGGTACCAAGTTCTCTTCTGGGGTTACCTCCTCCTTAGTTTTCTAAAGCCACTAGGACCAGCATGAGTCACTGGACCCCTGCTCACACAAAATATCTGTCCAGACAGGTTTGTTTCTGGTGTGTCTTTAAGATTTCCCTAAAATGGGACACAACAGTGTCATTGTACATGTTACCAACACAGCCTGCAACAGCTGTGTCAGGGTGATGTTCATCCAAAAATGTTTGCACCTCACTCCACTTTGAACAAATGTCCTTAATCTTTGAAGAAAGCAACTTCCTCCATCTCTTCCTCCTCCTCTGAAGCAAATTTCTGAGCTGTGGTCTGTTGCTGTTGCAGATGAAGGTCTTGCAGCTCTGTAGTGGTTAGCTTTTCATCGCGGTCCTCCACCAACTCTTCCACATCCTCCAAACTCGCATCCAACCCCATGGAATTCCCACTGCCACAATAGATTCCACAACTGGCATAGGCTCCTCAGGGTCAGCCCCAAACCCCTCAAAATCTCTTTCTTGTACACATTCTGGCCACAATTTTCTCCAAGCAGAGTTCAAAGTCCTGCAAGTCACTCTCTCCCAAGCCTTACCTATAAGGTTTATACAACTGAGGATACTGAAATGATCTTTCCAGAACTCTCTTAGGGTCAATTTAGTGCCTGAGGTCACTTCAATGCACTTTAGAAACACTGCTTTGGTGTACAGTTTTTTGAAATTCGAAATGACGTGTTGGTCCATGGGCTGGAGGAGAGGAGTGGTATTAGGGGGCAAGAACTTCACTTTGCTAAAATGAAACTCCTGCAACATTCACTCTTCCAAGTCTGGAGGATGAGCAGGAGCATTGCCCATTACCAGGAGGCACTTAAGTTCCAATTTATTTTCCAGGAGGTATTTTTTTCTGTGGGGGCCAAACATGTCACGGAACCAATCAAGGAAAATGTCCATCATGACCCATGCCTTACTGTTTGCCCTCCACATCACACACAATTTACTCTTGAGGACACTGTTTTTCTTGAACACACTGGGATTTTCAGAGTGATACACTAGTAAAGGCTTCACTTTGAAATCCCCACTAGCATTACTACAAAACATGAGAGTCAGCCTGTCGTTCATAGGCTTGTGTCCTGGGAGTGCCTTTTCCTCCCGAGTAATGTAGGTCCTCTTTGGCATATTCTTCCAAAAGAGGCCTGTTTCATCACAATTGAACACTTGCTGGGGTTTTAATTTTTCAGCCTCTATGTACCCCTTCACTTCCTGAACATATTTTTCAGCTGGTTTTTTGTCAGAACTCGCAGCCTCACAATGCCTTATCACACTGTGTATGCCACTATGATTCTTAAATGTCTCAAACCAGCCTTTGCTGGCCTTAAATTCACCAATATGAGCACTAGTTCCAGGCATTTTCTTTACGAGATCATCATGCAGCTGCCTTGCCTTTTCACATATTACTGACTGCATAACACTATCTCCTGATAATTGTTTCTTGTTGATCCACACCAACAACAAAGTCTCAACATCTTCCAGTATTTGCGAT
The DNA here is from genome assembly GCF_026875155.1 of Cherax quadricarinatus. Classification (NCBI taxonomy): domain Eukaryota; kingdom Metazoa; phylum Arthropoda; class Malacostraca; order Decapoda; family Parastacidae; genus Cherax; species Cherax quadricarinatus. Next base: position 95,507,752 of record NC_069402.1, read on the forward strand.
ATCTGTTTTGTAAGCACATTTGCACCTTTCACAACAACAGCTTCCTTGATTGCCTTTTTCTTGGCCACGATAATAGTGATGGTTGTGTGGGATTTGTTATAAAACCTGGCCAGCTCGGCGACACGCACTCCACTAATCTCTTTCTTGAATTCTATAGTGTTTCTCACCCTCTTTACCAAAGGGCCAGCACTAGAAGTTTTCCTTGGGTCCATGGTGGCTTATTTAGCAGTTACAAGCACTGAAAAGAATGGAATACAGTAGACTGTCATTTAGCACGATAGTTACATTCCTGAAAATGCCATGTTAGGTAAAAAATCGTGTGAGATGAACTTAAGAACTTAAGGGAAAAATAGGGTTACGTTCCAGGGAGTCCCCAAAAAGTCAAACAACTGTTTTTTAGGCCTCCACATCCTACAAAAATGAAAGTGAATAAGTAGTTACAGTTCATTATTGTGATGTATTATGTTGTTTTTACTGCTTAAGACTACAGCTGTAACAGAAATAATAGTATTTCTTACCTTAAATTGTGAGTGCTGGTGTTTGTGGATGATTGTGAAGAGAGTGGAGAGTTATGTTGTGGCCCTACTGGGCTGAGGTGGATGGTAGAGGTTCTGGTACTTAACTTGATGGCAGTACTGGAGTCTCCAACTTTAAGACATTCAGTCACTCAAGTCACTAAGTCAGCCAAGTCATTCAGTAAGTCAGTCAAGTCTTTCAGTAAGTCAGTTAAGTCTTTCAGTAAGTCAGTCAAGTCTTTCAGTAAGTCACTCAGTAAGACACTCAGTCAAGTCACTAAGACAGTCAAGTCACTCAGTCAAATCACTAATTCAGTCAGTCAAGTCATTCACTAAGTCATTCAAATCATTCACTAAGTCATTCAAATCATTCACTAAGTCAACTCACTCAGTAAGTTTAGTCAAGTCATTCAGTAAGTCAGTCAAGTCACTCAATAAGTCAGTCAAGTCACTCAGTAAGTCAATCAAGTCACTCAGTAAGTCAGTCAGGTCATTCACTAAGTCAACTCAGTAAGTTAGTCAAGTCACTCAGTAAGTCAGTCAAGTCACTCAGTAAGTCAGTCAAGTCATTCAGTAAGTCAATCAAGTCACTCAGTAAGTCAGTCACATCACTCAGTAAGTCAGTTAAGTCACTCAATAAGTCCTTCAGCCAGTCAAGTCACTAAGTCAGTCAGTCAAGTCACTCAGCAAGTCAGTCAAGTCATTCAGTAAGTCAGTCAAGACATTCAGTAAGTCAGTCAGTCAAGTCACACAGTCAAATCACTCAGTAAGTCAGTCAAGTCATTCAGTAAGTCAGTCAAGTTAGTTAAGTCACTCAGTAAGTCAGTCAAGTCACTCAGTAAGTCAGTCAAGTCACTCAGTAAGTCAGTCAAGTCACTCAGTAAGTCAGTCAATTCACTCAATAAGTCAGTTAAGTCACTCAGTAAGTCAGTCTACTCACTAAGTCAGTCAAGTCATTCAGTAAGTTAGTCAAGTCATTCACCAAGTCAAGTCATTCAATAAGTCAGTTAAGTCATTCAGTAAGTCAGTCAAATCACTAAGTCAGTCAAGTCATTCAGCAAGTCAGTCATTCAGCAAGTCAGTCAAGTCACTCAGTAAGTTAAATCACTCAGTAAGTCAGTTAAGTCACTCAGTCAAATCACTCAGTAAGCTCACTAAGTCAGTCAAGTCATTCAGTAAGTTAGTCAAGTCATTCACCAAGTCAAGTCATTCAATAAGTCAGTTAAGTCATTCAGTAAGTCAGTCAAGTCATTCGGTAAGTCAGTCAAGTCACTCAACAAGTCAGTCAAATCACTCAGTAAGTCAAGTCATTCAGTAAGTCAGTCAACTCATTCAGTAGGTCAGTCACGTCACTCAGTAAGTCAGTCTAGTCACTAAGTCAGTGAAGTCACTCAGTAAGTCAGTCAAGTCATTCATTAAGTCCCTCAGTAAGTCAGTTAAGTCACTCATTCAGTCAGTCAAGTCATTCAGTAAGTCAGTCAAGTCACTCACTAAGTCAGTCAAGTCACTCACTAAGTCAGTCAAGTCACTCACTAAGTCAGTCAAGTCACTCACTAAGTCAAGTCATTCAGCAAGTCAGTCATTCAGTCAGTTAAGTCACTCAGTAAGTTAAATCACTCAGTAAGTCAGTCAAGTCACTCACTAAGTCAAGTCATTCAGCAAGTCAGTCATTCAGCAAGTCAGTCAAGTCATTCAGTCAGTTAAGTCACTCAGTAAGTCAAATCACTCAGTAAGCCAAGTCATTCAATAAGTCAGTCAAGTCATTCAGTAAGTCAGTCAAGTCATTCGGTAAGTCAGTCAAGTCATTCATTAAGTCACTCAGTAAGTCAGTCAAGTCATTCATTAAGTCACTCAGTAAGTCAGTCAAGTCAGTCAGTCTGTCAAGTCCCTCAGTAAGTCAGTTAAGTCACTCATTCAGTCAGTCAAGTCACTCATTCAGTCAGTCAAGTCATTCAGTAAGTCAGTCAAGTCATTCAGTAAGTTAATCAAGTCAGTCAGTCAAGTCACTCAGTAAGTCAGTCAAGTCACTCAGTAAGTCAGTCAAGTCACTCAGTAAGTCAGTCAAGTCACTCAGTAAGTCAGTCAAGTCACTCAGTAAGTCAGTCACACAAACTCATGTTTACCTCCTTTTCTGTATACAAAGTAACACATAAGTGCTTATACCTCTTCGTGCCACTTTCAGCAACACAGGTATGGCTACTGGGTGTCACGATTGCTTGGCAGATACAAGATATAGTAATTAAAATATCATAACACAATTCACAAACATAGCTGCCTTGTAGCAGAGAAAGACTGAACATGTATGAATTACGAACGCTGGGATGGTGTCAGGAGTGGCAGGGAATAGCAGGAGGGCTCCCCGGAAGCTCCACAACCAGGCAGCCGCTTGAGCAAACGAGAATTTTTTTTCCTTCCCACAAACTGAACCGTGTTAAATTAATTACACAACGTGTTACATAAAACTGCGCCGCAATTCTTCAATCATGCAATACCCAAATCGTGCCAAATAAACTCGTGCTAAATGACAGTCTACTGTAACACAAAATGTATCATATGAATGCATGGGATCGTCCTCACTGGCTGATAAACAATGGCACACTGGCTGTACATTGAGTATCGGGGCTGCTCAGGCCGCACGGACATGTTCCGGACGAATGACTTATACCGAGTCCAGTGACGTTCATCAAGCCAATATTTTGACGCAAAAACGTTACTTATTCCGATGACAACTTAATTCGGGGGTCCACTGTAAAGTGCAACCTCGGCTTATGAGCTTAATCCGTTCCGTGACCTTGCTCGTATCCCGATCTGCTCTTATGCCAAGTCAATTTTCCTCATTTAAATTAACTGAAATGTGATTAATCTGTTCCAGTGGAATTCCTGCTCTCAGGAAGCAGGAATGTGAAGCTAATCTCAACTCTATGGCCTATTTATCTATCACAATTCAACTAATATGACATAATAAACAATATATAAGTCTCCCTCCATATTTGCAAGGGATAGGGGATCAAGAACCTCGCAAATGTTGAAAAATCGTGAATGTTTGATGCCCAAATATATTGTAGGGAAATGTATAATAATAGGATTTGATTAGCCTAACAATACTGCTTCCTTAACCTACTGATGTGATGAATGGTATAGAAAACCGACAAGTTGAAGAATTGACACACTTATGCAACACATGGGAATCTTTATTGAAGAAATGTTTTGCCACACTGAACACATCAATTCCAGGTTGAGGGACTGATTACCTCAAACTTCTCCTCTCCTTACCCATTTCTACTTCATATTGGACTGATGAAGCCACTGTGTGGCGAAACGTTTTTTCAATAAAGATTTCCATGTGTTGCATAAGTGTCTCAATTCTTTAACCAACTGAACCATGAGCAATCATAAAACACATGAAAACATCGTAAAATATTGTACTAGTGCCAGCCTTTTGGTAAAGAAAGTGAGAGCCTATAGAATTTAAGAAAGAACTCATAGCAGAGTACCAAAGTGGAGGAGGAAGAGAGAGGGGAAAATGTGTCTTCTTCAGTGATTCTACGATATGTATGATACTAAACCAGCATGAGTCAATAAAGGCTATAGTGCCAGCCAGCAATAAAGTGTAGCATTAACAGTATAGCAAGTAAGTTAAGCAATTAATCGACAGAAAAAGGACAGCACGAACCTAACTCCTCCCATGTTGTTGGAGTTATATAGGGCAACTGACAACACCGCTGTCTCTAGTCTCTTCTGCCTCCACCACCACTATGTAAGACTTATGTCTCAGTGGCCCTTATACACTCATCAACACCAACACAACAACACTCGTGACGTACTTAACCCTTAAACGGTCCAAACGTATATATACGTTCACTCGCGCAGCGCCCCGAATTTTTTGAGAGAAAAATAATTGTTTTTTTTTTTTTTAATAGGAAAAAAGAGCATTTGGTGCCCAGGCATCCCCAATTTTTTTCATATAGCACACACTGAGTGCACACACCCATTGTCTCATGTCTAGGCGACTCAGGCATATTGTGCCAATGTTAAATGAATGTCAAAGGAAACGTATATACATGTATATGTTTGGGGAGCTACGTGAGAACGTATATATACGTTTGGACCGTTTAAGGGTTAATGACACATTTTATTCATGTTCCTATGTTATTAATGTTGTTACGTCATGTTAGATAAATTGTGATAGATAAATAAGCTGTAGAGTTGATATTAGTGCCATATTCTCAGGGATACTAATCTTACAGAGAATAACTAAACAATGTCCAACTTAAAAGCCTACGTAGTGTAGTGTATGTTTTGCTCCATTATTGTTCAAATTTCATTGTACAATCTCTTAGTAATTAAATAATCAACTACCTCATTTTGTGATTTTACTAGTAAGCGTAAGTCACCTTATGTAATTTTCTTATTTACTATTGTTTGCTTAAACATTAGCTGAATTGATACTTTCTCTGTCCATATTACTACCTCATATTTTTTTTAAATACTATCAATTGATATTACTTACTAAAATTAATAATTATCATTTTTACTATAATTTCAATTTACTCTTAACATTTTTGCCCATTTATTAACCATTACTTGTCTAATTACCTTTAACCTGTTTTTAATACCACATTTACTATCTTAGAGTACTCTTAATTACCTTGTACTGCCATATAACCTCTAGTATAACTAGCATTGCAATATTGAATGAAATAAACATTACTTTTTCACTTTTTTTGTAATCATTATTACTTACTAAAATTTTATTAAACACCATATTTACTACCAGTCAATTTTACTTTTGTACATTAAACATTATTTTATACTTCCCATAACATTTTGTTGCCAAACTATCAAGTTTGTATATTCGACTCCAACCTTTATATTATCCTTTGTACCTGTGTACCTGTCTACCATCTATCATCATATTATAACCAAGACATTACCATTGTTATTTTTTACTATTATTCTTTTGGTACTTTAATTGTGAATTTTATTTTGTTTAATTTAAATCTAGTTATACTCTTGATCTTGTCAACAACCTATACCAGACTCTAGTTCAACTGCAAGTACCATTTCAATTTGTATTTTTATATTATAAGTTTATTATTATATTCCTACTCTAAGATTGTTTTCATATCTTAGTGACTATATTGTGTGTGCAATTAGTGTATATTTCAATTATATTATTGTTCAAGGCCCTTAACTATCTTTTGCTAACTAGTACCAACTACCTCATATATCTTTTTCTTTTTTTTTCTACTTTTTTTTTCTACTTTTTTTTTTATTCTTTTGCTACCTTAACTTGTATATTTTATCTTGTCAATTTTAAAACTAGTTATACTCTAAATTTTTGTAAAAAACTTATATAAGACCTTAGTGCAATTACAATTGAGAGTCTTGTGCCTTTTTTATATTATTAGATTAAACTCAGTTGTACTATAGTCAATACCAAATTCATTATATTAGACCATATTGCAATTACTGTGAGAGACTGGTGCTATTTTTAATTTGTATTTTTATATTATTAGATTAAAACTAGTTGTACTATAGCTCATTCTAGCTCAAAACAGAGACTCCCCAAAAGTCATTATATTAGACCTTAGTGCAATTACAAGTGAGAGTCTTGTTCTATTTTAAATTTTTATTTTTATATTACTAGTTTATACCTAGTTGTACTTTAGTTCATTCCAGCACAACACATAGACAACATCAACTTCATTATGTGTAGTAGTGACTATACTCTATATGACCAAAATACTCTAGCTATATACTTTATCCAAGCTTCCCACCACTACAGATATCAGTACTAGAACTCAACACATAACTCAGGATATAAATAAACCATAATTTAAACTAGAAGATGATTGATCACGTTGACCCTGATCTAAACCTCCATAATCTGACACCCAATCAAAACCTATTGGAAAGTAACTGCCTTTATTACACAGCATCACAAGCCAGCACTATCCTAAACAATGCTAAAGCCTATCAATACTTTAACTACAACATCAGGTCCTTAAGCAAACACATTGATGGACCTCCTGGCACTCCTTGAATCACTAAAGACACCCTTCTCCTGCATTATTCTTACCGAGACCTGGCTTAAACAGGACACAATAGATATCTACCCTCTACCAGGATACACAGCAATTCACAACTGCAGACCAAACCAAGTTGGGGGTGGTATTGCAATCTATTACTCTAACCAATTATCTTGTATTAGCACCACTTGCTTTAGTGATGAATATGGGGAATACATTTTTGCTAATTTTACTGTAAAAAAAACCTTAAGACACCTATAACAATCGGTGCCATTTACCGATACCTCACACAAACATCCCAAATTTCAGTGAGAAATTAAAGTCACTAATAACAAACAGACAAATGAATAAGCACCACCTTCTCTTAGCTGGAGACTTCAACATCAACCTTGGCTTACTAGATGATCAGCCTGTAACTGATTTCATCAGCAATATGAACAACACACTTCTCATACCAACAATAACTAAACCAACCAGGCTCACTGAGACAAGTGCAACCATAATAGACCACATATGGACCAATATACTAGCCCCCTTAAATCAGGGATAATCACAGATAGCACTACAGACCACTACCCTACCTTCCTCCTGACAAACATTAATAAACCACCACTTGAATACAACTAAGTCTCATTTAGACTCCATGACGAGGCCTCAATAAGGAAGTTCACAACTGACCTAGAGATTGTTGACTGGCCTACAGAATTCTCCAAGGCCAATGGTATTGATGACTGGACAGACATTTTTCTTAACAAATTGCTTAGACTATATAACAAACATTGTCCTATAAAAACGAAACAGATCACAAACAAACGGCTTGGTTGCCCATGGCTAACCAGCACCATTCTGAAATCCATTGACAAGAAACACCAATATGAAAAGCAATATAGACAGGGCTTAATACACAAAGATATTCTTAAACACTATTCATCAGTTATCACCAAAGTAATAAAGAAAGCCAAACAACTATACTACTCCAGTAGATTCACAGACACTTAGAGGAGATATAAAAAAGACCTGGAAAACATTCTCTCAGATTCTAGGGACCCACAAACTGAAAAAAACCAAGAATATTGTCCTAACTAAACCTAATGAAACACCACTACATCCCACTGACACAGCTAACAAGATAAACGACTTCTTCTCAACCATAGGATCTAATCTCGCCAATAAAATCCCACATACTAATGCCCATGCCGGGGACTACCTAGATGGGAATTTCCCAAATTCCTTCTATCTTGCACCAACTGAGCCCTCGGAAGTCACCGAGATTATAAAGTCACTTAAAAACAACTCGGGGAATCTGTCTAATGTCCCACCATTACTGTACAAGCGAGCGGCCCATATCCTTTCACATGCTATTTCATTACTTTTTAACAAGTCACTAGAAACTAGCACCTCCCAAAACTACTCAAGATGGCAAGGGTTACACCAATACATAAAGGTGGTGACCCCACAGACTTAAACAACTATAGGCCAATATCAAACTTACCATTGCTATCCAAAATCTTTGAGAAACTCGTGCACAGGAGACTATATTCATTTAAAACAGCACAAAACATACTCAACCCTGCCAATTTGGATTTAGGAAAAACAAAAGCACTAATGATGCAATCATAAAAATGCTAAATCTGCTTTACACACAGCACTGGAAAATAAGGAATATCCACTAGGAATTTTTATTGACCTAGAGAAAAGCTTTTGACACAGTAGACCACGACATCCTACTCCACAAACTTGACCATTACGGTATAAGAGGCCATGCGCTTGCTTATTTCAAATCTTACCTTATTAATAGGTATCAGTATGTTACCATTAAAGACACAGCATCAACAACACGGCCACTTGATAACTGGAGTTCCGCAGGGAAGTGTCCTTGGTCCCCTGCTCTTCCTCATATACATCAATGATCTTCCAAACGTATCCCAACACCTGAAACCCATTCTCTTTGGCTGACGACACGACTTATGTCATCTCTCACCCTAATCTTGCCACCCTCAACACCATTGTTAACGAGGAGCTGATCAAAATATCGACTTGGATGACAGCCAATAAACTTACTCTTAACACTGACAAAACCTACTATATTATGTTTGGTAGCAGAGCAGGAGATGCACAAATTAACATTAAGATCGACAACACTCTAATTACCAGACATAATGAGGGCAAATTCCTAGGCCTATACCTTGACAACAACCTGAATTTCAGCACCCATATCCAACACATAACCAAAAAAGTATCCAAAACAGTTGGGATCCTCTCCAAGATACGATACTACGTGCCGCAAAATGCCCTTCTCACACTATACCACTCACTTATTTATCCATACCTCACCTATGCTATTTGTGCTGGGGATCAACTGCAGCAACACACCTAAAGCCAATAATAACCCAACAAAAAGCTGCAGTAAGAATAATCACTAAATCCCATCCCTGGCAACACACACCCCTACTCTTCATAGATCTAAACTTACTCCCTGTTCAGTACATCCACACTTACTACTGTGCAATCTACATCTACAGGACCTTAAACTCCAATATCAACCTTGACCTAAAACGCTTTCTTGATAGTTGTGACAGAACCCACACGCATAACACCAGACACAAACATCTCTACGACATTCCCCATGTCCGACTAAACCTTTACAAAAATTCAATGTATGTCAAAGGCCCTAAAATCTGGAACACCCTACCTGAGAACTCTAGAACTGCAGACACATTCATCACCTTCAAAACTACCATTAGAAAACATCTTATCTCCCTGATAAACCCCATCAACTAACTACACGAATACCACCTGGTGGTTCACACTTGCACTCACTCACCCATTTGACCATAAACAGAAATATTAATCTCAATCTTAAAATAATGAATCCTATGATACTCCAATGCTGAAACTATGTACTGTGCCAAAACAAAAGCATTCACATTGCTAAACTCACAAACTAGTATTTAGTCACTTAGCCATAATACCAACTTACCTCATAATTTGTAATATTTTAAAATAAAGAATTAAACTAAGTCTGCCCGAAATGCCTAGCCATGCTAGGCGTTCTAGTGGTACACTCTGTAATCATTATTTAACTCCATGTAAACCACACAACAACCAAATTCTGTAAATTCAACATTGTAATCTTTATTGAGAATAAACTTTGAATTTGAATATTGAAGGACTATCTTGTCCTATCTCCAAACAAGCTCTGCCACCGCCACAATTCCTAACATATGTAATAACATATTTTAAATATGATTGAGTGGCTGGGAATTCGCGAATGTTTGAAGCCCACGAAAGTGGAAAATGCAAATGTTGAGGGAGACCTGTAAATAACATAGAAACCTGATACATACTCTAGAATGAATAAAATCTATCATTTTGTGACAAGTGGTGGTAGCCATTCCCTACCTCAAGCAGCCGCCTTGTTGTGGGTCAGTGGAGGAAACCTCCTGCCATCCCCTTCCACTCCCGACACCACCATCCCAGCTTACATGTTCAGTTTCACTTCTCTCCTACAAGCTAGCTATGTTTGTGAATTGTGTTTTGATCTTTTAATTACCATATCTTGTATCTGCAAAGTAATCATGACACCCAATAGGCATACCAGTGTTACTGAATGACTTACTGACTTGACTGACTGACTTACTGACCTGACTAACTTACTGACTTAACTGACTGACTTGCTGACTTGGCTGTCTGACCTGATTGAATGACTTACTGACTGACTTATCTGAATGACTTACTGACTTGACTGACTGAATGACTTGACTTAAAGTTACACTTTTTCACTGAAGAGGATCCTGAAACAGTGTTTAGAGCAGCTGATGACTTACCATCAACTGTATAATGTACTGCAGGGTAAAACAGAGCAGAAATCCATTACAGAATTTATGCACACTCCAGTACAACCATCGACTTCAGTACCAGAACCTCTACCATCCACCTCAGCCCAGTAGGACCACAGCATAACTCTCCACTCTCTTCACAATCATCCACAAACACCTGAACCCACAATTTAAGGTAAGAAATGCTATTATTTCTGTTGCAGTTGTAGTCTTAAGCAGTAAAAACAATAATACATCACGACAATGAACTACAATTATATAATTACTTTTACTTTTGTAAGATCTGGAATTCAAAAAAAAAAAATTGTTGTTTAACCCTTAAACTGTCCAAACGAAGATCTACATTCACGTGCGTAGCAGTCCGACCTTGATTTTCCCAATTTGAAAGCATGTAAAAAAAAACGTAGATCTATGTTCAGAGCCCCCCGCACGTGGACGTAGGTCTATGTTTGGACAGTTTAAAGGTTAAGGGGGAAGCTCGCATCCTGAATTTCTGCTCATATCCAGAAACAAAAAAATCAACCAAGCGACTGTTGGTATCCTGAAAAACTTGTATGGTGGGGTACTCGTAAGCCAAGGTTCCACTGTATACGACATTTAATGCCCCTCAATTATTATTACGTACATTGGTAGCCCGACTTACGAGTTTAATTCATTCTGCGACCAAGCTCGTAACTCAATTCTCATGTACAGTAGGGCCCCACTTATATGGCAGGTTAGGTTCCAGGCTACCGCCGTAAAGCGGAAATCACCGTAAAGTAGAAAACCCCTTTTTTCCACTTATAAATGCATATAAGTACTAGATAACAAATTTACACTAACATATAGAGTGGACCCCCGCTTTACGATATTAATCCGTTCCTGAGAGCTCATCATAAGCCGAAATTATCGTAAGGCAAATTAATTTTCCCCATAAGAAATAATGGAAATTAAATAAATCCGTGCAAGACACCCCAAAGTATGAAAAAAACAATTTTTACCACATGAAATATTAATTTTAATTAATACACACAAACTGAAGAAGACATGCACAATTACTACTCTAATAAGAATAGAATACATGACACTTACCTTTATTGAAGACCTGGTGATGACTGATGGGATGGGAGGAGGGGAGAGTGTGGAAGTTATTGTTTAGAAGGGGAATCCCCTTCCATTAGGACTTGAGGTAGCAAGTCCTCTTCCGGGGTTACTTCTCTTCTTCTTTTAACCCTTTGGGGGTTGGCAGGCCCTCTCAGAGACTTGTTCTCAGGGTCAGCCAAATTTAACAAAAAAAAAAAAAATTATTTTTCTTATGAAAAGATAGAGAATCTTCTTCTGATCATAATGACACCAAAAGTATGAAATTTGATGGAAAACTTACGGAATTATGCTCTCGCGAAGTTAGCAGTCTCTACGATGTTTACGCATGGGCGATTTTGCTCACTTTGAGCCCTATTTTCGGCTAATTCCAGTGTACTACTCGACAAAAATCATAACTATTTCGCTAGAACTCCATTTTTTCTATCAAATGAGTAAAAGAAGCCACCCATTTACCAATTTCAACTATCCAATAAAGTGGTCAGAATTTATCAATTTTGCCAATTTCACACAAATTTCAAAAGATGCCAATTTCCGAATAGGGTCCAGAATAAACAAGAAAGACATTCCAGGTACTAAAATAACAAGTCCTCTGTTCGTTAGTCACATCCCCAGGCCCCTCTTATATTTCTTTGGCTTTCCACTTCGAATTTTTATTCTTACAAAAAAAAATAAGATTTACTGTTATGCAGACTACTGCATTTGTGTAGAAACAGTATAAATAATATTAGACTCACCAGTTGATGTGTACTGGACGCTTGGCATGATTTGTTTACTTTTGAACTTAGGTAAAAATCGAACATTTCTGCTATTTTGAGCTCAATTTCAAGGTACTTTTCATTGTAAAACCAGTCAAAATCATCTCAACTTCTGTAACATGTCTTCCATTCTATAAAATGAGACCAAGAAAACTACGATACAACAATAAATACGAAAATACAGTGCAAAGTCTCTGTTTTAATCCAAAAATGTGGTCAAAGTTTTTTTTTCTCATTACGCACTGTGTGCTGCAGGATTTTTTTCATACTACGCACACTGACCACACAGACCCATTCTTTCATATGCAGGCCTACCAGCTTTCTCTCACTAGATTTGAGGGCGCTAGAATTTAGGCGTACTAGTATGTCAAAAACCCTGGGTCGTAAGCCGTACTAGTACGTCTGAAACCCTCAAAGGGTTAATGCCACTAGGACCAGCTTGAGAGTCACTGGACCTCTGTCGCACAACAAATCTGCCCATAGAGGGCTGTACCTCCCATTCCTTTAAGAATTGCTTAAAATGGGCCACAACATTGTCATTGTAATAGTCACCAGCACGGCTTGCAATAGCTGTGTTAGGGTGATTTTCATCCATAAAGGTTTGAACTTCAACCCATTTTGCACACATTTCCTTAATGTTTGAAATAGGCACAAAGGATTCCACAACTGGCATAGGCTTCTCAGAGTTAGCCCCAAACCCTTCAAAATCTTTCTTAATTTCCATACTAATTCTCACCCTTTTCACCACAGGGTTGGCACTAGAAGCTTTCTTGGGGCCCATGGTGACTTATTTTGCAGTTACAAGCACGAAAAACACTGGGATAAGGTGAAATGTACCGAATGTATGCATGGATGCGGCTGCACTGGCTGGCTTGTAAACACTGGCACCCACGGGGCACCTGAGGCCACACGTGGGACATGTCCCAAACGAATCACGAAAGGCGAGTTTTTTATCGTGAGGCGTGGCAAAATTTTTGCGTTCAAATGCTTTGTATGGCGGATTTAACATTACGCGATGCATTCGCAAGGCGGGGGTCCACTGTATTAAGTTAGCAATAAAACTAGGCATTAAAAAACAATAAAAAAGTAAAATACACACAAAGTACACTCATTAGTTACCTTAAAATATTTGTAGTCTTAATCTATGGTGAGATAAGTAGTATTTATTGTAAGAAATCAAGTGTGGTATGTATGGTAGAAAGCCAGGCTACCATACCAGGCCACCCCATCCACACATAATATTCTATCACATTTAACTCTTTGACTGTCGCAAGCCCCTTTCTGAAACTCATTCTATGTAGCAAAATTTTTGGAAAAAAAAAAAAGTATTTTTTCTTATCTTTTCCCAGTGGTAATTACACCAAAAGTACGAATTTTGGTTGAAAACTCACGGAATTACGCTCCTGCGAAGTTAGCAGTCTCGGCAACATATACGCATCAGCGATTTCACCGACTTTGAGCCCTGTTTTTGGCCAATTCCGTTGTTCCAGTTGACCAAACTCATAGCTATTTCTTTAGAACTCCATTTTGTTTATCAATTGAGTACAAGAAACCGCCCATTTACCGATTTGAACTACCCAATAAAGTGGTCAGAAACAGGCAATTTGGCCAATTTCAAGCAAATTAAAAAAGATGCCAATTTCAAAATAGGGTCCAGGATAAACAATGTAGACATTCTTGGCACTAAAATAATATATCCTCTGTTTATTAGTCACGTCTCTAGGCCCCTCTTATATTACTATTGCTTTCTATTCTGGTTTTTTATTCATACAAAAAATACAAAAATTTACTGTTATGCAGACTACTACATTACTGTAAAAATGGTATAAATAATATCAGTGTACTAGTGACAGAATATTAGACTCTCCAGTTGATGTGTATTGGACATGTGGTGTGATTTGCTTACTCCTGAACATTATTAAAATTCAAATATTTCCCACACTTTGAGCTCAATTTCAAGGTTGTTTTCATCGTGAAACTAATCAAAATCATCTCTATTTCTGTAATATATTTTCCATTTTATCATGTGAGACCATGAAAACGAGAATACAATGATAAATACTATATGAAAATACACCTCAAAGTTGGCATTTTAATCCAAAAAAGTCAGTTTTTTTTTCTCATTATACACTGTGTGCTGCAGGATTTTTTTGTGGTGCACACTGACCACACAGACCCATTCTCTCACATGTGAGCCTACCAGCTTTCTCCTGCTTGATTTGAAGCTTGATATGTGTATTAATACATCCGAAACACTGGCTCGTAAGACGTATATATATAAGACCAAAACAGTCAAAGGGTTAAGCATCCCAATCAGAGTGATAAAATGCACATACAGTTCACTCATTACTTACCTTAAAATAATTGTAGTCTTAATGTAGAGTCAGAGTTGAGTAAACGAGATACAACATATAAATGAGAGAGAGAGAGAGAGAGAGAGAGAATGAGTACATGAGGGAGGACAGGCGCAGAGTTATGTAAACAAACCAGGCGAACGCAAGTTTTGTAAACAAAGTGTACATGCCTGGTTTGAGTACAAGTTACATTTTGTACAAGTTGTCTCTACATTGATACAGTAGAATAAATAAAAAACACTCCCATTCTCATGTAACACCAGTTTTAGAAAAAATGACGCTCTGAGTGAAGGCAATGGAAATAAGTCACTCTGACTGACTTTTTTTGGGTTATCCCAGGTTCTCTACACATAAGCTGTTTTGTATGATAATCTATGTAACTGTATTTGTGTATTCCTGAATAAACTTACATACAAAAGGAATAATTTTCTACAGTTACCCCCAGTAACACATTTTCTCTGATGTTGGACTAGAGAAAATGTTATTCTTGCCGTCACTCATACAAGTCTGGCTACCACACCTCGTATTTATGCTTAGTTATTCTACTGTGGGGTGTATTTATCATCTTTATATGTTATGTATCGTGTTGATTATATAATTTTGAAAAAAAAAAACATTATAGATGGATTAACGAAAATTTGTGTATTAACGTAATATATGACATTGAATGAGATTCGGTGATTATTATTGTTAATACTAATATGGCGTCACTCATACAAGGCGTCTGGCTACCATATCTCGTATGGCTACCATATCTCGTATTTATGTTTATTTATTCTACTGTGGAGTGCATTTATCACCTTTATATGTTATGAATCATGTTTATTATATAATTTTGAAAAAATATCGTAAATGGATTAATGAAAATATGTATATTAACGTAATATATGATATTTAATGAGACTTGGTGATTATTATTATTATCATCATCATTAGTAATATGGTGTCTCGAGACATAAGACACTCTTACTGATTTTAACCCTTTGACTGTCGCGGCCGTATATATACATTTACGAGGTACCGTGTTTGACGTATATACGTATACTCATAAATTCTAGCGGCTTCAAATCAGGCAGGAGAAAGCTGGTAGGCCCACATGTGAGAGAATGGGTCTGTGTGGTCAGTGTGCACCATATAAAAAAATCCTGGAGCACGCAGTGCATAATGAGAAAAAAAAAACTGGCCTTTTTTTTTAATTAAAATGCCGATTTGTGGTCTATTTTCGTATAGTATTTGTGGTTGTATTCTTGTTTTCTTGGTCTCATTTGATAGAATGGAAACTATATTATAGAAATAGAGGTGATTTTGATTAATTTTACTATAAAAAGAACCTGTAAATGGAGCACAAATTACGGGAAATGTTTGATTTTTGCCGATGTTCAAAAGTAAACAAATAATGTCATTGTCCAATAAATGTCCAAATAGCCATTCTAATATGCAGTCATGAATGGGTTGATGTAATTTTTTTAATTATTACAGTATTGCTGTAGTCTGCATAACAGTAAATCTTCTATTTTTTGTTTGAATAAAACTTCAAAATAAAAAGCAAGAGTAATATCACAGGGGCCTGGAGACATGACTGATGAACAAAGAAAATGTTATTTTAGAGCCAGGAATGTCTGCATTGTTCATTCTGGTCCTTATTTTGAAATTGTCATATTTTTTAATTTTCGTGAAATTGGCCAAATTGCAAATTTCTGACCATGTTATTGGGTAGTTGAAATCGATAAATGGGCAGTTTCTTGTACTCAATCGATGGAAAAAATGGAGTTCTGAAGAAATAGCTATGAGTTTGGTTGACTGGAATAATGGAATTAGCCGAAAATACGCCTCAAAGTGGGCAAAATCGCCGATTTGTAAATATCGCCGAGGTCGCTAACTTCACGGGAGCGTAATTCCGTCAGTTTTCCATCAAATTTAGTTTTTTTGGTGTCTTTACAATCGGAAAAAGATTCTCTATCATTTCATAAGAAATTTTTTTTTTTTTTTTGAAATTTTGCGACACCAGGAGACACCTCAGGATTGGGGGTTGCGACAGTCAAAGGGTTAATATGTACCTGCACACCAGCACAGTGTGCAAGTTTATTTAGGTACAGGTATACATAAGTATAATTATCATGGTATCTATAAAATGCGAAATAACTTTTAAAAACACTTGAAATTTTGGAGTTTATAGACATAATGGAGACTTAGTGCTTATGGATCTCACGGAGAATGTACACAAACCGGGTGGGGCACGGTGACCGTATTAGAAAGTCAGGTAGGGGGAGCTGTATAGATATTTTTGGTCATAATTTGAAATAACCGTATTAGCGGAATGCCGTAAAGCGAAATGCCATACAGCGGGGCCCTACTGTATATCAAATCAAATTTCCTCAATAAAATTAACTGAAATGCCATTAACCCTTTCAGGGTTTCCGACGTACTAGTACGGCTTACACACCAGGGTTATTATTGACGTACTAGAATGCATAAATTCTAGCGCCTTCAAATCTAGTGAAAAAAAGCTGGTAGGCCTACGTATGAAAGAATGGGTCTGTGGGGTCAGTGTGCACAGTATAAAAAAAATCCTGCAGCACACAGTGCATAATGAGGAAAAAAAACTGACCATGTTTTTGGTTTAAAACAGTGACTTTACAGTGCATTTTTGTATGGTATTTATGGTTGTATTCTAGTTTTCCTGGTCACATTTTATAGAATGGAAGACATATTACAGAAATTGAGATGATTTTCATTGGTTTCATAATGAAAAGTACCTTGAAATTGAGCTCAAAGTAGCAGAAATGTTCAATTTTTACCAAATTTCAAAAGTAAACAAATCATACCAAGCGTCCAATACACGTCAACTGGTGAGTCTAATATTCTTTTACAAGTGCACTGGTATTATTTATACCATTTCTACACTAATGTAGTAGTCTGCATAACAGTAAATCTTCTATTTTTTTGTGAGAATAAAAATTTAAAGTGGAAAGCAAAAGAGATGTAAGATGGGTCTGGGGACGTGACTAATGAACAGAGAAAATGTTATTTTAGTGCCAGGAATGTCTGTCTTGCTTATTCTGGACCCTATTTGGAAATTGGCATCTTCTGAAATTTGTGTGAAATTGGCAAAATTGCCAAATTCTGACCACTTTATTGGATAGTTGAAATCGGTAAATGGGTGGTTTCTCATACTCATTCGATAGAAAAAATGGAACTCTAGTGAAATAGATACGATTGACTAGTACACTGAAATTGGCTGAAAATAGGGCTCAAAGTGGGCGAAATCGTCGATGCGTAAACAGCATTGAAACCGCTAACTTTGTGGGAGCATAATTCCATAAGTTTTCATTCAAATTTCATACTTTTGGTGTCATTATGATCGGGAAAAGATTCTCTATCATTTCATAAGAAAAAATAATTTTTTTTTTTCCCAAAAAATTTTCAACCCTGAGAATGAGTTTAGGAGAGGGCCTCTCGACCCTGAAAGGGTTAATCCATTGCAGCCCCACAAAAAAAAAACATCCCAATATTTTTATTATTGGTTTTTAACCCTTAAACGGTCCAAACGTATATATACGTTCACTCGCGTAGCGCCCCAAATTTTTTGAGGAAAAAAAAAAATCTTTTCTTTTAAAAGGAAAAAAGAGCATATGGTACCCAGTCATCCCCAATTATTTTAATATGGCACACAGTGAGTGCGCACACCCATTCTCTCATGTCTAGGTGACTCAGGCTTATTGTGGCAATGATGAATGAATGACAAAGAAAACGTATATATACGTTTGGGGCGATACGCGCATGAGCGTATATATATGTTTGGACCGTTTAAGGGTTAAGTAAGAAAAATGTATTTATCAATAAGAAATATTGTATAAAAACATAATAAAAAAGAATGTAAAGAAATTAACTGGTTTTATAAAGTGTATTTACCTTGGAGATCAGACAACTTGAGCTAACAGAGGATGCTGGTAGAGATGGCGGGTGGAAAATCAGGCAGAGGAGATTGGCGAGTTTGTTTCGTCTCGCGCTTTTCGGTCACTTTCATTCGTCAAACTATCGTTTAATCGAGGCATTTACACTGATTTGTGTAATTATTGCAAAATTATTTTAACACCCTTTGCATTAAAATAATTTTGCAATAATTACATCATCCTCCTCTTCTTCTCAGCATTGTCCTTTGCACTTACTTTCTTCGGACCCATGGTTAGAAAAAAGAAATTTGGCAAAATAACTGCACAGAAACCACAAAATGCAAGCACATGAGAGATGCTTCCACGGCAAGGTAACCACGTGCACTGAAAATTAAGACGCAGGGTGTTGGGCGGATGTTGTGGCATTTGCTGCCAACTAGTGGTGATGTATCTGAAGCTTGCTCGTAACTTGGATTTTGTCTCAACTCAAAGCAAAAAATCGAAAAGCGAAGGCTCATAACTCGGAAAACTCGCATGTTGGGGCACTCGTAAATCTACTATATTATTATTATTATTATTATTATTATTATGGCATCCTCAAGACTATTAAGATACTCTTAGTGATTTTAATGTGAACCTGCACACCAGCATAGTTAGTTTATTTAGGTACAGGTACACATAAGTACAGTCGACCCTCAACTAACGGTGGCATTAGGTAATGGCAATTTTGTCTAACAGCGCTTTTTGCCATAGAAAAAATGCCTTAACCAATGGCGAAAAACTTAACCAACAACTTTTGTCCGGAACATTTCGATGTGCCCGGAGCGTGGCCTGAGCGGGCCGAGCCACTCCAAGAGTCACTGTGCCATTGGGTACAAGCTGTTGCGGTCGGTTTCCACGTGTGCCTCCCATATATTTTGGATTATTCCACTATTTCTAGTGCTTGTAACTGCTAAATAAGCCACCATGGGTCCCAAGAAAGCTTCTAGTGCCAAGCCTGTGTTAAAAAGGGTGAGAATTATGATGGAAATGTACATGTACATTGATACTCTTGTGTCCCATTTTAGGGAAATCCTAAGGGCACGTGAGAAACAGAGCTCTCTGGACAGCTGTTTTATGCAACAGGGGTCCAGTGACTCTCAAGCTGGTCTTAGTGGCATTAAAAAACCAAAGAGGGAGGTAACCCCACCAAAGGACTTGGTACCTGAAGTCCTTCTGGAAGGGGATTCTCCTTCCAAGCAATAGACAATTCTGAATTTCCCCTGCTGCTGGCACATCACTCAACAACAACTCCATAATGAAGGTAAGTGGCATTTAATAATTGTTTATTTTGCACGTCCCATTCCTTTCTATATAAGGAAATGTATATTTCATGTAATTTTTTTTTTTCAGACTTTGGGGTGTCAGGAACGGATTAATTCTATTTCAATTATTTCTTAAGGGGAAAATTAACTCGGCCAACGGCAATTTCAACCAACGGCAAGCCCTCTGAAATGGATTAATGCCATTGGTTGAGGGTCTACTGTATAATTATCAGAGTACATATATAAAACATGAAATAACTTTAAATTTTGGAAAGTCTCCAGACATAATGGAAAGATGCAATGCTCACGGAGAATGTAAACAAACCAGGTGGGATGCGGTGACTGTATTAGAAAGTCAGGAAGGAGCGGTATAGCGAGTTTTGGTCATAATTTGAAATGTCTGTATTAGTAGAATGCCGTAAGGCGAAACACCGTAAAGCAGGGCCCTGCTACATATGCATATTTTAGGCCTAGCTCTATTTTTTACTTAATACAGTGGACCCCCGCATACTGTACGCATCGCATACCGTACAATCCGCATACCGGTCGCTTTGATCGCAAAAATTTTGCCTCGCATACCGCCCAAAAACCCGCTCACCGCCCTTCGTCCGAGACGCGTCCAATGTGCGGCCTGAGCCAGCCTCATATGTTCCGCCGGTGGCATTGTTTACCAGCCAGCCTCCGCGGTAACATCCAAGCATACAATTGGAATATTTCATATTATTACAGTGTTTTCGGTGCTTTATCTGGAAAATAAGTGACCATGGGCCCCAAGAAAGCTTCTAGTTCCAACCCTACAGCAATAAGGGTGAGAATTCCAATAGAGATGAAGAAAGAGATCATTGATAAGTATGAAAGTGGAGTGCGTGTCGCCAACCTGGTCAGGTTGTACAAGAAACCCAAATCAACCATCTCTACTATTGTGGGCAACAGAAAGGCAATCAAGCAAGCTGTTCTTGCCAAAGGTTTAACTGTGTTTTCGAAACAGAGATCGCAAGTGATGGAAGATGTCGAGAGACTCTTATTGGTGTGGATAAATGAAAAACAGCTAGCAGGAGATAGCGTCTCTCAAGCGATCATAAGCGAAAAGGCTAGGAAGTTGCATGAGGATTTAATTAAAAAAATGCCTCCAACTAGTGATGATGTGAGTGAATTTAAGGCCAGCAAAGGTTGGTTTGAGAGATTTAAGAAGCGTAGTGGCATACATAGTGTGATAAGGCATGGTGAGGCTGCCAGTTCGGACCACAAAGCAGCTGAAAAATATGTGCAGGAATTCAAGGAGTACATAGAAAGTGAAGGACTGAAACCTGAACAAGTGTTTAATTGTGATGAAACAGGCCTGTTTTGGAAGAAAATGCCAAGCAGGACCTACATTACTCAGGAGGAAAAGGCACTCCCAGGACATAAGCCTATGAAAGACAGGCTTACTTTGTTGATGTGTTCCAATGCAACTGGTGATTGCAAAGTGAAGCCTTTATTAGTGAATCACTCTGAAACTCCCAGACCGTTCAGGCAAAAGAATGTCCTCAAGGAGAATTTGTGTGTGCTGTGGAGGGCAAACAGTAAGGCATGGGTCACTAGGGACTTTTTCTATGACTGGTTACACCATGCATTTGCCCCCAATGTGAAAGATTATCTAACTGAAAAGAAATTAGAACTTAAGTGCCTCCTGGTGTTAGACAATGCCCCTGGTCATCCTACAGACGTGGCACAGCGACTTTATTTTTTTTATTATCACACTGGCCGATTCCCACCAAGGCAGGGTGGCCCGAAAAAGAACATGAAATTCATTAAGGTGAAGTTTTTGCCTCCTAATACCACTCCTCTCCTGCAGCCCATGGACCAGCAGGTTATTGCAAACTTCAAAAAACTGTACACAAAAGCTCTGTTTGAAAGGTGCTTTGTAGTGACCTCAGAAACTCAAATGACTAAGAGACTTTTGGAGAGATCACTTTAATATCCTCAATTGTGTAAACCTTATAGGTAAGGCTTGGGAGGGAGTGACTAAGAAGACCTTGAACTCTGCTTGGAAGAAACTGTAGCCAGAATGTGTAAACAAAAGGGATTTTGAAGGGTTTGAGGCTAACCCTGAGAGGATTATGCCAGTTGAGGAATCCATTGTGGCATTGGGAAAGTCCTTAGGGTTGGAGGTTAGTATGGATGATGTGGAAGAGTTGGTGGAGGAGGACAATGAAGAACTAACCACTGATGAGCTGATAGATCAACTTCAACAGCAAGAGGCCAGACCTGAGGAAACTGGTTCAGAGGAGGGGAGAGAGAAATTGAAGAAGTTGCCTACTACAAAGATTAAGGAAATCTGTGCAAAGTGGCTTGAAGTGCAAACCTTCATGGATGAAAATCACCCTCACACAGCTATTGCAAGCCGTGTTGGCAACCTGTACACTGACAATGTTGTGAAACACTTTAGGGAAGTCTGTAGTGGAAGGAAGGCGGGGTAGGGGTCGGCCTAGGAAAGGTTGGAGGGAGGGGGTAAAGGAGGTTTTGTGTGCGAGGGGCTTGGACTTCCAGCAGGCATGCATGAGCGTGTTTGATAGGAGTGAATGGAGACAAATGGTTTTTAATACTTGACATGCTGTTGGAGTGTGAGCAAAGTAACATTTATGAAGGGATTCAGGGAAACCAGCAGGCTGGACTTGAGTCCTGGAGATGGGAAGTACAGTGCCTGCACTCTGAAGGAGGGGTGTTAATGTTGCAGTTTAAAAACTGTAGTGTAAAGCACCCTTCTGGCAAGACAGTGATGGAGTGAATGACGGTGAAAGTTTTTCTTTTTCGGGCCACCCTGCCTTGGTGGGAATCGGCCAGTGTGATAATAAAAAAAATAAAATATAAAGGAACGAGAGGTACAGGCCACTATGGACAGATATGTTGTGCGAAAGAAGTCCAGTGACTCTGAAGCTGGTCCTAGTGGCATTAAAAGAAGAAGGGAAGTAACCCCAGAAAAGGACTCGACACCTCAAGTCTTAATGGAAGGGGATTCCCCTTCTAAACACTAACACTCTCTCTCCCCTCCTCCCATCCCATCAATCATCACCAGATCTTCAATAAAAGTAAGTGTCATGTAATTGTGCATGCCTTTGTGTGTATTAAAATTAACATTTCATGTGGTAAAAAATTTTTTTTCATACTTTTGGGTGTCTTGCACGGATTAATTTGATTTCCATTATTTCTTATGGGGAAAATTCATTCGCATACCGAACATTTCGCATAACAACCAGCCCTCTTGCACGGATTAAGGTCGCTATGCGGGGGTCCACTGTACAGTGGACCCTCAGATATCGGCCGTTCCAAATATCGGCCACATCGGATTTCAGCTGCTTTTTTGGCCGAAATTCTATCCTGGATTTTGGCCCACAACTCGGAAATTGGTTGTAGTGGACACATCTGCCCACCACTCTGCCACATTCACGAGTCAATCTAACTGTGTCTCTGGGAGAGTTAGCAAGATTCCCTTCATTCATCCAAACGTTTCGTTATAATCCATTTTTTTCTGTGATTGTTTACTGAATGCAACTGCAAAATAAGCCACCATGGGCCCAAAGAAAGTTCCCAGTGCCAGCGCTTTGGTAAAGAAAGTGATTAACATGATAGAATTCAAGAAAGAAATTGTAGCAAAGTACGAGAGTGGCATTTGTTTAGCTGAGCTTGCCAGGATGTATGGGAAGTTGAAATCAACAATCACTTCCCCCTAGCAAAGAAAGTAGAAATCAAGGAAGTTAATGTTCTGAAAGGGGTAAATATGCTAACGAAACAAAGATCACCAATAACTGAAGATGTGGAGAAGTTACTGTCAGTGTGGATCAACGATAAACAATTAGCGAGAGACAGTGTTGTGGAGTCGATCATTTGTGAAAAGGCATGCAGATCTTGTGAATAAAATTCCTGGAAAGAGTGCTGCTGTTAGTGAATTTAAGGCCAGCAAAGGCTGGTTTGAGAGATTTAAGAAGTGAAGTGGCATACACAGTGTTGTAATGCATGGCGAGGCTACAAGTTCAGACAAACGTGTGGCTGAAGAATTTGTGCATGAATTCAAGGAGTACGTAGAGGCTGAAGGAGTCCTCCTCCAACTAGTGTTCAACTGTGACGAAACAGGCCTGTTTTGGAAGAAAATGCCAAAGAGGACCTACATCACGCAGGAGGAAAAGGCACTCCCAGGACACAAGCCTACGAAGGATAGGCTTACTCTTTTGTTCTGTGGTAATGCTAGTGGGGATTTCAAAGTGAAACCTTTACTGGTGTATCACTCTGAAAATCCCCGAGTATTCAAGAAAAACAATGTCGTCAAGAGTAAATTGTGTGTGTTGTGGAAAGCTAATAATAAGGCATAGGTCACAAGGCAAATTTTCATTGACTGAGTCCATGAAGTGTCTGGCCCCAGTGTGAAAAAATTACCTCCTGGAAAATAACTTGCCACTCAAGTGTCTCCTGGTACTGGACAATGCTATTGCTCATCCTCCAGACTTGGAAGACCAATTGTTTAAGGACTTCAATTTTATAACAGTGAAGTTCTTGCCTCCTACCAACAATCCTCTCATCCAGCCCATAGACCAGCTGGTCATTTCTAACTTCAAAAAACTCTACACGAAAGCAATGTTTCAAAAGTGCTTTGAAGTGACCTCAGACACTGAATTGACCCCAAGAAAGTTCTAGAGGAATCACTTTATTATCTTCCACTGCATAAGCCTTATAGGTAAGGCTTGACAGGAAGTGACTTCCAGGACTCTGAACTCTGCTTGGAGAAAATTGTGGCCAGAATGTGTCCTCGACAAGGATTTTGAAGGGTTTGAGGCTGACCCTGACAACCCTACGCCTGTTATGGAATCTACTGTCTTTGAGGAAGTCCACGGGGTTGAAGGCGAGTTGCCAGGATGTGGAAGAGTTGGAGGACAACCACAGGGAAGAGCTAACCACTGAAGAGCTGCAAGACCTACATCTGCAACAGCAACAGACCACAGCTGAGGAAATTGCTTCAGAAGAGGAGGAAGAGAGAGGGGAGAATGTGCCTTCTTTAGTGATTAACCCTTTGACTGTCGCAAGCCCTTTTCTGAAACTGTCATTCTATGTCGCAAAATTTAAAAAAAAAAAAAAAAAAAAAAAAAAAAAAAAAAAAAAAAAAAAAAAAAAAAAAAAAAAAAAAAAAAAAATTTCTTATGAAATGATAGAGAATCTTTTCCCGATGGTAACAACACCAAAAGTAGAAAATTTGGATGAAAACTCATGGAATTACGCTCCCACGAAGTTAGCCATCTCGGCGACATATACGCATCAGCGATTTCGCCGACTTTGAGCCCTAGTTTTGGCCAATTCCATTGTTCCAGTTGACCAAACTCATAGCTATTTCTTTAGAACTCCATTTTTTCTATCAATTGAGTACAAGAAACCGCCCATTTACCAAACTGAACTACCCAATAAAGTGGTGAGAAATTGGCAATTTGGCCAATTTCACGCACATTAAAAAAGATGCCAATTTCAAAATAGGGTCCAGAATAAACAAAGTAGACATTCTCTATGGCCCTCTTGTATTACTATTGCTTTCTATTTTGATTTTTTATTCATACAAAAAATACAAAATTTACTGTTATGCAGACTACTGTATTATTGAAAAAATGGTTCACTAGTGAAAGAATATAAGACTCCCCAGTTGATGTGTATTGGACGTGTGGTGTGATTTGCTTACTCTTGAACATTGGTAAAAATTGAACATTTCCGCTACTTTGAGCTCAATTTCAAGGTCGTTTTCATCGTGAAACTAATCAAAATCATCTCTATTTCTATAATATGTTTTCCATTTTATCATGTGATACCATGAAAACGAGAATACAACTATAAATACTATACGAAACTACACCTCAAAGTCGGCGTTATAATCCAAAAAAACAGTCAGAGTTTTTTCTTTCTCATTATGCACTGCGTGTTGAAGGATTTCTTTTATGTGGTGCACACTGACCACACAGACCCATTTTCTCACATATGGGCCTACCAGCTTTCTCCTGCTTGATTTGAAGCCGCTAGAATTACTGAGTATATATATACGTCCGAAACACTGGCTCGTAAGATGTATATATACGACCAAAACAGTCAAAGGGTTAAGGACATGTGTGCAAAAGTGGAGTGAGTTGCCAAGTTTTGTGGAGAAATATCACCCTGACCAAGCTCAAACAAGCCATATCTGCAACATATTCAGTGACAAAACCTTGTCCACTTCAGGCAAATCTTAAAGAGACGCCAGAAACAGACCTCTCTGGACAGGTCTTTGGTGCAACAGGGGTGCAGTGACTCTCAAGCTGATCCTAGTGGCAGTAAAATACAAAGAAGGGAAGTAACCCCAGAGAGGGCTTTGATACCGTAAGTCCTCATGGAAGGGGATTCCCCTTCAAAACAATAATCTCTCCTCCCTCTCCCCTTCTCGCCTTCTTCCATATGTCAACAAGTGTCTTCAGTAAAGGTATGTGAAGTTCATTTATTATTAAAATTACTGCCTTTATTTCTTTCTCATTGTTCTGTGTATGTAAAACTATAGTTAATTTTTAAAAATGTATTTTTTGTTAATATTTTTGGGTGTCTGGAATGTATTAATTGTATTTACATTAATTCTTATGGGAAATATTTCGGTTTTCGACCTTTTCGGATTTAGGCCAACCTTCTGGAATGCATTACGACCGATAACCAAGGGTCCACTGTATACGAAAGTGTAAATATATTATCAGGCTTTAACATGCATTTGAAAATGAAAAAAAAAAAAAATGACAATTCACTTGACCTAACCTGCTGTATAAGTGGGCCCTCCTGTATATGCTAAGCGTGATATGTGCATTTGGTTTTTAAAATTATACAGTACTGCATCGTGTATTTAATTTTTATAACAGTGTATTCACTTAAGTATAGTATTAGTACACCTCAATGTGGACAGATTGTAGGATGCTAACTTACCACATTTCGTAGTGCAGACAGCATGTGACAAAATGTAGAACTATGATTGTTCCAAGATAAAGAAAGCATTCCTTCACCCATTTTGGCCAATCACGTGATTTCACTTCTGCAAGTTAAATATAAAATCAAAATTAAATGAATATAATGCAGCAAACATGTCTTTCCTAAAAACAATGATTATCAACTCCAAATCCTAAAAATATATTAACCTATACCATTTACTTTTGTATAATACTGACTGACAAATTAATTTGCAAAAAAAAAAAAAAAAAAAAAAATCATAATATGCAGGGCTTCTATCAGCCCTAATTAGTGAACTGGTGTTGATGCAGCACACTTTATTACAGTTTATTTACACTTTTTGGTGTTAAAGCATGCTTTATTAACACTTATTAGTATTATTACATTCGTTGAAAGCACTTAAGAGGTTGTAACATACCCAAAATCTTTGAAAAAATATTACATAAATGAGTCTTCTCCTAATTATCTCACAATATACTTAATCCCTGCCATGACTGATGCAGTTATACAAATGCTCAAATTGCTATATACTGTATATATGCAGCACATGAAAAAATTAATATCCTCTGGGGCTCTTCACAGACCTATGGAAAGCATTTGATACAGCAGACCACAATATTTTGCTCCTTCAACTAGAACACTATGGGGTCAGAGGACAGACCCTCAAATACCTAAAATCTTACACAGTAAGGCCCCGCTTTACGGCGTTTTGCCTTACGGCGTTCCGCTAATATGGCAATGTCAAATTATGACCAAAATTTGCTATACAGCAAGCGGTCTTTCAAATACGGCGCCCCCCACCCGGTTTGTTTACATTTTCTGTGACTACATCTGTTATGTCAGGAAACTTTCCAAAATTTCAAGTGTTTTTAAAGTTACTGCATATTTTATATGTACTCTGATAATTATACTTATGTGTACCTGTACCTAAATATACTTACACACTGTGCTGGTGTGCAGGTACACATTCAAATCGCTAAGTCTCTCTCTACTCATGACGCCCTAATACTACGTAATAATAATCACTCTTGGGCACACTAAATGTCTTATTTTACATCAATATAGGCATTTTCATTAATCCATCTATGATATTTTCCTCGAAATTATATATGAAACCCATTACATAGTATATAAACATGATACATACAATCACAGAATAAAAATTTATGTAAATATAAGATTTGTTTACAAAGCGGCTGTGTAGGAAGTGTTGGAAGAATTACGTTTTCTCTAGTCAAACACTGGGGGGCAACTGTAGAAAAATATTCTTTTCGTATGCCTTTACTCTATATATAGCAATTCATGACCCTTGTGGGTTTAGTGCTTTTTATAATAATAATAATACATATTATTATAATTAATATTAATAATAATAATAATATTATTATCTTCATTCACTCTAAAAAAGGTGTGTTGCTGTTTGTTTATTCTGAACTAACTTGTACAACTTGTACACAATGTAAGAGTATTTGTATTGTGAAGTAATTATTATTATAATAAAAGAAATATTGAGGTAAATGTTTTACAAACTCTTACAAACGTACGTGAATGAACTAAAAATAGACACATATTAATACACATTTATTTCACCTGGCCAAGTGATCAACCACTACCTGTTCAGTTTGTGTTCTTACATTGTCTCAACTCTGTATCTCGTTCTCTCTCTCGTTTACTCTTTCGTTAACTAGTTGGCTCTCACTGACGATGGCGTCTAAGGTTAGCTGTAATAAAAAGAGGAGTCATAAGCCTCTTGCTTTAAGTGCCAAGTTAGAGGATGATGGTGTGCCATTCTGATTTTATTCAATAAACATCCTGCCACTCACCTCTCAAACATTAATATTAATATTTTAAGGTAAGTAATAAGTGTACTGTGTGTATCTTACCTTTTATTGTGCTTTTAATGCCTATTTCTATTGCTAACTTAATATAAGTTAGAGTAAACTTGTTGTCTGGCATTTATTGCATATTTTATGTGTACTCTGATAATAATACTTGTGGAGCTGTGTGGTAGCCGGGTGGAGGGACAACATTACGTTTTCTCTGCTCAGCCATCAGAGAAAACGTGTATGAATCTGCGTTTGGCCCAGCAACTCCCCCACTCCACTTTTGTTTACAATTTTCGGCATGAATTATTCATTACTTCTACATTTGTTTATGATGGCATCTAAAGGTAGTTGATAGAAATGATTAAATTCAGAGAAGAAAGTATGTCGATGTTAATAATATGGCTCTGGGCCATGGTGTAGGTAGCCAGTAGGTGTAGCCCAGGCAGGCTACACCTACCGGCTACCTACACTGACTTCCTACAAATAAATACTACTCACCTCTCTTCCTATATTAAGACTACACATATTTTAAGGTAAATAATGAGTGTACTGTATGTGTATTTTACCTCTCTGAGATGTTTTAAATATCGTATACAGTAAGGCCCCGCTTTATGGCGTTTCACCTTACGGCGCTCTGCTAATATGGCGATGTCAAATTATGACCAAAATTTGCTATACGGCAAGCGGTCTTTCAAATATGGTGCCCCCCACCCGGTTTGTTTACATTTTCCGTGACCAAATCTATTATGTCAGGAAACTTTCCAAATTTTCAAGTGTTTTAAAGTTACTGCATATTTTATACATACTCTGATAATTATACTTATGTGTACCTGTACCTAAATATACTTACACACTGTACTGGTGTGCAGGTACACATTAAAATCGCTAAGAGTCTCTCTACTCATGGCGCCCCAATACTACGTAATAATAATCACTCTTGGGCACACTAAATGTCTTATTTTACATCAATATAGGCATTTTCATTAATCCATCTATGATATTTTCCTCAAAATTATATATGAAACCCATTACATAGCATATAAACATGATACATACACTCACAGAATAAAAATTGATGTAAATATGAGATTTGTTTACAAAGCAGCTGTGTAGGTAGTGTCGGAAGAATTACGTTTTCTCTAGTCAAACACTGGGGGGTAACTGTAGAAAAAATATTCTTTTCGTATGCCTTTACTCTATATATAGCAATTCACGACCTTTGTGGGTTTAGTGCCTTTTATTATAATAATAATAATTTATTATTATTATTAATATTAATAATAATGATATTATTATTATTATTATTATCTTCATTCACTCTAAAAATGGTGTGTTGCTGTTTGTTTCTTCTGAACTAACTTGTACAACTTGTACACAATATAAGAGTATTTGTACTGTGGGGTAATTATTATAATAAAAAAATATTGAGGTAAATGTTTTACAAACTCTTACAAATGGACGTGAATGAACTAAAAGTAGACATATTAATATGCATTTATTTCACCTGACCAAGTGATCGTACACTACCTGTTCAGTTTGTGTTCTTACATTGTCTCAACTCTGTATCTCGTTCTCTCTCTCGTTTACTCTTTCCTTAACCCTTTGACTGTCGCGGCCGTATATATACGTTTGCGAGGTACCGTGTTTGACGTATATATACTCATAAATTCTAGCGGCTTCAAATCAGGCAGGAGAAAGCTAGTAGGCCCACATGTGAGAGAATGGGTCTGTGTGGTCAGTGTGCACCACATAAAAAAAATCCTGGAGCACGCAGTGCATAATGAGAAAAAAAAAACTCCGACCGTTTTTTTTAATTAAAATGCCGACTTTGTGGTCTATTTTCGTATAGTATTTGTGGTTGTATTCTCGTTTTCTGGTCTCATTTGATAGAATGGAAACTATATTATAGAAATGGAGGTGATTTTGATTAATTTTACTATAAAAAAAACCTGGAAATGGAGCACAAAGTACAGGAAATGTTTGATTTTTGCCCATGTTCAAAAGTAAACAAATGATGTCATTGTCCAATAAATGTCCAAATAGCCATTCTAATACGCAGTCATGAATGGGTTGATGTAATTTTTACAATTATTACAGTATTGCAGTAGTCTGCATAACAGTAAATCTTCTATTTTTTGTTTGAATAAAATTTCAAATAAAAAGCAAGAGTAATATCACAGGGACCTGGAGACATGACTGATGAACAAAGAAAATGTTATTTTAGAGCCAGGAATGTCTGCATTGTTCATTCTGGACCTTATTTTGAAATTGTCGTATTTTTTAATTTTCGTGAAATTGGCCAAATTGCAAATTTCTGACCATGTTATTGGGTAGTTGAAATCGGTAAATATGCAGTTTCTTGTACTCAATCGATAGAAAAAATAGAGTTCTGAAGAAATAGTTATGAGTTTGGTTGACTGGAATAACGGAATTAGCCGAAAATAGGGCTCAAAGTGGGCGAAATTGCCGATTTTTAAATATCGCCGAAGTCACTAACTTCGCGAGAGCGTAATTCCGTCAGTTTTCCATCAAATTTCGTTTTTTTGGTGTCTTTACAATCGGGAAAAGATTCTCTATCATTTCATAAGAAAAAATAATTTTTTTTTTTTTCGAAAATTTTGCGACACCAGAAGCAACTTCAGGATTTGGCCCTTCGACAGTCAAAGGGTTAACTAGTTGGCTCTCATTGACGATGGCGTCTAAGGTTGGCTGTGATAAAAAGAGAAGTCGTAAGCCTCTTGCTTTAAGTGCCAAGTTAGAGGATGATGGTGTGCCATTCTGATTTTATTCAATAAACACCCTGCCACTCACCTCTCACACATTAATATTAATATTTTAAGGTAAGTAATAAGTGTACTCTGTGTGTATCTTACCTTTTATTGTGTTTTAATGCCTATTTCTATTGCTAACTTAATATAAGTTAGTGTAAACTTGTTGTCTGGCATTTATTGCATATTTTATGTGTGCTCTGATAATAATACTTGAGGACCTGTGTGGTAGCCGGGTGGAGGGACAACGCTATGTTTTCACTGCTCAGCCATCAGAGAAAACGTGTATGAATCTGCGTTTGGCCCAGCCACTCCCCCACTCTGCTTTTGTTTACAATTTTCGGCATGAATTATTCATTAATTCTACCTTCGTTTATGATGGCATCTAAAGGTAGTTGTTAGAAATTATTAAATTCAGTGAACACAGTATGTCGATGTTAATAATATGGCTCTGGGCCACAGTGTAGGTAGCCGGTAGGTGTAGCCCAGGCGGGCTACACCTACCGGCTACCTACACTGACTTCCTACAAATATATACTACTCACCTCTCTTCCTATATTAAGACTACACATATTTTAAGGTAAATAATGAGTGTACTGTACAGTGGACCCCTGGTGTTCGATATTAATCCGTTCCTGAGAGCTCATTGAATACCGATAATATCGAAAACCGAATCAATTTTCCTCATAAGAAATAATGAAAATCAAATTAATCCGTGCAAGACACCCAAAAGTATGAAAAAAAAAATTTTTACTACATGAAATATTAAGTTTAATGCAATAGAATAATTACAATAACAATAAAATAATTGACACTTACCTTTAATGAAGATCTGGTGATGATTGATGGGATGGAAGGAGGGGAGAGGTGTTAGTGTTTAGAAGGGGAATCCCCTTCCATTAGGACTTGAGGTACCAAGTCCTTGTCCAGGGTTACTTCCCTTCTTCTTTTAATGCCACTAGGACCAGCTTGAGAGTCACTGGACCTCTGTTGCACAACAAATCTGTACCCCCCGTTCCTTTATGATTTGTCTAAAATGGGCCACAACATTGTCATTGTAATAGCTGTGTTAGGGTGATTTTCATCCATAAAGGTTTGCACTTCAACCCACTGTGCACACATTTCCTTAATTTTTAAAGTAGGCACAATGTATTCCACAACTGGTATAGGCTTCTCAGGGTTAGCCCCAAACCCTTCAAAATCTTTCTTAATTTCCATACTAATTCTCACCCTTTTTACCACAGGGTTGGCACTAGAAGCTTTCTTGGGGCCCATGGTGACTTATTTTGCAGAAACAAGCACCAAACACAGTGATAATATGGAGAATATGGAATGTACCGAATGTATCCTTAGATGCGAGCACACTGGCTGGCTTGTAAACACTGGCACACAAGGGGCAGTTCAGGCCACATGTGGACAGGTCTCGAACGAATCGTATTGAATACCGGGTTTTCAATCGAATACAGAGGAAAATTTTTTGTGATATAATGCATCGAATACCAGTTTTATCAAATACCGGGGGTCCACTATGTGTATTTTACCTCTCTGGGATGTTTTAAATATCGTATATTAAGTATGAGACGGGGAGCCAGGGCTACCTACACCTGGGCTACCTGCACCTGACTTCCTACAAATAAGTACTACTCACCTCTCTCCCTACATTAAGAATATAATTTAGTGTAAACTTGTTGTCTGGCATTTATATGCATTTATAAATGGAAAAAAATGGTGTTCTGCCTTCCGGCGATGTCTGCTTTCCGGGGACAGCCTGGAACCTAACCCGCCGTATAAGTGGGGCCCTACTGTATTAGCAGTAGACACCAATATGTCTCCACAAATAATGTGACCTCGACTACTCAGCCTGTAGCCGTTGGAGTGTCACAGGGCAGTGTCCTTGGCCCTTTGCTTTCTCATTAACATCAATAATTTCATCTCCTTAACCCTTCCACTGTTCAGACCCCCTATCTAAAATTTGTCCATAATGTCCAAGAATTAAAAAAAAATTATATTCTTAAGAAATGGTAGAGAATCTTTTTCTGAAGGTAATAAAACAAAAGTACAAAATTTCATGGAAAATTGATGAAATTACGCTTTTGCTTAGTTTGTTGTGTCAGTGATTTTTAAGAATCGGCCAATACACCCACTGAGTCCTATTACAGGCTAATTATATTGTTCCAGTCAACCAAATTTTTAGCTATTTTGCTAGTATGTTTTCCACTTTTTTTACTGAGCACAAAAAATTGATCAATCCACTATTTCAACTACCCAATAAAGTGATCAGAAACTGGTAATTTGGCCGGTTTCACACAAATTTCAAAATAGGGTCCAGAATATACAATGTAGGCATTCCTGGCACTAAAATAACGTTTTCTCTTTCCATTAGTTATGTTCCAAGGCTTTACACATGAATTCCATTTTGATTTTTATTCTCACAAAGAATTTTTATTCACACAAAAAACAGAAGATTTACTGTTATGAAATACAGCCTCTCCTCACTTAAGACAGAGTTACATTCCTAAGACCATGTCGGTAAATGAATTCATCGTGAGGAGAATACTGTAATGGTAGTGGGTTTCTGTCAACCATCTTTAATATTGTTTTAATGTCACCTTCACACCATTTATAACATTTCTGGTATATTTTTAAATGTTTATACAGTAGTGTACTGTATACTGTAATACAAAGAATAGAGGAAATCTGCTCTAATATACATTATTTAGGCATGCATACTGGTCAGAGAGCCCATCATAAGTCCGAGTCGTCTGTAAACGGGTACATCGCTAAGTGAGGAGGCTTTATTGTAATAATTGTATAAACAATATCAGCACATTTGTGAACGCATGTCAGACCCACCATCTGGACGTATATTGGACAAATGATGTGATTTGTTTACTCTGGAATATCAGCAAAAATCGAATATTTCCGCTACTTTCAGCTCAGTTTCGAGTTATTTTCAGTCCTGAAACCAATCAGAATCATCTCTATTTCTGTAATATGTCAGGAGACTGAAAGATACCCAAGATCCTGTGATTTATGTTGAAACAAGCCTGGAGCTACAAGAAGTTCAGAGGTACCTCAGGGTCTCCTCAGCAATAATCAAGAATGTCCTTACAGCTGTGTTATAAAGATGCAGCTAAGATAATCCATCACATCACATATTGCTTCGAATTTCAGACTTTTTGAATTTAGAACTAGCTCCTGGAATGGATTAAGTTCGATTTTTGAGGTTCCACTGTACATGACACTTACCTTTATTGAAGATCTGGTGATGATTGATGGGATAGGAGGAGGGGAGAGTGTGGAAGTTATTGTTTAGAAGGGGAATCCCCTTCCATTAGGACTTGAGGTATCAAGTCCTTTTCTGGGGTTACTTCCCTTCTTTTAATGCCACTAGGACCAGCTTGAGTCACTGGACCTCTGTCGCACAACAAATCTGTCCATAGAGATCTGTACCTCCCGTTCCTTTAAGACTTTCCTTAAATGGGCCATAACATTGTCATTGTACAGGTTGCCAACACGGCTTGCAGTAGCTGTGCCAGGGTGATTTTCATCCGTAAAGGTTTGCAGTTCAACCCACTTTGCACACATTTCCTTAATCTCTTTTTTCAATTCCATACTAATTCTTGCCCTTTTTACCACAGGGATTGCACTAGAAGTTTTCTTGGGGCCCATGGTGACTTATTTTGCAGTTACAAGCACTAAAAACACTGGGATAATGTGAAATGTACCGAATATATATGTAGATGCAACCGCACTGGCTGGCTTGTAAACACTGGCGTTGAGGCCACACATGGGATGCATCCCAGATGAATCATGCAAGGCGAGTTGTTTATCGTGAGGCGAGGCAAAATTTTTGTGTTCAAATGCTTCACATGGTGGCTTTAACGCAACGCGATGCGTTTGTAAGGCGGGGGTCCACTGTATATTTGTTTGGGCTTCCGTATTAGATTAGCAAGTGCTGAGGTGCATCATTTAGTTAGTTCTTTTGTTATTAGGCCCTGTCTGAATTGTTTTTCATGTACAATTTGTAAGCCAGAGGCTGTTTAGTCTCTTTGCTGAGATCTGCTTTGTTTTCATAGCTGTCTGCTAACTCACCCAGCCAGTCAGTATTACATAAGGCAGTAATAAAATTATTTACTGACAACTCATCGTGCAGTCGAAAAGAGATCTTAGTCGTGTACTGAGGCAGTCTACCTAAGTTGATTATGAGAAAAGTTGGGAAATGGTCTGCAGTGTTGTCTGTGATTATGCCTGCTTTTAGTGGAGATATAGTATTGGTCCAGATATGATCACATAGTGAGGCACTTGTCTCTGTGATTCTTGTAGGTTTAGTTATAGATGGTAGTAGCAAACAGTTGCTGATAGTGTTTGTGAAATCAGCTACCTGGGGGTCTGCTGCTTGAATGAGGTTTATATTAAAGTCACCAGCAAATAGCAGGTTGTGTTTATTCATCTTTGAGTCAGTTATCATGTTTCTTAAGCTGTCACTAAATGTGTAAGTACAGTAGGGCCCCACTTATATGGCAGGTTAGGTTCCAGGCTATCGCCAGAAAGCAGACATCGCTGGAAAGCAGAACGCCATTTTATCCATTTTTAAATGCATATAAATGCCAGACAACAAGTTTACACTAAATTATATTAAGTTAGTAATAGAACTAGGCATTAAAAACACAAAAAGTATAATACATACACAGTACATTCATTACTTATCTTTAAGTATTTGCAATCTTAAAATAGGGCGAGAGATGAGTAGTACTTATTTGTAGGAAGTCAGGTGTAGGTAGCCCTGGCTCCCCGTCTTATACTTCATATACGATATTTAAAACAGCCCAGAGAGTTAAAATACACATACAGTACACTCACTATTTACCTTAAAATATGTGTAGTCTTAATGTAGGAAGAGTGGTGAGTAGTATTTATTTGTAGAAAGTCAGTGTAGGTAGCACCGGCTCCCCATCTCATACTTAATATACGATATTTAAAACAGCCCAGAGAGCTTAAATACACATACAATACGCTCATTATTTACCTTAAAATATGTGTAGTCTTAACCCTTTGAGGGTCGACAGGCCCTCTCCGAAACTCGTTCTCAGGGTCGGCCAAATTTAAAAAAAAAAAAAATTATTTTCTCTTATGAAAAGATAGAGAATCTTTTCCCGATCATAAGGACACCAAAAGTTTGAAATTTGATAGAAAACTTACGGAATTATGCTCTCGCAAAGTTAGCGGTCTCGGCGATGTTTACGCATCGGCGATTTTGCCCACTTTGAGCCCCATTTTCGGCCAATTTCACTGTACTAGTCGACAAAAAACATGAATATTTCGATAGAACTCCATTTTTTCTATCGAATGGATGCAAGAAACCACTCATTTATGAAATTCAACTATCCAGTACAGTGGTCAGAATTTAGCAATTTTGCCAATTTCACACAAATTTCAAAAGATGCCAATTTCGGAATAGGGTCCAGAATAAACAAGAAAGACATTCCTGGCACTAAAATGACATTTCCTCTAGACATTAGTCATGTCTCAAGTCCCTTCTTATATTCTTTTGCTTTCCACTTTGAATTTTTATTTTCACAAAAAATATAAGATTTACTGTTATGCAGACTACTGCATTAGTGTAAAAAATGGTATAAATATTATTGGTGCACTTGTGAAAGAATATTAGACTCACCAGTTGACGTGTATTGCACGCTTGGCACGATTTGTTTACTTTTGAAGTTTGGTAAAAATCGAACATTTCTGCTACTTTGAGCTCAATTTCAAGGCACCTTTCTTTGTAAAACCAGTCAAAATCATCTCAATTTCTGTAATATGTCTTCCATTCTATAAAATGAGACCAAGAAAACTAGAATACAACAATAAATACCATACGAAAATACACTGCAAAGTCGCTGATTTATTCAAAAAAAATGGTCAAAGTTTTTTTTTTCTCATTATGCACTGTGTGCTGCAGGATTTTTTTTAGACTGTGCACACTGACCACATAGACCCATTCTTTCATATGAAGGCCTACCAGCTTTCTCCCACTAGATTTGAGGCCGCTAGAATTTATGAGTACTAGTACGTCAAAAACCCCTACGCGTAAATCGTACTAGTACGACGAAAACCCTCAAAGGGTTAATGTAGGAAGAGAGGTGAGTAGTATTTATTTGTAGGAAGTCAGTGTAGGTAGCCAGTAGGTGTAGCTGGTAGGTGAAGCCCGCCTGGGCTACACCTACCGGCTACCTACACTGTGGCCCAGAGCCATATTCTTAGCATCGACTTACCTCGTTTACAGAATTTAATTGTTTCTAACAACTACCTTCAGATGCCATCATAAACGAAGGGAGAAGTAATGAATAATTCACACCGAAAATTGTAAACAAAAGCAGAGTGGGGAGTGGCTGAACCAAACGCAGATTCATACACATTTTCTCTGGTGCCTGACCAGAGAAAACAATGTTATCCCTCCGCCCATCTACGACACAGGTCCACAAGTATTATTATCAAAGCAATAAATGCCAGACAACAAGTTTACACTAACTTATATTAAGTTAGCAATAGAAATAGGCATTAAAAACACAATAAAAGGTAAGATGCACACAGAGTACACGTATTACTTACCTTAAAATATTAATATTTATGTATGAGAGGTGAGTGACAGGGTGTTTATTGAATAAAATCAGAATGGCACACCATCATCCTCTAACTTGGCACTTAAAGCAAGAGGCTTACAACTCCTCTTTTTTCACAGCTAAGCTTAGACGCCATTGTCAATGAGAGCCAACTAGTTAACGAAAGAGTAAACAAGAGAGAGAACTAGATACAGAGTTCAGACAATGTAAGAACACAAAATGAACAGGTAATGGGCGATCACTCTGTCAGGCGAAATAAATGCGTATTAATATGTGTCTGCTTTTAGTTCATTCACGTACGTTTGTAGAGTTTGTAAAACTTTTACCTCACAATATTTTATTATAATAATAATTACCTCACAATACAAATAGTCTTCCATTGTGTACAAGTTGTACAAGTTAATACATTATTATTATTATAATCAAAAAGAAGCACTAAACCACAAGGGCTATACAGCAACTAGTACAGAATAACCAAACAGCAACACTCCCATTCTCATGCAACACACCATTTTTAGAGTGAGTGATGATGATGATGATATTATTATAATACAAAAGCGCTAAACCCACAAGGGTCATGAATTGCTATATATAGAGTGAAGACATACGAAAGAAGTATTTTTCTACAGTTATCCCCCAGTCTATGATTAGAGAAAACAATTCTTCCGACACTACCTACACAGCCACTTTGTAAACAAATCTCATATTTATGTCAATTTTTATTCTGTGAGTGTATGTATCATGTTTATATGCTATGTAATGAGTTTCTTATAAAATTTTAAGGAAAATATCATAGATGGGTTAATGAAAATGTCTATATTAAAATAAAATAAGACATTTAATATGCCCAAAAGTGATAATTATTACGTATTATTGGCGTCATGAGTAGAGAGAGACTTAGCGATTTTAATGTGTACCTGCACACCAGCACAGTAAGTATATTTAGGTACAGGTACACATAAGTATAATTATCAGTGTACATATAAAATACGCAATAACTGTAAAACGCTTGAAAATTTGGAAAGTTTCTGGATATAATAGATGTCACGGAGAATGTAAACAAACCAGGTGGGGCGCGCCGTATTTGACAGACTGCTTGCCGTATGGCAAATTTTGGTCATAAATTGACATCGCCATATTAGTGGAACGCCGTAAGACAAAATGCTGTAAAGCGGGGCCCTACTGTATTTGTGTGAGGTACGTACATATACTTATGTGTATACATATATGTATGCAAGAGTTACAGTACTGAAACCTGCAGTTTTTCCATTCACCACAAAAAAATAGGAAAATCCCCAAAATTAAAAGAATTACATCCTAGGAGAACTTCCTTGATGGTAGCAAGAGGCTCTTGATCCCAGGAATTTAGTCTGCCCTGTTCTTTCTTGACTCTAACCTTAATGTCAGGTTTTAGGAGATCTTATTCAACCAACACCACCCTCATTAATCTGATGGACTACCCGAGAACTATAATGTTGCTAGGGAACTTCATAGGTATGGTAACCTTAGCCTTGCAAAAGGCCTTCGATACGGTCAACCTCAATATATTATATAAGAGACTACAAGCTATCGGCATGGGTTCTGTAGATTGGTTTAAGTCCTACTTGAGCAACAGGAAACAATTTATCAAGAACAACACAGAATCAGAACCCCTGCCAATAGCATGTGGGGCTCCTCAAGGTAGTATTCTGTTATGTAAACTCCCTTTGTAGGCAGGTGTAAACTCCCTTTGTAGGCAGATGACAGTGCTCTGTTAGTGTCAGGTAAAGACCCACAATATCTTGCTAATGAACTATCACTAAAACTAGAGTCCTGTAACAAATGCTTAGTAAACAACAAATTATCATTACACCTCTGGAAAAAGGAAGCCATACTTTTTGGGACAAAGCATAAACTGAAAAGGATATATAATTTTAATGTCCAGAGTAACTGGGAACCAATCATTACAGTATCTTCAGCGAAATATCTGGAAATCCCCTTTGTCCCAAGCATGTCAGGATAACTAAAAGGGAACAGGGTAGTGAAGAAAGTGAACACTAGGCTAAAATTCCTCTACAGACAGGCACACTGTCTACCTACTGGGGCTCACAGGACCTATATCTAGCACTTAATAAACCTTTAATAACCCAACAAAAAGCGGCAGTGTGGATGATCACAAACTCCAGCGCCAGACTACACACCCTACCACTCTTCAACAGCTTGAACTTACTTAATATACAAAATACACACACTTATTATTGTGCCTACTATATATACAGAACATTAAACTCCAATATCAACCCTCCACTCAAACTTCTCCTAGACAGCTTCAACAGAACACAAAGGCATAACATGAGGCACAAAACGCTTTGACATCCCTTGTGTCCGTTTCTCGCTATGCAAAAATGCAATGCACATAATGGGCCTGAAGATCTGGAATGCTTTGCCCGAAACAGCAAGAAGTCCCTTGGCCACAAATCAATTTAGGACTACGTATACACAAAAATCATCTCATCTCTCAATAACAACCAAA
The DNA here is from genome assembly GCF_026875155.1 of Cherax quadricarinatus. Taxonomy (NCBI): domain Eukaryota; kingdom Metazoa; phylum Arthropoda; class Malacostraca; order Decapoda; family Parastacidae; genus Cherax; species Cherax quadricarinatus. Next base: position 95,548,222 of record NC_069402.1, read on the forward strand.
CCCACACTATATTAACCCTTTGACTATTTCTGTTGTATATATACGTCTTACGAGGTACCGTGTTTGACGTATATATACTCAAATTCTAGCGACTTCAAATCAAGCAGGAGAAAGCTGGTAGGACCACGTGTGAGAGAATGGGTCTGTGTGGTCAGTGTGCGCCATATAAAAAAAATCCTGAGGCACACAGTGCATAATGAGAAAAAAAATCTCCGACCATTTTTTTAATTAAAATGTCTACTTTGTGGTCTATTTTCATATAGTATTTATGGTTGTATTCTCGTTTTCTTGGTCTCATTTGATAGAATGGAAAACATATTATAGAAATAGAGGTGATTTTGGTTGGTTTTACTATAAGAAGAACCTGGAAATGGAGCTCAAAGTAGGGGAAATGTTTGATTTTTGCCGATGTTCAAAAGTAAACAAATGATGTCATTGTCCAATAAATGTCCATCTAGCCATTCTAATATGCGGTCACGAATGGGTTAACATTATTTGTACAATTATTACAGTATTGCAGTAGTCTGCATAACAGTAAATCTTCTATTTTTTGTTTGAATAAAAATTCAAAATAGAAAGCAAGAGTAATATCAGAGGAGCCTGTACTGATGAACAAAGAAAATGTTATTTTAGAGCCAAGAATGTCTGCATTGTTCATTCTGGACCTTATTTTGAAATTGTCATATTTTTTTAATTTTCGTGAAATTGGCCAAATTGCAAATTTTTGACCCAGTTACTGGGTAGTTGAGATCAGTAAATGGGCAGTTTCTTGTACTCAATCGCTAGAAAAAACGGAGTTCTAAAGAAATAGCTATGAGTTTGGTCAACTGGAACAATGTAATTACCCGAAAATAGGGCTCAAAGTGGGCGAAATCGCCGATTTGTAAATATCCCCGAGGTCGCTAACTTCGCGGGAGCTTAATTCCGTCAGATTTTCATCAAATTTCGTTTCCTTGGTGTCATTACAATCGGGAAAACATTCTCTATCATTTCATAAGAAAAAATAATTTTTTTTTTTAAATTTTGCGACACCAGGAGACACCTCAGGATTGGGGGTTGTGACAGTCAAGGGGTTAAACTAACCAAATTTAAAGAAACTCTTCCAAATATTTTATTATCCCTTAACTGACACCAGTCATTCCATCTATCATCATTCTATCATGCAGGAGGAGCCACATGTCTATGGTGCATCCAATAAAATAAGCCGACTCTTGGATGTCACTAGCGCACGCCTCTGGCTGGGTTACAAGTATCTTTGGCAGGTTAAATCACCACCACCAGATGTAGACCAAATGAAACGTAAACTTTGCCAGATGGACTATTGTCATACCCTGCGTCATTATGTATTGGCGAGTGATAAAATTAATGAATTCAGAGACAACTCACTCTGAAATGCTCAACATATGTCTAAGTATTTTACCCACAGTGGTATATTACAGACCATTCTGGAAAAATACCCTGACTTTGCTCCCTGTAAATGAAGCATTACCACTTGTGTGTGTGTTGTGTGTATGAGTGTGTGTGTGTTAGTGTGTGTGTGTGTGTGTGTGTGTGTTAGTTACCATTTGGGTCCTAGGCACATGTCAATTAGACACTAGGCCTGTTGTATGTGCATGTGTGTGTGTGTGTGTGTGTGTGTGTGTGTGTGTGTGTGTGTGTGTGTGTGTGTGTGTGTGTGTGTGTGTGTGTGTGTGTGTGCTAGTTATCATTCTGCCCTAGGCACATGTGTGTGTTAGTTAGTTAGTTACCATTTGGTCCTAGGCACATGTCGATTAGACACTAAGCCTGTTGTATGTGCATGCATATGTATGTATGTGTGTGTGTGTGTGTGTGTGTGTGTGTGTGTGTGTGTGTGTGTGTGTGTGTGTGTGTGTGTGTGTGTGTGTGTGTGTGTGTACTCACCTAGTTGTACTCACCTAGTTGAGGTTGCGGGGGTCGAGTCCGAGCTCCTGGCCCCGCCTCTTCACTGATCGCTACTAGGTCACTCTCCCTGAGCCGTGAGCTTTATCATACCTCTGCTTAAAGCTATGTATGGATCCTGCCTCCACTACATCGCTTCCCAAACTATTCCACTTACTGACTACTCTGTGGCTGAAGAAATACTTCCTAACATCCCTGTGATTCATCTGTGTCTTCAGCTTCCAACTGTGTCCCCTTGTTACTGTGTCCAATCTCTGGAACATCCTGTCTTTGTCCACCTTGTCAATTCCTCTAAGTATTTTGTATGTCGTTATCATGTCCCCCCTATCTCTCCTGTCCTCCAGTGTCGTCAGGTTGATTTCCCTTAACCTCTCCTCGTAGGACATACCTCTTAGCTCTGGGACTAGTCTTGTTGCAAACCTTTGCACTTTCTCTAGTTTCTTCACGTGCTTGGCTAGGTGTGGGTTCCAAACTGGTGCCGCATACTCCAATATGGGCCTAACGTACACGGTGTACAGGGTCCTGAATGATTCCTTATTAAGATGTCGGAATGCTGTTCTGAGGTTTGCTAGGCGCCCATATGCTGCAGCAGTTATTTGGTTGATGTGCGCTTCAGGAGATGTGCCTGGTGTTATACTCACCCCAAGATCTTTTTCCTTGAGTGAGGTTTGTAGTCTCTGACTCCCTAGACTGTACTCCGTCTGCGGCTTTCTTTGCCCTTCCCCAATCTTCATGACTTTGCACTTGGTGGGATTGAACTCCAGGAGCCAATTGCTGGACCAGGTCTGCAGCCTGTCCAGATCCCTTTGTAGTTCTGCCTGGTCTTCGATCGAGTGAATTCTTCTCATCAACTTCACGTCATCTGCAAACAGGGACACCTCAGAGTCTATTCCTTCCGTCATGTCGTTCACAAATACCAGAAACAGCATTGGTCCTAGGACTGACCCCTGCGGGACCCCGCTGGTCACAGGTGCCCACTCTGACACCTCGCCACGTACCATGACTCGCTGCTGTGTGTGTGTGTGTGTGTGTGTGTGTGTGTGTGTGTGTGTGTGTGTGTGTGTGTGTGTGTGTGTGTGTGTGTGTGTGTGTGTGTGTGTGTGTGTCTGTGTGCTTGCATGTGTATTTGTGTACTCATGTATGTTTGAGTGCTTGTACTCGTGCATTTGTTTGTGTACTCATCTATTTGTGAGAGACAGAAAGAGACAGAGACAGACAGACAGACAGAGACAGACACAGAGACAGACAGAGACAGAGACGCAGACAGCAACAGACACACAGACAACGACAGAGAAAGAGACCGAACAATTAATATTTGCATCAATAACTCATAGTTGTGACCGGGTGTGGATGTGTGAATTGCTCATTACTCTATAATTTGTTCATGATTGTAGCCATGTATAAACGCAAGTAACCATTCTTACAGTATTCATTACCTTTGTAACTTGTGAGTTCATTACCTTTGTACCTAGTTCAGGTATCAAAACTTTGGGGGCCCAGTCCCTGAACCCATTATGTACCTCTGTAATCTGTAAATATCCTTTGTAACTTGTCATGATTGTGACCAGATCTATCTGGAGTTCATTAAAGGACCCTAATGGAAATAAGTCTGACTTTTTTGGTTATCCTAGGTATCCTAGGTACCTTACACATATGCTGCTATGTATGATAATCTATATACATGTAACTGTATTTGTGTGTACCTGATTAAACTTACTTACCTTTGTAACTTTCTCAGCTATCAAAACTTTGGGGCCCAGTCCCTGGACCTATTATGTACCTCTATAATCTTTTGACTATCACCCACAGGATGGGTATGGGGTACATAATAAACATATTAAACTAAGCCTTAACTATTAAGCCATTATTACAAACTTAAAAATGTATGTTTATATCATTAATTGTACCACCTCATTTTAATAATAAAAAAAATACATACTTAAAAATGTATGTATGTATCATAAATTGTACTGCCTCCTATCAATAACAGAGTAAAATATTGAACATTTGTATTCTACCACTTCACCTGTCTAGACTAAAGGACTCCAATGGAAATAAGTCACTTTCTAACTTTTTTTGGGGTTATCCTAGGTTCTCTACACATATGCTGATATGTATGATAATCTATGTAACTGTATTTGTGTATACCTGAATAAACTTACTTACTTACTAATCTGTTAGTACAGTGTGTGTGTGTGTGTGTTTTTTGTGTGTGTGTGTGTGTGTGTGTGTGTATTTGTGTACTCATGTATGTTTGAGTGCTTGTACTCGTGCGTGTGTTTGTGTACTCATCTATTTGTGAGAGAGAGACAGAGAGAGACAGAGAGAGAGACAGACACAGACAGAGACAGAGACAGAGACAGAGACACAGACACACAGACAGTGACAGAGAAAGAGACAGACAGAGAGACAGAGAGAGACCGAACAATTAATATTTGCATCAATAACTCATAGTTGTGACCGGGTGTGGATGTGTGAATTGCTCATTACTCTATAATTTGTTTATGATTGTAGCCATGTATAAACGTTAATAAGTAACTTTACTTACAGGATTCATTACCTTTATAACTTGCGAGTTCATTACGTTTGTACCTAGTTCAGGTATCAAAACTTTGGGGGCCCAGTCCCTGAACCCATTATGTACCTCTGTAATCTGTAAATATCCTTTGTAACTTGTCATGATTGTGACCAGATCTATCTGGAGTTCATTAAAGGACCCTAATGGAAATAAGTCACTCTGTCTGACTTTTTTGGGTTATCCTAGGTACCTTACACATATGCTGCTATGTATGATAATCTATATACATGTAACTGTATTTGTGTGTACCTGAATAAACTTACTTACCTTTGTACTTTTCTCAGCTATCAAACTTTGGGGCCCAGTCCTGGGACCTATTTATGCACCCTATCATTAGGAGGGTATGGTACATAATAAACATATTAAAAACTAAGCCTTAAGTGTATTACGCCATTATTAACAAACTTAAAAATGTATGTTTATATCATTAATTGTACCACCTCATTTTAATAATAAAAAAATTACATACTTAAAAAATGTATGTTATCGCTATTCATAAATTGTACTGCCTTCCTTCAATAATAGAGTAAAATATTGAATATATTTGTATTCTACCACTTTCACCTATCTGATAAAGTGACTCCAATGGAAATAAGTCACTTCTGACTTTTTTGGGGTTATCTTAGGTTCTCTACACATATGCTGATATGTGATAATCTACCGTAACTTTATTTGTGTATTACTGAATGTAATTACTACTTACGAGTCTGTTATTAAGTAACAGTTGACCTCAATTTTTCGAAGTCTCGTCTTATCGAACTCCTTGAAAATTCGAACGCTTTTTCAAACCACCTATGTCCTTATTATGTCGAACTGCCCTTATTTTTCAAACTGAGGTACTGGGACTGCTCCACCAGCCGTCTGTTCGCATCCCTGTCGCAATTGCCTTGAGCAGTCTGGCTTTGTTGCTGATGATTGAGTGACGTCTAACCTGCAGTCTCTTCAACATTTATTCCAATTAATTCCTTGTGTTTAGTGCTTGTGGGACTGTAAAATAAAGCTAGCATGGGGCTCAGAACTTGTGTTGTACCCTGTGGTAAAGAAAGTATAAGAAACACCATAGATTTGAAGGAAATAATACAGGAGTATGGAGTGGTGTGAAAAACCTGTTGAGTTGCAGGATGTATGGAAAAAACAAGTTCAATCATCGATTCTATCTGGCAAATTGTAACGAACAAACAAGGAAGCTGCTGTTGTGAAGGTGTTTAATATGCTAATCTCCAAAAAAAAGACCACAGGACAATTCAATCAGTGTGGGTGAGTTGTTGTCTGGTGTAGATCAAGGACTAAAGAGAGGCAGGTGGCGTATTTACAGAGACGATATTTGTGAAAAGGCAAGGAGTTGAAGGGGATTCCCCTTCCTCAAACACAAAACCCAACTCCCTCTCTTCCGCACTAAGCTTCCTTGATGCCATCATCAATCTTCAACAAAGGCGAGCGAAAAAACTATTATATTGTATATGTTTATTTAAATATTTATACATTAATTGTACACATTAGTTGTATGTATTAAAAAACTATAATTAATCTCTAAAAGTATTTTTTTTTTTTTGGGGGGGGGGGGGAATAATTTTGGGTTTCTTGAAGACGGATTAATGTATTTCCCATTATTTCTTATGGGAAGTATCTGCATCGCTTTTCCAACTTCTTTCGAATTTAGAGCTAGCTCTGGATAAGATTAAGTAGGGAAATTTGAGGTTCCTCTGTATTAGGTTTAAGTCTGCCCCAATATGCTCAGCATGATAAGTGGCCTTCTTTGTACCAATTAAATTATGATATGTATGCAACAGAGTAACCCTTAGCAAAGAAATAAAATTATATTTTATTTATATTATTATTTTTCATACAATGTTTTACTGATTACGCTGTTTCATGGGACATTCTGCCGTGACAAAAAAACTACAAAGACTACTAATATTTGCCAGAACAAAATTGGTAGAGATATATCCTGGAAACTGGTTCCAAGAGAACATGTAGGCCGGATGATTCAATCTGGATATGCTGAATGTAAACAACGCCCTAAAGTAGCATACTTGTTTTATAAACTGCACAAAAACCCGTGTCCAGAATATCTTGCTGCCAATTTGTCAAGGCGTGTTAGTAACCTAAGTATTTATGGTACTAGGGGAAGGGAAAAACAATTTGCTGTACCACAGTCATGTGGTAAGGTTGTGTAAGTAAATTTTATGACCACAGCAATAATATAGCGTGGAGAACAGACTACCTGCCATGTCAAGCTGCCATAGCTTATGGCAAGTTCAAGAGAAAGCCAACGGGTGCTAATGAGTGTGGTGGCTACAGACAGAGAAGTAAGTGATTCTTGTATATCTAACATAAATGTATGCTGATCTTATCTTATAATATATATGCAACAAAAACTTGAAAATTGTTACTTGGCCATAGTATATCTCTTTTATATTGAAGACTACTGTTTCACAGTTTAAATTAAATACCTGTTTTAACTTTATAGGTTTTGTTTTAGAAGCTGTTTACCCAATGGAATAAGTAAACTTTGTCTGGTCTTTTGTGGGTTATTCTAGGTAATCTACACATTTGCTGGCTAAGTATGATAACTTAAGTAAGTATATTGTGTAGCAGAATAAAACTTACTTTCCCCCCAATGCATTATGCCTCTATGGGTTTGCATTTCCTGAATTATGCAGTAGAAGTTGATTAGGTAAATTACACAGTACTTAAGGTCACATCACACATGTTTTTCGTCATTTTGTTACAATTGCCTTACATGAGTAATGTGGAAGATTGGACACTTATGATGACATATGGGATCTTTATTCAGAAAAACGTTTTGCCACACAGTGGATTCATCAGTTCCAAATACAAAGCAGAAGGTGATAAGGCGAGGAGGAGCATGAGGTTAATCAGTCCTCAGCTGGAGTCGATGTGTTCGTCATCAATCTTGTAGAAATGGATCTGAACACATCGACTCCAGGTGAGGGACGGATTACCTCATGTTCCTCCTCTTCTTACACCTTCTGCTTTGTACTGGACTGATGAAGCCACTGTGTGGCGAAACGTTCACTGAATGAAGACTCCCATATGTTGCATAAATAAGGGTTCTCAATCTTAGCTTTTTGTCGTTTTTCCAAACCATTCATCACATACATGGTAATGTGTCATTTATCTAAGATGACCCTAAAAATAATAAATTAATAATTAATGTAAAATAGCAAAAGCTAACAATAATAATAGCCTACTCATTTACCTAGCAGTGCTTGATGTTTATTAAGCTAATTCAGGTACACATAAATACAGTTACATAAATTATCATACATAGCAGCATATGTGTATTACCTTGGATAACCCAAAAAAGTCAGACAAATTTAATTATTCCCATGGGGTCCTTGAGTTATGTAAGGTAAAAATCTCAGTTCCTCTACAATGAAGGCTAGTCGAAAACTCAAAAATAGAGCCCAAAAATAAAAAATTTTATCCAGGGAAAAAATATTTTCCAGGCCCACACAATAGCCGTCTCATTACTCAAGGGCCCAGAGCTCTATTTTAACCATTCTTGACTCTCACTCATTATACAGCCACCTGGACAGAACCTGGAAGCAATATTACGTAAGATGCATATATATTCAGCAGAAGCTATGGAATTATGAGAGGTTGGAGAGCTCTGACTACCTGCCATCCTAACACAATAACATTTGTCCAAAATTCACGAAGAGAAAATAATTTATCCGGAAATGTAGAGAGAAATAATTGGTAATTCTAGTATGTAGTTATTTATTTGGTATCATACAATTAGAACACATATCATTATTGATTATTTCTGGCATATTCCATTTAGTGGTGTAGTCCGGGGATAATAATTTATGGGTCGCGGTTATGCTTGGAGCTCACCAAGATTAATCAATCCATAATAATACCAATATTTGTGAAATATATTAAGCAGGAGCTCACCTGCAAAACGTATAACGGTCCTGACAGTCTTGTAAACAGGTTATTTGTGTGAAAACCCAGTTGGTTCAGTGAAAACAAACAAAACCAGGGGATAAAATTGCGTGGGAGGAGAGCGATGACTGGCACCACGAGGCTACTACACTACCACTGCCGCTGCTGTCTCCTCGATTACCCTTGAAAGCGTATGTTTTACTCGCCATGTTTTATATGTCGTATTCGGTATAAATACATTTAACATCAAAATAACACACCTTGGTTTGTTTTCTCGGCTACAACTTCAGTGCATAGGTTATCCCGTAAATTATGAGCTATTTTACTGAGTCGATCAGCTGCATCGACCACAACGTTGAACTAGAGTGTCTTATTTGTCATTTTTATAAGCTAATCCGTACTTGGTTCAACGTATTCCAGTATCAAACTAAATTCAAACATACCTAACAATAAGCTAATAATGAGTTTTCTGACGAAATGAAACCTTTGTCCTCAACAAATGTTTCTGAAACACAGATGATGCCCTCATAAGGCCTTACATCCACCACCCCTCGTACATCCCCTTCCCGGTCAATCCCTCCATGTACGCTTGTCATGTGGCTCTTTCGGTAGGTTTTGGGTATTATAGCAAACCAAAAGATAAGAAAATGGCCATGCGGGCATACAGGCTGTTATGAGCTAATACTGGGTAAACTGGAGGGGATTTCGGGTTTTGTCAAACGTCCGTGGCCGGTCCATGACCGGGGACTTCGCGGGAGATCAGGGTTGTGATCAACCAGGCTGTACATAAGTTTATGATGTACAAGAATGTATAGCGCCATACCATCAAGATGGATTTACGGACAATGTGCAGCATCTGGGTTATTCTTTACCCAGATGTTGCACTGTGTCTTAATTTCACATCGTTTAATGTCCTGCCGCAGCAGTAACCTACAGGGTTAGCACTAGGATTATTATTTTATAATCAAAAAGAAGCGCTAAGCCACAAGGGTATACAGGCGCTGTCGCCACTTAGGAAACCCTTTACACGCAATTGGACCATAAGGAATATCGCTGAGGAATTTTTATTGACCCAAGAAAAGCGTTGTTGACACAGATTGACCACGGCATCCTAACTCCCAAACCTTGACTTCTATGGTACAAGAGGGCCATGCGCTTGCATATTTCAAATCCTACCTTTTCTAAAGGTATCAGATATAATCACCATTAAAGACAACCAGCCTCATCAATTATGGCCACTTTATGCTGGAGTTCGCAGGATCAGTGTCCTTGACCCCTGCTGTCTTCCTCATTTCAATTCTTTTGCTTGACGACACTACTTTGTCATCTCCACCCTAATCTTGCCACCTCAACACCGTTGTTAACGAGGAGCTGCTAAAATATCGGACTTGGAAGACAGCAATAAAATTACATTACACTGGACCAAAACCTTACTATATTATGTCTGTAGCAGGAGCAGGGGTGTTGCGCAACGCTTAGCACATTATGATCGGACAACATCTCTAATTGCGATACATTAATGAGGGCAAATTCCTTGGCCTTTTATACCTCGACAACAACTAAATTTCAAGCCACACATATCCAAAACATAAACAAAAAAGTATCCAAACGGTTGGGTCATTCTAAGATACGGATATTACGTGCCGCTAACTGCCCTTCGTCACACTATTACCATTCACTTAATTATCCATACTCACCTCTGCTATCTGTGCTTGGGTAAAACTGCAGCACCACACGTAAAGCCAATATAAACCCCAACAAAAAGCGCAGAGTAAGAATAATCACTAAATCCATCACTGGCACCCCTTCCCCCCTCTTTTCATAGATCTAATATCTTTACTCCTGTTCAGAAATCCGTACTTGCTACTGTGCAATCTATATCTACAGACCTTAAATGTCCAATCATTAACTTGACTAAAAACGCTTTCTTGATAGTTGTGACAGGATCCACAGGCATGAACACCAGACAAACGATCTCTATGACATTCCCGTGTCCAACTAACCCTTTACAAAAATTCAATGTTTTGCAAAGGACTAAATCTGGAACACCCTACCTGAAAACTTCTAGAACTGCAGACACCTCACCAACGCTTTCAAACTACAGTTAGAAAACATCTTATGTCCTGATACCCGACAACTAACTACATGCTGTGAACCACCTGGGTGGTTCAGTCAATTACACTCATTCACCACTGACCTATAATACCCGAAATATGTAATTAAATCTTAAATAATGAATCTTAACTAGTCATAGTTAGCTATGTACTCCAATTATAGGGGACACTTGTATTGTGTTTTGTTAGTTTAATATGTTCTATATGCAACCCATACCCATCCCTGTGGGCGGTAGTCAAAAGATTACAGAGGTACATAATTTGTGTTCCAGGATCTGGACTCCAACGTTTGATAGCTGAGCAAGTTACAGAGGTAAATGAATTCACAATTTACAAAGGTTAATGAACTCACAAAGTACAAAAGGTAATGAACTCGGGTCAGGTCTAGTCACAATCGGATGACAAGTTACAACGTATTTAAGAGTTCAGAGGTACGTAATGGATCAGGACTGGGCCCCAAAGTCTTGGTATGGTTGAACTAGGTACAAGGTATGAGCTCACAAGTTACAAAGTAATGAATATCTGTAGAATGGTTACTAGTTTATATATGGCTACAATCATGAACAAATTATAGTGTAATGAAGGCAGTATTCACATTCCGACACCCGGTCACCTAACTGTAATGAGTGTCCTGGTGCAAATATTGATTGTTGTATTGTGCTAAACAACGCAAAACTTTCACTTGCTAAACTCACAAATTATAGCCTTTGTTGGAACATTTTCTAGGGGTGATTACTGTATGTACTCAACATTAATACATTACAAGTAAATCTCATTGGTGAGACAACTTATTGTTTACCAGTTAGTCACTCGTGTAGACATGTGAGAAACACTTAACCACCCCTGGTCACGGAGGTGGTCCTATCGAGCTCACAATCATATCCATACTATCCGAGACCAGTATGGATGAGATAGCACCCACAAGTACGGTGCTACTAATTTAATTGTGGACTGTATAGGATTATATTAGTGTAACTGACTGAAGGGGGGGGGTTAGGATACACATGGATATATCCATCAAGGAAAAACGCACTTGTACATTATCCTCTCCACATTCCCAGATATTCTTGGTGGTCACTTGAGGTAGCTGGATCACTCATAACCTATTCATTTACAACATACGCTAATGGCCAGTATCAGTTGCTATAACTAGAAGGGGTTACTTAACTGTGGGTGATTGATACTCCTTATTTCATTCCATTCACCTTCATTTCGCTGTCTGCTACACCACATAAAATGCTTGAGTGCCCTGCAGTCCTCTGTGCCGCCAGTCTCCACCTCATCATACGACAATGTCTCTGTGTGCCTACTGCTGCTAAAGCATAATATCCAAGTGGTTGCCCGGGCTTAGCAAGCCACATTCAAGAGCAAGGCTTGAAAGCAGTGTATACCAAGCTGTAGCCAGGAACAAGTAAGGCAGCGTGCAGTTACAGCTCCTGACCCCCAGCATGTTACGTCATACGTTCTACAGTCTGCTTGGCACGTACCCAGTGTTTCCTCTAGTGGCCTTAGTAAGAAAACAAGCTTAACGGATTGCAGTACGGACTTTTTAAAGTGGGCCATGCTAGAGGTTTCACCTATTAACACATAGTAAGTTTGTGCTGACGTGTTAAGTGCTGCAGAATTTGTTGTTACTATTTGCATGAGTGGATTCATGCCTTAGGTACGCATTGTGTACCATCAAGTACCTAGTAGGCTTAAAATGAAGTGGGGAATGTCTGGCTGCTGGTGCCTTGAATGATGGCACTATAAACCCGGCATGCCGACTTACACCATACTGCGTGTGTCTAGTGAGGTGACATTGTCTCCTTCCTCGACTTTCCTATTCACCGGTATCCTTAAACTCGTCGCCATTATCTACATATGGGCTAAGGGCGAATTTAGCTGTCCAGGCTAAACAGCGCTCAGAAAGCAAAGCGCCTTGTGAAGTTCTACAGTGTTCCGGCCGTACCTTCGGTGATGTGAGAATCGTTCTTAGGTAGTGAAATTTGTCTGTCTTCAGACACGTGTGCTAGATGTGTAAGTGCTGCGGAGGTTTGGAGTAATTAACAAGTTAGTACAGTGTTGGTAAACTCTCTGCGAAGACTGTGGGCCCACTGAATGACCTGTGCAAATCGCACTGCGGACCCGCAGGCATACACCCATTTTGCCTGTGATCTAGCGAGGTGAATATCCCTTCCTTGACCCTTCTATTCACCTGGTAATCTTTAGCCCATCGCCAGTGTGAAACTCCCTGTCAGATATGAGTATAGTGATGGTGTGACGTAGGATGATGGTGAAGGCAGATTTTGAAAACATATTTTAGTAAACAGGCTCGGAAAAAAGAAGACGGCTTCAGAGAAAGCTTGCTGAAAGTAATACAGTGGGGCCACCCTCCCAAAGCTGACAGATTTGTTGTAAATATTTGCCCGAGTGGATGTTCATGCCTTAGGACATTGTGCTTCCATCAGTACTGTACGTAGGCTAAAAAATGAGAGTGGAATGTCTGGCCTGTGGGTGAACATTGAAAAATGGCATATAGACTCAGCCATTGCACCTTACACCTATACTGCGTGTGTAGTGAGGTGAATGTCCTTCTCGGACTTTCCTATTTCACGGTTATCCTTTAAATAAAAAAGGCACACATACGTGACTGGAACGATACAGCAAATAACCCGCAATAAAAGGCTCGTCGCCTTATCACAGTATGAGATAAGTGGGCGAGTTTAACCGATCCGGGACCTAAACAGCTTTTTAAACTGTAACAAGCCAGAGGTTATCTATAAACTGCTATTAAGTTTTGTTGATTATTTGTCCACAGAGTGAAAAATTTTGTCTGTCATTCCCAGACGTCATATGCTATCTGTGTGTTTAAAGTGCTGCGGGTTTGGAGTAATAACGAGTGGTTTGCAATATTGGTATCTCTCGAGACGACTGTGGCCCGTGATAATGGGGTACGTTTGAAAATCGCCACTGCGACCGCAGGGCACTACGTAGCCCACATTTCTGTGTCTAGAGAGGTGATATCCCTTCCTTGTCCTTTCTATTCACCGCGGTATCCTTTAGCCCACCCGCAGTGTGAAACTCCTGTCAGCTATGAGTATAGCTGATGGGTGTTGACGTAGATGATGGTGAATGCAGATATTGGAACATATTATAGTAAAACAGGCTCGGCAAAAAAGAACGAGGCTTCCAGAGAAAAGCTTGCTGAAGTAATACCGTGTGCGCACACCTCCCAAGCTGTCAGGTTAGATTCTGACAACATGATCAAGAGACAAGTTTATTGGTTTTCTCGAAGCTAGTGTAAACAATCACGAGGAAAACGATCAAGTTTGTCCGCGTGAGGATAACTACGTACTTTGTGTGCCTAATGATTTTTTATTTTTCCAGCATTTCATTTATAGGACAACTTCTCACGTCACGAATATGCAACATCAACTCGAGCTGCCCCACCAAGGGACCTAATAGTGGCTTATGTCTCTACAACGTCATACAAGCATTGAATCCTCGGATATCTGTGCGTCAGGAGCAAGTTGAGCCTCGTCGATTTCCAACGGTTTGATATTAGTTATACTCTGAGTGGATGGCCAGGGGACTCTGCCCAGCGATCTTCACTCCGTGCAGCCCTCAACAGGCCGCTTATTAACATGGCATTGTACAGACTCCTCAACGTCGATGTTATAGTGTCAACACGCTGGGGCGTACGATCGCCAGGAATGCCCATCTAAAGTCACACTGGTGTGCAGTGTGTGCCAATGCTCCTCCATCTGAGACGGTGTTATGCTATGATCAAAAACAGCAACAGTCTGTTGCTAAACAATGTATCCAATTTGTAAGACCGTCAGGAGTCACAGCAGCTCATTGCTGATGCAGTGTAATGCGGGCTGCATGTGCGTCATCGCAGCCAACCGCAGTTCACCCTGTACCCCTCAAATGGCCCCCAGGACTACCAGGTGCTCGGGTCTGACTACGGCTCATGCCTGCCCTCAGACAATGGTGTTGAGACTCACTGGGGAGGCACTGTCAGAAGAGCAGACTTCCTATGGACTTGGTGCGTGTCTGGTTCGAGAATACAGCCTAGCTGAGTCAGCTGACAGGCAGCCAAATAGCTAAGCTGACGGGACTTCCACGTCTCCGATGTTCCAAGTCTTGCTGCAGTGGTATACACCTGATGTCGCGGATAAAAATACTGGAAAAAAACAACATTTCTCTCGAAAACTCAACTTGAAAAACACATGGAAGATGTTGTATGAGTTGTACCACTAACAAGTGTTGTCAGCGCATAGGTGAACGTAAGTGTACGGTGCTGAACAAGGTGGTGGTGGTGTTCTTAATCACGCAGTAAGACGAATATAATATTGTGTTGATAACGTAGTGAGCATCATACGAAGGCTATGGTGTCCTGATGTTCGTAATAGCGCGGTGAGACCGTAATATAAGTGGTGGTGAAGTAGTGTTAATGAGGCAAATTGTTGTCTATAATGTGTGTAGTAATGTGATGAGCATAATTTAAGTGGTGTGAAGAGAGTGATGAGAGCAGTGGTGTCTATAATGTTAGTAAATAGTGATGAGCATATTTAAGTGGTGGTCTGAAGAGTGTGATGAGAGTGGTGTTGTCTCATAATGTTAGTAATAGTGTGCCATAATATAAGTGGTGTTGCAGAGTAGTGCTGAAGTTAGTCAATCGACATTAATGTGAACACGAATACTGTTGACAAATGTAATTTAACACAATGTTGGTAGTGGTCGCTGGTGATGACAGTGGGGTGTTGGTGTAATGTTAGTGGGAGGATGCGCGAATGTGATGTGGTGGTGGTTGTCACTATCCCTACATTCACAATAAACAGCGTCATGCTCTGGGGTTTACGAAGACTCCCACGGATGCCTTACAGAATCTGGAGGTGCACTTACAAAACTCATGGACAAGGGTAGCACTGTTGACATTGATAAGGGCTGCTGTGTATTTATATGAACAATTTTTTCATTATGCTGGAGAAAATCAAGATGACTTCCAGGTTTACTATATGGATCAACTCGTATAACCTTTCTATAAGAGAAGCTGGAATCACGCTTCATTTAGAAAAAGGTCTTCCTGAACTTGATCATAAAGTAAACCACGAACCATGAGTTGTGTTGTCTACAAAGAGTGCAGCGTCCTGAAAAATCCCAAACCCTAAATTCCATCATTTGTTGCATGTATACCTCGCAAATCTTACTAACTCTTGTGTTCTATATATTAAGAAAATCACTTCCCATAACTTCTTGCACGGTAAGAAAACAGAGAGGTACATATCACGGTTGTTAGGATTTATATAGGGAATCTTCTCTCACAATGTATCTTAACTTGTATGCTCCTTCTGTAATTACTTTCCTTGGAGCTCCCAACTTGGTGTGTCATTCTGAGCCTTCTCTTATTATTGGCGATTTACAATTGGAGACACAAAAGCATAGGAAAGACTCACACAGTTTGGTATCGTAATGCAAGATCAACTGTTGTCACTCTTAAACAGTCATGATTAATGTCCAAATTGTAGTGACCTTGGAAACCCACACATATCTATGGAGGCGTCCTTGCACTGTGCTGGCTTCACATACTTCTGCTCAGCTGTTGATGAGTCTTCCATTGTAACAGATTAGCGTCTTGATCATTTTCCCTCGGTAACCTCTCTAGCTATTGGTAATATATCTTCTGGTGGGATATTCAACGGAAAAGTTTTAAATGTTTCCCACAGAATCAGCATGATGACTTTGTTTGCACATGTATGACGCTTTGACTGGTATAATTCCTATGAGTGGTTCTCGGTAGAGACCTTTAACCATGATCTTGTGAGCAGTATTTTCAGAACTACTAGAGCGCCACTCAACTCTTGGGATTCTATACCCAACAAACTTCGAATAATCATACCTCTTCAAAAACCATACTATACAATGATCACTAAACTTCGTACAACTGAAACGTACTGCTCGCAGACTAGGCCTAGCCTATAGAAACCTCGTACCCCGGAAAGCTGAGGCTCTTCCAAACTGCCCTTGCTGCTGCCGAGGCGTATGACCGAGCTGCGGCAACGACTGGGAAAAATTTGTCAATGGTCTTAATTGCTCACACCCCCCACTAGCCGTGCATGGAGGGACATAATAGGATATTAAGGTGGTAAACGAACTGGCAGATCGCGCACCCTCATCCCTCGCAGAGCGATATGGAGTTTGTCGTTGCTTGGGCTGCCTACATTTAGCTATGACACTCTTCCAGTACCAACACTGGCAAAATTAAATGATAATATGAGCAAAGGAGAGACTTGTTTGCTTTATTATGTCAGTACGGCAGATGTTGCAACATTCCTAATCACTAATTATGAACTTGAATGTCAGGCTAGATAGGGCAGTGTGCTCCACGTCGCCTGGTGGGATGTGTATTATTACAACATACTCAGATTGCTTTGGTGTGTCGAGTACCAGTAATCCAGATTACTTGAATTATATAACATGAGCTAAGAACTTGGGGAGCTCCTCAATCTTGGACCGCAACAGCCTCATCATTCCATTCCTAAGCCCAATCAAAATGTCCTTTTGACCCATATCTTCTTTAGCTGGCTTGTGAAAAACAATATTTGAGAGAATGCTCTCTTAATGTGCATGTACAGAATCAAACAATTTTGTCTCCTGGTTTACATGGTTTCATGCCTTGAAGGAGCGTGCATCATTGATAGGCTACCTTCTCACCCTGCACACTGACAGCATACACTACCTTTCCTTGAACCTTTAATCCGCTTTCGGTTGGAGCCACACCGACCTGTTAATCATTAGTGAACTTGCCAGGATGGGATGTTGGAAGGATGGTTCTCCGTGGATTAAAGGCTACCTGTCCAACCGAAAAATCGTCTGTGTTGTTCCAGGGACATAGGAAGTGTAATAAAGACTTTGAATTAGGAACCCCACAGGGAGGTGCTGCTCAGTCCACAATCTGTTATTATTCTAATTAATTGCATTTACTTATGCTATGCGAGTCGCCCCATTCCTTATGTGAATAGTTTTGCTGATGATATTAATGATTCACACCCCGGATTCTCCAAACACCAAAAAACATTCTTAATCTGTACTAGCCTCGTTGTCAGGGACTGGGGTTGTAACTCTACTGCTAAAACAAAGATACTCAATAGGCGTCTCCTCGTGGTCCGAGAGGCACAGTTGTGCGTCAGATCCAATTGCTGATGGGGTCTCTTCTAGAATATGTAAGCAGATTACAGGTATCTAGGCTTTGAGGTTTCCTCTACTTGGACCTGGTTGTAAACAAGACTTAGTCGCCCAATACAAAGAAGACTAAGAGCACTTAGAGTTTAGTGGCAGGGCTTCACCCAGGTATGGTGCTAATGTTAAAATTGTGAAAATGCTGGGATCTTGCTTTATTAGATCATAGGTGGATATGCTGCGCACTACTTGCTTTGTGTTGACTGGAAGCTTGGGATGCTGGAAAAACTGGCAGATACGAAGCAATGAGGTCATCTTAGGATGCCCTCGTATGCCATAAGAATTTTAAATATGCCAAAAGAATTGATATTCCAAGCATCAGAGATCGTTGTTACTGAAGAAATATTCCTAATGGGGTTTTTTGCTCAGGCAAAGCTCATTCAAACCCTGACAGAAGCCCTCCAACTTTCACGACTGGTTGACACTCCTCCGAAGGATCCGACCGACTGGACCGCGACCTCGCATGAATCAGATACATGATCTATGTCAAGTTAAGGCAGAACATGTGCGGCACTTCTCCGCTCATGGAATCTTACCCCATTCAAAATACCCAATTCTCTCCAGTTTCCCAAACTAATCTTTAATCACCACCAAAATTCGCCTTGAAGCAAACATGAGGCCTTGAGCTTTATGCTAACTTAGTCCCACCGTCACACACTCTGCAACTTGATTCAAATGTGTGATGGATCCACATAGCAATTGCAATTAAGTTGAATGGTGTTAGCAAGAAGAGTATCGAGAAGGAGAATGTAGGAATTTAACTTTGGTATAAACTGTGTCTAAGCATTAGGTGAAATAATATTAGGCGAGAAGTAAATAAAGAAAATGAATTGTTATAGGAAGCAGTTTAGGAAGCCTGAGTAGTCTATAACCCACTATGATACATGAAGTAGATAAGTTGTTTATTTGGAGCACTTTGCCCTGTGAACGGAGATGACTGATGTTGTAGTGGCAGGGCTTCGGTTGGTTACCAAGTAACTTTGGCGTTTGTGGAGACACACAGATGATGATCAAACTAAAATGTAGATTTATGTGACTCAGGCATTATGGTCATTCTCTTGTACACTATGTGCTTAATTGTCCACTTATTGAGGACTACAGAGGGACAGGACGCGATAATAACCTATGTGACCTGTCAAGATTATCGTCTTAATGAAAATAGCTACCGATATACTAAACAAATTTCCTAAATTTGCTTGTACAGATGAAGTGATCTATAGATATGTAGATATAAAATCCTTGTATTCCTGTTAACCCTTTGGGGCCTAGTCCTAGGCCTTTTGTGTATCTCATTTGCTCTCGCTCGCTACCGTCACAGGAGATATGGGGTGCCACTAAAAACTAGCCACTTCGGTGGCAATTAAAAATCTATCGCAAATTATTTACGTTGATTGGTTCTGTTCACCACGTCATGGTGCATGCTGGTCGTGCTGCTGTATGTCGTACAGCGTGATGTGTCTCTTAAAGAAATTGGGAGCAGCCATCAGTAATTGGGCCTCTACCTTCAGACAAGAAACTGTATGCCATTACTCTAGCACTGAAAGTGCATTCTATGTATAAAGATGACAGTTTTAATTGATAACTGATTCTCCTGTCATCCAAAATGCTACTCAACTCTGATTATGGCATAAATTGTGGCATGCTTGTTTCAAAGCCAGACCAAGGTATGTAGCTTGTGGCAGTGGAGTCAGAGAGACATGCTGTGGTTCCCTCTCCATTGGTCTTCAGATGCAATGATATGAATGATAAATTGGTCTCCGTCTGTTATGCTTCAAAGAGGAGTCGATTACATTAGGTCTTGTCAGGTAGTAGTTTGAGAACAAAATACGAACAGAAACTTCAGCTGTGATTTTTGGACTTAAGGTTCAGGGTGATTGACACAGTGAGGCCATCTATCTCATTCTATCATGCAGCGAGGCGCCACTGTCTATTGGTGCATCCAAAACAACATAGAAGTCTCAGACTCTTGGATGTCACTACGCCGGCTCCGGCTGGGTTACAAGTATCTTTGGCAGGTTTTAAATCACCACCACCAGAAGTAGACAACGAAATGTAAACTTGCCAGGATGGATTATTGTCATCACCTTGCTCTTTAGGTATGGAGTGTGTTAAATTAATGAATTTTAGAATGGAAATTAAGTCTGACTTTTTTTGGTTATCTTTGGGTTTTTTTTATCCTAGGTACCTTAACATCTGCTGCTATGTATGATATCTATATACCATGTAACTGTATGTGTGTTGTACCTGATTAAATTACGTCCCTACTTTGTAACTTTCTCAGCTATTCAAATTTGGGCCCAGTCTGACTATTATGTACCTCTATAATCTTTTGATATCACCCACAGGATGGGTATGGAGTACAACTAAACTATTGAAACTAAGCTTAACTATTAGTAGCATTATTACAAACTTAAAAATGTATATTTATATCATTAGATTGTACACCACTCATTTTTATATTAAATAAAATACATTACTTAAAAATGTATGTATGTATCATATAAATTGTACTGCCTCCTATCAATAACTAGAGTAACATATTTGAAGAATTTGTATTCTTCCACTTCCTGTGTCTGATAAAGGACTCCAATGGAAATAAAGTCACTTTCTACTTATTTTGGGGTTAATCCTAGGTTTCTACACATATGCTGATATGTATGGAATAATCTATGTAACTGTATTGTGTTATACCTGAATAAACTTATTACTTATAAATCTGTTAGTACAGTGTGTTGTGTGTGTGTTTTTTTGTGGGTGTGTGTGTGTGTTGTGTGTGTTGTATGTTGCTGTGATCCTCATGTATGTTTGAGTGCTTGTACTCGTTGGTGTGTTTGTGTTTACTCATCTGTTTGTGAGAGTGAGACAGAAGAGACAGAGCGAGAGACCGACACAGACAGAGACAGAGCAGAGACAGAGACACAGAACACAGACAGGTGACAGAGAAATGAAGACGGACAGGAGACAGAGAGTGAGCCGAACAATTAATATTTGCATAAATAACACATAGTTGTGACGGGTGTGGAGTGTGAATTGCTATTACTCTATAATTTGTTTATGATTTTGTGCCATGTATAAACGTTAAGTAAGTAAACTTTACTTACAGGATTCATTAGCTTTTAACTTGCGAGTTCATTACCTTTTGTACGCTAGATCAGGTATCAAACTTTGGGGGCCCAGTCCTGAACCCATTATGTACTCTGTATTCTGTAAATATCTTTGTAACTTGTCATGATTGGGTACCCGTTCTTCTGGAGTTGTCATTTAAAGGACCCTAATTGGAATTAAGTCACTCTGTCTGCCTTTTTTGGTTATCTAGGTACCTTATCACATATGCTGCTATGTATGATAATCTATAGACCTGTCACTGTATTTGTAGTGTACCTGAATAAACTTATTACCTTTGTACTTTTCTCAGCTATCAAACTTTGGGGCCCAGTCCTGGGACCTATTTATGCACCCTATCATTAGGAGGGTATGGTACATAATAAACATATTAAAAACTAAGCCTTAAGTGTATTACGCCATTATTAACAAACTTAAAAATGTATGTTTATATCATTAATTGTACCACCTCATTTTAATAATAAAAAAATTACATACTTAAAAAATGTATGTTATCGCTATTCATAAATTGTACTGCCTTCCTTCAATAATAGAGTAAAATATTGAATATATTTGTATTCTACCACTTTCACCTATCTGATAAAGTGACTCCAATGGAAATAAGTCACTTCTGACTTTTTTGGGGTTATCTTAGGTTCTCTACACATATGCTGATATGTGATAATCTACCGTAACTTTATTTGTGTATTACTGAATGTAATTACTACTTACGAGTCTGTTATTAAGTAACAGTTGACCTCAATTTTTCGAAGTCTCGTCTTATCGAACTCCTTGAAAATTCGAACGCTTTTTCAAACCACCTATGTCCTTATTATGTCGAACTGCCCTTATTTTTCAAACTGAGGTACTGGGACTGCTCCACCAGCCGTCTGTTCGCATCCCTGTCGCAATTGCCTTGAGCAGTCTGGCTTTGTTGCTGATGATTGAGTGACGTCTAACCTGCAGTCTCTTCAACATTTATTCCAATTAATTCCTTGTGTTTAGTGCTTGTGGGACTGTAAAATAAAGCTAGCATGGGGCTCAGAACTTGTGTTGTACCCTGTGGTAAAGAAAGTATAAGAAACACCATAGATTTGAAGGAAATAATACAGGAGTATGGAGTGGTGTGAAAAACCTGTTGAGTTGCAGGATGTATGGAAAAAACAAGTTCAATCATCGATTCTATCTGGCAAATTGTAACGAACAAACAAGGAAGCTGCTGTTGTGAAGGTGTTTAATATGCTAATCTCCAAAAAAAAGACCACAGGACAATTCAATCAGTGTGGGTGAGTTGTTGTCTGGTGTAGATCAAGGACTAAAGAGAGGCAGGTGGCGTATTTACAGAGACGATATTTGTGAAAAGGCAAGGAGTTGAAGGGGATTCCCCTTCCTCAAACACAAAACCCAACTCCCTCTCTTCCGCACTAAGCTTCCTTGATGCCATCATCAATCTTCAACAAAGGCGAGCGAAAAAACTATTATATTGTATATGTTTATTTAAATATTTATACATTAATTGTACACATTAGTTGTATGTATTAAAAAACTATAATTAATCTCTAAAAGTATTTTTTTTTTTTTGGGGGGGGGGGGGAATAATTTTGGGTTTCTTGAAGACGGATTAATGTATTTCCCATTATTTCTTATGGGAAGTATCTGCATCGCTTTTCCAACTTCTTTCGAATTTAGAGCTAGCTCTGGATAAGATTAAGTAGGGAAATTTGAGGTTCCTCTGTATTAGGTTTAAGTCTGCCCCAATATGCTCAGCATGATAAGTGGCCTTCTTTGTACCAATTAAATTATGATATGTATGCAACAGAGTAACCCTTAGCAAAGAAATACGGTTTTAATGCTCAACCCCATTTTAGCGGCATGGAGGACATAAATAGAATTAGGGTAAACAGAATGGGCTGATCGCGCACCCTCATCCCTTGCATAGGGCGAATGAGTTAGTCAGTGCTTGGGCTGCTACATCTAGCTATGACAATCTTCCCAGTACCACACAGGCAAAATTAAATACAATATGATGCAAGGGAGAGACTTGTTTGCTTTATGCTCAGAAAGGGCAGATGACTGCAACATTCCTTTCATAATTATGAACTTGATGCAGCACTAACTAAGGGCAACTCCACGTCGCCTGGTGAGGATGGTATTACTTACAACGTACTCAGATTGCTGTGTCGAGTACCAGGTAATCCATTACTTGAATTATATAACATGAGCTATGTAACTGGGGAGCTCCCTCAATCTTGGACCAACAGCCTCATCATTCCAATTCCTAAGCCCAATCAACAAAATGCATTTCGCCCAATATCTCTTACTAGCTGCTTGTGTAAAACATTTGAGAGAAATGATTCTTAATCGTCTCATGTACAGAATCAAACAATTTTTGTCTCCCCTGTTACATGGTTTCATGCATGGAAGGAGGGTGCATCATTGCATAGCCACCTTTCTCACCCTGCACACTGACAGCTCATACACTACCTTCCTTGACCTTAAATCCGCTTTCGATGTAGCCAACCGACATGTAATCATTAGTGAACTTGCCAGAATGGATGTTGGAGGATGGCTTCTCCGCTGGATTAAAGGTACCTGTCCAACAGAAAATCGTCTGTGTTGTTCCAGGGGCATAGAAGTGTAACTAAAGACTTTGAATTAGGAACCCCACAGGGAGGTGTGCTCAGTCCCACACTGTTCAATATTCTAATTAATGCATTATTAATGCTAATGCCTAGTCAGCCCCATATTATGTGATTAGTTTTGCTGATGAAAATGATTCACACACACCGGATTCTCCAACACCCAAAACATTCTTAATCATGTACTAGCCTCGTGTCAGAACCTGGGGTTGATAATCTCTACTGATTAAAAACAAAGATACTAAATTTAGGCGTCCTCCTCGACAGAGAGGCACAGTTCGTCAGATCCAATTGCATGATGGGTCTCTTCTAGAATATGTAAGCAGATACAGGTATCTAGGCTTTGAGGTTCCACTACTTGGACCTGTTGTAAAAGACTTTGTCGCCAATACAAGAAAGACTAAGAGCACTTAGAGTTGTGGCAGAGCTTCACCCCAGGTATGGTGCTAATGTTTAAATATTGTGGAAAATGATGTATCTTGCTTATATTAGATCATTGGTTGATTATGCTGCGCCACTACTTGCTCTTGTGTCTGACTGGAAGCTTGGAGGGCTGGAAAAAACTGCAGAACGAAGCAATGAGGATCATCTAGGATGCCCTCGTACTGCCAAAATTTTAAATATGCAAAAAGAACTTGATATTGCCAAACATCAGAGATCGTGTACTGAAAGAAATATCCTAATTGGGGTTAAAAATGCTCAGGCAAGCTCATTCAAACCTGCACAGAAGCCCTCCAAACTTTCCTCAGCACTGGTGAACACTCCTCCAGATGGATCGAAAAAACTGGAACCGACCTCCGCATGAATCAGATACATGATCTATGTCAAGTAAGGCAACAGCGGCACTTCTCCGCTCCATGGAATATTACCCTATTCCAAACTACCATTCCTCCATTTTCCCCCCAAACTACTTCTTAAATCACAACCAAAACTTCGCCTTGAAGCCAAACATGAGGCCTTAAGCTGTATTGATAACTTAGTCACACAGCACACACTCTCGCAAATTATTTACGCTGATGGTTCTGTTCACCATCCACTGGTTCAGCTGGGTAGTTATGCTGTTGTCGTACAGAGTGATGGCTCTCTTAAAGAATTGGTGCTTCGCATCAATAATTGGGCCTCTACCCTTCAGACAGAACTGTTTGCCATACTCCTTGCACTGAAAATGCAATTTATGTATCAAAGATTGAAAGTTTAAATGTAACTGATTCTCTGTATCAAAAATGCTCCTAACTAATTAAGCATACAAAATTGTGGCAATTTTCGATTGTGTCAGAGCCAGACACAGGTATGGTAGGATTGTGGACAGTGGAGTCAGAGTGCACATGCTGTGGATTCCATCTCTCATTGGTCTTCATGCTTGATGAGAACTGAAAATTGGCTAAGCTGGTGTATGCTCAAAGAGGGGAGTAGATTACAATCTTGGCTTGTCAGGTAGTATTAGTTTGAGAACAATATTACGAAAAGAACTTCAACTGAATTTTATGGACTTAAGGACTCAGGGGAATTGACACCAGTTGATCCAATCTATCATCTTCTATTCATGGCAGGAGGAGCACTTGTCTATGGTGCATACAACGAGAAAGCAGACTCTTGGATGTCACATACGCCCGGCTATGGCTGGGTTACAAGTATCTTTTGGCAGGTAAATCACCACCCAACCAGATGTAGACCAACGAAATGGTAAACTTTGCCAGATGGACTATTGTCACACCTGGCGTCATTATGTACTGGAGTGCGATAAAGTTTAATTTATTTATTTATTTATTTATTTATTTTATGTATTTAGTAATTTAAGCATACTTACAGAGGTACAAAAAATACAGGTAGAGCAGCCATGCCAAAGCCACTTTTATGCATAGCATACGGGCTCGGCTTAAAATTAACTTAAGATTAACTAAGCATGATGAAATCAGTGGTGATAATACATTATTGTAAACAGATAACTTTAAAGCACAAATGAGTATTACAAAGAAGTTCATAGGTTGCTTGGCATTGCTGTACTTCAGTCGAATGGAGTATTTTTTGTTAGGTTAGTGTAATTTAAAAAAATATTAAGTTAGATTGTGTTCCTCAGGTTTAACATTTGTGTGTTATAATTGTGAAGTAACTTTAGGATATACAATTTCTTAAGGTTCAGTTATTCAGTATTTATTTGGTTTTGATGTGAGTAAGTGATCTTTTGAGTAAGAGACTTGAATTTATAAACTAGGAAGTTGTTTCTTTTATATTTTGGTATGAATTCCAGATTTTGGGCTTTTATGTGCATTGAGTTTTTGCCATAGCGTGAGATGGACACGAAGAACGAAATCAAGGGTGATCTGCTGCTTGTGTTAATGGTCATGCATTCTGTTGAGGTTGGCAAGGAGATGTTTGAGGGAGGGTTAATATCAGAGTTAAGTGTTCTATGTATGTTATAGGTGCATAATAAGTATGGATTTTTTTGTATGGTGAGTAGGTTGATTGTTTTGAATATTTGTGGAGTGTGTTGCCTGTAGTGAGAATTATGTTATCATTCTAACTGCAGCCTTTTGTTGGGTAATATTGTGGTCTGAGATGGTTAATTGTTGTTGAGCCCATGCACAAATCCATAGGTGTGATAGGGTGTAAATAAGAGAGTGATAAAGGGCCAGGATGGGCTGACCTGTGGAACATAGTACCGTATCTTCGATAGTATGCCTACCGTTTGGAAATTTTCTTAGAAATTTGTTGTATTATGTGTATGAAAATTTTGAGTCTATTATCGAGGTGGATTCCTAGGAAATTTTCCCTCTTTTAGCTTTGTGAGAGTTGATCGTTTATTGTTATGTTATAAGAGGTACATCTGTAGCATCTGTTTACCAAAAACTGAATGAAAGTAGGTTTTGTCAATGTTTAGTGTTAAGTTTGTTAGTCCTCATCCAGGTAGATATTTTCTGTATTCGGTGTTTTACAGTATTGGCTAGCGTGACTGGGCTCGGGTGTGGAGAGAAGACGTATGTAGTGTCATCTGCAAAAAGTTGGGTTTGAGTAATTGCGATGCATTTGGTAGGTCATTTATGTATAGGAGAAAGAGAAGGAGGGCCATGGACACTTCCCTGTGGGACACCAACTGTCAATGGTTTGTGAGCGAAGAGTTGCCCCATTTGCGTACACATATTGGTTCTGTTTGCTGAGGGTAAGAGACTGAGGTAGTTGAGGGAGTGTACCCTCTAATACCATAGTGTGACAATTTTACGTGGAGCAAGTCATGGTCAACTGTATCAAAGTTACGTAAGTCAATGAAGATTCCCCAGTAGGACTTCTTTTTTCTCTATTGCAGTGTATTATGTTCTTGCATGTGTATAATAGCATCATTAGTTATTTTTTATATTAGACCTGATCCCAAATTGGCAGGGGTTGAGAATGTTTTGGGGAGATGATGGTAGGAGTAGATTCGTTTATTGTAATTAATTTTTTCGATGATTTTTTTTTTTTTGAGAGAGGGTGTAACTTGGATATTGCCTATAGTTATTCACTCTGTTTGGTCTCCTCCTTTATGGATCCGGGGTGACCTCCTTGCTATTTTGAGAACTGGTAGGGAAGGTGGAGATTCAATGGATTTGTTAAAGAGTGTTGCAATGATTGGTGTGATAGTACTTGTGACGCTTTTTTGTATATGAAGGGTGGTATGGTATTTAAATCTCTGCCTTGGTTTTTCAGTTGCGTTGTAATAAGGGTGACTTCGTATGGGGTAGTCGGAGCTAGGAACAGTGTGTTCGGGTAGTTGCCAGTGAGAGTAGTCATTTGGTGGGGTATCTGAGCTTGGGATTTTATTGGCAAGGTTTGACCTATAGTGGAGAATGAAATCATTGAGGTCTGTTTGCTGTTTCTGTTGGTGGGATGTTGGGAGTTTATCTGATTTTGCTAATTTTATTTCGCTATGTCTCGCATCTTTTTTGTTCCCAGAATTTCTGATAGGGTCTAATTTCGTAGTTTAATAATGTTTACTTATCAACCCATACCCATCAGTGGGCGTGGTTAGTCAAAAGATACAGAGGTACATAATTGGTCAGGGACTGGGCCTCAAAGTTTGATAAGCTGAGCAAAGTTACAGAGGTAATGGAATTCACAATACAAAGTGTTAATGGAACTCACAATTTAAAAGGTAATGAACTCCAGGTAGGTCTAGTACACAATCTTGACAAGTTTACAGAGGATTTACAGATTACAGAGGTACAAATGGGTCCAGGGACCGGGCTCCTAAGTTTTGATGGAATCTGAACTAGGACAAAGGTAATGAATGAACTCACAAGTTACAAAGGTAAGGAACGCACAAGTTACAAAGGTAATGAATTTACTGTACAGAATGGTTACTTACGTTTATACTGGGCTGACAAATCAGACAAATTTTAGAGTATGAGCAATTCACACTTCCACAACCGGTCACATACTGTTGTGAGCTTATTGGTGCAAATGTGATGCTGAGTCTCTCTCTCACTCACACACACACAACACACGCACACCACACTCATACACACACACACACAACCCCTCATACACAACACACAATCATACACACACAACAACACTCCATACTCAACACACACACACACACACACACACACACACACACACAACACACACACACACACACCACTCACACACACACACACACACACTCACACTATACAACACAAAACACACACACACACCCACACACACACACACACACCACACACACACACACACAACACAACACACACACACACAACACACACACAATGCACATATGTGGTAATGCTTTATTACAAGCTAGCAAAGTCAGGGTTATTTCTTACCAAGAATGGTTGTAATATACCTGTGGATAAAATACTTCAGCCATTCTCTTGAAACACTCTGTGTTGAGTTTGTGCTAAATTCTTTAATTTTATCACCACTCCAGTACATAATGACGCAAGGTGTGACTATAATCCATCTGGCAAAGTTTACATTTCGTTTTGTCTTACATATGGTGGTGAGTGATTTAACGCCAAAGATACTTGTAACCCAGAAACCGGAGCCGGGCGTAGGGTAGTGACATCCAGAGTCTGCTTTATTTTTGTTGGATGCACCATAAACATGTGGTCCTCTCTGCATGATAGAATGATGATAGATGACATCACTGGTGTTCAATCTCCTGATCCTTAAGTCCATAAAATTCAGCTGAAGTTCTTTCGTATTATTGTTCTCCAAACTATTACCTGACAAGGCCAGGATTGTAATACTACTCCCTCTTTGAAAGCATAACAGCTTAGCCAATTTATCAGGTTCTATCATGCATCTGAAGACCAATGTGAGATGGAATCCAAAGGCATGTGCACTCTGAATCCACTGTCCACAATCCTATCCATACCTGTGTCTGGCTTCTGACACAAGCATGCACAATTATATTTGGCTTAATGAGTGAGAGCAATTTATGGATGGACAGAGAATCAGTTTACATTAAACTGTCAATTTTTTGATAAATAGATGCAATTTCAGTGCAAGGAGTATGGCAAACAGTTCTGTCTGGAAGGGTTAGGGCCCCAATTTATTGATGCGTGTGCTCCAATTTCTTTAAGAGAGCCATCACTCTGTACGACAACAGCAGCACTACCGCTGCACAGTGGATTGGTGAACAGACCCATCAACGTAAATAATTTGCGAGAGTGTAGTGCTGTGTGACTAAGTTATCCAATTATCAGCTTAAGCCTCATGTTTGGCCTTCAAGCGAAAGTTTTGGTTGTGATTTAAGCAAGTAGTTTGGGGGGGAAATGGAGGAATGGTAGTTTGGAATGGGGTATATTCCATGAGCGGAGAAGTTGCCGGCTGGTTGCCTTCTTGACATTGATCATGTATCTGATTCCATGCGGAGGTCGGTTCCAGTCTTTTCATCCATCTGGAGGAGTGTTCCCAGTGCTGAGGAAAGTTTTGGAGGGTTCTGTGCAGGGGTTTGAATGAGCTTGCTGAGCATATTAACCCCAAAAATTTTAGGATATTTCTATTCGTAACACGATCTCTGTTGCTTGCCCAATATCAAGTTCTTTTTTGCATATTTAAAATTTTGGCAGTACGAGGGCATCCTAAATGATCCTCATTGATTCGTTCTGCAGTTTTTCCAGCCTCCAAGTTCCAGTCAGACACAAGAGCAAGTAGTGGCGCAGCATAATTCAACCAATGATCTAATATAAGCAAGGTTACTCATTTTCACAATTTTTTTAACATTAGCTCCATACCTGGGGTGTAGCCCTGCCAACAACCTCTAAGTGCTCTTAGTCGTTCTTTGTCATTGGCGACAATGTCTTGTTACACCAGGTTCCAAGTAGTGGAACCTCATAGCCTAGATACCTGTATATGCTTACATTATTCTAGTAGAGACCCATCATTGCCAATTGGATCTGACGAACTGTGCCTCTCTGTCGAGGAAGTACGCCTATGGTGTATCTTTGTTATATCAGTAGAGATTATCAACCCAGGTCTGACACGAGGCTAGTACATGATTAAGAGTTTTGGGTGTTGGGAGAATCGTGGTGTGAATCATTATATCATCAGCAAAACTAATCACATAATTATTGTGTTCTGGGGTGACTAGGAATGCACTTAAGGTAATGATTAAATTGGAATATTGGAACAGTGGCGGACTGTTGCACACCTACCTGTGGGGTTCCTAATTCAAAGTTCTCTAGTTACACTTCTATGTCCATGGAACAACACTGACCGATTTTCTTTGGTTGGACAGGTAGCCTTATCCAGCGGAGAAGCCATCTCAACATCCATTCTGGCAAGCTTCACTTATTATTACATGTCGGTTGGCTACATCGAAAGCGGATTTAAGGTCAACGGTTAGGTAGTGTAGGAGCTGGTTCAGTGTGCAGGGTGAGAAAGGTGGCTATGCAATGATGCACGCTCCTCCATGCATGAAGTACCATGTAAACCGGGGGAGACAAAATTGTTTGATTCTGTACATGAGACGATTAAGAATCATTCTCTCAACATGTTTTATCACAGCAGCTAGTAAGAGATATTGGCCGAAATGCATATTTGTTGATTGGGCTTAGGAATTGGGAATGATGAGGCTGTTGGTCAGTTTGAGGGAGATCCCCAGTTTCATAGCGCATGTTATATAATTCAAGTAATGGATTACCTGGTACTCGACACAGCAATCTGAGTAGTTGTAAGTAATACCATCCTCACCGCGACGTGGAGTTGCCCCTTAGTTAGTGTGCATCAAGTTCATAATTAGTGAAAAGGAATGTTTGCAATCTTCTGCCTTACTGATTTCTCTTAAGCATAAGCAAACAAGTCTCTCCCTTGCATATATTTATAATTTAAGTTTTGCCCCTGTGTAGGTACTGGGAATATTGTCATAGTAGATAGGGTCTTTCCAGGTCTTTTTTATATCAACCTCGTAAGTTGGATAAATCTGTTCTCATAATACAATTTTTTGCTCCTTCTTATCAGGCTGGTTAGGATTTGACGAGTAACGTTTTGTTTGGCTTGGTTATGTACCTTCTGTACTGGTTTTCATATCCGTGTTGTTTTGTATTTATGGGATTTGAGAATGCTGGGTGCTAGCAGGGAACTGTTCAGACTCTTTGCTGTCATCTGTTTAGTTTTTTAGGGCAGTGCTTGTTATAAGGTATTGGGTATTTTCTTTAGGAAAAATTATCATAAAGCATTCGTTCAGTATCTGTATGATTTCAGCTCAGAGTGCCAGTCCAATGTATGTTACTGCTGTTGTGAAGTTATTATGGCTGCCTCATTGTGAAGTCTGGAAAAAAAAAAAAAAAAGGTTGATTTAGTAGTGTCTTGGGGGTATTTTTACCAAAGAGTTGTTTATGAGGAAAGTAGGGTTGTGGGGGGGAGGTCCCTGTGGGAATTATCGTAAATTATGCCTGCCTGATATTAAGGGGGATATGGTGTTGGTCCAGATGTCGTCAAGTAGGACCACTAGTATCTGTACTCTTGTAGGTTTTGTTACTGTTGGTAGGCAACATGCAGTTCTCATTGTTGTGGATTGTGAATCAGAACGTGTGGGTCCTGGTCTTGCCGGAGATTTTATATTGGGAGTCACATGAGAGTAGTAAGTGAGGTTTGTTCATGACTTGCATCAGGTTATCATACTTCCTAGGTTTTTGACTAAATTGGCTAATGTTTGATTGTTTGGAACTCTGTAGATGTTTATCACTGTGAGAGTTTTTGTAGGTATTGGATTTGAATTTAGCTATTACATATTCCCCATGTTCTCCCTTATTTCGTGCAATATTAGTGATACATTCTAGTTGGTCTGGAGTAGTATATAGCAGTGCCACCCCTTGGTTGGTCTGGCCTACAGTTGTGTATGGCTGTGAACCAGGAATGGCATATACTCTGTAGTAGTTTTAGTATCAGGTTTAGCCAGGTTTCAGTTAGTGTAATGATGGACATATTGGATGCAAGGAATTTAGTAATGCTAGGAGGTCATCATAATGCTTGCGTAAAGATCTGATATGTAGTTAAAGATGAGTTTGTTGTTGTTAGCTCTGAGAAGTGGGCCTTTGATTGTTCTGATGTGTATAATTACAAGTAACTGTTTTTGATCATTTAAGTCATTAATTAAGAAGGTTGGTATCAGGGATCAATGCTTGTAATCATAAGTTTGTAGTGAATCTATAGTTAGAATTAGTAAAAAAAACTAAAGTAAAATATTCTAAAGCTAAAAAAAATAGCACCTGAATTTATTAACAAATGTAAAAAATAATGAGCTAAGGTAGTTTTTTTAAAGCTAAAATAAAAGGAGACAATATACAAGGGATAAACATAATTTGTGGGTGAACAAATAAATGATGATCAAATAATGGAGCTTGGGAATATGATAGTAGGTTGTACTTAAAGGTAATTCTTTAAAGTCTAGAATTATAATATAAAATATAATATAAAAGGGACTATATAAGTTGTGGTGAACAATAAGTGGTAATCAAATAATTGCAAAGGTCTAATAATGGCTTTTGTGGAGTCTATGTATTTTTGAGCTAGAAGAGCTATAGTACAACTAGATATATTCTAATAATATAACCAATACAAATTAAAAAATAGCACAGTCCTTCACTTGTAATTGCAGTATTGGTCTAATATAATTGATTTGGTTATTGACTATGTACAACTGAGTTTAATCTTAATAATATAAAAAGGCACAAGATCTCAATTGTAATTGCATAAGGTGTTGTAAGTTGTTAAAAGAATTAGAGGTATAACTAGATTTAAAGTGACAAGTAAAATATTGCAAGTTAGGTAGCAAAAGAATAAAACAAAAGTAGAAAAAAAAAATATATGAGGTAGTTGGTAATAGTTAGCAAAAGATAGTTAAGGGCCTTGAAACTATAATATAATTGAAAAATTCACTAATTGCAACCACAATATAGTCACTAAGATATGAAAACAATCTTAGAGTAGGAATTATAATACAAACTTATAATATAAAAATACAAATTGAAATGGTACTTGCAATTGCACTAGAGTCTGAATTTAGAAACAACTCACTCAGAAGATTAGATTAGATTAGATTTTGCCACCGAAGTGGCTAGTTTATTGTGCACCCCATATCCATCCTGTGGACGGTAGCGGCTGTGAGCTATGGATACACAAAAGGCCTAGGAACTAGGCCCCAAAGGGTTAACAGGAATACATATGGATTTATATCTACATATCTATAGTTCACTTATCAATAAGTGGACAATTAAGCACATAGTGTTCAAGAGAGTGACCATATGCCTGATCACATAATTTACATTTAGTTTGATCATCATCTGTGTGTCTCCCAAACTGCCTGAAGTACTTGTAACCAAGCCTAAGCCTGGCCACTACAACATCAGTCAGTCTGTTAACATTGCAAGTTACTACTAAACATATTATCTACGTTCATGTTATCATAGTGGATATAGATCTAATCGGGCTTCTAACTTTTTTTTTTTTTTTGATCGATTTTGCCCACAATCTTTCAGTGGGCTGCAAGAAAACAATATGAAGTTAACGATTGAGAATTTCAATTACTCAGTTATGGTTAAACATGAAGGAAATTAAATCTTCATCAGAGCTACAAAACAAATTTGGCCGGGGGGGGGGGGTGGGCCCACAAAAGAGAGCGAAACACCAACGTCAAAGACCTGGAGTGATCATGGTCGTGAGGATCTCACCTTCAAGGACCATACATTGTATTCAATCGCATCTGCTAGAAAAATGACAGGATGGATAATGAGAACTTCAAAAACTAGGGAGGCCAAGCCCATGGATGACACTCTTCAGGTCACTTGTTCTATCTAGGCTGGAATATTGCTGCACACTAACAGCACCTTTCAAGGTGGGAAATTGCCGACTAGAATATGTACAGAGAAACTTTCACGGCGCGGATAACGGAGGATAAAACACCTCAATTATTGGGAGCGCTTGAGGTTCCTAAACCTGTATTCCCTGGGAAAAACAGCAGGAGAGGAGAGATACATGATTAATACACCTGGAAATCCTAGTGGGACTAGTCCCCCCCCCGACTAGCCCCCACACGAAAAATCACCACTACGAAAGAGCAAAAGACTTGGCAGACGATGCACCATCCCCCAAGAAAAAGAGGGGTGTCTCTAGCACGTTAAGAGACCATACATTAAGTGTCAGGGGCGAGACTTGTTCAACTGCCTCCAGACACATAATAAGCGGGATTACCAACAGACCCTGGCAGTCTTCAAGCTGGCACAGGACAAGCACCGTAAAGTCAGTTCCGGATCAGCCGGCTGTGGCTCGTTGTTGGTTTGCGTGCAGCCAGCAGCAACAGCCGGGTTGATCAGGCTCTGATCCACCCAGGAGGCCTGGTCTCAGACGGGCGCGGGGGCGTTGACCCCGGAACATCTTCCAGGTAAACTCCAGAAAGTGGCTAGTTTATTGTGCACCCCCATATTCCACTGTAGCGTAGCGCGAGAGCATATGGGATACAACAAAAGGCCTAGGAACTAGGCCCCAAGTTTAACAGGGAATACATATGGATTTATGTTACATATCTATAGTTCACTTATCTGTTACAAGCAAATTAGGAATTTTGCTTAGTATATCTGGTATATTATTTTCATTATATAAGATATCTGACATGTACATAAGGTTATTATCCTTTCTGTCTCTGTATTATCAATAGTGGACAATTAAGCACTAGTGTTCAAGAGAGTGACCATAATGCCTGATCACATAAATTTACATTTAGTTTGATCATCTCTGTGTGTCTCCCAACTGCCAGAAGTACTTGTAAACCAAGCTAAGCCTGGCCACTACTAACATCAGTCAGTCTGTTCACAGTGCAAGTTGCTCATAAAACATACTTAACTACGGTTCATGTTATCATAGTGGGTTATAGATCTACTCAGGCTTCTAACTGCATTCCTATAACAATCATTTTCCATTAATTACTTCCTCTCCATAATATTATTCCTAATGCTAGGGACACAGTTATACCAAAGTTATATTCTAATTCTCTTCTCGATACGCTTCTGGCTAACATATCAACTTTATCATGAAGGAGTAACCAAGTGTGATGGGATCCATAGCAATTGTACATTTAATTCCTTTGTCCCTAATTTTTGAGTATATATATGGTTCCCCAATGTGATGTTGTTGGAGTCAATTATATGAGTCAAGAGCCTTCAAGTGATGGACATAGAAATCGTATGTGATAGAGTCAAGCTCAGTGTCATAGGTTAGCTTTAGCGCCATTAGGATGCAAACAATTCTGGTTTGCAGTGTAGACGCCCAGTTGTTTAATTCTTATGCCTAACTAAACAAATTTATTATCGTTTTAACTAGGGAGGTGGCATCATGAGCAGATGCAGCCCTGCCAGAAGACTCCTGTTTAGATCCATCGGTGTATATACTTGTGATAACTTGTTACTACCAGCTAGGTGAGAAATTTCTTCTTGAGGCTGTTGCTTTTCTTATAACAAGAGATTTAAGGAAGGGCATTACTAGCATGAGCTTCTTGGGAGGGACTTTGGTAGGTATGTGATATTAAATGAACACACTTCCTTGGAGGGGTGAAATGCCTCTTGATGCCTACAGTGATACAGTTCATGTAGGTTATAAAAACTTATTGCAATGCCGTTTTCACAATCCATTATATCTGTGTGTATTTACCTCTAGACATTGGTAAGATTCACTTGTGACAGTGTCTGGTTCGTTTCTCAAACATTTAATACCGAGTACAGTGTAATTTCAACATCCTATCACTGATACTAGAAATACCAAGCTCCTTCCCTCATGTTAAGAACTTATTGTAGAGAATCTGGGGACAGCCAAGAAATAATCCTGAGAGCTTCATTTTGCATTACTCCAAGGTGTCGGAGAGATTTCTCTAGCTATATCAAATGGGAGGCAGCATAATCAATTAAGGACCTAACATAGGCTATGTACATCATTCGCCACCGATGCTCACATTTGCACACCATAGTTGGGATTGTAGCCAGCAACAGCTTTAGAGCTATTTAAGCCTAGCTTTACATTTCTTGTTTAGTTGTGGTATAGTGGATTTGTTAAGGGTACACTACACCAAGATATCTGAATGTTTTAACGTAGCTAATGATTTCACCCCTGCAAATTAGATGGGTGGGGAATGTCGTTTGCTGTTATATCTAAGTTTTTATGAGGAAGATATATGAGGCCTAGTCGATTACAAATTGCTTGAATTCTGAAGAATGGTATTCTTTCTTCTTATGCCTGTTGTATGGATCTGGATTCATCAGCATAGCTTATAGATATATGTTTAGGTTGAGGCAGGTAGAGCATTTTTAGGAGAGCATTAATCAGAATAATAAATAGATGGGACTAAAGAACTCCTCCTGCGTTGTACTAAAGACATTCTTTAGAATCACTTCTGAAGCCTTGGTAGATGGACAGAGGAAACTCTATTTGACAGGTATCTATTATCCAGCAGTGTAAGCTACCACCAATATTCATTTTGGCTAATTCATGTAGCTATAACGGTTCTGTTCGCAATATCAAATGCAGTTTTAGATCAAGAATGTGGTAAAATAGTAGGGTGTGTGCAGCTGAGAAAGGTGGTGGACATACGTTCTGGCACACTTTTTACCTTCATAGAACCCATAGAGGTAGGGGGAAAGTTGATCTCTGTTTCTGCAGTACAGTCTGTTAAGCATCATCTTTCAAAAGTTTGTACAAAGGACAACTAGTAAGGAGATCGCGCCTAAATGTATACAGGCTGGTGGGGCTTAGGGATAGGCACAATGAGACTATTGGTCCAGGAAGTAGGAGAACGCCCTCAATGTAATGAGATTATACAGTGCCACAAAGGGTTATCAGGCACGTGCCTTAGAGTTTGAGAATATCATAGTTATACCATCCTCTCCAGGAGCAGTTGATCGACCTTTGGTTAATGCATTATCTAATTCATAACTCGGTACAGAGGCAATCACTCTCATCAATATTTTGGCCTTCATAAAATTTAATAGTTTCAAACCATTTCTTCAGAAGTACTCTCTAAAATTTTTTCTAATATGAGATGGGAAGGCTTGCTGCCTGGAGGTTTTTGGACAGTCATTTATGAGGTAATTTGCTTTTTCAAGAGGAAAGGGGATGAGCAACATTGCCAGTCTTTTTCCTGGTTATTTTATTTATACCTTTCCAAGCCAAACTCAAAGGGGTGGACCTATTTAATCCACTAACAAACTGTTCCCATTCCTGTTGCATAGTTCTTCCTTTCTATTCCTTGCATTTGTTAGTGCAGCTTGGAACGTGCTGAGCAGGTCTGGGAGGGGTTCTACATTACGGTATGCTTTACCAATCCTCCTAGCTGCATGTGTTAGATTGCGGCAGCCTGCAGCTGTGGATCATTATAGTATTTACATTGGTGTTTTTTTGTTATTTATAGTGGAGGGGTTTTTGTTTCCTATTCCTGCCCACTTGACTGTGAGAACACTCTCCAATAGTGGTAATCTAACATTCATCATTAAATTTTGTATGCCAATGGCTCGTAATTCTTATTCCATTCAATCCAAGTGGTTATAAAGTTGTCTCTGTTTGTTCTGGTTTGAGAATAAGTTTCCTCCTTCTGTATTTAGCTCCTTGTATGCTGGAAGATGTGATCAAGTTGACAGTTGTTTAGTCTTGGAAGGATCAGATAGAAGATCTCAACTATGACAGAGTCATGCATCGTATATGATGTATTAAATCCAAGACCACAGATCTAGTATGCCAACTTATATGTGAAGTAGGCTCAAGTAGTGCCCACAATTCGAACATTATATGATCATTTAGCAATCTCACTAGTTTAGTTCCATTGGTGTTTGTTTGTTATAGCCCACATATTATTATGTCTGGCATTAAAATCTCCAAGGAAGGTGGTAGGTTCACTATTGTGCGATCTGGGTAAAGCATTCAGGTCGAAGCTGAGGTTTTTTTTTTCGCTGGGGCATTGGAGATTAAAAATGTTTATGGAAAAATAGCCTGCATATACTTTGACACATGAATACTGCATGTGTTAACTCGACTCTGCAAGGAAAGGAGTGAATGTGGCAAGATTTTCTGACTTACATACACAACAGTTGGTTGAAACTTAGGTTATAAGCTGATTTCCAGGAAGTTTTGGTGGAGACGGGTTGCCCACTTTCAATCTACATTCCTGCAAAACAGATGACATCAATATTCTTGGTTGCCACTAATATGATGTCTAGTTCAGGAACCGCTCCCCCGGCCCCCGTCCTAATGGAAGCAATGTTCCATGAAAAAGATTTGTTATCGTATACCATTGTTAGTGGAGTTTATTACAAGCTCTTGTCATAAGTGGTAAAACTTTATTGCTTTTGACTACAGTGTGCAGATACTTAAGA
This sequence comes from Cherax quadricarinatus, assembly GCF_026875155.1. Classification (NCBI taxonomy): domain Eukaryota; kingdom Metazoa; phylum Arthropoda; class Malacostraca; order Decapoda; family Parastacidae; genus Cherax; species Cherax quadricarinatus. Next base: position 95,586,545 of record NC_069402.1, read on the forward strand.
GGCAAAATAGCATAGTTTGTACGTTTTATCTTCAGGACTTTATTTTTAAGCATTTTTCGGCCATTGGCAGCCAGTGATAAGGCAATTTTTGAAGGCCAAGAGTTATGGGCATCTTTCTCACAAATGCTGGCAAGCTGAACGGATGATTGCCTGCACTTTTGACATCATCACATGCTCAAGAGCATCATCCTCCTGATTACATATATTTATTAAAACTTGTCAGGTTCTGTTCAAGATGCTCAATTTTTTCTGGAAAGTTGTTATAATATGAGGAAGGTCAGGCGAATTCCAATGCATCTACGGAGGATGGCACTTCTGGGTTAGTGCTTTCTTTAACACCTATCACCTTAAACAGGTTCCCTGGTTCATTAGTGTTCCTCTGTTTCATCTTCATTCAGGTAGGTCCTGTGCATCTGACTCATCTCCCACATTTCCAGGGGAGGTTACCGTGTGGTGTACCTGTCTCACTGTTTGTTGTTGTGTGTATTGGGAGAAATGACAAAACTCATCCCCATATTCAGGTGTAGCCATAGGTTATTGTAGTGGCAGCCAGTAGTTCATATGTGCTAGCAGGGTGGCTAGCTCCTCCACAGCTGTAGTGTGTGATGGGCATTCTGGTATCACCAGAATCCTTTGCAGTGAGGTGGGGTTCTTGCACACTTTGCAAGACGGTTCCAGTCTCAGATCTGGCTGTGGTATAGACTGGATGGCCCTCCTCAGTTACCATTAAAGGACTGTATCAGGTTTTACATCGAAGGTTGTTTGGGTTCTGACTGCAGGTCCTTGTGGGAACTGTAACCCCCAACTTCTTTACAGTTAATACATTAAATTTTCGGCTGTCAGGGCCTACTGTGCTTTCTCTAGTGGATGCTTCCAGCACACTTACACACAGAATGATAGATTCCACAGTCTACTGCAACTGGCCATAGTGCTGGATTTGTAACAACCTACGTTTAGGGGTAGGTACACTTCGATGTTTAGGAAACGTAAACCATGCAACCAGATATTCCGGGGGAGGGGCACAGGGACCTACCCAACTGGCATAATTTGGGATTTTCCTTTAAGTCTTTTAGGCTTGATGATTATGCTCACTTAGAGTCAGATGGTAGAGATGGGTCCAGAGAGAGGGCATCCCGAAAGGATTGAATACTGACCCATTTTTTAAAGTGACAAGTGAGTGTCTGATGGAGGTCGGAGCAGCTCCTTAATATCCCAAAGGTGTTTTCTAAGTAGATCATTAATCAGCTCTTATTATTGTTCCACAAGACACAAGTTGTGTGTGTTTTCTAAATTGGATCTTGAGTTTGGATGCTTGTTTACAGCTTCCATTAGCCATGCACACTTAGCGGCAGCGGGGTGTTGTCAGGGAAGTTCAGCTTAACACATTCTTCCTTTTGAAGAAAGACTTCCTTTCCGCCTCTGTGCACCAAGACGTTTAGTATACTTGTGTACGAGTCAATGAGTCTGACTTACGTCGGACGCTCTAGCCCTTTTCTCACTTTTTCTTTTGTTTACTTTTAAAGGTCTGGAAAAGCTATCTTCATTTCCAATTACACCTGCAGAAATAGGGTTCCTCTATGACAGTTGCCATGTTTGCCGGTGAATGATATCTGGTGTAAGACTCACAACACAGAATTCCTCGCTTATCTTTCCCCTTATAGCTTATGCAAGAGCAAATATTCACTTACAAAGTCAGAAGTTCCAAATAGATCACAAGGACACAACGTGCTCAAGTTCATTGAACACCTCCAACCATACTCAACCCAGACCACCACCACTCACTACGGAAACACACCCCACCCATCCTCGACATAGAGGCACAGTTCGTCGATCCAATTGCTAGATGGGTCTCCTTCTAGAATATGTAAGCAGATACAGGTATCTAGGCTTTGAGGTTCACTACTTGGACCTGTTGAAAAAGACTTTGTCGCCATACAACGAAAGACTAAGAGCCACTTAGAGTTGTGGCAGAGCTTCACCACAGGTTATGGTGCTAATGTTAAAAATTGTGAATGAAAATGATGTATCTTGCTTATCATTAGATCATTGGTTGATTATGCTGCGCACACTACTTGCTCTTGTGTCTGACTGAAGCTTGGAGGGCTGGTGAAAAACTGCAGACGAAGCTCAATGAGGATCTTTTTAGGATGCCCTCGTACTGCCAAATTTTAAATATGCAAAAAGAACTTGATATTGCAAGAATCAGTGATCGTGTTACTGAAAGAAATATCCTAATTGGGGTTAAATATGCTCAGGCAAGCTCATTCAACCTGAACAGAAGCCCTCCAAACTTTCCTCCGCACTGGTGAACATCCTCTAGATGGATCGAAAAAACTGGAACCGACCTCCGCCTTTGAATCCAGATACATGATCTATGGTCAAGTAAGGCAACAGCGGCACTTCCCGCTCCATGAATATTACCCTATTCCCAAACTACCATTCTCCATTTTCCCCCCAAACTACTTCTTAAATCACAACAAAACTTCGCCTTGAAGCAAACATGAGGCCTTAGTGTATTGATAACTTAGTCACACAGCACACACTCTAGCAAATTATTTACGCTGATGGGTTCTGTTCACCAATTCACTGGTTCAGCTGGGTAGTTATGCTGTTGTCGTACAGAGTGATCGCTCTCTTAAAGAATTGGTGCTTCGCATCAATAATTGGGCCTCTACCCTTCAGACAGAACTGTTTGCCATACTCCTTGCACTGAAAATGCAATTTATGTATCAAAGATTGAAAGTTTAAATGTAACTGATTCTCTGTATCAAAAATGCTCCTAACTAATTAAGCATACAAAATTGTGGCAATTTTCGATTGTGTCAGAGCCAGACACAGGTATGGTAGGATTGTGGACAGTGGAGTCAGAGTGCACATGCTGTGGATTCCATCTCTCATTGGTCTTCATGCTTGATGAGAACTGAAAATTGGCTAAGCTGGTGTATGCTCAAAGAGGGGAGTAGATTACAATCTTGGCTTGTCAGGTAGTATTAGTTTGAGAACAATATTACGAAAAGAACTTCAACTGAATTTTATGGACTTAAGGACTCAGGGGAATTGACACCAGTTGATCCAATCTATCATCTTCTATTCATGGCAGGAGGAGCACTTGTCTATGGTGCATACAACGAGAAAGCAGACTCTTGGATGTCACATACGCCCGGCTATGGCTGGGTTACAAGTATCTTTTGGCAGGTAAATCACCACCCAACCAGATGTAGACCAACGAAATGGTAAACTTTGCCAGATGGACTATTGTCACACCTGGCGTCATTATGTACTGGAGTGCGATAAAGTTTAATTTATTTATTTATTTATTTATTTATTTTATGTATTTAGTAATTTAAGCATACTTACAGAGGTACAAAAAATACAGGTAGAGCAGCCATGCCAAAGCCACTTTTATGCATAGCATACGGGCTCGGCTTAAAATTAACTTAAGATTAACTAAGCATGATGAAATCAGTGGTGATAATACATTATTGTAAACAGATAACTTTAAAGCACAAATGAGTATTACAAAGAAGTTCATAGGTTGCTTGGCATTGCTGTACTTCAGTCGAATGGAGTATTTTTTGTTAGGTTAGTGTAATTTAAAAAAATATTAAGTTAGATTGTGTTCCTCAGGTTTAACATTTGTGTGTTATAATTGTGAAGTAACTTTAGGATATACAATTTCTTAAGGTTCAGTTATTCAGTATTTATTTGGTTTTGATGTGAGTAAGTGATCTTTTGAGTAAGAGACTTGAATTTATAAACTAGGAAGTTGTTTCTTTTATATTTTGGTATGAATTCCAGATTTTGGGCTTTTATGTGCATTGAGTTTTTGCCATAGCGTGAGATGGACACGAAGAACGAAATCAAGGGTGATCTGCTGCTTGTGTTAATGGTCATGCATTCTGTTGAGGTTGGCAAGGAGATGTTTGAGGGAGGGTTAATATCAGAGTTAAGTGTTCTATGTATGTTATAGGTGCATAATAAGTATGGATTTTTTTGTATGGTGAGTAGGTTGATTGTTTTGAATATTTGTGGAGTGTGTTGCCTGTAGTGAGAATTATGTTATCATTCTAACTGCAGCCTTTTGTTGGGTAATATTGTGGTCTGAGATGGTTAATTGTTGTTGAGCCCATGCACAAATCCATAGGTGTGATAGGGTGTAAATAAGAGAGTGATAAAGGGCCAGGATGGGCTGACCTGTGGAACATAGTACCGTATCTTCGATAGTATGCCTACCGTTTGGAAATTTTCTTAGAAATTTGTTGTATTATGTGTATGAAAATTTTGAGTCTATTATCGAGGTGGATTCCTAGGAAATTTTCCCTCTTTTAGCTTTGTGAGAGTTGATCGTTTATTGTTATGTTATAAGAGGTACATCTGTAGCATCTGTTTACCAAAAACTGAATGAAAGTAGGTTTTGTCAATGTTTAGTGTTAAGTTTGTTAGTCCTCATCCAGGTAGATATTTTCTGTATTCGGTGTTTTACAGTATTGGCTAGCGTGACTGGGCTCGGGTGTGGAGAGAAGACGTATGTAGTGTCATCTGCAAAAAGTTGGGTTTGAGTAATTGCGATGCATTTGGTAGGTCATTTATGTATAGGAGAAAGAGAAGGAGGGCCATGGACACTTCCCTGTGGGACACCAACTGTCAATGGTTTGTGAGCGAAGAGTTGCCCCATTTGCGTACACATATTGGTTCTGTTTGCTGAGGGTAAGAGACTGAGGTAGTTGAGGGAGTGTACCCTCTAATACCATAGTGTGACAATTTTACGTGGAGCAAGTCATGGTCAACTGTATCAAAGTTACGTAAGTCAATGAAGATTCCCCAGTAGGACTTCTTTTTTCTCTATTGCAGTGTATTATGTTCTTGCATGTGTATAATAGCATCATTAGTTATTTTTTATATTAGACCTGATCCCAAATTGGCAGGGGTTGAGAATGTTTTGGGGAGATGATGGTAGGAGTAGATTCGTTTATTGTAATTAATTTTTTCGATGATTTTTTTTTTTTTGAGAGAGGGTGTAACTTGGATATTGCCTATAGTTATTCACTCTGTTTGGTCTCCTCCTTTATGGATCCGGGGTGACCTCCTTGCTATTTTGAGAACTGGTAGGGAAGGTGGAGTCAGGAACGCGGGAAAAAACTAAAAGCCATAAAAAAATCGAAAAAAACCCCAAAAAGTAATTCTTCTCCTATGCCAAAAAAAAGGGGGAAAGAACAACTTTCCAGTTTTTGGGCCCCCCTACTTAAACAAGATGGGCCTACACAGAGGGCCCAACAGGAAAGGGAGGGGAGTTTCCCAAAGGGCCCCCAATATGACTCAGTTTTTAGAAAGGGCCGCAAACCGATTTAAAGAGTGGGAAGATCAAAATGAATTTTTTTTGAAGAGACCCCAAAAAAATTTGTTTAAAACAAACCCTATCCGATGTTACCCCGACGCCAAATGATTTTCAAACAGGCGAAAAATGACATGCCCATGCCACCCCTCCCCCCGGGGCCCCCCAAAAGACTCGGGAAAACTCTGTTTTCCCTTTCAAGAACTGCAAGAACCCCCTTCCCCCCGACCCTTTTTCCATCTATGGAGAGGGAGCAGGGGAACACGGGGGTAAACCCACATTTTACTAAAAACAACGGGACATAGCCCCACCCCAACAAAGGGGGCAGTAAAGAAACAGCAAAAAATTTTTAAACGGGCCCCAATAGCACAAAAACCCCCCAAATATCATAAAAATCTTTAAAAAGGGTCCTAAGAAGCAAGATCACCACCATCTAAAAACCCCAAACATTTTACAAACCCCAGGGAACATGGGTTTTTAGAACAGGTCCTCCTGTCTGTCTCAACAAATTGGGCCATACGACAAGGTCCAAAATGCACTAGAAGACAAAAAAAAATGCAGAGTAATATATAAAGACTTTGCAAAACCTTCGACAAGGGGGGGACCATGGCAAAAATAGCGCAAAAAATGCGGGGCAAAAGGAAAAAACCAGGAAAAGTGGGTCGATGGATCTATAATTTCCTCCTAACAGAAACAGGGGATTTGTCGTCAACAGAGTAAAGCCCGAGGCAGCTACGGGAAAAGCTCTGTTCCAAAAGGCACAAAACTCGCTCCCACCTTGTTCCTCATCCTTATATCCGACATAGACAAGGTTTGTCAGCCACAAACCGTGTCTTCCTTTGCAGTGAAAACCCGAATCTGCAGACAGTGTCTTCCATTGCAGACACTGCAAAGCCCCGGGCAGAAAAACCCAAAAATTTTCATGGGCCCCAAAAAAAAAACCCAATATGAAGTTCAACGATAAAAAATTTCAATTACTAGATTGGTAAACTTTGGGGAAATTAAATCTTCATCAGAGTAAAAAACCCAAATTCTGGCCACAAAATAGAGCAAAACACCAAGGGCAAAGCCGGGGAGTAAATCATGTCGGAGGATTCCCCTTAAAGGGAAACCTTTAACATTTTTAATCGCATCTGCTAGAAAAAAATGACAGGATGGAAAAATGAGAACCCTTAAAAATTTGGGAGGAAAAGGGGCCCTTTAAAGAAAATTTCTTCAGGCCCTTTGGGTTTTATTTTGGCGGGAATATTGCTCCCACACAAAACAGCACCTTTAAAGGGCGGGTAAAATTTCCCCGCCCTTAAAAAAAATTACAGAGAACTTTCACGGCGCGCATAACGGAGATAAAAACCTCAATTATTGGGAGCGCTTGGGGTTTTTCCAAAACCCCTGTTTTCCCCTGGAACGCGGGAGGGAGGGGAACATGATTAAAAACCCCTGGAAAAACCCTAGGGGGGATAGTACCAAAAATTGCAAAAACGAAAAATCCCCACTACGAAAGCAAAAAAACTTTGGCAAAAACGATGCCCCCATCCCCCCTGAAAAGCGGGGGTGTCACTAGCACGTTAAGAAAACCATACAATAAGTTTCGGGGGCCCCAACTGTTCAACTGCCTCCCCGCCCCCCCCATAAGGGGGATTTCCAACAGGGCCCCTGGGCAGTCCCTTTAAGCTGGCACTGGAAAAGCCCCCTAAAGTCATTTTCCCCTCAGCCCGGGGTGTGGGGTCATTTTGGGTTTTCATGCAGCCAGAAGCAAAAAGCCTGGTTGATCCCGGCTCTGATCCACCCGGGGGCCTGGTCTCGACCGGGCCCCCGGGGGCGTTTTACCCCCCGGAAAATCTTTCCCGGGGAAAAAATCCAGGTAAACAATCCAGTGGGTCAAATAGTCTAAAAAAAATTTACAAAAAAGTATAACTAGAATTTTAATGATTTCAAAATTTTTACTATTACAATTTTAAAATAGGGGCTAGACCCCCTAGATGGAATGGCAAGGAAAATAATGGTTTAAAAGGCTGGGTCTTGCTTAACACAGTTTTAAAGGTAAACCCAATTACTCAAGAGAGAAAGTATTCATGAAATGAACATTATGCAGCATTAAAACTTTTTCAAGTAAAAATACAAAGCTAAGTTTTTTCACAATCACCGACAAAAAAACTGCAATTTGAAATATTTCTGGGAATTTAGCAAATAAAGTTTCAGTCTGGGCGGGGAAAAAGTTTAAAATTTTTAAAAAACCCGCAATGACAAATAGGAAAGCAATTTTAAAATTTTTAACCCTATTTTAAAAGTTCAGGTTTCACTGAAACAAGCATGGGATTACACTGATTTATCAAAAGTTAAAGGGGGTCACTACACATGAAGTACACTCTGAGTTTTAAAGCTTAATACAGGGTTACAAATGACAAAATTTAAAAATTTTTGGGGGAAAACACATTTAAAACTTCAAACACCGTTTTGAAAGAAGAATTTTTCACTGTGTAAAGCCAATCAACCAAAAAGCCTTTCTAAAGTTTTTTTAATGAACCTCTGGCATGTCCCCCCCTCAAAAAGTCAGCAATTTCAATGCCGTCAAATTTTTTCTCCAAACCCCTATAGGGAAAAACCCGGAAAGCCACAGCATGCAGAAAAGTATACAGCATGTTGGGGGCCCCAGGAAGGGTTTACTGCAGGCTGCCCTTGCTTGTTTGGGGTAGTTTTTGTGCTGCCCTCAAGCTTGGGTTGGCTGTGCCACCAAAACCCCCGCCCAAACCACCCGGACACCCCGCTTGGGAGAGGGGAGGCAGGCAGGCAACAGGAGGGGCACTCGCAGAAAGAGCGGGAGTGCGGCAAAAGAGGACACGGGCACTCAAGAACCCCTGGGGTCTTTCAAAAAAAACCGCCTCTAGACCACAAGCAAATAGAGGCGAACGGCTGAGTTCCAAATCGAGGAAGGAGAAGGGACAAGGAAAGGATATTCACCTCGCTAGACACAGGCAATATGGGTGTAGTGGCCTGCAGGTCGCAGTGCAATTTTCAAGGTCATTCACTGGGCCCACAGTCGTCTCGAGAGTTACCAACCCTGTACTACTTGTTAATTACTCCAAACCCGCAGCACTTAACACATCTAGCACACGTGTCTTGGAATGACAGACAAATTTTCACTACATAAGAACTAGTTCTCACAACACCGAAGGTACGGCCGGAACACTGTAGAACGTTCACAAAGGCATTCTGGGTTCAGAACAGATGTAGCCTTGGCCTTCACTGGCTGGCTTGGAGCGCTGTTTGGCCTGGATCAGCTAAACTCGCCCTTATCCCATATGTAGATAATGGCGACGAGTTAAGGGATACCTGTGAAAGGAAAGTCGAGGAAGGGACATTCACCTCACTAGACACACGCAGTATGGGTGTAAGTGGCATGCGGTCTTATAGTGCCATTTTCAAGGTCACCCAGCAGGCCAGACATTCCTCACTCATTTTAAGCCTACGTAGGTACTGATGGTAGCACAATGTCCTAAGTCAGCGTAATCCACTCATGCAAATAGTTACAACAAATCTGCAGCACTTGCGGAACTCAGAGTATTCGAGTACCAGCCTGGGCAGCAAAATACACCCTCTCAAACACTGCACGTCGTTGATAGAGGCGGAACGGGTCTTTGAGTTTGAAGGCGGAGCTGTTGTATATACAGGAGAACAGCAAGGGTAAACTGGGCACCTGCACATTCGCCTTGGTATTCACATAGTCAATATGGGCAAAAGTCTCAGGCAGATGATGCAGTGCCGTCGCTCAAGGTCAACAGTCGAGGCAGACTTCTCAAGAGTTACCAAACACTGCCAATATTTGTACAGATTGTTTACTCCTCCAACTTGCAAAAATTCTAGCAACACCCAGTCCTTGGAGTGAAAATAACCGAATTTTACAATGTGCGTACACCTGTTACCAACACACCCGTAGGACTGCACACTCGACGTTATTCCTCATGTTGGTAAAGCGATGAGTTTGATGCAATTTGGATGAACGAGTAGCAGTGGACTACTATCAAAATTTTCGCCTCTACACTGTATGCTGATAGAGGCGAAAGGCGGAGGTCAAATGAAAGTCAATAGGGGAAGCAGAGGCTGTGATGGCCTTTGCAAAAAGGAAGGACTTTTCAGTGTTTCACTAGTATAGTTCCTTAGTCCACACTCGCACCCATAAGAGTTCTCACAACACAGAAGCTGTCTTCCAACAGAAAGATTTATAATGATGACTTTATCAGTCGGGCGAAATGGTAGTCCTCGAATAGTAGGTCCAGATCTCCAGCACACGTCTACTCCCCTCAACCACTCAGCCGAGACTGACCTGTCATCGTGTGTGTGTATGACACAGAAAAAAGGCACCAGCAGATCTCCTACCATCATGTAAAACAATTACAAGTTCCCATTTCACACTCACTTGGCAGGACTGGTAGTACGTCCCTGAGTGCTTGCTGTCTACCAACCTACTACCGGTCCATATTATTTTTGGTTTCACACGTCATCCATCTCCCACGCAAAGGTAAGGGTGGACCCAAAAGAGAAACATTTTCACAATCATTCAACACTTTCACATCATAGACCCGACATATTCCGTATAAAAACTCTAAACCTGTGTTTGTTTTGTCAGTTTAGAGAGAATGTGATCAAAGTAGAATGACATGTAAAGCATATAATCTATATGGAAGGAAGGCGGGGTAGGGGTCGTCCTCCGAAAGGTTTGAGAGAGGGGTTAAAAGGGAGTTATTTGTGGCAAGGGGCTTGAGAACTCCAGCAATCATACGTGAGCGTGTTAGATAGGAGTGAATGGAGACAAATGGTACTTGGGACCTGACGATCTGTTGGAGTGTGAGCAGGGTAATATTTAGTGAAGGGATTCAGGGAAACCAGTTATTTTCATATAGTCGGACTTGAGTCCTGGAAATGGGAAGTACAATGCCTGCACTTTAAAGGAGGGGTTTGGGATATTGGCAGTTTGGAGGGATATGTTGTGTATCTTTATATGTGTATGCTTCTAAACTGTTGTATTCTGAGCACCTCTGCAAAAACAGTGATAATGTGCGAGTGTGGTGAAAGTGTTGAATGATGATGAAAGTATTTTCTTTTTGGGGATTTTCTTTCTTTTTTTGGGTCACCCTGCCTCGGTGGGAGACGGCCGACTTGTTAAAAAAAAAAAAAAAAAAAATGAAACTCGACTGGCTAGACTCTCCAGGTCTTACAAGTCTTCTGAGAGGCAACCTCGTCTAATTACTAATCAAACCTTCATGCAAGAGGTAATAAATATATACAATACCTGCTTAAGATAATATATAACAAGGTTGAGTCTAGCTTCTGGAATAACATCAACCAATGGAGGAAGGACCTGAAGTGCTCCTTCTCCTCCTCGAAAAACCACCAAGTTGTGTCGCACTAGATCTTGTGCAAATGTTAATGGTGATGATGTTACATCCTGTAAAAGAATTGTCTTTTTAAATTTTAGGTTTATATAATTTATAACAGCAATATATGTTTTTAACATAGTTTTGTTTCCCACTACAGTAGAGTGACCTAAGCAAGGAAATGCATTCACTATCACCCATCTCCAGGTGAATTTTCAGAAGTGCATGGACAACGCAATTCAAACAGCCTTCTGAACCACAACAACTCCCCACCAATCCTTCAGAGTGCAGGCACTTCAATTCTCACCTTAAGAACTCAAGTGTGACTAACCAGTTTTCCTGAACCCCTTCACAGATGGTACCCCTTCTCACATAACAGAATACTGAATCCAACTTACTTTGACTTAAATTAACAATTAAAGGAGAGATTAAATACTGAAGACACTACAAAATATGCATAGCTATGCTCATGTAGGTAAACATAGGTGATCACAAACTCACTACATTTGCATCAGATGGCTTTGGAGTAAGCCTTGCTCTCCATCCTTTAACAAAATGGATGAACATCTAGAGGCATCACAAAATATTTTACTGACACTGATCTTAATCTTTGACTCCATGATAAGAATAAATTACAAAGGAGGGCAAAAATTATGCCTACCATGCTTTAAGTAAATCTGTCTACAATTGTTGCTTGTATTTTTTTTAACACACTGGCTGTCTCCCACCGAGGTAGGGTGACCTAAAAAATGATATACTTTTACCATCATTAACACCATCACTGTCTTGCCAGAGACATACAAATACAACAGTTTAGATGTCCCTTGAAACAGCAAATATCCCAAATCCCTCCTTAAGAGTGCAGGCACCATACTTCCCACCTCCAGGACTTAAGTCTGGCTAACCCGTTTCCCTGAATCCCCTCACAAAATATTACCTTGCTCACATTGGACCAACAGCTTGTCAGGTCCCAAAAACCATTTGTCTCCACTCACTCCTATCTAACACACTCACACATGCCTGCTGTATGTCCAGCCCCTTGCACACAAAACCTTTTCCCACTCCCTCCGTCCTTTCCTAGGATGACCCCTACCATGTCTTCCCTCCATTACATATTTATACACCCTCCAAGTCATCTTATTTTGCTTCATTTTAGATGTGTTTTTTATCAACTACATTTGCAAATTTAACTGCATTGGTAGTTTTATGAGCTGACCCACAGATAAAGTTGTTTTGAAAATAACCCTTGGTGAAAAGTTTTAAATAAAAATGCATTAAGTAATGACTCACTTGCAATGTTCTTAGTTCTTGTTCTGCAGCTTTACCATTGTAAAGTCTAAAATGATTACAGGCTTTGAGATTGATAGCAATGGGAGAATCTGGGTAGTGCTGAAGATAAACAGCCAGCACCTCCTGTGATACATCATAGTAGTCCAGCTTGTAGTAGCACAGAGCAACATACACATTCAGAGCCAGGTATTCTCTGAGGTAAAAAAAATAATATAAACATATTAACTATCCAAGACATTGCTGTATAAGAATATCCTAAATAACATAGCAAGTAGAAAACACTTAGAAAAACAAAAACATATTGTACACTAAATGTTATTTGTTTAAAATGCATATTATTTTTCTAAAGCACTTATGATTAAATATATGGCTAACATTATATTCAATTACAAGAAAAGCAAAGAAGCATATGAATCAGATTGGTATACAGCCTCTCCTCACTTAACAATGGAGTTCCATTCCTAGGACCACGTCAGTAAACGAATTCATCGCTAAGTGAGGAGCAATCTTACTCTCTGTACTACCTTTAATTCTTGCAATAATAACTCTACCATACATTTTACTTAACAGAGTTACTCGTCTATAATTCTTGCACTCTTTTTGTCCCCTTTTGCCTTATACAAAGAAACTATGCATGCTCTCTGCCAATCCCTAGGTGCCCTCCCTACTCCAACAACATTTTGTACCAACTAGTTAATTTAAAACAAAAAATACTTCTATTTTTGAGTGTTTGAAAAGCACAGTTCTCCTGTGGATTCTTCCATATTCAACAGGTCTTCAGAAATGTTACCCCCCACAAATGTGGAGGTCTCATTGTATATACATACTGTAGTGATTTTTTTTTTTTTCAACAAACCAGCCATATCCCACCAAGGCAGGGTAGCCCAAAAAGAAAAACGTAAGTTTTTCTTTTTCTTTCTTTCATTCAACACACCGGCCGTATCCCACCGAGGCGGGGTGGCCCAAAAGGAAAAACGAAAGTTTCTCCTTTTACATTTAGTAATATATACAGGAGAAGAGGTTACTAGCCCCTTGCTCCCGGCATTTTAGTTGCCTCTTACAACACGCATGGCTTACGGAGGAAGAATTCTGTTCCACTTCCCCATGGAGATAAGAGGAAATAAACAAGAATAAGAACTAGAAAGAAAATAGAAGAAAACCCAGAGGGGTGTGTATATATGTGCTTGTACATGTATGTGTAGTGTGACCTAAGTGTAAGTAGAAGTAGCAAGACGTACCTGTAATCTTGCATATTTATGAGACAGACAAAAGACACCAGCAATCCTACCATCATGTAAAACAATTACAGGCTTTCGTTTTACACTCACTTGGCAGGACGGTAGTATCTCCCTGGGCAGTTGCACTGAATTATTTATTATTATATTAACACATTGGCCGATTCCCACCAAGGTAGGGTGGCTCGACAAAGAAAAACTTTCATCATCATTCACTCCATCACTGTCTTGCCAGAGGGGTGCTTTACACTACAGTTATAAAACTGCAACATTAACACCCTCCTTCAGAGTGTGGACACTGTACTTCCCATCTCCACGACTCAAGTCCGGCCTGCCGGTTTCCCCGAATCCCTTCATAAATGTTACTTTGCTCACATTCCAACAGCACATCAAGTATTAAAAACCATTTGTCTCCATTCACTTCTATCAAATACGCTCATGCACGCTTGCTGGAAGTCCAAGCCCCTCGCACACACAACCTCCTTTACCCACTTAATATACAAGTATACAAGCATAATTAGAAGACCAAATTAAATTTATTTAAGCTAACCTGTTATCCAGTAATATACGTTTGTAAATATCAATAGCTTCTTGATAGTGTGATCGAAGGTAATGAATGGAGGCTAAACTGAGCTGGTCTTCAATCACATCTTCCAACTGCTGGTGGTGCATCATCAGTCGTTTTTCATCATTAAATTTGTGGGCCAGGTGAAAAAACAACCTTGTTCGCAGTGGAGATTTTGGAGCTTTTTCAGCTGCCTAAAGACATTAAAGAATCTACTATTTCTTCACATAATATACAACAGTAATAATTTAACAGAGCCTAACTAAATATGAAAGAAACTTTACTAATAATGTATATAAATACTGTATTACACAATATAACTCAATGTTTCAATGCAAGTGAAATTCTCAAATACAACTTACCTCTTCAGCCTCTGGATACATCCCCAGGTAAAAGTAACAGCATGCTAGACTAATCCAGTTTTCTGGTGCTGGATTTTTATGCTGCAAAGTTAGGTTCTGAAATTCTACCAATGATCGTTTGTAATCACCCAGGTGGAATGCACAGTAGCCAATCCATTGATCATTGAGTTCATTTGTGTTGCCACTGCTACGTTCAAACTGAAAAGGATAGCATACATTCAGTAACACGAAAAAACAAAGCAAAAATTATAAAGAAGTATGACTGCATTAAATTTATATTATTGTCTTATTATTACTATTATTATTATTATTATTATTATTTTTTTTTCAACAAGTCGGCCATCTCCCACCGAGGCAGGGTGACCCAAAAAAGAAAGAAAATCCCCAAAAAGAAAATACTTTCATCATCATTCAACACTTTCACCACACACACACACATTATCACTGTTTTTGCAGAGGTGCTCAGAATACAACAGTTTAGAAGCATATACGTATAAAGATACACAACATATCCCTCCAAACTACCAATATCCCAAACCCCACCTTTAAAGTGCAGGCATTGTACTTCCCATTTCCAGGACTCAAGTCCGACTATATGAAAATAACCGGTTTCCTTGAATCCCTTCACTAAATATTACCCTGCTCACACTCCAACATATCGTCAGGTCCCAAGTATCATTCGTCTCCATTCACTCCTATCTAACACGCTCATGCATGCTTGCTGGAAGTCCAAGCCCCTTGCCCACAAAACCTCCTTTACCCCCTCTTTCCAACCCTTTCGAGGACGACCCCTACCCCTCCTTCCTTCCCCTACAGATTTATATGCTTTCCATGTCATTCTACTTTGATCCATTCTCTCTAAATGACCAAACCACCTCAACAACCCCTCTTCTGCCCTCTGACTAATGCTTTTATTAACTCCACACCTTCTCCTAATTTCCACACTCCAAATTTTCTGCATAATATTTACACCACACAGATTAGATTTTGCCACCGAAGTGGCTAGTTTATTGTGCACCCCATATCCATCCTGTGGACGGTAGCAGGAGAGCATATGGATACACAAAAGGCCTAGGAACTAGGCCCCAAAGGGTTAACAGGAATACATATGGATTTATATCTACAAATCTATAGTTCACTTATCTGTTACAAGCAAATTTAGGAAATTTGCTTAGTATATCTGGTATCTTATTTTCATTAATAAGATATCTTGACATGTCACATAGGTTATTATACTGTCTGTCTCTGTATTCCTCAATAAGTGGACAATTAAGCACATAATGTTCAAGAGAGTGACCATATGCCTGATCACATAATTTACATTTAGTTTGATCATCATCTGTGTGTCTCCCAAACTGCCAGAAGTACTTGTAACCAAGCCTAAGCCTGGCCACAACATCATCAGTCAGTCTGTTCACATTGCAAGTTGCTCCATAAACATACTTATCTACGTTCATGTTATCATAGTGGGTTATAGATCTACTCAGGCTTCTAACTACATTCCTATAACAATCATTTTCATTATTTACTTCTCTCCTAATATTATTCCTAATGCTAGACACAGTTAAGATAAGATAAGATAAGATTTCGTTCGGATTTTTAACCCCGGAGGGTTAGCCACCCAGGATAACCCAAGAAAGTCAGTGCGTCATCGAGGGCTGTCTAACTTATTTCCATTGGGGTCCTCAATCTTGTCCCCCAGGATGCGACCCACACCAGTTGACTAACACCCAGGTACCTATTTGCTGCTAGGTGAACAGGACAACAGGTGTAAGGAAACGTGTCGAAATGTTTCCACCCGCCGGGAATCGAACCCGGGCCATCCGTGTGTGAAGCGGGAGCTTTAGCCACCAGGCCACCGGGCCACCAAAAGTTATATTCTACATTCTCCTTCTGGATACTCTTCTTGGCTAACATATCAACTTTATCATGAAGGAGTAATCCAATGTGTGATGGGATCCATAGCAATTGTACATTAATTCCTGTCCCTAATTTTTAAGTATCTATACCTGGCTTCCCCAGTGAGCATGTTGTTGGAGTCATTATATGAGCCAAGAGCCTTCAATGATGACATAGAATCAGTAATGATGATAGAGTCAAGCTCAGTGTCATAGGTTAGCTTTAGCGCCATTAGGATTGCAAACAATTCAGTTTGCAGTGTAGACACCCAGTTGTTAATTCTTATGCCTAACTCAACAAATTTATTATCGTTCTTAACTAGGGAGGTGGCAACAAGAGCAGATGCAGCCCTGCCAGAAGACTCCTGTTTAGATCCATCAGTGTATATAACTTGTGATAACTTGTTACTACCAGCTAGGTGAGAAATTTCTTCTTGAGCAGTTGCCCTAACAAGAGATTTAAGGAAGGGATTACTAGCAATGAGCTTCTTGGGAGGGACTTGTAGGTATGTGATATTAAATGGACACATCTTCCATGGAGGGGTGAAATGCTCTTGTTGCCTACAGTGATACAGTTCATGCAGGTTATAAAACTTAATGCAATTACACGTTTTCACAATCCATTTAGATCTATGTGTATTTACCTCTAGACACTTGGTAAGATTCACTGTGAGTGTCTGGTTCATTTCTCAACATTCTAATACCGAGTACAGTGTTAATTTCAACAATCCTATCACTGATACTAGAAATACCAAGCTCCTTCCTCATGTTAAGAACTTTTGTAGATCTGGGACAGCCAAGAATAATCCTGAAAGCTTTATTTTGCATTAACTCCAAGGGTCGGAGAGAACTTTCTCTAGCTAATATCAACATGGGAGCAGCATAATCAATTAAGGACCTAACATAGGCTATGTACATCATTCTCACGATTCTCACATTAGCACCATAGTTGGGATTGTAGCCAGCAACAGCTTTGAGAGCATTTAGCCTAGCTTTACATTTCTTGTTTAGTTGTGGTATAGTGGATTTGTTAAAGGGTACATCTACACCAAGATATCTGTAAGTTTTAATGTAGCTAATGATTTCACCCTGCAAATAGATGGGTGGGGTTACACCACACATTGCCCTTAGACAGGACATCTCCACTGCCTCCAACCATCTCCTCGCTGCTGCATTTACCACCCAAGCTTCACATCCATATAAGAGTGTTGGTACTACTATACTTTTATACATTCCCTTCTTTGCCTCCATAGATAACGTTTTTTGACTCCACATATACCTCAATGCACCACTCACCTTTTTTCCCTCATCAATTCTATGATTAACCTCATCCTTCATAAATCCATCCGCCGACACGTCAACTCCCAAGTATCTGAGAACATTCACTTCTTCCATACTCCTCCTCCCCAATTTGATATCCAATTTTTCTTTATCTAAATCATTTGATACCCTCATCACCTTACTCTTTTCTATGTTCACTTTCAACTTTCTACCTTTACACACATTCTCAAACTCATCCACTAACCTTTGCAATTTTTCTTTAGAATCTCCCATAAGCACAGTATCATCAGCAAAAAGTAACTGTGTCAATTCCCATTTTGAATTTGATTCCCCATAATTTAATCCCACCCCTCTTCTGAACACCCTAGCATTAACTTTTTTTACAACCCCATCTATAAATATATTAAACAACCATGGTGACATTACACATCCCTGTCTAAGACCTACTTTTACCGGGAAGTATTCTCCCTCTCTTCTACACACCCTAACCTGAGCCTCACTATCCTCATAAAAGCTCTTTACAGCATTTAGTAACTTACCACCTATTCCATATACAGTGGACCCCCGCATAACGATTACCTCCGAATGCGACCAATTATGTTAGTGTATTTATGTAAGTGCGTTTGTACGTGTATGTTTGGGGGTCTGAAATGGACTAATCTACTTCACAATATTCCTTATGGGAATAAATTCGTTCAGTACTGGCACCTGAACATACTTATGGAGTGAAAAAATATCGTTAACCGGGGGTCCACTGTACTTGCAACATCTGCCACATTGCTCCTCTATCCACTCTATCATATGCCTTTTCTAAATCCATAAATGCAATAAAAACTTCCCTACCTTTATCTAAATACTGTTCACATATATGCTTCAATGTAAACACTTGATCTACACATCCCCTACCCACTCTGAAGCCTCCCTGCTCATCCGCAATCCTACATTCTGTCTTACCTCTAATTCTTTCAATTATAACCCTACCGTATACTTTTCCTGGTATACTCAGTAAACTTATTCCTCTATAATTTTTACAATCTCTTTTGTCCCTTTCCCTTTATATAAAGGGACTATACATGCTCTCTGCCAATCCCTAGGTACCTTCCCCTCTTTCATACATTTATTAAACAAAAGTACCAACCACTCCAACACTATATCCCCCCCTGCTTTTAACATTTCTGTCATGATCCCATCAGTTCCAGCTGCTTTACCCCCTTTCATTCTACGTAATGCCTCACGTACCTCCCCCACACTTACATTCTGCTCTTCTTCACTCCTAAAAGTTGGTATACCTCCCTGGCCAGAGCATGAAATTACCGCCTCCCTTTCTTCCTCAACATTTAAAAGTTCCTCAAAACATTCTCGCCATCCATCTACCTAATACCTCCCTCTCCCCATCTACTAACTCCCCTACTCTGTTTTTAACTGACAAATCCATACTTTCCCTAGGCTTTCTTAACTTGTTTAACTCCCTCCAAATTTTTTTCTTATTTTCATTAAAATTTCTTGACAGTGCCTCTCCCACTCTATCATTTGCTCTCCTTTTGCACTCTCTCAACACTCTCTTCACCTTTCTTTTACTGTCCATATACTCTGCTCTTCTTATAACACTTCTGCTTTGTAAAAACCTCTCATAAGCTACCTTTTTCTCTTTTATCACACCCTTTACTTCATTATTCCACCAATCACTCCTCTTTCCTCCTGCCCCCACCCTCCTATGACCACAAACTTCTGCCCCACATTCTAATACTGCATTTTTAAAACTATTCCAACCCTCTTCAACCCCCCCACTACTCATCTTTGCACTAGCCCACCTTTCTGCCAATAGTCGCTTATATCTCCCCCGAACTTCCTCCTCCCTTAGTTTATAACACTTTCACCTCCCTCTTACTTGTTGTTGCCACCTTCCTCTTTTCCCATCTACCTCTTATTCTAACTGTAGCAACAACTAAATAATGATCCGATATATCAGTTGCCCCTCTATAAACATGTACATCCTGGAGCCTACCCATCAACCTTTTATCCACCAATACATAATCTAACAACTACTTTCATTACGTGCTACATCATACCTTGTATATTTATTTATCCTCTTTTTCATAAAATATGTATTACTTATTACCAAATTTCTTTCTACACATAGCTCAATTAAAGGCTCCCCATTTACATTTACCCCTGGCACCCCAAATTTACCAACTACTCCCTCCATAACATTTTTACCCACTTTAACATTGAAATCCCCAACCACCATTACTCTCACACTTGATTCAAAACTCCCCACGCATTCACTCAACATTTCCAGAATCTCTCTCTCTCCTCTACACTTCTCTCTTCTCCAGGTGCATACACACTTACTATAACCCACTTTTCACATCCAATCTTTATTTTACTCCACATAATCCTTGAATTTATACATTTGTAGTCCCTCTTTTCCTGCCATAGCTTATCCTTCAACATTATTGCTACTCCTTCTTTAGCTCTAACTCTATTGAAACCCCTGACTTAATCCCATTTATTCCTCTCCATTGAAACTCACCCACCCCCTTCAGCTTTGTTTCACTTAAAGCCAGGACATCCAGTTTCTTCTCATTCATAACATCCACAATCATCTCTTTCTTATCATTTGCACAACATCCATGCACATTCAGACTTCCCACTTATTATGATTATTATTATTATTATTATATTTTTTTAACACAGTGGTCATCTCCCACCAAAGTAGGGTGACCCCCTCCCCCCCCCAAAAAAAAATACTTTCACCATCATTCACGCTACCACTGTCTCTGCAGAGATGTGCAGATAATATTCTCACAAAATACTAAGCCATGTGAGTTACTCAGTGCTGTCTGGCAAGGGCAAGACAGACAAGGGAAGAAAAAGTGGTAGAATTTTTGAGAGCCAAAGAACAAAAGAAGGAAATCACAGTTGGAGCAGAAGGTAAGTTTCAGTTAAAAAAATTATGAGAGACAAGTCACAATAAATGTGGAAGTATCAGAAAAGAGTGAAGACAAACCGAACATGTCAGTGTATTGGAGGGAAGAGCAAAACTGAAGTGTACTGTAGTTGTGATCACTAATAATCAGGACATTCAATCAAAAGATGTTGGCCTGGCAACACACCATGACAATTTTTGCAGTAAAATAAAATAAATAAAAATGTAATACAACACCTACATAGAGATACAAACTTGCTAAATGCAGGTTACTGCCACCTAATGACAATACTGCAATGTGTTGCATAAAAACTTTTCTCAGTGCAAAATCAAAACCAGCCATATAGAGTAATTTTTTTAAAAACAAGTTCAATACATTTCCTTTTCTTGGTTCCTCTTTCTTGTAAATGTTAATATTAACACCACAATACTGATATTTAAATAAATACAGCTGCAAGAATTTTTCAGCCAGGCACTCATAATGCAAAAATCAAAGCCAGACATAGGTCAAAAGCTCAATGTACAGGTATTTCCTGGATCCAACATTTTTATCTGACTTTGCTGTCAAAAATTTCAAATGAACACAGGTGGGAGAGATACATGATTATATACACCTGGAAAATCCTAGAGGGACTTGTACCGAACTTGCACACGAAAATCACTCACAATGAAAGCAAAAGACTTGGCAGACGATGCAACATCCCCCCAATGAAAAGCAGGGGTGTCACTAGTACGTTAAGAGACAATACAATAAGTATCAGGGGCCCCGAGACTGTTCAACTGCCTCCCAGCATACATAAGGGGGATTACCAATACACCCCTGGTTGTCTTCAAGCAGGCACTGGACAAGCACCTAAAGTCGGTACCTGATCAGCCGGGCTGTGGCTTGTACTTTGGACTGCGTGTGGCCAGCAGTAACAGCCTGGTTGATCAGGCTCTGATCCACCAGGAGGCCTGGTCACAGACTGGGCCGTGGGGGCGTTGACCCCCGGAACTCTCTCCAGGTAAACTCCAATGCCATGGGGACAAGAGAATATTAAAGAAACTAAGAAGCATGAATTCTAGCAGATGCAACAGGAATCACACAATGAGTACTTTGTTTGCTACCAAGTTTCTTACAAACATTGATCCTCTATAAAAAAGTCAGGTTTACATCCAAATTAATAGTTTTTCTCCTTAGCCTTTACACCACTGTAATCTCTATCACTTGCTTCACTTTCAAAACTTGTTTTTTTGGACAAAATATACTAATGTACCATTAAGCTGGGCACAAAGAGTTGACTAGATGCATAAAGAGTCTAATCCAACACCCATACCACCTTAGAGTGCAAGTCTGGCTGTCACGTGCTTGTTTCATCCCTGGAGCCTCTACCAAATTGCCGAGAACACCTATGACATTTGCTATTAGACTGAGAGAGGATGTCATTTTGAGAACTTGTTTCCAAATGTAACATTTATCATAAAATAATTTTAGTTTAAATGGGTTTTAAGGAGGGTGTGCTCTGTTACAATTAAATGACCCATGAAATTATAATAACACAATTTTATACAACTCACAGAGTAGATAGTGTTCGAACCCCATCTGTTCTGTGAGCTATTATGATTAATAAAATGTGCAGCAAAAGCATATTGAAAAGGAATACCCTATAATGGACAGGATCTAAGAAAGAACTGTGAAGAGTAATAGCCACCTTGAGAATTAGTAGTAGTAAAGATATCTTGGAAAATACAAGGGTGTGCAACTGATGCATTAATTGTAATGCAAACCACAGGGAAGAGTAAAATAACTTCTGAGGTTTCGTGTAGCAGTGGGATTATGTTTCATCTAGTGGTAAGATTGTTTTATGTGACTGACCTAGGATTGTATTTCATGTAGTGGTAAGATTATGATTATATTATGTACTTGTAGGATTGTTTTATGTGCTGGTAGGATTGTGTTTCATTTAATGATAAGATTGTATTTCACATAATAGTATGACTGTTTTATACACTAGTAGAATTGTATTTCATGTGGTAGTAGGACTGTGTTTTATGATGATAGATTTATACTTTATGTAGTGATAGGATTGTATAGCATATGGTGGTTGGATTGTTGTATGTGGTGGTAAGATTGTGTTTTATGTGGTGTGCTTTAAAAACAAATGGAGAGATTGGAAGGGAGGATGGGTAAGGAAGAGGCAAGAAAATTGTAGGTAGTGAGATAAAATGAAATTCACATATGGAAGATACAATTACTACTCAAAATCTGTACCTCCAAAAGTGTAATAGCACCAGTAAAATCTCTCTTCTTAAGGAAATCTTCCAACTTTGGCAGTACTTTCTTGTTGTTTCCAGCATTGGCTTCTGCTGCTGCATTTGATGATAATGCTGGTTTTGCACGTGACAAAATCTGAAAAAATAAACATCTATTTTATTAAAATTGCATGTGTAAGTGAATAATATGCTATATAACCTTACAATAAAATATGCCAAAATTAAAAATTTATTGAAGGCTTATAATACAGTAATATATTAAAAATTAATGCTAATTAAGGATAATCTACAGCAGTGGTCCTTGACCTTCCTACACAAGTGGGCCACATTTGATGATCAAATGTGTAATGAGGGCTGCACAGTTTTGCTGACACTGCAGTGTGGAACCTATTTAAAAGTGAATTCATAATTTTATGTGAGGGCCACATCCATTTCCGAGAAGGGCCACATGTGGCCTATGGGCCACAGGTTGGGGACTCCTGATCTAGAGTGATTCCATTTCCCTGCTATCTGTGCTTCTTGACTATACTGTACGCATGTACAGTACTTCCATCACTCCAGAATATCAGAAATATCTAATGGTTGTACGTATAACCAACTGATAATTATCAGACCACTTTTCATAATTTCTTAATAAAGTATTTTTTAGAAAACCTATAACCATAAAACTAAAAATCCACTTGTGGCTTCTAAGCAGAAAAAATTTTTATTTTTATTATTTTTAAAATATATAACAAATTAATCAAACATAGGAGGAGAATTATCCAATTATGAAATTAAAAATGTCTCACTAAAAATAAAAAATTGCTGTATCTATTATGCTTCTAAGGATACTTGCCCACACAGAAGTTTCAAGCCAGGCCTCCTATTACGAAACACAGCACGACAGTAAAGATACAGTAGTATGTGTATACTGATTGTAAGAAGAGGTTTATAAGATTTACATATCATCTGGCACATTCATAAGATGGAAAGAAAAGACCAGCAATCTTGCCAGAGAACAAAATGCTTAATAGGCTTTAGTTTCACAATCTTATGACAGGACAGACAGTAGTACCTTCCTAGACGATTTTTGTCTACCAACCTACTACCTAACATAACCTGCAATAGAAATAAGAGCCTCATTGTGAAAAGAGATGCATACTGGGCTGGAAAAAACAAATGGGGGCCAGCCAATGCTGTTCTTGATGTATGTCAATGATCTATTGGAAGAGAACAATTGTGGTGAAAAAGTGAAGCACACTAGGGAAGGACATAGTGGAGACAAGCTTTATAAAATATTTATATGTAAATAAAATAGAACCAAATGGGTTAAGGATACATAATATTGAATGATTAAGGGTTAAGGCCAGGGCAAGGAACTGAAGCTGAATCTCATTAAACACTACAATGTAAGCACACAAATAAATACAGTAAATACACATCTGCACAGTTCCATAGTATTTTACTCAGAATTTTAGTGACAACATGTAAAGTATCAACCATGCATTTTGTTCTTGGCTTGTAATTTAGATATAAAAATGTTGTGATGGAGCACTTTGGCACCATAACATTGAGTTCTAATAGAACCTTATCTAATAAGAACACAGAAAATGTTTCTTGTGCATGCATAGTTCCTAACATAGAAACTTAACAAAACAAATAATTTAGTAATAAAACAAGAAAATAATATTTGAAAAATCTCAGCTTAAAAAATATGAAAAACTCATTGTGCTTCCTCATTTCAATTATTTTATATCTATAATCATGAAATATTATATACATACGTAAAGTTTAAATTGTCAGGGCTAAGACCTATCTACAACACACAGCTTATTATGGCAACAATTCCACTACCCACTAATAAGAAACTTTTAATCCTTAACATAGTGACTGAAGTAAACTCTGTGTATATAGAGATATACACTAAATGTAACTATAACCCTACTCCCTCCCCATGTGGCTGACAAAGAAATTATGCAGCTTACCATGTTGTTGTTTTTTTTACATTTACAAATGCAAAAAAAAAAATCATGCAGTCATAGTAAGTGTCGAGGTTGCTTCAGTACATGGAGTGGCTGGATGCGAACCGTGAGAAACACTGACTGTCTCTTCTTGTTAAGGGTACATGTAGTTTGCATAAAGATTCTTCTACTCTCAATGACTGCACAAGTTGGGATGTAAAGTGATTTTAGTGTGTTTGTTCAGTGATGTCTGCTGTCACTGCTGTCTTCAGGAAACGTGCAGTTTGCTTGGAGGTGTCACTATAGTTGCATGTGGTACTCAAGTCCTTCTTGGTGAGTTTATCAAGGTCACTGACAACTACTTACATTATTCTTCTCCTTGGGTTGATCAGAGCCACTGTCTGCTACTCACGACCTTGTTGGGTTGATCACAGCCACTGACAGCTACTAACAGCCTTCTTGTTGGCTTGATCAGAGCCACTGACAGTTATTCACCGTCTTCTTATTGGATTGGCCAGGGCCACTGACAACTACTCACGGCCTTCTTGTTGGCTTGACCAGGGCCACTGACAGCTATTCACGGCCTTTTTGTTGGCTTGACCAGGGCCACTGACAGCTACTCGTGGCCTTCTTGCTGGCTTGACCAGAGCCACTGACAGCTACTCGTGTCCTTGCTGGCCTGATCAGAGCCACTGACAGGCACTCTTCCCCTTCTTGGTGTTTTTAGGGCTACTGACAGCGTACGCCGTATCGAGCCTGACAGCTACTTGGCCTGACAGCCTGAGGAATGTTGTTATTGTTGGTGCCGCCGTCGTCATGGTAACAAGAATTCAAGTATAAAATTAATGTATGGAAAACTTTGATGTTATGAGACAATTATTCCTAAATATTGTAAAGTAATCAGTAATTCATTATAAATTATATTTGTTTTGGTATTGAAATAGTTATTTTGTTCTATATAATTAAAAACCCCAAAGGTTAATTGTATCACGAATGTATTAAAGTCTGAAATGTTTACATTCCTTAATTAAGTTGTGTAGTGAGTGTGTCTGCCTGAAACTAGCAACGCATGTTCTACGACTTATTATGCGAAAATATTACAACCCATTAGCCTACAAAAGTCTGTGTAAATAAAGTAAGTTGTTAATTTTGCATTACGGTATACATGTATTAGGTAGAGATACAGAGAAACTTGTTCGAGTTGTCTTAAGGTTAAGAAATCCTACTTGACTTAAGATCATTGAATCAATTTGAAATAATAACTAATAAGGCATGCTTTAAAGCTGTAATGTTGTTCACTTAGTTACCTTTCTTACTGTAAATTAATTATGGTTAACTCCATGAGAAATCTTAATAATCTATCTAGTTTTTAAGTTGTCTTTATGCATTAGGATTAGTTTGCCCGAATTACATTGCATACTAATGGCTATTTTTTGTGCCTAACAGTGTTTTTATTGCATGTAAACTACATTATATGTGTACTGCATAAGAGAAATAAAAATTTGATTGTGTTCATCAGGATGCATACTAATGTCACCCAACCAATAAACACTCAAGTTTTGATAAGTCCTACATAGTTTTTTGGGAATATAGCTAAAAGTTATTCAATTGAACATAACGGTAAATACACATATTGAAAGACAAGATGAGGGAATATTCATAGGTATACACCTTGACATTAAACTAAAATTTAACACTTGACTTCAATACATATCTAAGAAAATTTCTAAAATAGTGAACCACCTTTTAAACACACGTTACTTTGTATCTCAAACAACATTACTCTGTACTATGTATTCTGTTTGTACCTCGCTTACGTTGTATGTGAATGAGGCTCTACAACAGTAAATCACTTAAAACTCATTGTAAGTTGACAAAACTCTGCTCTTAGAATGATTACACAGATTTCACAAAACACACCCCCTACTATTCAGAAGTTTAAATTTACTTGACATGCAAAGCATCCATATATATAATAAACAAAACTTGGATATATACAGTAAACACAGGCACTCATTGCAAATGTTTATCTATATTATTACTCTATGTATTCTGTTACAGAATACATAAAAATATATACAAGATATCCCATAAAAATATATACAAGATATCCCATGTGTTCGACTCTACATAAGTTGAAATTCCATACAAATTAAAGGTTGAAAAATGTGGAACAGTCTACTAGAAGACTGAATATTAATGTTTAATATATCTAATATCACTTATTCCTTGTAAGTGAACAAACTGATGTTTCATCAGGACCATAGACTCATGCCATCTATAACACATCCTCCACTCTTAAACGTAGGTAATATCTCGTATTTTTTCAAAACATCAAGGCTTTCATGCTGAAACTTCTTGCAACTTTCAGCATCACTTGCATTCCTCTTGAGTACCATGGCTAATATCCAGATATGAGATATGATGGTAAAAAAAATATAGATCCACTAACACAGAACTGAGTATGGCATGGGATGAAGCTGTATACATTAAGTGCTGTTAGATCTCTCCCTTAAAAACAAATGGCCTAACCCTTAGGCTGGCCAAGAGCTAGAGGGGGAAGCTCCTGTGACATTATTTATTTTTCTCCTAAATTTGCACCATCATAAATGAACATCACAGCATCATGATTAAAAAAAGCCACAATTTTTCAGCTGTCCTAATAGACTGCATTTTGACCGATGGTCTACTGTACTTACCAATAATTAATAAAATTTTGTAGCAGTAATTATTTGAACCCTTTATATTCCACCATAAAGAAGGAATTATGCAGTTCTGTGTCTGAGTTTAATGTCTGAGTATAAGGATCATGAGGCAAAGGTCTGGAACACATTTTCCCTAATTTAAGATAAGTTTGATATCAGTAAACCTCTCAAAGAATGCACCCCTTACAGATGCTTAGTAAATGTACAGTCATGGACAATAGGCCTTACTCGAGGTTGGTGCAGCTTCACACAGGAATGCAACAATAAGTTTCCAAGTGACTGCATATACTAAATACGTCAATAAACAGTTGTAAAATCTTGTCTTTGTAAATGAGGCTTTTCATATGATATCACAGCAAACAACCTTCCTCCATAACCTCATCTAATGAATTTTGTAAACATTTGTGGTCGGATTCTTTATATAAAATAATTTTGTAATGCTTTGAGAATAACTGTGTCTTCTGTGTTTGTACATACAGTATTCATGAAAATTTTTATTTAATGATGAAACTGTACTAGAATACACTTTACAGTGGACCCCGACTTACGATATTAATTCGTTCCAGAAGGCTGTTTTGATGCTATTACCAAACGAATTTGCTCCCATAAGGAATATTGTAAATTAGATTAGTCCGTTTCAGACCCCCAAAAATACACTTACAAAAGCACTTACAAAAATACACTTACATAATTGTTCGAGTTGGGAGCTGATCATAAGTCAGGGGTTCACTGTACTTCATATTAGATGCTTATTGCTTTTTATATATGTATACAGTAATTTTAATTTGTGGGTCTTCAGAAGAGATGTTCTAGTTTGAACTGTCTATATTTATAGGCAAGAGCTAGGTGATGAGGGTAACAAAAGATCTAAGTAATGAAAGACTGGATAAGAGATTGGAGGAAGGTAGTATGGAGGCAGTAAATTTGTCCGGATATTTAGGAGTGAACTTAATGTACAATACTGTACAAGTTTTTGAAGTTTGGAATGGAGTTTAATGAAGTTTTAACTTCATTTTTTCCTTTCAGGTTTTTCATAATGCGATTCAAAACTTCAATACAAAATAAGCCGAAGCATACAGATCTTGTCTCTTGTGTAGGATGGGTGTCACCTGATGAAGTTTATTCTTGTGGGTGAGTATTTGAAAATTTTTCTATCGTATAAATGTTATCTTAAACACAATGCAGGCAGATGCTGTACACTGGCTTTGAGAATTTAAAATAAGTTATACAGTATTCTTAAACAAATCAGTATAATACAGTGGAACCTCGGCTTACGAATGCCCCACCATGTGAATTTTCAGTGATGCGAACAGCCGCTTGGTCAATTTTTTGCTTCTGGATACGAACGAAATTTCAGGATGCGAACTACCCCCTCAAGGGAGGCTCCTTAAATTAATAAATAAATAAAAATAATAATAATAATAATACAATATAATAGTGATGTATACCATAACAGTAGTACATTTGTTGTCATTTATAGACATTTTTCGTAATTTTTTCATATTTTCGTGCCAAATGCTTCAAAATACAAATTAGTAACTCTCTGGGTGTGAGGTTATGAACTAGCCCAGGCAGTACCAGCATAATATATACATGTATAGTACTTCTACATTATGTACAATACTAATTAAGAGCATAGCAAGTAAATCAATGAAAAGTGAGTGAACAAAAAGTAAAACAACAATTGTAGCAGGTAAGTTCAGCGATAAAGTGTAGCATTAAGTGTAGCAAGTAA
The DNA here is from genome assembly GCF_026875155.1 of Cherax quadricarinatus. Classification (NCBI taxonomy): domain Eukaryota; kingdom Metazoa; phylum Arthropoda; class Malacostraca; order Decapoda; family Parastacidae; genus Cherax; species Cherax quadricarinatus. The sequence continues at coordinate 95,615,445 of NC_069402.1, forward strand.
GTTAAGTGATTAATAGAAAAAGGACGACATGAAACTAACTTCCACCACCCTTAAGCTCTGCCAGCATCTGCTCCAAGGTAAGTGTGTACTGTATTATACGTACAATAACCACTTTATTTCATTACATTCTCTATTTCTTATTTATAAATTACATACATTGTTTCAGCATTTTCCTTATGAAACTGTGATCTAGTGCAGTTAGCTTCACAAGCACTCTGTTTTCACTTATAATAAGAGCAGGGGAAGATACTATAGTCAGTGGGAGAGTAAATGGGGGATGCTGCTGCTTCCAGCATCACTCGCCATATTATGGCCTATTTTATTCATTCTAGAGTATATATCATGTTTCTATGTTATTTATATTGTTTATTATGTCAGATGAATTGTGATAGATAAATAAGCTTTAGAGTTGGTATTAGCGTCATATTGACGTGTATTTTGTCATGCCCCCTGAGAGCAGAAATTCCACTGGAACGGATTAATGGCTTTTCAGTTAATTTAAATGAGGAAAATTGACTCAGCATAAGAACAAATCAGGACATGAACAAGGTCACAGAACAGATTAAATTCGTAAGCCGAGGTACCACTGTACAGTGGAACCCTGAATTTCATCCTCCTTGAGTATCGTACGCTTCGAGTTTAGAGCCGTTTTTTCGGCTAAATTTTGTCCCAGGTTTTGAACTGTGCCCCGTGTTTCGTCCCATGTACCAGACCTGTCTGCCTGCCTGCGCTTACGCGCCTCCCCGCGCAGGCATTGCGAATCAGTCTGGCTGCTTGTTTATCTCTGAGTGAACATGACCCTGCATGCTCATCCAAACATTTCACAATTAATTCATTGTGTTTGGTGCTTGTTTATTGAGTGTGACTGTGAAATAAGTCACCATGGACCCAAAGAAACTTCCTAGTGGCACCCCTTTGGTAAAGAAAGTGAGAAACACAATAGAAGTGAAGAAAGAAATACAGTACAAAAATATGATAGTGGTGTGTGAGTTGTGGAGCAAATCAACAATCGCTTCTATCCTGGTGAAGAGAAAAGAAACCAAGAAAGCTGATATTGTGAAAGGTGTAGACATGTTTACCAAAAATAGATCACGAACAATCGAAGACATTGAGAAGTTGTTGGTGGTGTGGATCAACAATAAACAGATAGCAGGTGATAGTGTTTCAGAGTCACTTATTTGTGAAAAGGCAAGGCACTTGCATGACAATCTCATAAAGAAAATGCATGCAACAAGTGCTGATGTTAGTGAATTTAAGGCCAGCAGAGGCTGGTTTGACAGATTTAAGAAGCATAGTCACATACACAGTGTGGTAAGGCATGGTGAGGCTGCCAGTTCTGACAAACATGCTGCTGAAAAATTCGTAAGTGAATTTAAGGGGTATGTAGAGACTGAAAAATTCGAACCCCAACAAGTGTTCAAGTGTGATAAAACAGACCTCTTTTGGAAGAAAATGCCAAAGAGGACCTACATAATGCAGGAGGAAAAGGCATTGCCAGGACACAAGCCTATGAAAGACAGGCTAACTCTTTTGTTCTCTGCTAATGCTAGTGGGGATTTTAAAGTGAACCCTTTACTGGTGTATCACTCAGAAAATCCCAGTGTGTTCAAGAAAAACAATGTCATCAAGAATAAATTGTGTGTTGGGGAAAGCTAATATTAAGGCATGGGTCATGAGGCAAATTTTCAGAGTGGGTCCATGAAGTGTTTGGCCCTAGTGTTAAAAATACCTCCTGGAAAATTATTTGCCACTCAAGTGCCTCCTGGTACTGGACAGTGCTCCTGCTCATCCTCCAAACGTGGAAGACCTATTGCCTAGGGACTTCAGTTCTTGCCTTTTGCACCACTACTCTCCTCCAGCCCATGGACCAGCAGGCCATTTCTAACTTCAAACAGCTCTACACCAAAGCAGTGTTTGAAAAGTGCTTTGAAGTGACCTCGGACACTCAGTTGACCCTAAGAGTGTTCTGGAGGAATCACTTCACTATCCTCCATTGCATAAGCCTTATAGGTAAGACTTGGGAGGGAGTGACTTTCAGGACTTGGAACTCTGCTTGGAGACAATTGTAGCCAGAATGTGTCCTCCAGAGGGATTTTTGAAGGGTTTGAGGCTGACCCTGACCCTACTGACCCTCTTCCTGTTGTGGAAGGTATTGTGGCATTGGGGAGGTCCACGGGGTTGGAGGTGAGTGGCAAGGATGTGGAAAAGTTGGTGTAGGACCACAGGGAAGAGCTAACCATAGTCTTTTAAATATTTTTTATACAAAATTGAGACAAAAGTCAATAAAATTTTCAATCCTGAAATTTTGTGCACTGTATATGTGTTCTAATTTTTTTATACAGGGATGATCATCAACTTCTTCAGTGGAATTTAGTGTCTAATGAAACTAACAAGATATCAGATCTACCATCTGATGTTTATCCTATTGATTTACACTGGCTTCCTAAAACTGCAGTACAGAAGGCCAAGGCTGGATCTGAAGTATTTTTAATGACAGCAGCTGATGGTAAGGTTAAAATTGAATATTACATCAGTAATAATAATAATAATAATAATAATAATAATAACTACTATAGTAGCTGTAATAATAGCAATACATATGAGACTTTATATTATCAGAATGTACCTATATATCTAGACATTAGTTAAGGACTTGAATTCTTGCTGTAGAATATTTAGATTTCCATAGTTGAATTTTTGCTGTAGAATGCTTAGATTTCCATAGTTGAATTTTTGCTGTAGAATTCTTAGATTTCCATAGTTGAATTTTTGCTGTAGAATTCTTAGATTTCCATAGCTGATTTTTTGCTATAGAATGCTTAAATTTCCTTAGTTAAATTTTTTCTATGGAATGCTTAGGTTTCTATAATTAAAGGTTCGCTGTAGAATACTTAGGGTTACATAGTTGGACCATTTAACCCTTTGGGGGTCGACAGGTCCTCTCAGAGACTTGTTCTCAGGGTCAGCCAAATTTAAAAAAAAAAATTATTTTTTCTTATAAAAAGATAGAGAATCTTTTCCCAATCATAATGGCACCAAAAGTATGAAATTTGATGGAAAACTTACAGAATTATGCTCTCGCGAAGTTAGCGGTCTCAACAATGTTTACACATCGGCGATTTTGCCCACTTTGAGCCCTATTTTCGGTCAATTCCAGTGTACTAGTCGACAAAAATCATAACTATTTCGCTAGAACTCCATTTTTTCTATCGAATGAGTACTTGAAATCACCCATTTACCTATTTCAACTATCCAATAAATTGGTCAGAATTTAGCAATTTTGCCAATTTCACACAAATTTCAAAAGATGCCAATTTCCGAATAGTTTTCAGAATAGAAAGACATTCCTGGCACTAAAATAACAAGTTTTCTGTTTGTTAGTCACATCCCCAGGCCCCTTTTATATTTCTTTGGCTTTCCACTTTGAATTTTTATTCTTACAAAAAAAATAGGATTTACTGTTATGCAGACTACTGCATTACTGTAGAAATGGTATAAATAATATCAGCGCACTTGTGAAAGAATATTAGACTCACCACTTGATGTGTATTGGACGTTTGGCATGATTTGTTTAGTTTTGAACTTTGGTAAAAATCGAACATTTCTGCTACTTTGAGCTCAATTTCAAGGTACTTTTCATTGTAAAACCAGTCAAAATCATCTCAATTTCTGTAATATGTCTTCCATTCTATAAAAATGAGACCAAGAAAACTAGAATACAACAATAAATACCATACGAAAATAAAGTGCAAAGTCGCTGTTTTAATCCAAAAACACAGTCAAAGTTTTTTTTCTCATTACGCACTGTGAGCTGCAGGATTTTTTTTTATACTGCTCACACTGACCACATAGACCCATTCTTTCATATGTAGGCCTACCAGCTTTCTCTCACTAGATTTGAGGGCGCTAGAATTTAGGCGTACTAGTACGTCAAAAACCCTGGGTCGTAAGACATACTAGTACAGTGGACCCCCACATACCGTTGGCCTTACATAACGTTAAATCCGCATACCGATACATTTTATCGCTAAGATTTTGCCTCGCATACCACTAAAAAACCCGCTCAACGCTGTTCGTCCGAGACGCGTCTAATGTGCGGCCTTAGCCAGCCTCACATGTTCCACCGGTGGCATTGTTTACCAGCCAGCCTCCGCAGTAACATCCAAGCATACAATCGGAACATTTCGTATTATTACAGTGTTTTTGGTGATTTTATCTGCAAAATAAGTGACCATGGGCCCCAAGAAAGCTTCTAGTGCCAACCCTACAGGAATAAGGGTGAGAATTACTATAGAGATGAAGAAAGAGATCATTGATAAGTATGAAAGTGGAGTGCGTGTCTCCGAGCTGGCCAGGTTGTATAATAAACCCCAATCAACCATCGCTACTATTGTGGGCAACAAAAAGGCAATCAAGGAAGCTGTTCTTGCCAAAGGTTCAACTGTGTTTTCGAAACAGAGATCGCAAGTGATGGAAGATATTGAGAGACTCTTATTGGTGTGGATAAATGAAAAACAGATAGCAGGAGATAGCATCTCTCAAGTGATCATAAGTGAAAAGGCTAGGAAGTTGCATCAGGATTTAATTAAAAAAATGCCTGCAACTAGTGATGATGTGAGTGAATTTAAGGCCAGCAAAGGTTGGTTTGAGAGATTTAAGAAGCGTAGTGGCATACATAGTGTGATAAAGCATGGTGAGACTGCCAGTTCGGACCACAAAGCAGCTGAAAAATATGTGCAGGAATTCAAGGAGTACATAGACAGTGAAGGACTGAAACCTGAACAAGTGTTTAATTGTGATGAAACAGGCCTGTTTTGGAAGAAAATGCCAAGCAGGACCTACATTACTCAGGAGGAAAAGGCACTCCCAGGACATAAGCCTATGAAAGACAGGCTTACTCTGTTGATGTGTTCCAATGCTAGTGGTGATTGCAAAGTGAAGCCTTTATTAGTGTATCACTTAGAAACTCCCAGGGCGTTCAGGCAAAAGAATATCCTCAAGGCTAATTTGTGTGTGCTGTGGAGGGCAAACAGTAAGGCATGGGTCACTAGGGACTTTTTCTATGACTGGTTACACCATGCATTTGCCCCCAATGTGAAAGATTACCTAACTGAAAAGAAATTAGACCTTAAGTGCCTCCTGGTGTTAGACAATGCCCCTGGTCATCCTACAGACGTGGCAGAGCGACTTTATGGGGACATGAGCTTCATTAAGGTGAAGTTTTTGCCTCCTAATACCACTCCTCTCCTGCAGCCCATGGACCAGCAGGTTATTGCAAACTTCAAAAAACTGTACACAAAAGCTCTGTTTGAAAGGTGCTTTGTAGTGACCTCAGAAACTCAACTGACTTTAAGAGAGTTTTGGAGAGAGCACTTTAATATCCTCAATTGTGTAAACCTTATAGGTAAGGCTTGGGAGGGAGTGACTAAGAGGACCTTGAACTCTGCTTGGAAGAAACTGTGGCCAGAATGTGTAGACCAAAGGGATTTTGAAGGGTTTGAGGCTAACCCTAAGAATCCTATGCCAGTTGAGGAATCAATTGTGGCATTGGGGAAGTCCTTGGGGTTGGAGGTTAGTGGGGATGATGTGGAAGAGTTGGTGGAGGAGGACAATGAAGAACTAACCACTGATGAGCTGCTAGATCAACTTCAACAGCAAGAGGCCAGACCTGAGGAAA